>OY744520.1:26799572-27214572 GCA_963556195.1 Sepiola atlantica | reverse complement strand
TTAACTAACAATTACCCCACCTTGATTCCGCCTTCTATCGTTGGCATGCTTACTTATCGATTCGCACTTCCCCTATAGTTGCACACCTATCATACTTCCTGATAACTTGTTATTTTGTGACACATTTCCAAACCAAACATCCTTTTCTCTGCGGGATGGGGCAGTCTATCGTCTAACATCGTCTAAATATATAATTTTCCTCGCCTCCATTTCTTTTTCTTACATGTCTTCCTAGCATCGATAGCTATTATCTTATCTTTCTTGCATCGTTCCTTTAACCCTTACATTACTAAACGGCGTATCCGAATAAAACCCTCACCTCAAAGTAATTTTCCTGTTAGCATAGACTTTTTAAGTATCTCTTTATTAACTGAGAACGTATATATATATATATATATATATATATATATATATATATATATAACGATATATAACTATAACTGTGGATAGGTTTATATGTCCGTACTACAATAGGTAATTCTTTTATTGGTGAATATAACTTGTACGAAAAAGGGATAATAAATAGTATATGAAACTAGACAGAAGGGGGGATCTATCGTTGAGGCGTATTAATAATTTCATCCTGGTTAAGTAAAATATTTAAAGTAGTTTATATTTTACAATCACGAAATGTAAAATGATGACCAAATAAAAATGAAATGGCTGATGCAGAGTTGCAATCTCAGAAATTAAATGAAAGTATTTCTATAAAGAACAGGTTTAGTAGATTACAAATTAAAAGAAGAATAAATATATAACATGGCTATATGTAAAATAAGATAAAACGAAGAAAAAAGGAAAGTAAGATTACAATTAAGTATCAAGACGGGGTAACATCAGAAAGAGAACAGTTAAGATAAATGAGATGTAACATTAAACGGAGCAGTAGTAGGGCGTGAAGGAAAGAAGCAATGCTTATGATTAAGTTTAATAATAACAATATGGCAAATGTATAGATGGAGAAGGATGTATATTACTAGAGATTTTGTCCGTCTGTCAGTCTCAATTTTTCTGTCAGTCATATTTTTTTAAAACGTAACATATACATTGCAGGAATCTGTATCATTTCAAAATATAAGATATCTTAACTGCTTTTAGAAATGGAATTAAATAATAAATTCCCAACAAATAAAACGAAACCGAAACCTTCAACGAACTAAGCTATTTGGACTACTTTTTGAGGAGAGCTTAAATTATTACCCTAAGAAAATAGTTTTAGCTTTGACGTGACGCCATGAATTTATAATTTACGTCATGTTTCGAACTATGAATTCAATCCTAAGTTATAATAAATAATAAATAATGGAGTAAGCTTACATTATCAATAACCTTAAAAATTATTATAATAGTTTAACACAATTGATATAGCTTGAACTACGCACTGGGGTTAAAAACAATTACATTTCTAATACATACAAAAAGCTGTTAAAAATAACTTATAAACATGTCTTCACAATACGAGCAGAGTAACAATTCTAAATATCTTTTCTGATAACTCGCACTTTTCTTTTTTTCTTAAACACCTATTCACACAACTTATTAATTGTTATTGCATGTCTTTCTTAAAACTATTGCGATTATCTTATATTGTATAGCATTGTTTGTCTCATGTGTCCATGGTTTAACAGCGTATCTTAATGCGATCCTCGCCTCAAAGGTATACCTTGATTATACACATTTAACATGTTTCTAAATTCAAGGAGAATGTATATTCATAGACCGTACGTTCGTTTATGATGCCGTTGATGCAAGCAAGTCATTCAAATTTTAAGTTAATTATAGCATGTACGTTAAATTAGATTTAATAATTAATGAAATGGTTTACAAATTCACTCTCGTAATTACAAGACATCTTAGACACACGACTATTAAAATAACTATGACTGATTCCTGAGTAACCTTTTTGTATGTTATAGACTAACATACGAAAAGGTTACTCAGGAATCAGTCATAATAATGTAATTCTTGAATACATCACTGTAAATTATTATTTATACGGGCAACGTCGGATAGTCGTGCTTCTGCTGTTGCCATTGGTTTATCCGATATCTTGCTAGTAAGAATTCGTTCTAGAAAGCAATCGGGTACTTACATGATAGAACACCGTGAAGGTTGCCAACATGCTAAATAAAAGGGTTCTATTAAGAAAGAACTGGATGCGAACTGGGTACACCAAGGTTGTCATTTCGTATCATTAACCATTTACCGACCGTCCCCTCCCAACCAGTCTCGTTATCAGTGAGTAATCTTTTTGCTTATTTCAATACAATATCATCTGTTTAATTTAGCAATTATTGTAACGTATTTGGGGTTAATTGCGATATATTTCCCTGATTTTCCATCTCGACTTTTTTCTGTGTTTTCTACTTCGTCGTATTATTATTACTTATATTTACAAAGAGTTATCACACAGGTCATCATCACTGATTGCTCACTGACAACAACCGGTGGTATTCCTTGGAGTCTGAGTGACAACAAGTTCCCCCATATTTCCAGTTTTCTCCACCACAGCAAATTGCCTTGTAGAATCGCAACACGCGTTTACCAGTGTTATTTTCGCTGGTCAAGGTCATTGGTCTTCTATACCATTTGGGTGGCAATAAACCTTCCCAAGGTTCCAGCACTCTCCGAACTTCCAGTAGATGTCTGTTCTCGGTCTTTCATCCTGCTCGACCCTCTGCTAATATGTTGTGTGGTGTCAGCGTTAGCTAGCACTATTTATTTATTTATTTAATTTTTTTTGGGGGGGGGGTGATGGGGTAGGGGGAGAAGGGCGTGGGCGGAGATCAGTAACCGGTGGAGGAGATCGGAAAGGTGTTTCTTGCAATTTCTGTTCATTGGTTCATTTTTGTGTGGTGTTAGCTGAGGCCGGTGTAATTTATTGGAGATCTCATGAAGTGATGTTTTTTTGCATTTTCGGTTCTTTGGTTTGTGATGTGGTGCCCTTTCGGGTGTTTTGTTTTCTTCCTATTCTTGATTCCATGTGCCCCTTCGTAGCTTGTGCGGGTGTATTTCCCGATTCAAAGATTTTTCTTAAGATTGCATTTGTTTTGATCATTGCCGTCTTTTCTATGGTTTGATTCCACTTCCTCCCAGCCTTTGGCCAGTTTTTTTGGGATTATTCCTGGTGCTCATACGATTATTGGTATTATACTGACTTTATTCATTCTCCATATTCCTTTAAGTTCTCTAGCTAGTTCCGTGTATTTGCTTCGTTTTTCTGTCTTTTTGATCTCCACTCTGTGGCCTGCTGGAACAGCACAGTCCACGATTTTGCTAGATGTTACTTTCTTGTTGATTATTATAACATCAGGCCTCCTTGCTTGTATGAGTTTATTTGTTTGTATATCTATATAACCCAGATGATTTAGTGTGTTTCGTTTTCCAGTACTGTTTCTGGTTTATTTTTGTACAATAGCCTGCGTATTCGAAATTCAATTATTTGCACAGTTCCCTGTGTATTGCTTTCCTGACACAATCATGACTGTTCTTTTATTTTTGAGGGTAAGTTTGATACACTCACTTATTATATGATTTACTATTTCGTCTTTTTTGTCCACACAGTCTGCATTTGTTTTTTTCCTGTATTTTATCTATTTTAGCTTTAATCTAGTTTGCCCTAATTGCATTATTCTGCGAGGCCATCAGTAAAAAAAATCCGTTTCTCTATTGAAGTGTACTTTTTTAGCCATCGCCAGGCAGTTTCGTTGGTTTCCTCTTCTAATCAGTCTTCTGAAGCGTCCATGTAGTTGTTATTTCCCACCTTTCTTTTCTTGTCGTTTTGTTTGTGGTTTCGGTGCTTCCCAAGTTGCTCGTTGGAAAGGTGTATCTTGCTTCGGTGATTAGTCTTTCCAGAATAACTTTTTCTGGGTGTGTAATTGAGTGGCATCAGAGCTATTATAAACAGAAGTCGTTGTGATACGGAGCCTCCTATGAAAATGCCTCTCTGTATTTTTAGCTCAGTCAACTGTTGCTCTCTGGCTGTCAGTTCCAGTCTATATGTTACCATAGCTTTCTTACTTATTATTATTATTATTATTATTATTATTATTATTATTATTATTATTATTATTATTATTTATGGAGTTATTACATAGAGTGTTCCATGTGTTATATTATGACGGACCCTGTATTTCAAACGGGTAGATTAACTAGTATCAAATAGCTAATTTTGTTATCGAAAAATAGGTTTTGTTTCTGGACTCAGAAATGAGTCAGAGAAGTGTTTGATCCAGGAGTAGTCATAATAAATTTAGACCTGACGTGACCTTGAGTCAGAGATCAGAGTGAGACGTTTTTGTCCCCATATCGTGCGTGGGAACGAGGATTACGTCACCACAGAAAACAATAACTTAGTTTTTAGAATCAGTTGGCCAGTGGAAGTCGAGGCAAAAACATGCAAACACGATCAGCTCGAGGCGACAGAGATTGTCCAAGTATGTAGACGAAAAGTTTAGGACTGAATCTCTAATATGAGACAAGAACCCACTTATCTTCCCCCCATCCAGTTAGCAGTTCAGTAGGGTAACCAAAAATAAAAGTGACGGTCATCGAAGAAGGCGACTTTCTCCCGGGCATGACTTAAAGCAAATAAAACCCACCTCGGATCCTCTCGAAACGTCTTCAAAGTCCTTCTTTTTCATTGAACCAAAGGGTATTGATTTTCAGAATATAAAAACGCAACCAGACGAAGGACCGAACAGAGAAAACCCACGGCACAACATTTATGGAGGGGACCACTAGACAACGAATAATGAAATTACGGCCAGAGAAAAATAAGGTAAATTATAAAATGCATTAAGGTGTTTTAAAAAATGGTTGAAAAAGAAAAGGAGTTCAGATTTTTGTAATGACCTTTGATCATCGCATAAATGTACACTAAAAAAAAAGTCCCCGTTGCAAAAGACTATATAACAGAAGGGACAGTTAGCTTGTTTGATGTCGACAGTTTAAAGGCTTAAAATCGCCATTCGTTGATTCGCGTGTTTAAAAATGACAGTTTAAAGGCTTAAAAATGAATGTTGAAATACTGAATGTTGAAAGGTTTGAAAACGCTTCTAAAGTTTCGATTTCGAGAAGCGTGGACGTAAGAGACCTTTAATTCACACGCGTTATGTTACAATGACTTATTTTGGTTGCCGTGACTTGCTATTTCCACAAGAAATAAGTTGAGACGAACCGCGTTACCACAACGAAAATCTTGGGGTCCAGAAGCAAGCGAAGACAGAGGGGGATCAACGGAGAGAGAGAGAGTGATGTCAACGAACAGTGAGTTCCTCGTATTTTTATGTTGGATAGATAAATTTAAAAAAAAAAAAAGAACTCTTACGAAGTTAAAAAAAAAAGAAGAAAAAAAGAAATAAAAAGAAAACGGACAATTGCCCGAGAAAATATAAGAGACTTGTATTTCAGAAAAAGAATATGACGTAATTTAAAAGAACTTTAAAAAGTGGACTATAGTATAGAGAAAAGAAATTGAACATTGAATTGAGTTAAAAAAAAAGAAGAAATCTTGATATGTCGTAATGAAACGAGAGAAGAAAGAAAAAAAAATTCTATGCTCACACGCATATTTATACGTTGTAATTTTTTTGATTTGATTGTAAGTTACTTGTAAGAAGAGCGTGCTTTTGTTACTTGTTGCATTAAAATGTATTTTTGGGCAACACAGGTGGTGGGGGGAGTTGTGGAGAAAAGAAAAGAGAGGGGTCTTGGGGGGGTTTGGTGTTGACTGTCAATGGTCCGGGTTTTGATTCTTGTTAATGTTGGAGAGAGAGGAAGTGAAAGAGAAAGAGAAAGATAAATTGGAAAAAAAAAGAAAAGAAAAAAGAGAGCAAAAGAGAAAGAAACAGTCAGAGAAAAGAGAGAGAGAGAGAGAGGGTGAGAGCGCGCAAGTGAAGGGAGAAGTTATTGGTCTGCAGGACCGATGACACATATTTTTTGTTTAGTCTACGATTTTTTTTTTCTGTGCGCAGATGAATGAGATTTGTGTGCGCAATGAATGAGATTTGTTGAACCAGTTAGCTTCTGGGTTTAAATAAAAACAAGTATGAATGCCGAACGATATATCAGCCCATTCGACGAGAGCCTGATGAGGTTGAACTGTATTGAATGTTGTTTTTCTTTGATTTTCTTTTATTGGTGTCATTTATTTTTATATTGTTGGTTTGTTGAAGCGAAGGAGCATGTAATGATGATGTTTAATTTATTTTTTTTTTTTTACTTGCATGAAAATGGTATTTTTTTTTTTATTGTTCTGATTTTGTTATGTAAAATTGTTTCATGATTTGTATTGGAGAGGAGAGAGTCAGCCTTTCTTCCGGTTGTTTTCTGAGAGTGACTAAGACAATGGATTTTTTTTTCTTGAAGTTTAAAAAGTTATTAAAAAACAAAACAAACAGTTAATCAAAACCGATGTTTAAGTTTGGGGGTCAGCCATGTAATAGGTTTAGGAGTGTAGGTGGATTAGGGAATCCTTGTGGTCGGCGGCAGCTGGAGTTGGTTTGGGTCGGATCGCGGAAACCCTTGGACAGGGTTGATTTTATCGGGAAGAATCCCCGTGTACAGAGTATGTACAGGCTTGGAAAGTCAATGAGGGATTCCCGGCGTTTGCTCGTATGCTCTCTTTTATAGAGTACCCATGGGTTAGTGGCGAGGCTTGTGGTAACGCCTGCATACGTTAAAATTGCGAACGGGAGAATGACGGTGATATGGTCATTCTGTGGGACCACGAGAAAAGGAAGGTGGTCAGTTATGGGGATTGTTGTTTTTGTGACCCAGGTGTGCCCAACTGCGCCGATAGAGTGTGTGAAAGTTGTGTAAAATGTTCAGCTTTGAAATTGTGGTCCCATTTTTTTTTGTGGATTTTGGATGTTTGCCGACGGGTGTGCTGCGAAGATACCCCACCCCCCCACCGCATAGATAGGAACACGGGAAGGGAACGCATAGAATTGGTGTCTGCTCAACACCAGTGGGGATGGAGTTAAGCTGGGGTGTGGTGTGACTCGGGTGCGCGCGTCGGGGGCGGATAGAACCATGGGGATCGATTTTTAAAAAAAAAGAGGTACCGGGTGTTAATTGGATTTAATTATAAGATTATAGGTTGGGCCTAGTTTGTGGTCATTCGGCGTGTTCCGGGAGCAGGATGATTCGATGTGACATTTCGCTCAATACCGTATCGACTAGATAGATCCATGGGATGGGGTCCTCTACGTTTAATGAACAGGGCTGGGAGCTAGAGACATGAGTGATTGTTCGCGGACATTTGCGCCGGGGCACTGGGATGCTCGAAGTATATGGTCCAGATTAGACAGTGGTAGGAAAACGGTACCTCTTGTAATTTTGAGAGGCTGACCATTTAAGTTTACAGGTTAAGGAAAGGGGTTTCTGTTTTTGTGCCCCCATATTGCGGCAATACGCCCGATCAGCAATCGGTCGTGTACCGATGATTAGATGAATATGTGCATGTGTATTTAAAAAAAAAAAAAAAATGTTGGTGATGGATGTAGATATTTGTGAAAATTTCTTCAGGGAAAAAATTTTGAAAGATAAGGTGGAGAGGAGTGTTATATTATGACGGACCCTGTATTTCAAACGGGTAGATTAACTAGTATCAAATAGCTAATTTTGTTATCGAAAAATAGGTTTTGTTTCTGGACTTAGAAATGAGTCAGAGAAGTGTTTGATCCAGGAGTAGTCATAATAAATTTAGACCTGACGTGACCTTGAGTCAGAGATCAGAGTGAGACGTTTTTGTCCCCATATCGTGCGTGGGAACGAGGATTACGTCACCACAGAAAACAATAACTTAGTTTTTAGAATCAGTTGGCCAGTGGAAGTCGAGGCAAAAACATGCAAACACGATCAGCTCGAGGCGACAGAGATTGTCCAAGTATGTAGACGAAAAGTTTAGGACTGAATCTCTAATATGAGACAAGAACCCACTTATCTTCCCCCCATCCAGTTAGCAGTTCAGTAGGGTAACCAAAAATAAAAGTGACGGTCATCGAAGAAGGCGACTCTCTCCCGGGCATGACTTAAAGCAAATAAAACCCACCTCGGATCCTCTCGAAACGTCTTCAAAGTCCTTCTTTTTCATTGAACCAAAGGGTATTGATTTTCAGAATATAAAAACGCAACCAGACGAAGGACCGAACAGAGAAAACCCACGGCACAACATTTATGGAGGGGACCACTAGACAACGAATAATGAAATTACGGCCAGAGAAAAATAAGGTAAATTATAAAATGCATTAAGGTGTTTTAAAAAATGGTTGAAAAAGAAAAGGAGTTCAGATTTTTGTAATGACCTTTGTTCATCGCATAAATGTACACTAAAAAAAAAGTCCCCGTTGCAAAAGACTACATAACAGAAGGGACAGTTTGCTTGTTTGATGTCGACAGTTTAAAGGCTTAAAATCGCCATTCGTTGATTCGCGTGTTTAAAAATGACACTTTATGTTACACATGGAGTCTGATTGACTGCAGATCTTTCCAGATATGCAATACTCTTTAATGCTTACGATCACAATTGCAAATCACTTTACCTTCTCACAAAAGTTTCTAAACAATATATCACTGATAATAGTAATTTGCTTTTCATGGAAACTCTTTGACAACAAGCCACTACTCTCTGTGTTTTCCAGTAGAGGTCTAAATTATGATGTACTTGCCCAATTTTTCCATTCTCACAGATATGTTTCTTTTCTTATCAAACATCAATGTCAGTGCACATACTGCAATTCGACTCCCATGCAAATACCAAATATGCTAGAGATGATTTGCTATGACATTTCATAATTTCTTTTATTGGGAATGCCCTCATAAACGTGGGTTCAATGATTACACCTTTTGACTATATAATATCTATCTATTTTTATTTATAGAGTATCGTACTTATAAGATCGAGTGAAACCAGCTAAATAGCTACTGAAATAGCTACGGTTTACACATGCTCAATATTAGGTCCTTATATTTCGCGTTTTCATATTAGTAATGTTATATATTAACTGAAATAACAGCTTGTTTACCAAATAGCATTTATTCTTTATTCCTAGTTATTATCATAATATGCGAACTGGTATCTTTAATTTTCTAAATAGAATATATGGAAGAATCCCATGAAATTGTTATAATTCCCATGGCAATGAGAGGGTGAAGATGATGTTCATATTTATATTCGCAGGACAGATATTGCCCTTCTTAATCGTGACTATGTCTATATTCATCAGAAGCAACTACTGTGGAAACTGAGAGTAAAAGGGCTTTAGTTTTATCATTCATCAAATTCAGCATTTTGAATCCCTGCTATATATATGATCGTTGCATGATAGTTTCCCGTATATGTAGCAAATATGGAACCATTGCACAACCATTCGTTAGTGTTGGGTCTTTTAACACTAAATGTATTGCTGCTGATTCGATGTTAATCATCTTGAAGTTTTCTTTTGATTTATTTATTTCTATTTGTTCCGACAGTTTTCATAGTTTCTCCTGTTTCTGTTTGTCCTCTGAGTTTCTACAATTGACTACGTTAACCATAGAATATACATTTCGGGGTTTCGTATTGTTTTATACATCGGACCATCCGGTGTTCCTGTTTACATTGGTGTAGGTATTTAGTTGTGATTTTTTTATAAGACAATCCCTTTAATAAACCATCAACTCTGAGTACGTAATGCCACTCAACAACAACAACCTCGCGGTGAATACGAAACAAATAAATAGTTTGCGATTGTTCACATAATTTCTGTGTTGTCCAATGAAAAATAGTAAAACTATTGCAAATATTATATTCTGTGAATGTAGTTCATCATTTAGAACAGAATGCCGTTTTAATATTTTCTTGCCACTTCTTTTCATTTTTGATAAGAATGAATTTCAGAGTTTTCGTTGTCAGTGAGTTATAAATAAGCTTTAGATCATTCAATTTTTTAAAATTTCAATATTGAGATCTAAGTCATCATTAGTACCTCTTCGTACTCTAGTTTGTCTTCTCACACTTGTCCAGACTGAATTTCACTTCTATGTTATTATTGAAATAAGTTACTATTATGTTTAGTATGATACGCGAATAAATGTATAGTCTCGGGAGATAACAAATAACTCAAGAGACTTACCTAACCTACTCCGTTAATCTGATGCTACTTATAATGTGAGTAAGAATATATATAAATCTGATTACAATATGACTATTTTCTTTACTTAGTTCACCCCAAACAAGTCAGTTTGACAATGTAAACGTAAGGGGCTACTGAGAATTAAGGTTAACGTTTCGGGGTTCATCTGCAATTGAGAGCTGTGCAGCACAGTGCTTGTTCACCTTACTTTTAAATTTCTGTATCTCGGTACAGCCGGGGCAACGGTGAGCGGGGAATTAGGTCTAAAGGCCGGTAGCTCGATGAAATGAAGCTATCGGAGTAGAAGGCTCTCCGGCATCTGGCGATCTCATAAGTGAATGGATGCGGATTGTCGAGTTGGTTGAGTGTATTTACATCGAGGGGGCACCAGAGCAGCAAGTTAATCGGAGCACATTCCATTAACGTACTCGTAAAACAAGCACAAGTATACAACATTGTGGCGAAAGAAACGGGGCTAGAGCTTGGTGGGTAGTAAAAGACCTAACAGATTAGCGACTCTTTTTTGTGACTGTGTCCGTAAGGGAGAGACAAGTGGATAGTGAACCAGACCAGATATGGCTAGACTACTCCATGCATGGACGAATGGTGGCTTCGTAGAGATATAGAATACTGGCAGGTGTGAGAGGTTTTCTAGCTCGGTAGACGGAGCACACTTTCTTTACAGCAGCCTTTGCAATGTATTCTATGCATTTGTTCTAATTCATGTAACCTGTGAATGTTATGCTGAGGAGTTTGAACGTTGTACTCTCAGGTTGAGAGTTATTTGCCATGCCAATCTGTGGTTGAAGAGGTTTCTTGTAGTTGTTGAATGAAAAAGAGTTTTTTTTCTTAACATCATTAAATGTAACTATCCATTTAAGACCCTCTTCCACTTAAGACTGGAGGTCACTTTCTGAGTATTAAGCCAATGCTACGGATAAGTGCGTGTCTGTTTTATTCACAAGATCCGAGTGTGGTGTCGTTAGCAAGTATTCCCATCTCAGAAACAATGTCATCAAGAGGTCGTTTATAAAAATTAAGAACAATAAAAGTCCAATGATAGATCCCTAGGGTACACGTTCATTTATCATGTGTTTTTATGAACATATATCGAGGACAACCTGGATCTACCTGTTTGATCAGAAATATCTAACTATATTAAATATTCGTCCAATAATACCATATTAACTACGTTTTGCAAGACTGTTATGCCCTACCTTGCCAAAAGCTTTGGATATATCAAGCGCGTTTGCCCTAGTATCACCTGCCATGTTCAATGTATTGAATATGCGTTAGGATATCCGAATTAGACAGCCTAAATCTGTACCGATGGTCACAAAAAGTTTAGTAGTAACGAGGTTACCGACTATCTCCATTTTGATTAAGAATTCAAATATATTTACTAAGAGCGGTCATAGACTGATAGGGAGATACTAATGAGGGTTAGTTCTATCGGAAGAATTGTTAGAGACTGGTACCACAGATGAAATTTTTGAACTTTCAGGGAAAAAAGATTCGACACAGCATTTGTTGTAGGCATTGCGGTTGGATAGCGGTGGAATTGTTGATTGCTATTGTTCACAACATTATTGACGATGTTTCAGAAATCACGAGTACTTAGTTTCTGTGACTGAATGCGTTTTGTGGTCATCTTTGCGTACCTTCTCTTTGCTTCCTCTTTTTCAGATTTAGAATAATTTAGTAAAACTATAAGTCCCTGTCAATTTGTAGGTGACTTATGAAAGTTGAATTGTCGAAGTGTTTGCTACTTCTGAGCTATAGCAGCTGCACATTTCGAGGCGATCCATTGTGGAAAGTTGCGTTTGCTGTATGACTTTCGCATTGGGACATGTGCTTCAATGCTAGCGTTGACCCATTCAGTAGACTCAGTTGCGCACTGATAAGCAGGGAGAAAAATGTTTCACTCCATGGACCTCTCTGATGTAATCTCTGATAGATTCTCTATCAGCCGGCATGCAGTATATCGCTTGGAGCAACGGCTCATCAGATTTGTGACGAGATTATTAGGGTGATATCAATCATTACAAGGACATTAGCGTCCTCAAGCGGGCTATTGGCATTCGTCGCACAAGCTTTAGGCAGTGAAGTCAAGATCAGGTCAGGAAGTTAGGCTGAAACGTATTTTTACCGAACGATGACTTCTTACATTGGAGAAATTCAGATCCTTAAAATACGTAACCATTTGATCATTAATTATCTTTATATAAGTAAAATAAAAAAGTGGGTCCCTACTCTTATAATTGTTATGATAGACTGCTATAAGATATCAAAGATAATAATTAACCCTTAATTTGTTTTTGTTTTTTCAAATATGACACCCACAACTAAATTCCTATGTAATATAATATTTAACGAAAATGTGTAAAACTGCAACACGTTTCCTCTCTGTAACGAGCTTGTTGGCAAGTATGAGTATGTTTTAGTATAAGTTGCACACCGGTTATAATCAGTATATTCGATGTCAAACTAATATAAAAATTAAGCATTTAAGGGTAAATATTTACAGCATTTTTAATCATTATCAATGGTAAATTCTGTCAAATATTTTACAGAATTGAGGGACCATATTATATGGCATATTGGCAAGGCACACCTCGTAAAAAATGAAATGATTGTTTGACGAATCGACACATATTTATATGAGTTTCGTCTGCCTGTATAATACAGTTAATTTTGAAATAGAATGTTTATTGACAGAAATGCAGATTAAATGCAGACATCTTAAGAATATATGTTCTTGTTATCCATCTGATCGATATAAATCCTTACATCAAGATCCGAATGCATTGTTTAACAGAGATTATTGATTTCATTTGGATTCATGTCTTACAGCATTAACTCAGATATTATATGAAGGCATCCTGATCTTATCATGTTAAGACTAGTTCAGATTATTGTTGTACGTTTAAATAGGAACTTTCATCAACTGTACATGCTAACATTTCGACAAATTATTATTTCATGTTTTAGATTTTTTTAGATGGGGGTTGATACTTTGTAAGATTTGGTATATTCGGACTACTGTGCCCAGCTTGTTTTTTTATCGCAACGTTTCGGCCGATGTAACCTCTGACCTTCTTCAGGTGTACCTTGTCAAACTAGGGAATGGTTTTGTCGAACTTGGAAATCTGGACGAAACTTCGAAAAGAACACTTTATTTAATCCACGGCGGTAGCATGCTCACGTTCCATCTGGCATGACTGGGATGATCTTATAATTCAGAATTCTTCGTATCGCTTGCACTGAGGATTGAACCTTTAACCCTCAGATGAGTTTCACTTAGAACTGAATTTTACTTAGTACTGTATCAACCTGAAAAGGTCGGTGGTTATATCGGCCGAAACGCTGTGCTAAAAACACCCAAGATGAGAACAGAAGTCCGGATATATTAAATTCTACATAATTATTTTAGTTAGTGACTAAAATACAGAACATGAACCAAATATTCTTTCGATATTCATTATTTAGTTTTTAAAATGATGCGTATACACTAAGCGTAAACGAAAGACAGAACAACTATTTTCAATATCAGCTTGAGAATCCAAGGAAAATTACAGAACAACGAGAAACAAGTAACTTAAACATATCTAAGACAATGAAACAAAATGTTATTCACGTACGCAAGTCTCATATTATCATGAACGAACAAACGTCATAACACTTGACTGTGTAGTTTTAGAAAATATTAAAACTAATGGAAAACAATTGTAAACAATACACACTAGATAGACTGAACAACTTCAAATTAAACTATCTAATGCATGCGGAAGAGTGGTTAAAAATCAGTAAATCAATAATACTGTAGGGTTTTAAATAACACACTTTGATAAATCACTTAACCTCGTTTATATTGCATTCGAAATATTATAAAAAGGTATTTATGTACCTAACCTATAGTTGAATAAAGACGTGGCATTAACAATATATTTTATATGAATTGGATGGAGGACGTGTAAAATAAACGGAAACGATAATTTGCTGTGAGAGAGTAACTGCACGTGTATTTGTGAAATATAAAAACAGGAAATGTTTTCGATATGACAACAATTTAGAAGATTCGTTTTGAACAGGGGTTCATACGTAACATCGGCTCTATGATCAGCACTGGGAGAATTCTATATTTAGAGTGACAATGAGGCACGATTGAAGATGTCTACATCCATATTTTCGATTTTTATTTTTGAAGAAATATCATTACATGAACATATGTATTTTGCTAGACGTACTTCTAACCAGTTACAATTCCTACCACTATTGATAGTATTTGTATTTAATGAAACATCATGCGCGGTACCTAAAATCTGCCTCCTGGCCTATTCCTCAAAATAGCTCTGCCACCAGGGTTTTGTAGAAAATCAGAGAAGCTTGACCCGAGAAGATTTCGATCTGGATCGTTTGAAAGAGTCTTTATCGGTTCCAGTTGCTGCACTTTGGAACAAGCTGAAAGAAGCCGTGATTAAATCCAAACAGTTCAAAGCGGCGCTGAGTGCAATATGATCGCCGGTATTTGGAGTATTACCCTAACTAGAGCAACAGATTATGCGATAGGAACCGGTTCTGGCTTACGGCATCATTAACGGGAATTCCCACTTATGTTTTAAGGTTTTCAGGTGTTTCTCACCCAGCTCAATGTTGTAGTATAAACGGGGGCTATGAAAATATATACGATAGACGCGTTTGCTTCAATAAAAGAAAGGAAGCATACGCTGTCCGTGTTTCTGTACCGTGGAGCAGTCTACTAGTTGATAAAGTGATGATGCTTATCGTACCCAGGGTAAAATTAGCCTTATGCTATTCAGGTTGTATTTACATTCAAATGATATATAGATGTACACATCTTCTAACATTATTTTACATGGCTTTCACATTTAATTTGATTTGAAGTCGGACATCTATTAACTGCAATAATTCTTTTAAAACATACTTCTTTAAAGGTGTCTACAGATTTCGATCAGAAACTATACCGGTTTAACGGTTTAGTGTCATATAAAATGCCATTTCGCCTGTCGACTGATCTCGGCGATGTTCTAACCGTGACATTCTATGAGTATTAGTCTGTAACGCTATATTTTGCATAACGGTTTCTTTGCTCGGCCAAGCTGGCTGTAAATATGTAGACAACATTTTAAAAATTGCGCATGCATCTTATAACATATATATAGAAGATGTGTCGCGCGTCCGTTTGTTGGTATCAAGATATGCAACGCTTCATTATAGAATAGTATAGTACTTATATTATTTTTATTTATTCAGAATAATGTTCTCATCTTGGATGCTATTCTCACAAAGTTTCGGCCAATGTAACATCAAATTAATTTCATATACATCTTAAGGTATTAGAGGATGTTTAGGTCGAGCTTAGGTTCTGTAGTAATTTCCTATGCAGTCAATCAACGAGAGTGGATTGTTCACGTGGCCTCAGGCATCACCAGGACAAAGTCTAAAATAATTACTGATTATAGTTTTGGTATCGCATTTAACATTTATAGATTACCACTAATAACTGATTATTACTTAGCTCTACATCCTTTACACCACAGGGCAATGTAAACAGGTTATATATAATGGACGTTCGTCGGTCCATTAATTAGTCAAGCTGAAATTTAAAATAGAGTTCTCATCATTAAATGTGAGTATTGAATGGACGCATCCTCGGAATATCCGTTCTTCTTTATTCTTGTTTTAATCGACATTTAGATAATTATTCTGTATTCTAATCTTTTATTTTTTTATTATTTTTGTCGCCGGGCATTATTTGTTTTTTTTTCCTCAATTATCAAATCAGAATCGGAAGGCTTATTAAGCAAACTTTACGAGAACTCATTAGGAATCTAGATGGCGTATTTAATCAAGAGGATAGTCAGGATAGATAGGACGAAGGCGAGTGGGTCAACGTCGTCACGGCGAAAAAAAACAGGTCAACGTGTCTGGAGAAATATCGGCACGAGATGAGACTTATTTCATCATCTTATCAAAGAAATACCGACGAATCAGTATTGATTATGTGTCTGATATTTATTATAGTAGAAGTTATTTCTAATGGGTATTTCGTGGTTGCACTTAATGTTGTTGAAGGCGTGAAAACAGACGAAGAGGAACAGAAGAATACAGTATAATCGATGTAACCTGTAAAAGAATTTCGATAGTAGTTGTTGCTACAATTTTTAATATGTGTTGTCAGGATTCATTTTATATGATATTCTTCAATCCGTTCTCCTCTTTTTGTATCGTCTCTATCACACATGTATATGGCTAAAACACATATACACAATAAGTTGAACACATACATGTCTCGATGTTGAAAACAATATTTCACTCTACAAAAGTGAGTTGTTCAGAAGGTTTAAAAAACGCTTTAAAGAAAGAATGTATCTTTTTTATGTTTACATATGACAATTTATTTATAGTAGTTTATCTTTTAACCGTCAATACATTTTCTTATAAAAATATACCCGACGAATCAGTATTTTGATATATACTTAACATTTATTTCGATATGTTACATACTATGAGTAATAATATTATTGAAGCTTTAATAAAAATGTGGATATTCACATATATTTTAAATGTTGATCATGTAATTTTATAAGCTTGCAAAATAAAAAGATATAGTACTCAACTATTGTTGTGTGTGTGTTTATTCTAACTGTTTGAACCTATTGTAATAGACCGGAAGGCTGAAATATAAATAAACTATTAATACTTGAGGAGTATGTACATTTTACTATGAACATTTAACTATACGTTTTAAGTTAGAGATAGAACTAAATAATACAGAGGACAGACACATTTTATTTTGGGTATAACCACTTGAAATTAAATAAAATAATACATCAGCATAGGCTCCATAAACATGTAGACTAAAAGGCGCACAGTGTAAAGCACTGTTTGAGAAAACACAAGCTACACAATTGTATACCCGATTATTATTTTAGATACAAATAGTAATAATTTACTCCGACTCCACAATTGTATATACACTTATTATGGTAGATGTAAATAGTAATAAGTTACTTATGAAGTTGGATGATATATCTACAGCAATGTGCAGTGTTGCAACAAGGAAATTGATATCAGTTAATTTTCATGTAGTTTTGTACTTTAGACTTTTCATTGTAGTAAGAAATTGTTCCTCTTTTATATCACACATAAGAATGAATAATATCTATCACACCACAAGAATGTGTCATTCTATGAGCTCAATGTGACATGTATTTTCTAGCTTTTTCGACATGTAAGTTAACGGTTTTCCCAAAATGTTCAAACTCAATTTCTGTACATCCGACGTAAATCCGACGTAAATCCGACGTCATTAAATCTAGAGTTCTATACTTTTTTCAGCTCGTGAGCATTAACAACAATACAATAAAATGTCGCTACTCTGTGATTTGTTTTTAATATTAAATGATGAAAACTAATGGTCCCTAATTGGTTCGCTAAAATTCAAACTTTTCATTACAATGATTTTACATAAAAAAAAAAATCATGAATTAATTGACTGTTCTTTGTAATTTTATATGACAATCATCCAAATAAGAATTAATATAAACAAGGTGTTTAATTATATCAATACAACACTTCCTCAATTAAAATCATCCCATTATTTTGTTATGTTAACAAGAGATTAAATGCTATTAAGACAAAGCTGTTATTTTACCAAATTTTATAACCTTTTTCAACCACTGGGTGCAATGTCTAATAGCACCCTACCGAAGTGTCCATCGTGTAAGCTTCTTGTCCAAACATAAACAGGTAATATTAATTCGAACAAATACATAACATATACTGCCAATGTAGCTGCTAGAATATTGGAATCCTTCTACCGTGCTAGAGAACTTGTTACACCTGTCAGTATCCTATATGTTTACAAAGCCACCAGCAGATTTGCATTGAGCATTGTTGTTACATTTGAAATGGCGCATCAATAGCTACTCTCTCTTTCTCTCCGTCTCTCTCCCTATCTTAGACAGCGTCACAAAAAAGCCTCTAATCTGATATGTCTGACAAACTCCAGCAACTGTTCCCCTACAGAAATGTTGCAAAACCTGTGCTTCTTGTAAAAGTAGTTCACTGAAATGTGCTCTGACAAACTTGTTGTACTGGCCTCCATATGCCGCAAGGCTTCTTACTTTAATAGACCATTTCATCGAACTGCTAGCATTTAGAATTTCCCCTTATTCCTATTTGTTTAACGGTTCCAACATACGAAAGTTTAAATTACTGTGTAAAAACATATCGCTGCATAACCTTTGAAGTAAGATGTCTCATTAAATATACCCCCTAATTCTCAGTTACATCTTAGGTAATATTTTCTTATTTGTAAAAAATTATATGCAACTTCCCTGATACTATTACATTGTATTGTTCGGCAGGATCGTGCCAGGATAAAAATGGAATGTATCCCGCGCAAAATAGGAACTGGACACGGTTTACGCATTTACGCCACTAAGCAATCCTAAGATCATCGTTACTCGACTCTTTCCATCATCCTTTCCGTCCACAATATATCTTCTATCAAAGAATAGTCAAGATTATAAAGTTTCCTGTGTATGACATTAAACTGCATCCAGTCGGAATACCTCAGTTTAGAAGATTTAGATAGTCAGAAGTCATCTCTTATTTATCATCATTTAGAGTTCTACTGTGGTCCTACCCTTCTGCCCCTTATCCAGCGGTTGAATAGAACCTATCGCTCACAGAGAGTGTATTTGCAAAATATACGCTCACACAATAATTTAATTCACACCTCAATCGTATGCAAACATATTGCGATTTCTGTACACAATGACATATACAGGTTTGTCATTCTGCAAAAGTAAGGATTATTTGAAGCATCAGCTCTTTAATTAGCCTATACACTATACAGTATCAAACCAGGTTGCCTTACTGAAATAAACAACATCTCATAAAACTAGTTCAGTAAGATGTACGGGTGAACCACCACGTGCTTACAATTATAGAATTTGCTAGTCTTAACACATAGATTTTCTAGATTAATAATGCAATTGCTTTTTGAAAATTTGCTGTGAGATGGCTTCAACTTAGGTAATACTTTTTAATTTGGAAGAATGACCAACTTAGACCCAACCACTGCCGCCACTTTATCTGCTTCTAACCTGACTATTCGTCTAAGTCTGCGATTTAACTTCGAGGCTGCTTTCTTTATTTCTTAATCAAACTTATACCCTGGATCCGATTAACCGTGTTATTGATTGTCTGAACAGTTAGTAATACTTCAGTGACATTAAATGATTTATCAGTATAATGTATGAGAATTGACAGCCGTGCTGAATCGGATATATCTGAGCTTTCCTCGATAGCCAGTGAAAATATCAAATTCTGTTTGACATTACGTAATCGCTGTTGGAATCTTATAAACCCGCTTTGTTATTGTTCTGCAAGAATCATTAACCTGGTTGAACTTACCTGATTTTTTCCGGACACACACTTTCATAACTTGACAGAATACATTCACTCATAAATCAATAATTCAGAATAATCGTTTAAATAAGTTTCTCTTTTCTCTTTAAAAGTACCCAAATAGATGTCATTTATTTGGATACTGTTCATCCTTGAGGAACAGGCTATTTTTAATGTCAATGTGTTTCCTGAAATAGTAAAAACTTGGCTTTCCGATATTTCATTTTACTTTATCGTATCTAAAACGCTTTGAGGTTCAATGTCATATTAATATTAACTTTTTTAAAACCACGGAGGCTTTAACATCATATTTTTAGTTTGCCAATTTCTTCACAAAAAATATTATTTTATATAATTTACCTGTAATTTTCTCATTTCTGCAAAATGTCTAACGTTATAGATCTAGTAGTTATGAACTCTAATTCTTTTAATGCCGCATTTTCTAAGTTATACCCAAAATCATCATCATACATATTTGTATTCAGTGACTGAAATATCACAAATCATTATAAGTGAGCGAATGTGAAATTGGCCACCAAATTAATGATTATATTTCTTTGAAATAATATTATTGCTCAAGATATCAATTTTGCTTGTTTGATTAAGATCGACAGTAAAGCACGTCACCGGATGTATGGCGTTAACATTTTTTCTAGCTGTGTAACTAGAATAGGAAACATCGTAGGTTAGTTGCGTGTAATAATGATTAATAACAATGTTGAAGTGTCAGTGGATGTCTGTTAACCCGTGATTACCTAATAAGGTACATATTATTTAATGTATCTTTGTAGAATTAGGCGGGTCACCAAGAAAGCCACCGGACAGCATTTAGCTGATAATTACTCCACACCTTTGAAATCTATTAGGAATATCAAGTTGATATAAATATTGTATATTACATTTTACAATTTATTCGAATTTCCCTATGTATATCTTATTAACTACCACCATGTAGGCATATATTATTGTCCGGGGTACAGCCCAAAACAAGTACCGTAATAGTTAAAATCCATATTATTGGGGTTATAGATGTTTCGTCGTGAAAATATAGTGATTGTTTTCTGCTAACATTCTTTTCAATCAGGTTTGGATAACTCACCAAGTATTACAAAGTTAAGTTAATCACATTTTTTCAAAGATGCATGCATAACTGCATAACTTTTCACTGTACATTTACAAGCGTATTTATATACAAAATATCCAAATATATATATTACACATTAGCTTTCAAATTGACGTAAACGTAACTCTCTACACATTTTCAAGATTAAATAAAAGCTCATTTAAAAGTACGATACACATGTTTAAAATGTTTAAATGTTAGAAACATGTACGAGGAATCCAATACTGAAAACCGCGGCCAAAATATCAAAGACAAAAAAACAGATAAAAGATTTTTTGTAATTCTTGTATAACAACAATAAACATAATCACCGGTAAATTAACGAATGACTAAATAGCATTCTTTCATTCCTACGCCATTCAATTACTAGATTACGATACACAGATATAGTTTAAAAACGAACACACAGACAGCCATCATCCATTCCAACAGAATGGCGACGATAATCAAAGCCTCGTAAGGTATTTTACCCGTTTTTAAATGGATATTTATAACTAATTGTTATTTACTCCGCCCAAATACTTATTCTAATAATTTTTCACTCATAACAGAAAGTACGAAACAAAATATTGTCTTTCTTTCTCCAATCCACACACATAATCACTTCATCGTCTTTCATGTTAGCACATATGATACTAATAATGTAATTTCAATGTATCAGGATAATGTTTCAATGTCTTTTTGTTTTGTGACCTGTAATTACTTACTACTTCTTGACCGATTTTAAAACATTAAAATAGATGATTTGTATGAGTGAATGTAAGACTCATAAACATAAGCTATACATCTTTTCAATTGCGTTCATCTTTCGAAAAATTAAAAAATCGCAGAAATGATCTTAATGAAATCAACCATGTCAAGACACTAAGTCATGGAGATGGAAATGGCAAGAATGGCGCAAAATATGGTTTTTATTTAAAGATAATTTAGTCATACTATAAGCAATTAATGACTAAGAACTGAAAATGTCGGTGAAATCCAATAACTCGTAAATATTTGATAATTTGCCGAAAGAAAAAATGTTCTTGGCTTAAATTATGAATTACCTTCCATTATTTTGATTTAGATTTCCTTGAATCTTACCTACCATAACATAATCAGTATCATTTAAAAGTTTTCTATTAAAATCAGTTGAATCAGAGTGTTGTGTTATTCATGTTATGAAGCTACGAATATTATTACCAATTATATCTTCTAGCCGTCTCTTGATTTATACATAATGGCAACATTAGTGTATATAATCATTTTGGAGTTCATCTCATGAAATATTGTGGAGAATCTGGTCCGTTTATTCATGTAATATATTTAGTGAGATTTGACAAAAATGACAGAAGATTTTGCAACAATTAATACGCAAAGTAGAATAATATATAAATATTTTATTACACTTTGAAATATAAGTAAACATATATGTTCTGCGAGAAATCTTAAGCTTTTTCAAATGAAGGCGAATATTAATTCTAAATTATTAGGAGTAGGCATAGAAAGCTTCATGATACGGATTACGTTCGGATAGAGAGACATGTGACTAATATCGGGGGCACATTCTTTTTTACTTACGTTCTGACTGATCATTAACATGGTTCTGAAGCCACCAGAGTAAAGCAGCAGTGATTATTATATATTTGCTCACGTGAAACCTATATATACAGGGTAGCCAAAGAAGTCACTGAGGATGGTTTAACTAAGAATACGTTCCTTATCTTTGATTGTACTTTACTGGATTTTTAACATAATATGACGAACATAATAGAAGTTTTGTTTGCAATAAAAGAACAATAATTTAAAAAATATTCATGAAAAATTACATCTTTTGAATGGTTAGTATTTTCAGCTTCACCTGATCATTCAAAAACATAATTCATAAAAATGATGAAATCAGTCAGTTACGATTTAATTCCCTGGTGTTATTTTTCAATTCCTGTAGAGTTTCAGGTGTGTTGGGGAAAGCCTTTATCTTTGAGATACCCTTTCAAGTCCAGGATTGTCACGTCTGGACAACGTCGAGGATAGTTGATATTGCAACATTTTAATGTTGGTTCTTTTTTTGCAAACAAATCTCTATAGACAGATCAGTGATAAACATGTTGTGGACGTAGAAGAGGGTGAGATTCGAGTAATATAAACTTGTTTCTCTACTTTGTGACTGTCTACTGACTTAGGTGTTCCCCTCTTCTATCACGCTGTACATAACCTCCATATCTACTAGTTTAACAAACTACTCCATCCATATGATACACTATTTATTCTAACTATAGTTAAAATCTATCGCTTTCCCCAAATAGGTGAGCTGGCTAAAGGGTTTGTAGCCCTAATAACCCTCATATTCGCATATTTATTTAACGACTAAAACACCAGTTCTCAGTTAAGTCAGTATGCGTTATATGTATTATCAATAACTAGAAAACCATCATTTATCTCTTCCCTGTCTCTATATCCCTTTATATCTAGCCTCTTGCTCTATTCAGTCTTTCACTTCCCGCGTTCAGTCTGTCTATTCTTAGCTCTCTATGTATCTCCCTATGTAAGTGTGTCTGCCAATATATGCATGTATGTCTGTCTGTATGTCTGTCTTCCTCTCTCCCCTCTCCCTTTCTCTCCCTCTCTCTCTCTCTCTCTCTCTCTCTCTCTCTCTCTATATATATATATATATATAATTATTTAATAATAAATATATAATTACTATCTACATACGTATACGTTTGATGTCTGCGGAATAATCGGCGTTAAGATTAGCATTCAAGCCAGTCGCACGATTCGACACCTGTAACGAGATTTGTCTGTTTCTAACTCAAAATCTGACGGGTTCGGCATTAATAGTAATACGAAATCATGCACAATAAATTTATTTATGTCAATAAGCCGGCATTTTTATTACCAGCACTCCAATTGTGTTCTACATAAAGGAACGTTGCATTAATCTCAAGGTTAACGGCTGTCTGATCTCGCATAAAGGGACAAGCTAAACGGAGCTAGAAATAATTATTTCATATTAAATATTTAATTATTATTTACACACCTATACGTTTTATCGTTACTGAATAATCAGTGTAGAAAAAAACTCAGTAAAACAATCACACCATTCGAACCCCGAGAAGAGGGTGGTGGTTTTATAACTCAAAGTCCGACGCCTTAACCGTTGAGGCCGACATTAAAAGGCATAAGACACATGGGAAACGCAGTTATTTATGTCAGTCAGCAGATATTTTCAAGTAGCAGTCAGAGAGTGTGCTACATAAAGAAAGCATGAATATATATATATATATATATATATATATATATATATATATATATATATATATATATATATATATATATGCGTTTCAGGTACCCATTTTATTATAAACTCTGATAACATATATTGGATATATCCGCAATCAATTTGAGAAATTAAAAATTCAAAGGAAGAAGGACTGAATAATTATGTAAAATTTTAGAATCGCCTGAATTATAATATATATATATATATATATATATATATATATATATATATATATATATATATATATATATATATACGTTTACATGTATGGCAACATAAATCAGAAATCGTAGAGCGTTGTGGAGCGATGTTGTGTTCAGCATTTAAGGATACAACCACACACGTAAGCAAGTAAAATTCACAATGATAGTATATATAGTGAATATTTACTCCGACACATTCGCCATAGGAGTCCATAGCTATATTAATACGAATCGGAAAACTAAAATTACACATTGAAAGAAGTATTACATTGTTATAAACTTATAGCGCATCCATGTAGTATTAATAATTCTTAAGATTGCACATGATGTGTTCTGCCAGAATTATTATGTAGTTGCACACCTGAGGTCAATATTTTCGCTCATATATATAATAGATATACGTTGTCAGGGTGATATTTCATTTTTCCTTTCTCACGAAAATGTGTGCAATGAATATGTGTCTGGTTAACAGCCGAAAACATTGGCAGCAAAGAGGAAATGTCGAAAATACAAACCAGTGGTTGAGGGATCATTATAGTTGTGTTATAAGGTCTCACATGATATATTGAGTCGTATCATTTACGTGAAAGCTAATTTGCCGCATACTGAACAAATTTGCATCATCATGATAACTGTGGTCTCCTATATTGATATAGTCTGATTTCTGCAATGATGACTTCATGTAATACTGGGCCATGTTCAACGGCGTCTAAAGATATCAATCTTGTTTATGCCATTATGTAAGTTTAGGAAGAATTAGTAAAACATGCAGGAAATGGCTTATATATGTGCCTAACGTATGACAATATGAAACATCATTCTTTAAAGTATGCACTCAAAATAATTTATATATATTTAAGCAACATTAATCGATCGATAATGGAAGATTTGATGCGACACGAGATATAGATTTATATATAGTCGTCATGTGGAAATGAGTGGAACGATATAGGAGATCAGAGGCTATGCGAATCTATAGGTTAAATTATTTTAGTTTAAGTAGTTTTAGGACTAGGTTTTCAGTCCAAATACGTCATGATAAAAGCATATATAAATACACTGAACAACCAAAAACATTCACACAAATAATAATAATAATAATAATAATAATAATAATAATAATAATAATAATAATAATAATAATAATAATAATAATAATAATAATGTTACTTTGCCACTTTTCTAACGCATATACCTGTTGTATACGTTCTCTTTTAAATATCGTTAGATCACACATACGTAAAGCTTCCGAACATATTGAAAAGCTCTAACGCCACTACAAAGTTCTGTAGTTCTTATCTTCACATAACTCGACACACGGATAAAATAGGCGATGCGTATGGAAGAGTGCGTGTTGTACCATTTTCCCGTAAGTGTGTGAGCGTTTCAAGCTGTATACGCTAATTGTTTTTTCACGTTTATCTGTTCTTTTCTTTTCATTTTTTTCTTTTGCATATCAAGTATACTTAATAATATTTAAGGTGTGCAGATCGTCTGCAATACGTGTGTGCTGGATTGGATGTTTAACCAGTCACTGTCTTTTAACGTGTATCAATGCATGTGTGTGTCGTAGTTTTTTTACAAATGTTATTTACAATTCTGAGCGAAATCTACCCGTTATGTTTGTTCTTGATTGGCTGTCGTTACTCGTCTTCATGTCAATTTTAAATATTATTCTTTCTCTTTTCAATGCAGGTATTGTCGTCGTTTTAGCTTTGAGTTGATATCTTTTTAAAGTTTATCTTACGTGTCGCCGCGTCTCATAAGTGTATCGCTCTGAAAAAATGTAGTTAACTTGACAAAAGCGAGTCTGAAATATTTTTCGAGAAGTCAATGTATTTTATTTTCTGTGATATAACAATCATGAAAAGAGACTGTATTGCCTTATAATTTTATTTATCTTCTAACTTGCTAAAGTCGAGTACAGCTATAGACCAGACACGCATATTGAGGGGGATTTGCCTTCGGTATCATACCAAGACTTGACATAAAGTTTTAGCCTATAATTTGCACGTCTGCTGGCTTTAAATTCCATGGCTGAACTTTATATTTGTATGCGAACAACAACAATTTACGTCTTCGCACCTGAATTTGTCGGTCTCTATTCTGACCTTAATTGACTCCAAATGCCTTGCTCCCTTAATCTTAGGTTCACCTGTCTGTTACTCATTTGTGGAAAAACCGATTCGTTTCCCAAGTTCGTGTCAGCCTGACATGCAACTATCTAAATAATTTCGACCTCAGTCTCAGTCCATACTAGCTGAAGTACACCTTTTCCAAATAGGTTCTCTAATTATATAACAACAACAACACAAACAACAATAATAATAATAATAATAATAATAATAATAATAATAATAATAATAATAATAATAATAATAATAATAATAATAAAGTTCTAGAAATAAAACATGATGCACCTGTTATATTATGACGGACCCTGTATTTCAAACGGGTAGATTAACTAGTATCAAATAGCTAATTTTGTTATCGAAAAATAGGTTTTGTTTCTGGACTCAGAAATGAGTCAGAGAAGTGTTTGATCCAGGAGTAGTCATAATAAATTTAGACCTGACGTGACCTTGAGTCAGAGATCAGAGTGAGACGTTTTTGTCCCCATATCGTGCGTGGGAACGAGGATTACGTCACCACAGAAAACAATAAGTTTTTAGAATCAGTTGGCCAGTGGAAGTCGAGACAAAAACATGCAAACACGATCAGCTCGAGGCGACAGAGATTGTCCAAGTATGTAGACGAAAAGTTTAGGACTGAATCTCTAATATGAGACAAGAACCCACTTATCTTCCCCCCATCCAGTTAGCAGTTTAGTAGGGTAACCAAAAATAAAAGTGACGGTCATCGAAGAAGGCGACTCTCTCCCGGGCATGACTTAAAGCAAATAAAACCCACCTCGGATCCTCTCAAACGTCTTCAAAGTCCTTCTTTTTCGTTGAACCAAAGGGTATTGATTTTCAGAATATAAAAACGCAACCAGACGAAGGACCGAACAGAGAAAACCCACGGCACAACATTTATGGAGGGGACCACTAGACAACGAATAATGAAATTACGGCCAGAGAAAAATAAGGTAAATTATAAAATGCATTAAGATGTTTTAAAAAATGGTTGAAAAAGAAAAGGAGTTCAGATTTTTGTAGTGACTTTTGATCATCGCATAAATGTACACTAAAAAAAAAGTCCCCGTTGCAAAAGACTATATAACAGAAGGGACAGTTTGCTTGTTTGATGTCGACAGTTTAAAGGCTTAAAATCGCCATTCGTTGATTCGCGTGTTTAAAAATGACAGTTTAAAGGCTTAAAAATGAATGTTGAAATACGTAAGAGACCCTTAATTCACACGCGTTATGTTACAACTACTTATTTTGGTTGCCGTGACTTGCTATTTCCACAAGAAATAGGTTGAGACGAACCGCGTTGCCACAACGAAAATCTTGGGGTCCAGAAGCAAGCGAAGACAGAGGGGGATCAACAGAGAGAGAGAGAGAGTGATGTCAACGAACAGTGAGTACCTCGTATTTTTATGTTGGATAGATAAATTTAAAAAAAAAAAGGAACTCTTACGAAGTTAAAAAAAAAAAAGAAGAAAAAAAAGAAATAAAAAGAAAACGGACAATTGCCCGAGAAAATATAACAGACCTTCGAGAGACTTGTATTTCAGAAAAAGAATATGACGTAATTTAAAAGAACTTTAAAAAGTGGACTATAGTATAGAGAAAAGAAATTGAACATTGAATTAAGTTAAAAAAAAAAAAGAAGAAATCTTGATATGTCGTAATGAAACGAGAGAAGAAAGAAAAAAAAATTCTATGCTCACACGCATATTTATACGTTGTAATTTTTTTGATTTGATTGTAAGTTACTTGTAAGAAGAGCGTGCTTTTGTTACTTGTTGCATTAAAATGTATTTTTGGGCAACACAGGTGGTGGGGGGAGTTGTGGAGAAAAGAAAAGAGAGGGGCCTTGGGGGGGTTTGGTGTTGACTGTCAATGGTCCGGGTTTTGATTCTTGTTAATGTTGGAGAGAGAGGAAGTGAAAGAGAAAGAGAAAGATAAATTGGAAAAAAAAAGAAAAGAAAAAAGAGAGCAAAAGAGAAAGAAACAGTCAGAGAAAAAAGAGAGAGATGGAGAGGGAGTAAGTGAAAAAAAAGAGCGAGAGAGAGAGAGAGAGAGAGAGGGTGAGAGCGCGCAAGTGAAGGGAGAAGTTATTGGTCTGCAGGACCGATGACACATATTTTTTGTTTAGTCTACGATTTTTTTTTTCTGTGCGCAGATGAATGAGATTTGTGTGCGCAATGAATGAGATTTGTTGAACCAGTTAGCTTCTGGGTTTAAATAAAAACAAGTATGAATGCCGAACGATATATCAGCCCATTCGACGAGAGCCTGATGAGGTTGAACTGTATTGAATGTTGTTTTTCTTTGATTTTCTTTTATTGGTGTCATTTATTTTTATATTGTTGGTTTGTTGAAGCGAAGGAGCATGTAATAATGATGTTTAATTTATTTATTTTTTTTTACTTGCATGAAAATGGTATTTTTTTTATTGTTCTGATTTTGTTATGTAAAATTGTTTCATAATTTGTATTGGAGAGGAGAGAGTCAGCCTTTCTTCCGGTTGTTTTCTGAGAGTGACTAAGACAATGGATTTTTTTTTCTTGAAGTTTAAAAAGTTATTAAAAAACAAAACAAACGGTTAATCAAAACCGATGTTTAAGTTTGGGGGTCAGCCATGTAATAGGTTTAGGAGTGTAGGTGGATTAGGGAATCCTTGTGGTCGGTGGCAGCTGGAGTTGGTTTGGGTCGGATCGCGGAAACCCTTGGACAGGGTTGATTTTATCGGGAAGAATCCCCGTGTACAGAGTATGTACAGGCTTGGAAAGTCAATGAGGGATTCCCGGCGTTTGCTCGTATGCTCTCTTTTATAGAGTACCCATGGGTTAGTGGCGAGGCTTGTGGTAAAGCCTGCATACGTTAAAATTGCGAACGGGAGAATGACGGTGATATGGTCATTCTGTGGGACCACGAGAAAGGACGGTGGTCAGTTATGGAAATTGTTGTTTTTGTGACCCAGGTGTGCCCAACTGCGCCGATAGAGTGTGTGAAAGTTGTGTAAAATGTTAAGCTTTGAAATTGTGGTCTCATTTTTTTTGTGGATTTTGGATGTTTGCCGACGAGTGTGCTGCGAAGATACCCCACCCCCCCACCGCATAGATAGGAACACGGGAAGGGAACGCATAGAATTGGTGTCTGCTCAACACCAGTGGGGATGGAGTTAAGCTGGGGTGTGGTGTGACTCGGGTGCGCGCGTCGGGGGCGGATAGAACCATGGGGATCGATATTTTAAAAAAAAAGAGGTACCGGGTGTTAATTGGATTTAATTATAAGATTATAGGTTGGGCCTAGTTTTTGGTCATTCGGCGTGTTCCGGGAGCAGGATGATTCGATGTGACATTTCGCTCAATACCGTATCGACTAGATAGATCCATGGGATGGGGTCCTCCACGTTTAATGAACAGGGCTGGGAGCTAGAGACATGAGTGATTGTTCGCGGACGTTTGCGCCGGGGCACTGGGATGTTCGAAGTATATGGTCCAGATTAGACAGTGGTAGGAAAACGGTACCTCTTGTAATTTTGAGAGGCTGACCATTTAAGTTTACAGGTTAAGGAAAGGGGTTTCTGTTTTTGTGCCCCATATCGCGGCAATACGCCCGATCAACAATCGGTCGTGTACCGATGATTAGATGAATATGTGCGTGTGTATTTAAAAAAAAAAAATGTTGGTGATGGATGTAGATATTTGTGAAAATTTCTTCAGGGAAGAAATTTTGAAAGATAAGGTGGAGAGGAGTGTTATATTATGACGGACCCTGTATTTCAAACGGGTAGATTAACTAGTATCAAATAGCTAATTTTGTTATCGAAAAATAGGTTTTGTTTCTGGACTCAGAAATGAGTCAGAGAAGTGTTTGATCCAGGAGTAGTCATAATAAATTTAGACCTGACGTGACCTTGAGTCAGAGATCAGAGTGAGACGTTTTTGTCCCCATATCGTGCGTGGGAACGAGGATTACGTCACCACAGAAAACAATAACTTAGTTTTTAGAATCAGTTGGCCAGTGGAAGTCGAGGCAAAAACATGCAAACACGATCAGCTCGAGGCGACAGAGATTGTCCAAGTATGTAGACGAAAAGTTTAGGACTGAATCTCTAATATGAGACAAGAACCCACTTATCTTCCCCCCATCCAGTTAGCAGTTTAGTAGGGTAACCAAAAATAAAAGTGACGGTCATCGAAGAAGGCGACTCTCTCCCGGGCATGACTTAAAGCAAATAAAACCCACCTCGGATCCTCTCAAACGTCTTCAAAGTCCTTCTTTTTCGTTGAACCAAAGGGTATTGATTTTCAGAATATAAAAACGCAACCAGACGAAGGACCGAACAGAGAAAACCCACGGCACAACATTTATGGAGGGGACCACTAGACAACGAATAATGAAATTACGGCCAGAGAAAAATAAGGTAAATTATAAAATGCATTAAGATGTTTTAAAAAATGGTTGAAAAAGAAAAGGAGTTCAGATTTGTGTAGTGACCTTTGATCATCGCATAAATGTACACTAAAAAAAAGTCCCCGTTGCAAAAGACTATATAACAGAAGGGACAGTTTGCTTGTTTGATGTCGACAGTTTAAAGGCTTAAAATCGCCATTCGTTGATTCGCGTGTTTAAAAATGACAGTTTAAAGGCTTAAAAATGAATGTTGAAATACGTAAGAGACCCTTAATTCACACGCGTTATGTTACACACCTAACACACACAACTTATGTGTCTACACCTGCCTCGGCTGATATTACAAAAAACTCGTGAAGGGTTTAGAAGGGAGAAAGAACAGGCAATACATCTAATAGAGGGTGCTAGCTTGAAAGATAACAGTTGTTGCATTACACTAACTCATTCATAATTGTTATTGAAAGAAGAGTAGTGTGCGTGAAATATTGAGAAACGTGTTATTACTCAGACTCTAGGGAACGCTGCTTGTTATTACCAGTCAATAATCACTGGCAATACTTTGTGTGGAAGCTATAAATAGGGTATACTAATAATAATAATAACTAGCGGGACCCGTGTAAATTACACGTAATGATGTTTTTATATCTTAATATCTTGTTCCTCGCTATTAATATTTTAATATCTTGTTCCTAACCTATACATGTTTGAATAAAATATAAGATTTTACTTGTATATATATTATAAAAAATGAACAATTCATGAAACAATTTACAAAACTTCTTTATATACAATATTATTAATGAAGGTAGTTCTATTTCTCTGGCAACGAGTAAAATTATTCTGATGGCAAATGTTCACTCTTACACTGTTAATAGACCTTGTTCTTGAGAAGGCTACATAAAGTTGTATCTGAGTAAAGCAACGGTGTGGTAGGTAGATCCCAACCTTCTCGAAAGACTGTTCTGCAGCTTTATTAATTTCGAAAACAAAACCTTACTTTATAAATGCTTTAGATAAAATTAAATGTGGCTGCAATTCATGAGTAGCATACAATGATTCGTAATGTTGTTGCTTTTGATGTAAGTATGACACAACAAAAATAACACACACGCTATAATATTAATGTGTGTTTTTCCAGTCGTACCCTCCCTACCCCCCTTCGATGTAGAAAACAATCTGAGAACTTGGTGGAAATATTACGAGAATTAGATGACTTGAATGCTTTTTCAAAATCTAGGTTTGGCACGCATGCGCAGAGCTTTTGATATAAATGTGAACAACGAACACACGCTATCGTATTAATATATATATATATATATATATATTTATATATATATATATATATATATATATAGAACATAATAATAATAATAATAATAATAATAATAATAATAATAATAATAATAATAATAATAATAATAATAATAATAATAATAATAATAAAAGGCTGGATCTAAGCGGTGTTTCTGGGAATTAAGTTACGGCATTTTAGGTTTTTGTTTTTATGTGTTTGCCTATTTTTAAGTTTAAAATAAACAACCCCTATAATATTATTCAATGTAAAATAATGTATCGCATGTTTGATGGTTACTATTTAAAAGGTGTTATATTAGAAATGGTCTATGCTGGACTACGTATTTTTGAAGTAAATTGTACCTATGTACATTATTATATAATCAATAACATGCTACACAATAAAAAAAATATTGGCTAATCAAAATTAAAATGTTATTTCTAAGTTTACATGCTTAGTTGTTCTGACTTTGAAAATCCTCTGCAGTGATTGTATATTCTTTATAATAATACAATTACTATTACGACATTAAAGAAAAACGCAGTGAACACTACTGACAATGTCCACGAAATGGCTGAGCAGATAGAAACATAATTGTTGTAACATAAGTAGACGATAAGTGCTGGAGTATTGAGTATTGATTTACTCCTCTCCAGTAGTTAGGAACAAGGATGTGACCCAAGGTCGGATTGGAAAGTGGGGTTTAAAAATTGCCTGGGCAGTCCCGTCGGCATTCCCCGGTAGGGGCGCCTCAGCCAGTAAGCAATAAACTTACTCCTCCCCAAAAAGGGAGGCGAAGCCTGGGAGGGTGCATCTTCTAGAACTGCACAGGACAGCCCCATAGACCGGCGTAAATCAAGCCCCGAATGCCAAGACAATACACGTCTATGGGGTTCAGTATCCATCGGAACAGATACTACACTTTGACCTTAGCCAAAAGGGCAAGAAAACCACGCGTTATCAACGTATATCACTGTAAAGAACTAGCGGTAGAACACTAAGATATGTAAAAAATTAAGAAAAGGAACTGAGAATATCTGTGAAGTTTTCCTGTCCCTCCAACTATAAACACGACTGGTTCGAATTAAGGTCAAATAACTTTAATTAAATGATGTACTAATAACATAGACATATTCTACCAATTTTACCTAGCAAAACGTTTCTATTTTCGTAGGTGGTTTTCCTATTGAGACTTTCTTAATAAAATATAGTACTCCAACTACCAGTAAAATTAGTAATGTTGCATATACCCGATTCTTCTTATCTTTATATTTTGAAAATCTTAAAACCTATATTGCATTGAGCAGGAACCCCTACTTCTATATGCAAGCACTTTTTTCTTGCCATGGTTCATATGTATTATTTACTAACTAGAACGTATTGCACCAGTTATTATCAGTGATAGTTCACATGAAACACCACCTGGTCGTCTTTGGAATCGGTACGACAAAACGTCATCCCAGATTTCCAGTAATCGCCGTTCATTTCAATACTCGTTTCAAATATATTTTCGTTTATCATTGTTATCTCGGTGACAGCGACCAGTTTCCTTCTCTTCAATTTGAATGGATATACGACTTTGTAGAATCATGGTGTCGGGTTGTAGGGTGTCGGGTACTTCTAGTTATCATGCAATACTCTTTGTGTTTTTAACTTTCCTGTACTTGGGCACCATTACTGGTTATTGGTCGATTTCCGCACTAAAGTATTTCCCCGTTTATTTCAGTTGGCCTAATCCATAATTTGCACTGTATCGTGTCGATTCTGTCTTCGATTACAATTTCCCTTATACTTATTTTTCTTTCTTCGAAATATTTCTTGATATTCCTACTACTAAAAATATTACACTCATTTTCTTCATCTTCTATATTCCAATCAGCTATTTGTCGATCTGCGTTAGTTTGCTGATGTTTTTAGTCGCATTGATAAAACCCTGTGATATGATTAGGAAAGAAGTTTTTTACAAATGTTTACTATTATTTTACTATTATCACGTCTATTTTTCTTGCTTAAATGCGTGTTTGTTTCTATTTGTATTTTCATGCTGTTTCCGATTTTAGGATTTTCATTTCCCATTATTTGCTGCGATTAATGTGTGTACAATTTGCACCATGGCAAAAGTACAGCGGTATGCATAGTTGCTAATAGTATGTCTTCCCAATGCAATATTCTTTTTTAAATATAATTATTTTAATTAATTTTATTATGTTTTAAACGTTAAACAGTGTTATCGAAAAAACAAAAACTCGATATATTTATATAAGTTGTGTCTTCTTATTGTCTTTACTGCCGATAATAACAGCGTTTGCGTTTTTCAACTTCCTAAGCTGTAAAGGGTTTCTTCTTCTCGATGCAGAATACTGCATTACATAGCCTTTCAAAAGGGCGTATCTTGTGTGTGTATATATATATATATATATATATATATATATATATATATATATATGTATTAATAAAAAAAACAATGTTTTTCTATTTTTTATTTCAATTTGTTTTATTAATAATGTCATGGGGGTTCCTGGGTCTAATCGATCTGGCCATATTGAATGAGGTAGAAACCGGCTTGTAGTGGAAGACTTTCACTTTAGCAGCGTTCAGCATGCAAAGACATCAATGCAAAAAGGGGATAAAAGTTAAATCACTTATTCAAGTCAAGCGATACTACTTTATTGCGTTTCGCATATATGTTTATATTCTGGTCTGTTCTGACAGATATTCCGCTGTGCACAACAGACACTGCAATATGTAGTTTCACTATAAAATAGTGTATACGAACCTTTTTTAGAACTCACAATCGAATATTTGAAAGCGGAAAACAACAACAACATCCGCTAAGCCCTTTACCACAACAGTAGTCGGGAAACATCCAAATCCAATAGCATCAGGATATAGACACACTGAAGAGGCCAGGTTTTCAACTGGCGACATTATTTGTATCACTATCAACTAAAAAAAATTATGAAAGTTTATATAAAGAAAAAAAATCGGTTTCGATTTATTTTTCTTTAAAAATGATATCGCATCTTTATATGCTTAAAATGTATTTCTTTATTAAATTTCAATTAGATGCTTAAAAAAATATGAACTTTTAATTTTATATATATATATATATATATATATAGATATATATATATATATATATATATATATATATATATATATATATAACGGCAGCATCTGAATGGAGAAGACAATGTGCCAAACTCATAAAGTAAATTGTTTTTGATACGGGATTTACAAAACCTCAACACATGCGGATAATAACTTCATTCGACCCTAACTGGACTTATCAGATGGGAAAAAAACTAAATTAAAATTGTTCTTCACATTTGGATAGCAAATAGTATGATAACAGGACGTAAACTTTTGCTTTTGGTCCTTTCGGTGAGAAACCAATACAGAAAGAAAAATCAGAATGTAAAAAAAGTAACCCACATTATTAAAAGCCAACATAAAGTTATTATCAGGTATGTTTTGAGTACTTGATAATTGTGTGGCCATATACATGCATATCGTTTTCTTTATATATATATATATATATATATATATACATATATATATATATATATATTATCACACTGCTGAGTTAATAAACATTCCTATCCTTAAAACTTTCCTACATATCTTTGTAGCACAGCAATACATAGTATAATATACATTAGTTCTAGGTTTTTTAATTGTTCTAATTAGCCGTAAGTTATAATTTAGTTAACCCGCAATCCATCTCTCTTAGCAATTTATATATTTCTTTCTTCACATTTGACTCTACATTAATTCAACCATTGTAACACTTTTTAAAGTGTATGTAAGCATTAAGTGAAATAGAATTTCTTCTCTCAATGTTTACTCTTATTTCCATAGCTGATATACATAGCACAAATATGTATGTAAATCAGATGCTGAAATAATTCATCGGTTCCGTCTATATTACGCATGTGGATACTATAGTACTGATGAGACTTATTATTTGGGTAATACAAGTATTATAAAATGACTAGTTATATTGGTTGTGACCTAATATGTCACAGGTACGTATGTTTATTATGCTAAATCTAGCATAATCACCATTTGTTTAACTGAGATGTATTTATTATTTATCAACATATCGACGAGAATATTAGTACTATCATAAGCTTGACACAACTTCAACCGACCAGACGACAAAGTGTATTATGGACATGCGAGGACGTATATAAAAAGTGCTTTTTTTTTGTATTTCGTCCTAATAGGTCAACGAGCGAAAAGGTAGACTACATTGTCAGTAAGAAGATGAACGCAACCACGAGATGATCGAAATTACTTAATTGATTATCGAAATATTTGTTTATTCAATGTTGTAATCGTATGGCAAGCAGCGTTGATGAATTTTTTTCCACGGATGGCATGTTCTCCTGTGTGTTCAATGACGAAAAATTATTTCATCGACCAATGACCGAACCACAGTTTTGTCAATAGATTATTTCCAACATCACGAAATAAGATTAAAACAAAGTCATAATGCTCCATAACAGTAATTGAATGTTTTGCTGACATTGCAGACAAAAGGATACCTTTCCAACGAATGAAGATCACTTGGTCATCCTTGTTAAGAGGGCGTCTCTTCTGTCAAATGAATAATCGTTGTTTTTCAACAACAGCGTTAATTGAAAGATTGGCATTTTAATTCGGAAATTAGAAAACCGTTCGTTGCTAAGAAGTTGACAGACAGAGAAAGCGGAAGTCGAAGACTGACGATTGAAATTAATGTTGAATTTCGGAAATAGTTTAATCGTTGACGTCTGATAATCATAATAACGATTTTAGCCGCGTCTTTCCCGAACGTCTGTGACTGATGTTTGTATAACAAAGGTGTCGTTTGCATTAAACATTTTACTTTAATTGGATAGCGTTTTAGTAAACGACTCATTTTCTTCTTCTTCTTCTTCTTCTACTTCTTCTTCATCTTCTTCTTCTTATCATTATTGTTATTATTTGTACTCACTAGGAGTTCTCACACAGATCATCGTCAGTGATTGCTCACCGACAACAACCAGTGGTATTTCCTGGGGTCTGAGTGACAACAAGTCTCCCCAGACTTCCAGTGTTCTTCACCTCTTTTCGATAACGATGCGGTATCGCAACAGTCTCTTACCATTGATTTCTCGCTGGTAAGGACAATTGGTCTTCACTGGAATTTGGGTGGCAACAAGCCTCCTCAAGGTCTCAACACTTTCTGCACTTTTCCAGTGGAGGTCTGGTTTGTGCTGTCTTTCCTCGATCTTCTCATCCTCATCGACCCTCTACAAATATGGTGTATGATGTCAGCCTAGGCCGGCACCAGTTTAAAAAAAAAAAATTTTTTAAATCAATTTTTCTTTTTAATTTTTAATTTTTTTCCTTTCAATTCCTTTTCTTTTTCTTTTTGTTTTTTTTCTTTCTCTCTTTCCTTATTTAAAAAAAACAACATTTTTTTAATTCATTTTAATTTTTCTGGGGGGTGACTGGGTGGGGGAGAGGGAGGAGCTTATAGTGTTTCTTGTAATTTCTGTTTCTTGGTTAATTGTTGTGTAGTGATAGCTGAGGCCGTTGTAATTTATTGGGGGTGGGGGGTTATTATGAAGTGCTGTTTCTTGCAGTGTCTGTTCCTTGGCTCTTGTTGTGGTGTTCTTCGTGTGGTCTTGTTTTCTCCGTTGTAAATTCCTTGTGACTAGTTAGCCTTTGTAGCTTATGTGTGTTAGTTTCCGCATTCGAGGATTTTCCTTAAGATTGCAGCTGTTTTGATCATTGCCGTCCTTTGTATGGTTTCGATAGTCCCTTTGATTCCAATTTCTCCCAGTCTTGTCTCCAGGTTTTTTGGGGATTGTTCCTAGTGGTCCTACGATTATTGGTATTATACTACCTTTCTTCATGCTCCATATTCCTTTCAGTTCTCTGGCTAGTTCTGTGTATTTACTTCGTTTTTCAATGTCTTTGATCTTCAATCTGTGGTCTGCTGGAACGGCGAAGTCTACGATTTTACAAGATTTTTCCTTTTTGTCTATTATAATAACATCAGGTCTCCTTGCTAGTATGAGTTTATCTGTTTATATATCCATATCCCAGAGGATTTTGTGTTTTTCGTTTTCCAGTACTGTTTCTGGTTGATGTTTGTAACATTTGTCTGCATATTCGAAATTCAATTGTTTACACAGTTCCCAGTGTATTACTTTCCCAACACAATCATGTCTGTTCTTGTATTCTTTTTGAGCAAGTTTGCTACATTCACTAATTATATGATTTACTGTTTCGTCTTTTTGTCCACACAGTCTGCATTTATTGTTTTCCTGGGTTTATCTATTTTAGCTTTAATGTAGTTTGTCCTAATCGCATTGTTCTGTGCAGCCATCAGTAAAGATTCCGTTTCTCTGTTCAAGTTTCCTTTTCTTAGCCATGTCCAGCTATTTGCGTTGGTTTCTTCTCTTGTGAGTCTTATGAAGCGTCCATGTAGTTGTTTTTCTTCCCATTTTTCTTTTCTTGTCTGTTTGTGTCCAGTTACTATGCTTCCTGTATTGTTCGTTGGGACGGTTCTCTTGCTGCGGTGATCAGCCTTTCTGTGTTCTGGTTTATGTATTTCTCCAGCTCGTTTTTAGTGTCTTTCACACAGTCTTCTATACTTACCAGTTCTCTTCCCCCTTCGTTTCTCTTCACGTAGAGTCTGTCTTTATCGTCTTTTGGATGTAGTGCATTGTGCATAGTCATTAATTTTCTAGTCCTCTGATCAAGGTGCCTGAGTTCTTCTTAAGTCCAGTTTATGAATGGTCCAGAATATCTTATTAGTGATACTGCCCAGGTATTTAGTCCTTTGATTAGGTTTCTGCTATATAATTTTGTTTCTAAGAGCTTTCTTGTTCTTCTCAGGTATTCTTTTCCAATCTTCTCTTTCATTTCTGTTGATTTGATTGTGCCTGCTTTCAAAACTCCCAAATAGTTATAGCTCTCTTGTTCATCTAGCGCCCTCATCTGCTCATTGTTGGGTAGTTCCATGCCGTCAGTCGTCTCCAACTTTCCCTTTTTAATCTCAAGCAATGCACACTTTTCCATGCCGAATTCCATTTGAATCTCCTGACTGAAGATTCTGGTCGTATTTATCAGCTTTTGCAGTTTCTTTTTGCTTTTTTGCAAATAGCTTCAGGTTGTCCATGTACATGAGATGGTTTATTCGTTGTTCTCTGCCTGTGAACTTGTATCCGGCATCACATTTCCTGAGTATGTAGTTGAGTGGCATCTTGGCTATGATAAACAGAAGTGGTGATAGGGAGTCTCCTCGGAAAATGCCTCTCTGTATTTTTATCTCCGTCAAGTATTGTCCTCCAGCTGTCAGTTCTAATTTCCATGTTTCCATTGCTTACTTGATGAAATTAATAATCCTGTTGGGTATCTTGTACATTTTTAAACATTCAATTAGCCATGCTTGAGGAATTCTGTCGTACGCTTTCTTGTAGTCAATCCATGCCATAGATATGTTCTTTTTCTTGCTTTTAACTTCTTTAAGGATCTTTTGATCTATGTATAACATGTCATGCGTCCCTCTTTTACCTTTCTCGCATCATTTCTGTTAATTATTATTATTATTATTATTATTATTATTATTATTATTATTATTATTATTATTATCATTATTATCATTATTATCATTAGTAGTAGTATTATTATCATTATTATTATTATTATTATTATTATTATATTGATGATGATGAGAGAATATAACCTTTTTACGTTTCGTTTTTTACACGATTGTGTTTCTCTGTTACGTATTATAAGATTTCCAACTTAAATAACACACTTCCCTAGAAATATACTTTCATTTTTTCCGGGATGTCTGACTCTTCCATATTCCAGATTTGTAGAATAAGAAAGAAATATCGGATTTGATGTTAAATAGACAGACCGTTATGCGTAGTCAACAGTTCTCCAAATATTTATTTATTTTTATTTACTTTTCCTATGATATTTTCTACTCATATTATTTATGCGACACCAAGAACATTAACTATTATTTCGGTATACACTTTTCAACTTAGTTTCGCTATTTTTTTTATTTCAAAATATCAACTTGTCTGTAGAGGTATTAATAAACACATTGAAGCTACGTTGAGCTATTAAAAAATGGCGACTCCATTCGCTTTGAGTTCGACTACTTATATTAAAATACATTTCATGTCTATGCAAATATATTAATTAACGTGATCTTAGCCCATCATCTCTTACCCCTTCTTTTTGGAAGGGAATTATTATTGTCTGACCTAACATGCACTTTATGCATAGACTTCACGTTAATATTTACTTAGGTTAAACAATAAAAATAATTTTTCCAAAGACATTTACCTTTATCAAATTGTGTGTTGAAATAGTTTCATGCCTAAGAAAAATCAATGGTCTTCTAAGCATGAACATATTTTGCCAGTCCATGATCAGCATTACGATAGGGCCAGTTTGTTTTTTTGTTTAGACAAGTAAACAGGAACTCAAACTAATAAATAAGAAAAATCTGCAAAATGTAGAAAATAAATTTGTATTTCACAGATAATTCGTAAAAATCAGAAAAACAATAAATATTTGCATGAAAAACTATCCGAATTTTTTCATAACAAATTACAGAGGTTATTTTTTATCAATTGCTGCTTGTAAAGTCAAGCAAAACTAATTGCTGAAGGTTTGCAGGTATTTTTAACGCTAACTGATTCAATATTATCGAGCATTAGTGGTCTACTTGTTAATATTATAGTTGATAGTATTGCTAGTAATTATATTTAATGGTAAAAAATGTGGTGCATGCTATTTCTTGTGTTTATCTTCTTTGCCGGGTAACGCCGGGACACAGGTAGAGTAGTAGATGTATATTACTGTAAACGTATACACACCTAGTAACATAACACAATTATAGTATGCTTTCGATTCACGGAAATTAGCAATATTTCATGAATACGCTCAAGGGATATCAATTGAAACAACAATAAATAAAGACAGTGTTTAAACCGTTGTTGCTTAATAAAACTATATTTACATAATCTAATTACACCTTTGGTTACTGACATGACATATAACTGTGTATGCGTCTTTAATCAACTATAACTATTGTCAGTTTCCCTTCACCTGATAACATATCATAGTTCCGTTCTCCTGCCACTGTTATTCACTAATTCGATGTGCAAACAAGTGATCAAGCCAAGCATTGTTTTAGTATTATTCATCGAAAACTTCTTTGAATAAACAAATGAATTATGTTTTTCAGTTGGATCACCTTCAATGTTTTGCAGTTGTTAAAGTTTTCATTTTTTTTCGCAACTAGTTTAAAGCTTGAATGCATATCAAGTCACACACGTTTTACGGTAAGCCTTGGTAAAATAGCAGACGTATTTACTGTTTACTTTTATTTATCGTGCAGGCAATTAAATGTAAAAGGGATAGTTTACAACTAACAACAATTCCATGAAAAAGAAACGTGTCTTGCATATTCACAAAACTAAATGCAACACAGATGCACACCCGTCTAACAATTGATGTTAAACACAAATAAATACCCTTTCATATAACAACGATATTATTTGTTTATAAAAACATACATTCAATAAAGATTGTGTATGAAGGGCATGTACTATGAATCTAACGGAATAATTAACGTTTATCGGTTCATATTGACCTTTGTTGAACCTTATCATATTCGTCCTGGTTAGTTGGTCTAATAATACACTGCAGTCAATTTTGAAGTAATATCATATTTTACATTTAATATAATCATATATGATAGATAATATAATTATTTCTCTATTTAAGGTATGCGATTTTCTGGTTTGTTTTCAAATTAGATTATAATAACCCTAATCAATCTTGTTATCATGACATTGTTAGGCCTATTGGCTTAATATTCTGTCCATAGGTTTCCATCGTGGCATTTTCGCATACAAACGAAGCAAGGTTGTAAGAAGTCTTGCACACGTAGTAAATCTTGGCAGCTACCTATTTTCTATAATAATTTCAAGGTGGGAAATGACTTGCCTGTTTTCAAATTAACAATAAAACATCCAATTTAAGCCTTATTAAATCTAAAGCTTCGTCTTCTACACGGAAGAGAGATTATAAATATATTTTGTTAGCATACTTATTCCGTAGTTATGAATAATGTTTATCTCAGCAATGGTTTACATTGGGCATGCAGTGTCATAATTAGATAGCCAGTAAAGCAACATCAGGATACACCTTTTTTATATATAAAAGCGTACGAGTGTAACACGGACTTGAGAGAATAGAATCCATATTAATTTGCAATACAATGACTGTTACACATTAATAATACTTCATTAAATTGAGTACTCTCTCTCTCTCTCTCTCTCTCTCTCTCTCTCTATATATATATATATATATATATATATGTATATATATGTATATATACATATTATATTATATACATATATGTATATATACATATGTATATATATAACATATGTATATATATATATATGTTATGTATATATATATATATATATATATATATATATATATATATATATATATATATATATACATATTGTACATGTATTGTATTAGTTTCCGTAGATGTAAATTCGTTGAAACTCAAGCGTTTATAAAATGTACAGCTGTTCATAAGTATAACATTTATTTATACAAACATTATTGTTTACATATGTGCAAGCATGTTTCGGTTGTACTCTTCGCGGAGAGCGAACCTCTTCAGACCAAAGACTTCAAAGAAGTTGTAAACTCTCTGCTCAGAGTACAACTGAAACATGTTTGCACATATGTAACTAATAATGTTTGTATAAATAAAAAGTCGAAATAAACTTCAGATCAGCGAACTCAGCGATATGTTATGTAGCCTTATCTATCTACAGCGATGCGTATTATTCAGAAGGATCATATATGTATGCCGATGAATAAATACACCATTTATTATCAAAATATTTAGTTGTATTTTTTCAATGCTAAATAACTGCGTAGAGAAACTGTGGAACATATGTGAATGAAAGTAATATTGTTTCGTTCGGCCTTCTTTAAAAATATATTAACATAATACCGCATCTTAAATAAGTATATGTTTTCCCTTTCCTAACGTCATCTCAGTGACTGAGAGAGCAGAGCCGTTACATGAAAATCAAAGGTTGTCTAGTCTGGCCCTCGAACCCAGCGACCGGTTATATCGCATTATTTAGCCACACTGATGAGTTCTATTAAGCTTTATTATATATGTATAAGGATAAATAAATAAAATATTTGTTTACAAAACTAATATATATTCACACATATACCTGAAATGTACTTTACTGCAGTTACATATATATATATATATATATATATATATATATATATATATATATATATATATATATATATATATACTTCGATATATATATATATATATATATATATATATAAATATATATTTCCGGATGTATATATATATATATATATGTATGTATGTATATGTATATGTATATGTATATATATGTATATATGTATATGTATATGTATATATATATATGTATATGTATATATATATATATGTATATGTATATATATATATATATATATCTATATATATATATATATATATTTATATATATATATATATATATGTATATATATATGGTAATATTAACATAAAGATAAATATTATATCTCTAAATACTATCGTATATTCAATAGTCAAAGCTCGATATACGAAATAGAGCTATTGTATAAATCTATAATTGATTAGCATAACAACAGATAGCATGCAATATTTATTAAATCAACTAGTATGCAAACAACAGTAACATAACATTTTTTGATAAATCAATGGATTTTTAAAGATATGCTTTTATAATCAGTGGGAATTAGAGAGATCAGTCAGTCAAATTTACTGTAATGCCAACATTTGAAAATATAAAAATATATGCTTTGATTCCTCGAAATTTATTAGACTATCTTTTATTTGCTTCTTAAATGGTGATCATTTTCTCTTCACATTTTAAACTTTTAAAATTGTTTGTATTTTCATGTAATGTATTGAAATATATTTTTAAATAGTTTGCATTATAGTAAATTCAACTGATTTATATGTCGAATTTCGTATTATGCTAAAAACATACAATTGCATATACTATGGATTAAGGTTAGGAAAAAAATATTTTCATATTAGCATTGTTTGAACAATTGGTGATTTAATAAATATTGCATTATATCTAATTGTTATTACCTTAAGGGTTCTATTTTCTCTCTATTTGCAAGAGATGCAACGCCCCGTCTCTCCATTGATTCTCTCTCCTGCATTTATTATTTTATCATATTATTTTCATGAAGATTGCCGCTTTTAGAAATCGTTTTTTTCCCTGTTGACATGTCATCAGCCCCGCCTTCCCACTTTCCAACATCAATTTTTAATCAATTGAAATCGTTTTTGAGATAATCTGAATCGCTTACGAGGTTCGTGCTGTGGGCAGGTATCTCCCGTCCGTTCCCTATAAATCACCTAACTGGGCAGTCTTCTATCGATAAGATGACTAAGATGACCAGCCCAACGAAATATGCGTTTACTTATACGAGGCTCGGTGCTTGGAACCGCATGTCATCCAAAAACCTTAGTGTCAGAGGAAACTCTATCCCAACAGATCATAAGCAATATGGGCTCTGTAAGCTGTCAAAGTCCCACACGCATATACAAAGTTGATACAACACAGATCTCATTCAGAGAAATCTTAGTGTCCAGCCTGATATCACGTAGTGCCCACACACGCTTTTTAAAATAACGAGAATACACACCAGCCTGCTGAATACGTCTACTTATCCTAGAATCCAACGACTCGTTCCTCGAAATAGCACTATCCAGATACACAAACCGATGAAATACCGAAAGTCTGTGGGCTTCAACAAATATATCCAGTTCCTGATACGAGTTGTCAGGGACCGGATAAAGCATAGTTTTTTTCTTATCCAGGCTTATTGTGGGGTGAATGCTTCTACACGCCCATACAAATCGATCCATGATATCCTGCATTTTATTTTGCGGTGAGCCACGATTTCCACATCATCCGCATAGAGCAAATATTGTACACCATTGAGAATGTTCTTGACAAAGTTTTACAACGCTGTCATTTATACAGTCGGTCCTATGTGCGAAATCGAAGATACACACCTTTGTGAGTAAGTGAAAGTCAATAGGTTACAGCAAAATAGATAGAAAACAAAGTAGGTGCCTTTATATAACTCTGTTTAACACTATCATTAACTGAAACGGGTTTGGATATTCCTCGATTGCGATTAACACCAGCTTTCATACTGTCGTGCAGCTCAGAAATGACTCTAATACATTTAGTAGGGCATCCCAACTTACCCAATCCTTTCCACAGCGCATCCTGATAAACTGTAGTGAACGCTTTCCATCAGATCAACAAATACCTGATATAGGTCTAGACGATGTTCAATACACTTGGCAGGCCGTAAAGATGATATCAGTGGATTCCCTATTACTTCTGAAGTCACCTTTACTCTCAGGAAACATAAAAGGACATATATAGGTATTCAAGCTATTTACCAGGCTTCTGGTAAATACGTTTCCTGTCTCATTCAGAAAAAAGAGGCACCGATAATAGCTGCAGTTATCTTTCCTCGCTTTGCCGTTGTAACATGGGAATATAATGAAGTCACGCAATCATGGAAAACACACCGGTCAAAGCAGCGGTTCTCAATCAATCCTTTAATTTTCACTGCTAATGGCTTTCAACCACAGCGAAGGGCTAATACGTGCATACCATCTCCACCAGGGACTCCGCATCTAAACATCTATATAGCCTCCTCCCCTTCATTGAGGAAACGGACAGAACTGATTTCGGCAAATAAAGCTCTCAGAGGCGAGTTATCTCTCACATCAATACGATTATCGATTTATTAGTGAACAGACTAATATAATGCTCTGCCAATCTATCAAGAAGCTTTCTAGGTTACCTAATAAACTCTTTGACATCCTTGAAGTTTAATGAGTGCACACTAGAATGACCTGGACTGTAGACGTTCTTAATCAGGTAATACATTGATTTACCATCAGCGACATGATGAATATCCCAAGTATTCTGTCGCCATTATTCATCGTTCATCCGTCTAAGTTATTTCTGCTACTCTGAGTAAATAGCTTAATATGACTGTTTCACAGACTTGAGATTCTGATGTGACAAGTCGCTATCAATCCGCCTTTGATGAAGTTCTTGCTTTTTTGTAGCAGTGGGGCGATGTGAGTATTACTGTCATCAATCCTGTCGCAATGTTTTCTCTTCGAAAGCCAAAGAACATCAACTGTTTTTATAAGCAAACTTCTTAAACACTTCCACGTGCAATCAAGCGATATCTGCACACACCTATTCTGTAGGTCTACAAATAAGGTTTGCAACATTAATTCTACGAGGTAATCTGACATAGCCGAATCGGTTTCTTGGCCTAATTACAACCCTCATGTCAGCACACACACCAGGCGATGATCTGTCCAGCACTCGGCATTTATGTTAACCGGAACCTTGCAAACGTTATGTAAATCGCGTCTACGGTTTATGAGGTAATCGATCAACTGGCATTGCTTCGATAGTGGAGGCATCCATTTTTTATTATATTTTGGTTTCAGGTGAAAATACGTGTTAGTTATTATTAGATCTAGCTCCAAACAAATTTGCAGTAAACGTAACTCGCTCTTCTTCATACTACCAAGTCCATAACGTCCGAGTAGACGCCATGTTTGATACTCCTTATCAACCCTCGCATTGAAATCAACAAGCAAGTCTACTTCATCCTCCTGTCAAATTGTCAAATGTAGGCTCATAAACAGAAATAGGAAGTGCATATCGCTGAACAGATTGAGGCAAACGTAAGGTAATGATTAACATATTTAGACCACAAGGAAGATTCTTGAGTTTAAAAACAGCATAAATACTACGCTATAGTAGTCTCGTGCGCCTACCGGTTTCCAATTTAGTAAAATACATATTCACACCTCTCATCTATATGACTACCTCTCTCCAACTATCTTATATCTAGCAAGACTGCTATATAAATGTTTAAACTTTGCAGTCCTTGTCCAACAAATGATGTTCGTCTCTCCGGACGGTTAGAACCATTACGATCAAGTAATGTTCTGACGTTCTCACAAGCCATTTTCATATTAAATAACATATCACTCATAACCTTCATCTAACTAAGTTTGAACCATAGTTGGTATCTATATATAGGCCACATACGCGAAAAGTACAGTCACAGCAACACAATTATCGTGATCAACGCTTGTGTGATACGACGACTACTCTCTGAGTATCAGCGATTATGAATCCGGTGAGAGACAAGCAGCTCGATGACAAGAAAACACTTAAACCGTAGGTATTAGATCGGAGTTTCTTTTCTCATAGATGCCAGTCTTAACAAAAAATAAAGAGGACATTGCCATACGGATGGGGTTCAGGATGATAAGACCAAAGTGTAATCAACATGCCGGTGGATCATGCATGCCTCAGCTGGCAGGGCCTGAGCTTATGTGGATGTTTATGTAAGGGTTGTTTCACCCTTAATCTTCTGGAAACAACCTTAGCCTACGAGGCAATGGGGTTCAGTTTTACAACACTAAGCACTCGCTGTATATATATATATATGTATATGTATATATATATATATATATATATATATATATATATATATATATATGTAGATGTGAGACCCACCGATTTTCATGTGTATTATAACTAGTGCTGATGTCTGTGTTTTTTTAAATCACATAACGTTATTAAGGAAGTTGTGGATTTATGTCTCTTGCTTGCGTAATGAATATCTGATGATTTGCAAATTGATCACCAGCTACGGTGCTGTGACTGGAATCCTTAAAAAGAAACGTAATAATCGTTTAGTATTACATTGGATAAACAGTTTACATATTCAATTCAAATATATGTGGTAGCTAACAATTTTTGAGGATACAAACTACACCAGAAAGTGTTAAACAAATTAATGTTTAATTTCTAACGTTTAACAATAATTATTCTCTTGATGAATTGTATTTTTAAACAAATGTCCGAAAATAAGCTGCAAAAATATTAATTCATATAAGCTATCATAAACTAAACAATAATTGAATTCTATCTCTGACCTAATAGATACAAATATGCGACAAATCAGCGGAATGTATAAATGTATAACTGGGTTATTAAGAGTAAACATAAAATATACTAGGGGTAACTTCCAATAGATATTAAAAAAAGAATGAAAGTTTACTAAATAAAATATACACGAATTGAGCAGACGTACGTACCCATTGCTAGGTTGAGATAGCAACTACTATTGGATTTCGTAAATGTTGGTTATTCTACAGTAACACAGAGAATTTCATTTTCCCTATTTACATGGTATCTGACAAAGACTAATCAAGAAAAATGTTACCAATTTAAATAACAGATAATTACACACGTATTGTAGGAATGTTTGAACTCCCTACAGGAGAGTTGAATTAGATACTAGACCTAAAAGTTTGAATTACCAAGAAACACTTTCACCGGGTATCTTCAACTTCTCTGTACAAATGTTTGTCAGGACAACTTGACATGAAAAATCATCCCCTCTACAACTAAACACTGACCAAATATTCAAAATAACATAGTATTCGGAGCCCGAATCAGATCTTCTCAACAGGGCTATACACTGGTCCATACAAAGGACAAGTTCACCTACTCAAAGTAATACTATTTAAAGTAACAGAACTCAGCTGGACCAGCACACGACTAGATGAATACTTATCTTGAAATCCAGTAAGGCCCCAAAACTACAAGAACGATAAACCATAACATAGGTTACATGTCAATTGGGTGGGGGGGGGGTAATTTAATTTTCTTAACTTCTTTACTAACTCAGAGGTTTACAGGTAAAGGAGAATTTTAATTGAATATTCGAATATCTATGAATTGTTGATTTCTTTAGAACTTCGACTAAAGTACACTAAAACCTAAAAAGTATTTTAACATGACACACACTAACTTTCATGTATCTTGATCTTGTATTATTTTAAATAGGATGATTAATTAAAATAAAGTGTGTTACTGTAAATGCTAACACCCCAAACCGACAAAAATAAACATCGCTCATAGCAATTATATTAACATGAAGTAATGACCACAAGCAATTATACTTATACTATATATGTATATATATATATATATATATATATATATATACATATACATACCCAATGATTTATAAACAATATTTTAAAATTAACTGATATGCACATGTCTTTCATGCAGAAAGTGCACTAATCAGTATGGGTAGGAGACACTTCTTGCTGGTCACACGGTTTGAATGCTAATACGAAAGTGATTTTTAACTCAACTTCCTGAACCTGTACCAATGTTCCCATTACCCATTGTCTACAAATTGTAGAGTAAATTAATGTCACAATAGCAAATTTAGCGGTCATATATACGGGCGGTCGAGAGCACTCACTTGGCGTGGCATGGAGTGTTGCATTATACTGTGAATGACAACCTTATATCAACTTACTTAAAGTACTCCATCTAGCGATAGATTTGAATAATTATTCATAAACAATATTTTTTCAAAGTAATCTATATACACATATGTGGCATGCAAAACATGCAGTCATGAGAATCGGAAGAGACAATTCCTGCCGGTCACACGGTTTGAACCCCAATACGATAGTCATATTTAACTCAGTTGTCGGGGCGCGCATGGAGGTGCCCACCACGCATTGTCTAGAAATGACAGAGTAAATAAACGTCTGGATGGTTATATTTACTGGACATATACGCAAACCGTCGAGGGCACTCGATAGCGGGTGCTAAAGTGTTATATTACGCTGTAAATGACCGCATGTTGTCAACTTACTTGAAGTGCTACATCTAGCGACAGATTTGAATAATTATTTAGAAACAATATTTTTCAAGTTAAACCATATCCACATGTGTTTCATTCCAAACCTGTAATCTTCAGTATGGAAGGAGATTTATTAATTTTTTTAGCGAGGGGGGGGGACAGAATAATTTGAACAAAATTAGTATTACAAAAGAAGTTATGCATATATATATATATATATATATATATTTATATATATATATTAAATGATACTTAAGTATCTAACAGTGAAACAAAAACAGGAGACCTTAACGTAAGCACGATGTGTTCAATAATATTAATTTTATATAAAAATAACACTACAGATAACCTTACCTATAATAAACCTAGATTTTAAGAAATCTAGTGAGTTAAGGCCCGATGAGTATTCAGCATAAAACATCCTTCGGAGAAGATGGTCAGCAAAGGTGCCCCATTATCATGGAATTACTATAAATCAGCCGAAATATAAAGTGTATGTAAATGTACGTTCTCGGCAGTAATGTCATTTTTCGAGAAAGGTCGACGCTCCTTGTCAGAACAAAATTCCGAAAGAAACCCCAAGTTTTTCAGGAAGTATTTGTCGGATTTCTGCGTGAATTTTGCGATAGATCAACAACGTTCCAAAATAAAGGTAGAACATAAAATCATCTTTGAAAACGCCGTTCAATATTATTCTAACCGTTACATCTCACATTAGTTTCTGAAAATATTTTCAAAAATTATGAATTTTGTATCTACTCATAAAATAAACTCTGTATTAAATATGAAAAAAGACTTGCTGTTAAATTTCACAACATATTTGATTAATATTGCATTACGTAATTATATAAAGATCGGGTTCAGTTATTTCAAATATAATAACATATAAACAATATCATTTTCCATTCATGCCCACAATTGTTTTGTGGATGTCATTTTTCATGTGCACAACATTAATATCTCTTTTTTGTTAATCAATCTAGGGTATTGGTGATCGACATGAGAATCGTTGTAAAGCGTCTAGAGTAGAGTAATGTTCCTACAGAATGGGTATTTTTAGCAATGGGCACATGCAATGTCTCGAATGAATGGTACATTACCTTATTTCAAACCACAAGTCCAGCATACATATGTACACTATCAACAAACACATTTGACCGCGTCGTAATTTTTAGGACTTAAATATGAAAGAGGGTCTGTAATTAGCTGGATTCTTCTAACTAGAATAAATAGTCACAAATATTGAAGCACATTGTCTGATTAAATTTATCCTCAAGTTGCGGAAGTGTTTCGTGAAAATGCACGCAATATTCGTGAAGTATAATGCACTAATAAAAAAAGCGAAAGTTTTACTGAATGAAACAAGGCGATTCCTAGTGAAGTGAGAATATCTTATCTAGTCACTAAATATTTCGATAATATTGCATATTTATGATGCACTTTAGAAATCAAATAATAAGTTATTTCTTACCATAAACATTAATAAAATAAGATACATATCCAGCTTAACGGAAATTCTCTTTGGAAACACTTCAAAGTCGAAACGTGTACATAGCTTGACTTCAAGCTTTACTGAATCTCAAAAAGCAGTTCTGACACATATGAAAACTAAAGGTTGACATTTTTACGTAGTTGTATTATTTTGCCTGAATCTTCTATATACCCACACACACACCCAAAAAGCACACACACATTGAGTGTTAACTAACTTTGCCAGTAAAATAAAAGAATAAAAAAGGTTCTGACTGTAATTCAATTTCCAACCGAATTTTGTTCAACCTACTTTCACTCTGCCTTTCCCTCTGCAACCCAAATCGCTTCACTTTCCTTCCCAGCTGTCCTCTGCATTTATATCAGCTGATATCAACATATGCAATCAGGCACCACCATAAACACCATAAACAAGAGAAGCCCTTTTTTAATATGCAGACACGACATCAAAACCACCTCATTCTTGTTCCTGACGGTGAGTGTTCCTCTTTATTGTCACACTCTCCCTGATTGTATGATGACACAAATGCCAGATGGTGGCTGGTCGCTTTATCCTAGTACTTCTCCGTAGTGGGACACTTATTTTATCTCATACATCAGATGTACCGGGACCTGAATTGGCAATAGAATAAGGTAGCTCAAACAAGAAACGTCTGCCCTCTCCGTCACTTTCAGATGCAGAACCACTACTACTTGTATCGGAATCTGGTTCTCTCCATTGAATACACTCTGATGATGTGTAATCATTATCGTGCATTACCAGTGCAAAACTGAAACGTGAGCGCAAGTCTCTCACATGTCGAGGCGTGCTATTCACTGCTCTGAATCTCGACGTGCAACTTCCTTGTGGATTTTCCACCCAACCGGTGTCTCCCTAAAGTGTAGAGATCCCATGGTGATTTGGATAGGGCGTAACATTGACCCCTTTCACGCTGATCGGGTATGAGTATTACAAATTAGGTGATGATGTGGACACACCATCCTTGGGGGTAACGTTGTACTAATACACAGCATCCATACAGGGCATCTCTTTCGTGCAGCAATCTGCTTCACTATCCTATGACACCTTTTTACAATACAATTTCCTGATGGCCGGTATGCACCCCGCTCGTTCATGAACTGCCTGAACTTTTGAATGCACAAGGGCAGTGTCATTATCAGCCAGAATCACGGCTGGGGGGGGGGGCACGGTAAAAAAACACTGATTCTAATTGCCGGATCACATGTGCAGTGTCTTAACATTGTAGTGGCCGCTAGATTGAAAACAGGGTCCACAATTGATCGGTGTAAAAAATGGCAACCATTGTAGTGTCTTGTGTTCATGCTTAGCCGGTTCCATACGTCATGCACACTGAGCCCTCCCTTTTATCTATTGCAGTGGAGCTGCGGCTTTTGTCTGGCATTCCTCACAATTTAAAATAACTGCATTTATTGCCGCTTTAGACGCAGATGAGTCGATTCTACGCACAAAATATAATGATCGCATGATGACAGGATGTACACCATGTCGATGAATTTCGTTCAGCTGTGTTAGGTTCAGATTTCCTGTAGCAAAAGCACACACTGGCTGTGTTGGTTCAATCTCACTTTTCACGTTATTGACCCACCGCTGTGTAACTTTCGTCAGAGAGTCTGCCCGGTTCTGGACAGATCTTTCTTGTGCCTGATCAACCGAAATGTCGTACTCTTTCACAAGTGAGATTATCTTTTCCAGTCTTTGCATTAAGAGCATCTCACTCGCTGTATTTGTGCTTAATAGAGACTTTCCAGTGAGCGTATTGGTCCCCCAGTGGTACAGACACAAAGTATGATTTTATGTGTAACACATTGATATTTTATTTGAGTCCAATATTTAGTCCTTTTAGTACGGCATCCAGCTCTGCCACGTTTATATGGTGGGTATCTTTTGTTGGTAGCAACCAGCATGCATTATAAATGGTGGCTCAACTGGAATAACTAGCTACGTCCACAGAAACCAGGCGTGCATCCACCCTACATCCAGTTCGTTTGTGGCCACCCACCATCTTCCCCGGACGGGATCTTATTGCTGTACACGGGAAAGTGTATTTGCTATTATACACTCCAGCCGAGTACTGCTAACATTGTTATCCCAGTTCGGTGTATCAGTTGCAGCGTAACGTTTGATAACGCCTGCTGCCACTAAAACCATACACACTAAAAAGTGCCGCACCAGTTTGCCACACATGAAGAAGATACATCTTCGTGTTATAGTTCCCGGTGCATCCACAGCACTGATTCCTCTCCTCCATCACAGTTGGCAATGTTCTGCCCACATTTCTAATCCCAACACCTGTGCTCCATTTTTCAGTTTTTCTGGATTCTTTTTATTAAGTCCGTACAAGTCCAGATGCTTCCTTACGGATTTTGCCGCCACTACCTCCTAATTAATATGTATGTGATCAATATAAACCGACGTTGCTCTCCTTATCTTCTCATCCTGGGCTAACACAGCCACGAGCACAGCCCACAATACAAGAGGCGCCACATTTAAGCCAAATGCTAATCTAGTTAAATATGAGCGTCTGGAACGGTCAGAGAGATCTCTCAACATGGATCGCTATCTATGCTTTTCTTGAGGTCCAGAATGGATTCATTCTTTACTTGCTGTCTTCATTCTCGCATTTTCTCTGCGCAAACATCTGCATCACCAGTGAATGCATAAACATAGGTGTTTAATTCACGATAGTCCATCACAGGAGGCACCTTAATTTGTATTGGCATGTAGCACGCCGATCAGTGGTATTAGTCCGTTGGGTGGGCCAAACTTCTCCAGTTTATATGGCAACTACACACCGTTGTTTATTCAGATCTGCAACTCACCATCCCCTCTTAATTCATTAGACATTGGATATTCAGAAATCCGAATTTCCAGTTTGTCTGGTGCATAACCCGCTGACCATTTCAATGCTGCATCGGATTTTTCTTCTTGAGTCAGTTGCTGGTAAACTGCGAATGCTCCCCTAGTTAGCCGAAGAGGGATGATATTTTCAAACCGGTTTAATCCAGATAAGTCACCTTCTCTATCACGTCAACGACTGTTCCAGTCCCATCAAACTCAATAATTATTTTTAGGTCAAAACGGCTGTCCATTTTAAGCCGTAATAGCTTGTTAACTAACTGTGCCAGAAGAATAAAAGAATAAAACAGTTTTGACTGTAATTAAATTTCAAACCCAATATCGTGCAATCTACTTTCTCCCTGCCTTTCTCTGCAAAAGTTTTGACTGTAATTCAATTTCCAACCTAATTTCATGCAACCAATTTTCTCTCCGATTTTCTTTCTCTAATTCAAATCGCTTCACTTTCCTTCTCAGCTGTCTTCTTCATTTATATCAGCTGATATCCATATATGCAAATAAGAGACCACCATTAACACCTGCACCTATAAAGAGAAGCCATTTTTACTCTGCAGACACAACATGCCAAGCACCTCAAATTTTTTCCTAGCCGGTGAGTCATTTTCTTTATTGTCACACACACACACACACACACATATATATATATGTATGTATAGTACATGTATTGTATTAGTTTATGTAGATGTAAATCTGTTGAAACTCAAGTGTTTATAAAAAAGAACTCAATAACAAGACAGATGTACTTAAGTATATTTTGTATTTATACAAAGATTATTGATTACATATCCGCATACATGTTTCGTTTATACTGTCTGAAGAGGTTGACTATCTGTGAAGAGTACAACCGAAACATGTATGCACATATGAAACCAATAATGTTTTTATAAATAAACAAATTATACTTATATGTAAGTCATTCCCGAAAAAATTACAAGTCATTTCCTCAGGTCTAATTGGAAAGTCCATCATAGGGAGAATGCAATATAGAAGGGGAAATTCAAATGTCTAATACGATAATTCTAGGAAGAAATAAGAGGGCGACTCATCTAGGCGTTACCTAGCCAAACCATAATTTAGAACAAAACATGAGTCAGCATTTTTTTTTAATTTGACATGTTTGTGTACACTGCTCGCGAGTGGCCGCCACTGTCCGCGACTTTCAGCCAGTGCCCGCTAGGGGTTGGTCACTGCCCCGACTGTCAGCCCTATAAAGAAATAAACAACTCACAATTCAAAACAAGACATGAGCCAACGTTTTTTAGATTTTACATTTTAGTAGACACTGCCGGCCAGTGTTCGCCAGTGGCAGTGACAGTCCGCCACAGTCCGCCAGTGACCGCAATTGGAAGCCCTATAAAGAAATCGTCAACTCATAATTTAAAACACGAAATGCAGTCAGCATTTTTTAGATTTTACACTTTAGTAGATACTGTCCGCACGTGGCCGCCACTGTCTACTAGTGTCCGCGAGTGTACTCCGCTGACCGCCACTGTCAGCCCTATAAAGAAATCGCCAACTTAGAATTCAAAACAGGAAATGAGTCAGCATTTTTTAGATTTTACATTTTAGTGTCCGCTACAGTCCGCCACTTTCTACCATTGTCATATATATATATATATATATATATATATATATATATATATATATATATATATATATATATATATATATATATCCTTTTTTCAACATAAACAACGTAACACGCTCGTTTTATTTCCTCACGTTTATTAACATATTCTTATGGATTTAACCACGCTTTATAAATATATATATATATATATATATATATATATATATATATATATATATATATATATATATATATATATATAAGTTAAGAGTGACTAATAATGAAAATGTTTGCACCTCTATAAGTTAGGAACAACAAGTAAGAGCAATAAACGCTGCAAGTCCTATAAAAATAATTGCATAAAAATACATTAATTTTTTAGCAAATAAAACTCCTACATATTTCGAGGCAATAGGCTCATAGTCCTGAGTTAAAATGATAGACTACTGACATTTATATCTTACGTTCAAGTTAGCGATTCTGATTACTTATGCGAGTCAGAAACACGTGTCCATGAATTACTTTTACATACATGCTAGCAGGGCTGTCCTGCGTTACTCGGGGTAATAAACATATAAAGTAGAAGAACAATCGCGTGTGTAACATATTTATATTCAAACTTCTATTCATCACCCTCTTTGTATACCTGTCTCTTGATCTGTCTACTATTCTCTTCCCTGATTTCCCCATTTCGCCGCTACTTTCTCATGTTGCCTTTTGCGAAAGCTGTTTCTTCCCCACCATTCCTCTTACGTTGCCCAGGGCAATAGTATGACATATTTTGATGAAAAATAGCACCTCTGTCCGCGCCTTATATATAGGTACATATCTCCACCCCGGTGTGCATACAATATAGGTACTTATCTCTGCCCCGGTGTTCATACTATATACGTACTATCGCCGCCCCGGTGCAGATACTATATACGTACCTATCGCCGCCCCGGTGCAGATACTATATACGTACCTATCGCCGCCCCGGTGCAAATGCTAAATACATACTTATCGCCGCTCCGGTGCATATACTATATAAGTACTTAATGCCGCCCGGTGTGCATTCTACATAATGCCTATCGCTGCCCCAGTGCGAATACTAAATTTGTACATATCGCCGCCCTGATCCGAATGCACAATACGTACCTATCGCCGCCCCGCTTCGAATACTAAATATGTGCATATCGCCGCCCCGGTGCGAATGCTGAATACGTGCCTATCGCCGCCCCGGTTCGCGTGCTATGTACGTGCCTATCACCGCCTCGGAGTGCATGCTAAATACATACCTATCACTGCCCCGGTACGCATGCTATATACGTACTTATTGCCGCCCCTGTGCACGAGCTATATACGCCCCTATCGCTACCCCTATGCACTACTATATACTTACATATTGTGTCTCGGGTACACATACTATATATATACCTGTCGCCGCCCCAGTCCGCATACTATATTCGTACCTATCGCCGCCCTTTTAACAGTTACCCTTCAACCCCACCAACCTAAAAAAGAGTGTATTCTCCCCCAACCCTGAGAAATATTTTAGGTGCAAAAATAAAAAAAAATTTGGCCAAACCCCCCCAAAATATTAAATATATATATATATATATTATAATTTTTTTACTCTCCCCAACCCTCAGAAATATTTTAAGTAAAAAAAAAATGTAGCCCGACCACCTTACAAGTTTGGCCCCACCCCTAAAATGTTAACCGTCTGCCCCCTAAATCTCTCCAGCCCACCCCTATTTTGTTTACTGCCCCCCAAACCTGAGAAATATTTTAATTTAAAAATAAAATGGCCCGAACTCCCCAAAAATGGGGTCAGACCTTCCCCCCAAAATGTTACCCTCCACCCCCACCCACTCCTCAAAATTGTTACCTCACCCAACCCTGAGAAATATTTTAAGTTAAAAAAAGAACAATTTGGCCCTACCTCCTAAAAAGTTTTGCCAGACTCCTCGAAAAATTGCAATCCCTGCACCCTCAACCCTCCAAATAACCTTCAGAAATGTATTAAGTTAAAAAAAAAATTTGCCCCGCCCCCTTAAACTTTGCCCCCCCCCCAAAAAAAATATGTTTACGCTCCACCTCCACATACCTGTCAAAATTTTTTACTCTCCCCCAACCCTAGGACATATTTTAAGTTAAAAAAGAAAATTTGGCCCGACCCTCTAAAATATTTGGCCCAACCCTTAAGATTTTCCTCGTCCCTATCTCTCCTACCCAACCCCCACATGTTTTTACTCACCCCCAACCCTGAGAAATATTTTAAGTTAAGAAAAATAAATTCCCCGCCCCCCATCTATCAAGCCTCGTCCGTATACTGCAGAAGCACCCTCGGCTCATATACTGCAGAAGCACCCCGGTTCCTTGAGCGCAGAAGCAGCCCTGGTCCGTATAGTGCAGAATCACTTATAGTCCCTATTCTGCAGAAGTCTCTGGGTCCTATATTGTGGGAGCACCCCAGTGCCTGTACTGCAGAATCAACCCTCGTCCGTATACTGCAGAAGCACCCTCGGCTCATATACTGCAGAAGCACCCCTGGTCCCTATACTGCAGACGCATCTGGATGCTATACTGTAGAAGCGCTTCCGGTGCCTATACTGCAGAAGCACCCCCGGTCCCTATACTGCAGAAGCCTCTGTGTTCTATATTGTAGAAGCATCCCGGTGCCTTTACTGCAGAATCACCCCTCATCCGTATACTACAGAAGCACCCCCGGCTCATATACTGCAGAAGCACCCGCGGTCCTTATGATGCAGAAACAACCCAGGTCCCTTTACTGCAGACGCACCCGTCTATTTTGAAGGAAACAATAGCTGTGTTAGAAAAAAACATTTTGAATAATAAAATCTTAAAAAAATAAAAATCTTGAAAAAAAAAAGAGAAGATATTCCTCCACCAGGCAAAAAATTCTCTCTCCTCCCCCAAAGATATATTTTAAGTTCATAAGATAAAGTTCCGGTTGCTAGGTGCAGATGTGATTGAGCAACACTTGTTTCACTACAAACTCTTAACGTAGCCTTTCTCTGATGTCATTGATACATCCGGACAGAAGTTATGGGATGACCCGATACAGCCGGACATAATTTAGGTCAAGAACGAGTACATCTGGAAAGGGATTATGGGGAATGTTCAGTGAGTCAGCATTTTTTTAAAGTTGTTACATGAATACATTGCATAATTTCCAAATTAGTACTAAATAACGTTTGAAAAAGTGTGGAAATACGAAAAAACTACGACCCGCTGTCGCAAACTTGTCTAGTTGAAAGTGAATCGTTTTTTGTAATTTTTAGATATTATGATCTCGGAATATGTACGGTTTTTAAAATATCAACTTTTTGACATGTCGCCTCGTAGTTTTTTAAGAGATGCTGGACATCAAAACACACACACACACATACATACATACACACTGACAACTGGGCTTCATATAGTAGATGAAATTATGAATATATATATATATATATATATATATATATATATATATATATATTAACGAGAAATACGCCCTATAAAGTGAGGGCGACCAATGATAATAATACCTGCATCTTTATGACTTGGGAAGTAACACAATCATAAGAGCAATAAACGCTGCAATGACCAATAAATACAATTACATAAACATTCATTCAATGTTTAGGTGATGAAAATCAAACATATTTCAAGGCAAGACGTCATAGTCCAGGGGTAAAACGCAAGGTCATTGACATCTATATCGAAAATTCAATCCGTGCGTACTTTAGACACGTTGGTTACTGCTGCGAGCCAAAAACACGTGTCCATTGATTACTTGTTTGTACATATAAATTAATAATATTTATATATATATGTATATATATATATACACACACACACACACACACACACATATATATATATATATATATATATATATATATATATATATATATATATATATATATATATATATATATATATATAAAGTGGTGTACTAAAAGCGAACTTTTAGGAAAGGTAAAACCTATATATGTAACGATACTCCATTTACAGTCAATTTGCTCTATACGTTTCGTAACCACAGTCTTAAATCTTCACGTATCAATTTACGGCCCTTCAGGCCTTTTTAAAACCACGAATCTGTTCACGGCATCTCAGGCCTTTTTCAATTACGGCCTCTGTTCATTTATACGTACGATAACTGTTTACAGATCTTGTTTTTTAAATAACGAATCTTCCATTGCGACACGTCTCTTAACGCTCTCGGCATCAAATAACATAATGTTCACATATAACTTTTATAAATCTTATTCCACATATAAAAACGTACTGTTCACAGTCTCGAAAGAGTTCTTTTACCATTTATAAACGCTTCAGTTCAACTTATATCAAATCACGGAAAGTTCATTATACATTTCTTAAAGTTCCTAAAAGGTTATTCTCAAATAAATCTCAAGGTTTACCTTATCTTCTGTTCTCTTCTTTGGCCTGTGATTCGTCTAGTCTTCGCTGGCTGTGTCGTCTTGATCGAAGGAAGAGGTCTGTCTCAGACAGAATGAATACACGAGACACGAATTTTTTTGAAGGGAAATTTCATACAAGTTTCTTTATTTTCACACAATTCTTATTTCTTGGTTCGTTTACTGTCAGGGGGATTCCGGTTTCGACTCTCTCATACTCAGGCTATTTTCTGGTTTCTTTTTGGGATATTTTCTGCCCTCCCAAAGCGGGGCCTTACCAGTTTGCCGGCTACATGCTCGCACCCGGTCTGAACGGTATCGCCTCTAAGCTCAGACTGATTCTAAAAAGCTAAGTTCTTGTTTTCCGTGGTGACGCAATCATCATTCCCACGCACGAGATGGGGACAAAAACGACTCACTCTGATCTCTGACTCAAAGGTCACGTCAGGTGTCTAAATTTATTATGACTATTCTTGGATCAAACTCTTCTCTGACTCACTTCTGAGTCCAGAAACAAAACCTATTTTTCAATAACAAAATTAGCTATTTGATACTAGTTAACCTACTGTGCCTTGCATAATGGGGCCCTACAGTACTGTAACACTCCTTCCTTCCCTATAAACAAAAAAAACAAAAAATCTCAAGATTTTCTCTTTTTTTTAAAAACCAACCCCTCCCTGGGACTGGTAGAAACCCGAGCCTGGGCACTCCTGGGGTTACCATCATTTCACCACTGCCGGAATTTCCTTCGGCACCACATGACAATGTTTCCGGGATGTGGGAGAGTTTGCTCCCTACGGTCGTTACCGGCTAAAAAAAGCCATCCCCTGTCATAAATCAACATCAGGCGTTTCTCGCCTATATCTCCTGCAAAATCTACCACATAAATTCGCTCTTGCTCACACACGTTCTCGGTGCTCGACCATTCCCAAAAATTCCCGGTATGTTGCACTTTCGGGCCACCATCACTTTCTTAGATAACTTCAACAAACGGTCGGCACACGGCCGATTAAAGCTAACTGCGCGTTTTATTCTCGCGAAATAGGGGAACAAAAAACAGAACAAAAAAACCTTCATTGACCTATTCTCTAATGGTCAGCCTCGAAGCTTACTGAGGGTACCGTCGCTATGCTGCTTGCTATATATGGACCATACATTTCTGACACGCCCGTGCTCCCGTCGTGAATGACAGCGAACAAACACCCAGTTTCTAACTCCCAACCCCATTGGCGTGGCGTGGCACCCATCCCATGGCTCTAACTAAACGGCGTGACGGGGGTGAAATGTCGACACCACCGTTCCTGGAACACATCGGGTCACCAATCCAGGTCCATCATTTCTTTCCCTAAACCAAAATTAATTTGACTGAGGTACCCTCTCTTAAATATAAAGCTTAAATCTATTCCACTTCCATACACGGTCTACCGACGTGATTGGGGAGCAACCCTGGGTCACGAAAATTAATCACAACTTCAATATCGACCACCGTTATCGTGGCGCACCAATACGACTGTCCTGTCGTCTAACCACCGGTTCGCAGTTTTTACGCGTGTAGAGTTCGAGCTACCTTGCCCATTCTTCTCCGAGCCAACACCCATGGCCGCCTCGTTTGCGAAAACCACGCGAGCGAACTTTATTGATCCCGCAGACCCAACTGAGCTGCACATGCTCTCTGCACAGGGATATTCTGCGAAATAACCTAATTGACCCCCGTCCGGGGTCTCCATCAACCGACCCAAACCTGCTATCAGTGCCCCCCAAACAACTCAAATACAAGATCACTTTAACCCTAACACTTTGCTGACCCACGTAACATTCAATTTAAGAACTGTTTTTTTTTTAAATTACATTTTTAAATTTCTCCATCCTCTAAATAGTAAAATATCATTCACTCAAGCATTAGGAACCCGGAATCCTCCATGTAACAAATACATCAATACAAGAACACACACAAAAAAAAAATTCATTCCACCCAACAACAACAAAACATCAAACCGAAACCGACAGAACCAATGGAGAACATATCTCCACAATACAATACAACATAATTCAAAAGATAAAGGGAAAAGAGAACAGCGCCCGACACTATAACGTATTGACATGTCGTCAAACTCCAACCCGGACACCATCAGATCACCCGCCGCTGTCGTCGTTATTTTCCTGCAACACTTTTTAGCAGTTTTCAAAACCCACGGGCGCTTTCTTTCTCTCTCTCTCTCTCTCTCTCTCTCTCTCTCTTTCTCTCTCTCTTTTTAACACGCATATACATTCTAAAAACAAAAGATTTCGGCCACAGAGTGACATATCAATCCCTTTCTTTCTATACTCTTTCTGTCTCTGTCTCTCTCTTTTTAATACATTCTTTCTTTCTTTTTTCTAAATACGCATATTCTGTCCTCGCGTGCACATGTCATTTCAGCACATCCACCCTTTTTAACATTTCCATTCTTCCTCTCTTCCTCTCTCTTTTAACTACATACTTCCCTCGTTTTTTTTTTCGTTTTTTTTTTGCCCGTTATTGCTTTCACCTTTGTCCCCCACCAACACAAACCAGAAAAAAAAATTACAGCAACAAATTCTTAAAACACAACACAAAAAAAAACATAATTACGGCAAATCGTCCTTTTTTTTTCTAACTAGAATGTTCTTTTCCTACAAAGTCTTAACAATTGTTTTTGCGCGTGTGTGTGTGTGCGTGCGTTCTTTTTTTCTTTTTTTAACAAAATGTGTCTTTCTTTTCTTTTTTTTTGTGAATCTTAACAATTAACAAAATGTGTCTTTTTCTCTTTCTGCGTAATTTAATAATGGTATGTGTATGTGTGCGTTCTTCTTTTTTTTCTTTCTCTAACAAAATGTGTCTTTTTTCTTTTCTTTTTTCTTTTCTTTTTTCCTGTGTCTTTTAATAATTAACTAAATGTGTCTCTCTTCTGTGTATCTCAACAATTTTCCACCCCGTGTCTCGCTCCTTTTTTTCTCTTCCTTTTTCTATCCATTTGGACCACACGATGTGTTCGTACTTCATGACAGCACCAGATCGATATCGAACCGTTTCATGTTGGAAACGGCAGGTCACGGCTACCAAATTAACCCATGTAATGATACACGCCTACCAATCTTATCATTTTACTCTATACGTTTCGTAACCAAAGTCTTAAATCTTCACGTATCAATTTACGGCCCTTCAGGCCTTTTTAAAACCACGAATCTGTTCACGGCATCTCAGGCCTTTTTCAATTACGGCCTCTGTTCATTTATACGTACGATAACTGTTTACAGATCTTGTTTTTTAAATAACGAATCTTCCATTGCGACACGTCTCTTAACGCTCTCGGCATCAAATAACATAATGTTCACATATAACTTTTATAAATCTTATTCCACATATAAAAACGTACTGTTCACAGTCTCGAAAGAGTTCTTTTACCATTTATAAACGCTTCAGTTCAACTTATATCAAATCACGGAAAGTTCATTATACATTTCTTAAAGTTCCTAAAAGGTTATTCTCAAATAAATCTCAAGGTTTACCTTATCTTCTGTTCTCTTCTTTGGCCTGTGATTCGTCTAGTCTTCGCTGGCTATGTCGTCTTGATCGAAGGAAGAGGTCTGTCTCAGACAGAATGAATACACGAGACACGAATTTTTTTTAAGGGAAATTTCATACAAGTTTCTTTATTTTCACACAATTCTTATTTCTTGGTTCGTTTGCTGTCAGGGGGATTCCGGTTTCGACTCTCTCATACTCAGACTATTTTCTGGTTCCTTTTGGGATATCTTCTGCCCTCCAAAAGCGGGGCCTTACCAGTTTGCCGGCTACATGCTCGCACCCGGTCTGAACGGTATCGCCTCTAAGCTCAGACTTATTCTAAAAAGCTAAGTTCTTGTTTTCCGTGGTGACGCAATCATCATTCCCACGCACGAGATGGGGACAAAAACGACTCACTCTGATCTCTGACTCAAAGGTCACGTCAGGTGTCTAAATTTATTATGACTATTCTTGGATCAAACTCTTCTCTGACTCACTTCTGAGTCCAGAAACAAAACCTATTTTTCAATAACAAAATTAGCTATTTGATACTAGTTAACCTACTGTGCCTTGCATAATGGGGCCCTACAGTACTGTAACATATATATATATATATATATATATATATATATATATATATATATATATATATATATATATATATACAGGGTGGGCAAAAATAAGGGTCCTATTTTTAAAAATTCATAACTTTTTTATTTATTGATTTTTTTTTTTTTTATAGAATAAGTAAAGGACCCCTTCCGAAGCAAGCATGAGCCGTATTAGCCTTAAGAAACGTACCCTCATTTAGAAAACATTATTTTTGCTTAAAAAACTCAAAACAGTGTAAAAAACAATACTTTAGTTTTTGTAAGTTTTAAGAAGTGTTTTTCGGCTAAAATTTGTTTTGTTTATTTCAAAAAATCTCGGAAGGGTCAGTCTACACACACATAAAGTTCGGTGAGTTTAACTTTTATTTTGTGGAAGTTATTCAAATTCAAGTTATTCAAATTTAAAGATAGGACCCTTATTTTGGCCCACCCTGTATATATATATATATATATATATATGGGTGTGTGTGTGTGCGTGTGTGTGTGTGTGTGAGTGTATGAAAGTAATAACTTCATTTACGTTATAATGCTGTCCTTTTCTTCAGGAAGATGATAATAAGACGGGCTGCTTATACTTGTGCTATCTGAATTAAAAAATGAGAGCTAGACCAACCAATAGTTGAAGAACGTCTGATAATTCTCGTCCTGACAAGAAGAAATCAATTATAACGTGAAATGACTGGATTGTTGGCTTGCATTATTTCTTTATAACGTCTATTATTGCCATGTTTTTACATTCAGCTCTCTGACTCAAGATTTATCACAGACATTCCTCCCACTATATATATATATATATATATATATATATATATATATATATATATGCGCTTATACATGCATTTTCCTACGTTATGAGTTGTTTACGATGAGTATGGCTTACTTCAGATATTGTAATGTTGTAAATAATTATATATATATATATATATATATATATATATATATATATATATATATATATATATACATACAATGCGTGTTAATCAGATTTGCGCTTGATATTGATAGGTTGCTAATGCTCGCTGACTGAACGAAGTATTGGAAGTACGATTTTTGGTTATTTTATTTCGCACACTAAGAACATGCGATATAAGCCAATTGAAGTTCTTGAAGATGGAGAGACCATATAAGCGTGCAAGGCATAAAGAATACAGCTGACCTGTTTGCTTGTAGGTCTAAAACAATCTAGCATATTGAATACAAAGAAGTTGATACAATGCGACAACTTGTCAACCATATTAAAATCCGCGAGGATTAAGAAAGATACAAGTTTTATAATCAGGTATTATGACTAAAAACTCTACATTAACACACAGTCACACATAAACATACACACTCATAAAATGCTGACATATATGTCGCTATAAATGCATCCATATATATACATATGCATATATATATATATATATATATATATATATATATATATATATATATACATGTATATATATACACTTTTGTGTTTCATTATGTGAATATTTTAGTTAAGCTACATCCTACCCCGGAAAATGTAACACAGTTGTGTCGGTGTAGCTTACTAGGCATAAATATATGCTATGCTCCTACGTAGCTGTCCTAATACATTGGAATCTGTATAATTAAATATTGAAACAAAATATATATACTAGGTATTTTATGAGTATACATATAAATTTATAATATACATAGATACATACATATATATATATATATATATATATATATATATATATATATGTATATATATACATATATTACAATGGAATTATCATACAACAGTGTATTTCTAGAGTGAATTTAATAATTGATTTTATTTGATAGATACCCCTGCGTTATATAGCTATGTTTAGTGTTATATAAATAACTACAAATAATGTTACGAGTGTAATTATTGTAAAACATAAACAAATAAAAATGACAAGATTCGAAATATTTCTTATCCATCAGAAATGTTTTAGAAATAGACACATGGGAATTACAAAGTCAAAAATGTTAAAATAAAAATACTAATTGTCCTAGAAACCATTGTACCCATAATCATTATTCACCTTGAATTATTGGAACTGAAATAAATAATGTTATAAGTTAATGTGTCTCTACTTACTCTTTCTCTTTCTCCCTCTCTCTCTCTCTCTATTTCTCTCCCTCTTTTCTTTCTCTTTCTTTCTCTCTCTATGTATCCCTTCTCTATCTCTATCTCTCTCTCTCTCTCTCTCTCTCTCTCTCTCTCTCTCTCTATATATATATATATATATATATATATATATATATATATATATATATATATATATATATGTGTACATTTATATTTATATATACATGACTCTTCAAGTAATTCAACATTAATAGAACAACTTACATTTCTATTAAATTTTAATCTATTAAATCTGCTATTTATAAATATTAGATGCCACTTTTATTATTGTATTGGTTGGGATCCTGAAGATGTGTGTTTTTTAGTTGATTCTTTAGTGTATTGTAGTAGATATTAAACTAGAGTAGTGCGCAAAAGATGTACTTTGTTGGAAAATACATTATGTTAAAGTTAGGACTAAATATATTTTCTTCAACCATCAAACATGATGATTGGAAAATAGAGGTGTGCTTGTATCTTTATGGTAAGTAGAATGAGAACATGTACGGGTTTACGTTCGCTTACGAAGTAAGATTTAGAGGGACAAAGAAGCCTACTGAATTCGAATAAAGATTTGATTTATTGTCTTTAATGTGGCTCTATAGCTGTTCTATTGGTTTCAATTTTTGTTAACAAATTTCTTTACTTCACAGTTCTTTTATCTAAGGTGCGAACAGGCTCTACTTTATATTTTTCATGCAATTTGTTGTGTGAATTCTTTTGTATGTCTAGTAAGTATTTAGTTTTTCCGCCGGGAAAATACATAATATTAGTATGTTTTCTTTTTCAAAATGTATAAATCTTACATATGGATATGCTATTTTATTTATCTGATTAATAAAACTGAAATTTTATATTTGATTTAAATCAGTCATTTACAAAGTTTTTTATTGTTAGGTTATTTGCAGGTTATCTAAAGTGTTTAATCCATACTCTACATCAGCCACCGTTTCTGTTTTCCGTTACATTACTATGAGAGTTCACGGCCATATTTTATCGTAATAAAAGAGTCTTCAACATAGGTTCTTCATAAAAGTATCTACTGAAAGATTTACAGTAAAACGTGTTATTAAAGGGAATTTGATTTTTTCGGCATATCCTGTTTAGTCAAACGATGCTTTCTATCAATCTAAAACATATTTCATGAACCATTATTCATTTATCCATATAACTTTCAAGCTTATTTACCACTTCAAGATTACCTACAATACATTTTCAAACCGACATAAAAAAGGAGTGCCCCATTTTAAAACCGATCGACGATACTGCATTAGTATTACCAGGTGTCTTTGCACTGTCACATTGTCTTAATATATATCTGGACTACTAATACTTCTGAAAGGATCGTAACTATCATAATTGTAATAATATTGAAATATGTTTTATAAATTATTTTATTTACGAATTGATTCATTACTTAGACAAGTAAAATGATAATATATATGTACACACACACCCAGACACACACACCCACACACGCATATATATATATATATATATATATATATATATATATATATATATATATGATTATTTTCAGATGAAACCAGAGTGAAACAGACATGAGTGTGGGGAAAAGAGAAGGTGAGTGAAATAAAATAGAACAGCATGTGGGTATTGAGAGAGGAATATATATATATATATATATATATATATATATATATATATATATATACATGATATATAGCTTTAGTCTATGAACGTAGTTGAAGAACCAGTAAAGATTTAGAAAAAAACATACTCATTATCTCTGGAATAGTCTTTAAGTTTAGAATAGATAAGCGATCCATGATGTATGGCCTGTTAAAATGCTTCTTGATGTTTTATTAGATTCAAAACTAAGGAAATGTGTATCTATGCAAGTAACAATGAATAAGCGACACATAATACATTTCCATTACGTATGATTCTTGGTTAGCTATGAACTATTCGACAATAATTTAGATAATAAGCATATTCGAGGTTCTATTATTAATAAAATAGTTATCTTTAGAATTGTTAAGCCATAATAGTAACTCTAGAATATTAATATTTTACTACGAACAAAAAAGGGGAAATAGGATTAACACTTACTAGGGAATATAACAAATTCTTTAACATTCTTCAACGCTCAGGATTCAGTTTAATCACACTGCATAGACGAGTTAATCGCTAATATATAAGTATGTTATCATCAAAAGTAAGCGCTGTAGCCAAACTAGTAAACAATAAAATCAAAGGTTACTTTGAACATTTGGGGTCTCTTGGAATTAAATTGTTAAGCTTTCCGTATTGCAAATATTGAGTTATCCAGGAGGTAAGGATGTCATGAAAATCATTGATATTGTTGCATCCTAATTGTTAATGATAGTAGGAGAGTGTGTTCAATTTAACTCAATAAATGGGGATTAGTTAAACGAGTAATTACTACAAGACGTCAACAAACTATTGAGCAAAATTGTTTCCAAAATCAATGTTCATTATTCTATTATTTTATATGATCGATAAAATCACTTAATTCAAAAAAATCCTCGACTCTAAAGCTGACTTCATAAAATGTCGAATTTCAAAGAGACGCGCAATTATTTCATAATCGATTATTGAATAAGTTCTTGCTCATTCGTATTGTCTTATTCATCCATATAAGTAGCATCATGAATCATTGGATTGCTAAACAACATTAAGGTCAGTATGAATTTATTTTTAAGTGAAATGGCAATATTCTTCTGGGGTGCAAACCATTTTCTGAACAAGGGAGAATAACTTTCTAATTCTAAACATAAAATATACCTCATTTTTTCGTGGCTAGAAACGTCTATAGATTCATTATCGGACATTTGACAGTTCTGTATAAGCCTCCTTGCTAACATTACAGTATTAAAATATAAATACAGAAAGATAAAGACGGTTATAGAAAAAGAGGGATAGAAGTTTTAAGGAAAAAATGATGTGATTAAACTATCTTTTCCTTCTCCCATTGTGTGCATTTTAAATAAAATAAAATTCACTTTCTCTGAAGACGTTCGATAATAAGAACGAACCCAGTCAAGTCTCTTGTTTTTTGTTTTTCTCCTGCATTCTAACCTTTTTTCCGTTTGTCTTTTTTCAAACATTTTGTCTACTACGGCATTTCATTTCCATGACTTATCGTGTATCTTACCCCATATATATATATATATATATATATATATATATATATATATATATATATATATAATATGCACTAATTAGTAATATATGTACGACTGCAATCATTGGTTTTAGTATCATATTTATTGTATGTCTTTTTATTAGTTTGTACTTAATCTCTTGAAATAAATAAAATGCATATACAAATGTATTTATATATATTTGCACACTTCATTAATCTTTTCTTTAGAACTTGTCTTGAGCAATGCTAATCTACTGTAGTGTCTCAGCACTAAGACTAACACAAAATTTAGTAATATATATATAGTATGTATCTTACGATCGCAGAGTGTATTAAATGGGTCATGCATGAAATCCAGATGAACTGATTGGTTAATCACTAAAATGGATAGTTTCATATCCTCCCAAAAAACTGAAAAAGAAACGAAACAGCAAGCAGAGGTAACCTTTGAATATTCCGCTGCCATTGCTCAGAGAAATCCCTATATCAATTGTTTTCAACAAAATAGATACTTTGAAAACAAAGTTGTTTCAACAACCGCTAAGATTCACTGAACATGTGTTAAAATCAAGAGTGGCTGATCAGAAGCTTTGCTCCCAATATTTATTAGTGAATAACAAACAGAAAAAAATACTTGTTTTCGAAATATCATCAATATACGAGATCTGAGCTCCTCAGCATATTCCAAAGAGACTGAATTCAGCATTAGTAGTGTACACCTACTGAGTAACATACATATGTCTGTTCGAGATGTTCACAAACTTATGAAGAACCTTGATCAAAGCAAAGCAACTGGTCCTGACAACATTTTAATGGTTCTGAAGAAGCTGCAACCACAAATAACTCCTATTCTAACAAAATCATTTTTTAAAGGTTAAATGCTTCCCATCACATTGGAAAACTTGGCTAGTTTTCCCAGTATTTTTAAATATTGCAGATCGATCTTCTTCACTTAAGTACACCGCAACCAGTCTCCTGTGCGTTATGCATAAGTTGTTTACATTTGTAGTAAATCACTACGTTGTCAACAGACTCAGCTAATATAATCTACTAAGGGACAAGCAATATTGAGTTTCTTTTTGCAAGATATACAGCTGAGGTAATAACTGTACTATCATACAGGTAACTGAATCTATTGACCGGTGCTTCGTTTCCCGAGCGATAACTCTTTATATATCCCATTATTTGATAGGATTTATTACAATGTTCTGCTTTACAAGCTTGATAGCTATAGAATATATAGAAATGTAACCTCAACCATCATCTGTTATCCTTGATAGGTATATAAAAACAGTCGTTGATCGACAGAAGTTCGGGATACTTAGTGTCAACGTCAGTTTTACTCAAAGACCTATTCCAGACCAAACCGTTTTCTTGAATGTACTCAATCATCACATCAATCTCATTCTAAGATCGGACTTTAACATTTATGCATTAATCATCAAGATCTTTCGAATTCCCTCTTTTCCGACCTCGAGCACGTGATAATGTGGGATAAATTGTGTTTACAGTATTCAAATCCCCACCATTATTCCGTTGAAATTGATAGCTCTCTTTCTTAAAGAGGTCACTTGCTTTGATAAGCTTCGACGACTGACTTTCACTTAAGACGGAATACATCAGGTGTGTTGCTAAGGTTGCTGGAAAGATGATTTGATCATTTTACCGCTTGAGTAAAATATCTCACTCTTGACACAATCCTCAATAAGAGTAAGGACCGGCCTTTGATAAATTAATGTTGCCATACAACTAACGCCGCTAAAAGAACTATTTCCTGCCTTGACAGAGTAAATTATTCACTTCGGAATCTAGAGCACGATGTTCTATCTCTTCCCACGTTAGAAATGTAGCTACTGTTCCCCTACTCTATTGTAATTTCGATGGTAGGTGCTCGATTAAGCTGCAAGAGCTCGGTTTCACACAAAAAAACTCGTTTAATAAAAACCACTGTAAAGACTTTTCAGTTCTACTTATGGGTACATGTAGCTTACCGGAAGTTCCACGAGTAGAGAGTTTCTAAAGGAAAAAGCTTCTTCTAAGCTGATTACAACATGGTCGTTTTTGAAGCTCATGTTACCAGATTTTTGTTGAACCGTCTTCTCAGAAAATCGAATTCTGCCAAGTTTAAACCATCAGCGCGAATCTTCGAGGTTTTTGCCTTCCTTATCCTTGATTGGACTTGGAGTTTTGATTAGTGATGCTTGTTAGTATATATATATATATATATATATATATATATATATATATATATATATATATATATATATATATATATATATATATTAAATAATCAATACTTACAGACGCTAGAAGTAATAATTTCAGACGATCGGGAGTCAACCTAGAATCTGCAAGCAGTTGCCATATTCACTCAGCCAACGGAAACTGTCACGTAATTAAAGGAAATAAATATATATATATATATATATATATATATCTTGAAGCGGTCACAGATAGAAGACTAGTTGAGGGTGTTCTATAAACGTATCCAAAACTTCATGGGTGTGGTAATGTTTAGTGACCTAATAGTTACAACGCTTGCTTACAGAGACTAGGTTGATTCTGTGGCAGGGATTCGAACCGTGCAACCGTATCAGATTATTATTGCTGCTCTGATGAGAAGCCAAGCTTTACTCGCTTCTGTATGTAGGTAGAATAATTGAATATTATTTATTTAAAATTAATATTCTCATTAGCCTATTTAATAATATCAAAGTTGATTCCTGTTCGGGGGAATTAAAAAATAGACTGCCACGTTTCGTAGAATCTTTAGTCAGTCTTTCTAGATATGCTGCTCCTCGAATAAATATAACTTAAATTCCTTTCTTGAATGTAGTAATGCCTTGTGGCCTAATGGTTACAGCGCTTGTTTATTTAATTTATTTATTGATATATATATATATATATATATATATATATATATATATACACACTTTTATAAATAATGCCCTGATTTATTCTTCTTTTCTTCCTTTTCTTCTTTTTTTCTTCGTCTTCTACTTATTATTTATATTCAGTATATGTTTTATTCATAATTATTTCTTGATTTTTTAAATTTTATATAAAATATATCTGCTTCTAAACTGCAAAAAACGAAAATAAACACTAGTCTACATTTTGAAAAGCCTTGTTTGCGGTTTTTGTATCAAGTCATTGTAATATCCAATCGTACATTTGGAAATGACAACAGTTGTCTCCCTTGCACCATAACAATAGTAATGTGTAATTATCCCCCTTTGTTCTTTCTGATTGTATATATAAACAACACCGCCACGTCATCACTTCTCTTGATCGACCGGGCGAACTACAAGTAACACGTTGTTGATTATTGTCCTTGCTTTGACCTCTGTTCCTCATTTGCTTCGTATCACTTCTTGCTTTCAGCGTATAACCAGAACACAACACTGGCGACGAGAATTCAAACGAAAAAACTCACAGTAATCGAACACACGAGCTAACGTTTAATTTAAAAAAAAAAAAAAAAAATCCAATTTTTTTAATTACAAAAAAAAAAAAATGTCTTACAACGGAATACCCAATTTTCCAAGTTTTAGCGTCCACGAAAATCCGAGTACTAACGCAAATCGTTGGCAAAAGTGGTTGGAGAAACTTGAGAATGTGTTCGTGGCTTTAGACATTCAAGAAGACCGTAGAAAAAAAGCGTGTTTGCTGCACCTTGCAGGTGACGAAGTTTTTGATATTTTCCACAATTTCACGGATATTCAAAAAGGCGTTGGTGCAACCGTCGAAACGGATCACACGACACCAAACACATACGAAGTAACAAAGAACTCACTGACCGACTATTTCACACCGCAAAGAAATATGTCTTATGAGATCTTCAAATTTCGACGCGCATCGCAAAATGCTGACGAAAATCTAGACTCATTTCATGTGAGACTGAGGACACTAGCGTCCACGTGTGACTTCATGGATACAGATCGGGAGATACTCGCACAGATCGTCCGAGGCTGTTTATCCTCTAAGGTCAGACGAAGGGCACTTCGAGACAACTCCACGCTCAAACAAGTGCTAGACGAGGCCAGAGCAATTGAATTAGCTCGCACACGAGCCGCAGACATTGAACGGGAAGAGGTGGTTAATGCCCTGTCGTCACATAACAATAAACGAGACAGCAGGCAATACACACGCAGAGAGAAAGAAAGAAAAAATACCGACGAAAAACGCAACTACGGACACACACAAGGCAGTAATCGCCAGTTTACTCCGAGGACCCAGCCACGTGGCAAAGACGCCGGACGTGTCTGCCACTACTGTGGATACTCAGCAACACATGTGAAGTGTCCAGCGAAGGGTCAAGAATGTCGAAATTGCCGGAAAAAGAACCACTTTGCAAAAGTATGTAATTCAAAACCGGTAAGACAAATTTCTTACTCATATCGAAATGATATAGAATCCCTTTCTACGTCGAGTGATGAGTCTGTCTACACAATAAAAACTCCCACGTCGACAAAAGCACCCACAGCCACCATCCTCGTTAATGACTCCCCAGTGACCTTCGTTTTGGACACCGGTGCCAGTGTTAATATAATGTCTGGACGCACGTACGACGGTCTCCAGTACAGGCCGAAAATACACAACACTGCCACACAGATATTTGCATATCGGTCCAGAAAAGCCATGCCAGTCCGTGGATTCATCAATACCCCCATTGAATTTAAAGGAAAACGCTGCAAAGCAAAAATGTTCGTCATCAACGATGAAAACCCCTTGTTCGGGCACGATTTACAAAATCTACTCGGTGCCCACTCTGCTGAAGCACTGGATATGATATCCTTTAATTTTACGTTCAATGTGGCAACATCTATCCCAGATGAATTCCCCTCATTATTCGACGGAAAGATGGGAAAGATTTCTGGACCCACTGTTAAGCTGCACATCGATACTTCGATCCCACCGGTGACACAGAGACAACGAAGAATACCCTTTCACGTGAGGAAGGACGTCGAGTCGGAATTAAAACGCCTCAAGGAGATGGACGTAATAGAGGATGTTACTGGACCTACCCCCTGGGTAAGTCCCGTGGTGATAGTCCCCAAAAAACCGAGTGGCGTGCGAATCTGCATAGATATGCGAAAAGCAAACGAAGCTATACAAAGGGTCAAACATCCCATGCCGACCGTGGATGACTTGTTTGCAGATTTAAACCACTCAAAGGTGTTCAGCAAGCTGGACATGTCGAGCGCGTACCACCAATTAGAGCTGGGGGAGTCCAGCAGATACATCACCACGTTCACCACACATGCTGGACTATTCCGATACAAGAGACTGTTGTTCGGAGTAAATGCAGCCTCTGAAATATTTCAAAAGGCCATTGCGGATCTTTTGAGGGGCATTCCAGGAGTCAAAAACCTCTCAGACGACATTATCGTCTATGGACGTGACCAAGCCTCACATGATGCCAGTTTGAGGTCCACGCTGGAACGACTACAGAATGCCGGGGCCAGGCTAAACAGGAAAAAGTGCCTTTTCTCGGTGAAACAAATAACTTTTTTTGGACATACCTTCAGCGAAAAAGGGGTGTCACCAGACCCAGACAAAATAGCAGCAATTACAAACTGCAAATCGCCCACCAACGTTGGAGAAGTGCGCTCATTCCTGGGCATGGTCCAATATGTGGCCAGGTTCATCCCGCACTATGCCACTGTCACCGAGCCACTCCGACAACTCATAAGAAAAGACAGAGAATGGAGGTGGTCAGAGACAGAAGAGAGGGCAGTGATAAAATTAAAAAAGGCCCTGACTGGAGCTGGAGTTATGGTCTACTTCGATCAGAACAAGGAGACAAACATACTGGTAGACGCGAGCCCCGTTGGACTAGGGGCAATGCTTACACAAGACGGAAAGGTCTTGTGTTATGCCAGCCGTGCTCTCACAGATGTGGAACAGCGATACTCGCAGACGGAGAGAGAAATGCTAGCCGTTGTATACGCTGCGGAGCATTTTCATCTTTATTTGTATGGGTCAAGGTTCACCATCACCACTGACCACAAACCACTTCTCGGTATTGTAAAAAGTCTCAAACCAGCTACGTCCAGAATCGAACGATGGCGCCTACGCCTCATGCAATATGAGTATAGCTTGGTATACCGGCCGGGAAAAGATGACCAGAACCCCGCCGACTACCTCAGCCGACATCCTCACCACAAACCCGAGAGGGACAATTCAGCTGAGGCGTATATAAGATACGTGGCTCACCATGCCATACCTAAGTCGATCACCCTCGAAGAGATGAAGCTAGCCACGGGAAAAGACCCCTTGCTACAGAAAGTGATGATTGCACTTTCAGATGGAAAATGGAACGACCCGCAGTTATCCTGTCTCGCACATGTCAAAGATGAACTATCTGCATATGATGGTCTCATCCTTCGAGGTCACCGCCTGGTGGTCCCGTCCACCCTGCAGAAGAGAGCCGTAGACATAGCCCACCACACACACCAGGGCGTTGTTAAGACGAAGCAGCTAATGAGGGAAAAGGTCTGGTTCCATGGAATTGACAAGCTGGTGGAGGAGACAGTGCGCAACTGCATCCCTTGTCAAGCTACCAACTCAACATCATCACGCCGTGAGCCCATACGCACCACACCACTCCCTGCTGCCCCATGGACTGAAATCTCCCTGGACTTCGCAGGTCCTTTCCCTTCTGGAGACTATGTACTGGTCGTCATCGACGACTACAGTAGGTTTCCAGAAGTAGAGATACTCCCCTCGACATCAGCAAAAGTGGTCATTCCCCGCCTTGACGCAATCTTTGCCAGACAAGGATACCCCGATATTGTCAAGACTGACAATGGTCCCCCCTTCCAAGGGCAAGAATTCAAGGATTTTGCCACTCAAGCAGGATTCCGCCACAGAAGAGTTACCCCTGCGTGGCCAGAGGCGAATGGAGAGGTCGAACGGTTTATGAGAACACTAAACAAGTATGTTCGCGCCTCCACTGTGGAGGGTCTGAACTGGAAAACCCAACTAGTCCATTTTCTAAGGCAATACAGGGCCACCCCCCACAGTACAACCAAAACTTCTCCATGCGAAGCCCTCACTGGAAGGAAGATGAAAATCGGCATACCTGCTGTTCTGAAAGAACCCATGTCAAAGCCGATTCACACTCACATAGCGGAGAATGATGCACGAGGGAAGAGGAAAATGAAGATCTATGCCGACACAAAAAGAAAGACAAAGGCCTCTCCTCTTTGCCTAGGTGACAAAGTACTTGTCAAGCAGAAACGTCTCAACAAGCTATCCCCACCATTCGACCCGAATCAACTGACGATTATCGGCATAAAGGATAGCATGGTGACAGCACAAAGAGATGACTACCAAGTTACCCGGAATTCCTCTCACTTTAAGCGGATAAGTCCAGATAATCTTCCCAGAGAAAACATAGAATCAGACTCTGAAGATGAGTTATACTCATATCCACAACAGGAAAACTCTGACTCCAGACACGAAGGCCAGACGCATTTACCGCCCATACCAAAACATAATCCACCAGTGGTAAGACGTAATCCAACACGGAAACGACTCCCGCCGATACGCCTTGAGGACTATATCAGATAGTTAGATGAGTGAGTAAAGTCTCTATTTCTGTCTTGGAAATTCCGTCAGCTCCCCTGAAGAAGAAACAGATTCTGATTCTGAAGAATCGAAGACGATTCCCTCCCCCCATCCTGCAGACGACGTAAGTAGTTTGCAATTGTGTATTTAAAAAGAAAAAAAAAAGACAGAAAAGAAAACGATTCCTCCTTGACTGAGACAATTGTTAATCGGTGAAACATACCTTGACTGAACTCCCTCCCCTTACCATACGTAAGTACGCGTACATTTAATTGAGAAAGAGAGAGGTGTAATATCCAATCGTACATTTGGAAATGACAACAGTTGTCTCCCTTGCACCATAACAATAGTAATGTGTAATTATCCCCCTTTGTTCTTTCTGATTGTATATATAAACAACACCGCTACGTCATCACTTCTCTTGATCGACCGGGCGAACTACAAGTAACACGTTGTTGATTGTTGTCCTTGCTTTGACCTCTGTTCCTCATTTGCTTCGTATCACTTCTTGCTTTCAGCGTATAACCAGAACACAAACAGTCATATATATATATATATATATATATATATATATATATATATATATATATATATATATATATATATATACACTTTTATAAATAATGCCCTGATTTATTCTTCTTTTCTTCCTTTTCTTCTTTTTTTCTTCGTCTTCTACTTATTATTTATATTCAGTATATGTTTTATTCATAATTATTTCTTGATTTTTTTAATTTTATATAAAATATATCTGCTTCTAAACTGCAAAAAACAAAAATAAACACTAGTCTACATTTTGAAAAGCCTTGTTTGCGGTTTTTGTATCAAGTCATATATCTAATAGAACGTGTGTCTAAATGACTTGTATGTAGTGATATTCTTTGATTGCATCTTTGTACGCCACGTCTACTATAATGTGCGGTTGATTTGATTACTACCGTTACAATTGATGCTACTTGTGCAGTTTGCTACAAATTACACTATGCCGAAATCATAATAACGCTATTCATAAGACACACAATGATAGATAGATGCACATATATGGAGAGAATTAGAACAATTAACGAAGAGTTATAATAACATGGCTAAATACATATTTAATAATGTCATAGTTAACTGGTTGAAATCATAATAACGCTATTCATAGGACACACAATGATAGATAGATGCACATATATGGAGAGAATTAGAACAATTAACGAAGTGTTATAATAACATGGCTAAATACATATTTAATAATGTCATAGTTAACTGGTTGAAAACATAATAACGCTATTCATAAGACACACAATGATAGATAGATGCACATATATGGAGAGAATTAGAACAATTAACGAAGAGTTATAATAACATGGCTAAATACATATTTAATAATGTCATAGTTAACTGGTTGAAATCATAATAACGCTATTCATAGGACACACAATGATAGATAGATGCACATATATGGAGAGAATTAGAACAATTAACGAAGTGTTATAATAACATGGCTAAATACATATTTAATAATGTCATAGTTAACTGGTTGAAATAATAATAACGCTATTCATAGGACACACAATGATAGATAGATGGACATATATGGAGAGAATTAGAACAATTTACGAAGTGTTATAATAACATGGCTAAATACATATTTAATAATGTCATAGTTAACTGGTTGAAATCATAATAACGCTATTCATAGGACACACAATGATAGATAGATGCACATATATGGAGAGAATTAGAACAATTAACGAAGTGTTATAATAACATGGCTAAATACATATTTAATAATGTCATAGTTAACTGGTTGAAATCATAATAACGCTATTCATAGGACACACAATGATAGATAGATGCACATATATGGAGAGAATTAGAACAATTAACGAAGTGTTATAATAACATGGCTAAATACATATTAAATAATGTCATAGTTAACTGGTTGAAAACATAATAACGCTATTCATAAGACACACAATGATAGATAGATGCACATATATGGAGAGAATTAGAACAATTAACGAAGAGTTATAATAACATGGCTAAATACATATTTAATAATGTCATAGTTAACTGGTTGAAATCATAATAACGCTATTCATAGGACACACAATGATAGATAGATGCACATATATGGAGAGAATTAGAACAATTAACGAAGTGTTATAATAACATGGCTAAATACATATTTAATAATGTCATAGTTAACTGGTTGAAATAATAATAACGCTATTCATAGGACACACAATGATAGATAGATGCACATATATGGAGAGAATTAGAACAATTAACGAAGTGTTATAATAACATGGCTAAATACATATTTAATAATGTCATAGTTAACTGGTTGAAATCATAATAACGCTATTCATAGGACACACAATGATAGATAGATGCACATATATGGAGAGAATTAGAACAATTAACGAAGAGTTATAATAACATGGCTAAATACATATTTAATAATGTCATAGTTAACTGGTTGAAATCATAATAACGCTATTCATAGGACACACAATGATAGATAGATGCACATATATGGAGAGAATTAGAACAATTAACGAAGTGTTATAATAACATGGCTAAATACATATTTAATAATGTCATAGTTAACTGGTTGAAATCATAATAACGCTATTCATAGGACACACAATGATAGATAGATGCACATATATGGAGAGAATTAGAACAATTAACGAAGTGTTATAATAACATGGCTAAATACATATTTAATAATGTCATAGTTAACTGGTTGAAATCATAATAACGCTATTCATAGGACACACAATGATAGATAGATGCACATATATGGAGAGAATTAGAACAATTAACGAAGTGTTATAATAACATGGCTAAATACATATTTAATAATGTCATAGTTAACTGGTTGAAATACTAATAACGCTATTCATAGGACACACAATGATAGATAGATGCACATATATGGAGAGAATTAAGAACAATTAACGAAGTGTTATAATAACATGGCTAAATACATATTTAATAATGTCATAGTTAACTGGTTGAAATCATAATAACGCTATTCATAGGACACACAATGATAGATAGATGCACATATATGGAGAGAATTAGAACAATTAACGAAGTGTTATAATAACATGGCTAAATACATATTTAATAATGTCATAGTTAACTGGTTGAAATCATAATAACGCTATTCATAGGACACACAATGATAGATAGATGCACATATATGGAGAGAATTAGAACAATTAACGAAGTGTTATAATAACATGGCTAAATACATATTTAATAATGTCATAGTTAACTGGTTGAAATCATAATAACGCTATTCATAGGACACACAATGATAGATAGATGCACATATATGGAGAGAATTAGAACAATTAACGAAGTGTTATAATAACATGGCTAAATACATATTTAATAATGTCATAGTTAACTGGTTGAAATCATAATAACGCTATTCATAGGACACACAATGATAGATAGATGCACATATATGGAGAGAATTAGAACAATTAACGAAGTGTTATAATAACATGGCGAAATACATATTTAATAATGTCATAGTTAACTGGTTGAAATCATAATAACGCTATTCATAGGACACACAATGATAGATAGATGCACATATATGGAGAGAATTAGAACAATTAACGAAGTGTTATAATAACATGGCTAAATACATATTTAATAATGTCATAGTTAACTGGTTGAAATCATAATAACGCTATTCATAAGACACACAATGATAGATAGATGCACATATATGGAGAGAATTAGTACAATTAACGAAGTGTTATAATAACATGTCTAAATACATATTTAATAATGTCATAGTTAACTGGTTGAAATCATAATAACGCTATTCATAGGACACACAATGATAGATAGATGCACATATATGGAGAGAATTAGAACAATTAACGAAGTGTTATAATAACATGGCTAAATACATATTTAATAATGTCATAGTTAACTGGTTGAAATCATAATAACGCTATGCATAGGACACACAATGATAGATAGATGCACAGATATGGACAGAATTAGAACAATTAACGAAGAGTTATAATAACATGGCTAAATACATATTTAATAATGTCATAGTTAACTGGTTGAAATCATAATAACGCTATTCATAGGACACACAATGATAGATAGATGCACATATATGGAGAGAATTAGAACAATTAACGAAGTGTTATAATAACATGGCTAAATACATATTTAATAATGTCATAGTTAACTGGTTGAAATCATGATAACGCTATTCATAGGACACACAATGATAGATAGATGCACATATATGGAGAGAATTAGAACAATTAACGAAGTGTTATAATAACATGGCTAAATACATATTTAATAATGTCATAGTTAACTGGTTGAAATCATAATAACGCTATTCATAGGACACACAATGATAGATAGATGCACATATATGGAGAGAATTAGAACAATTAACGAAGTGTTATAATAACATGGCTAAATACATATTTAATAATGTCATAGTTAACTGGTTGAAATCATAATAACGCTATTCATAAGACACACAATGATAGATAGATGCACATATATGGAGAGAATTAGAACAATTAACGAAGTGTTATAATAACATGGCAAAATACATATTTAATAATGTCATAGTTAACTGGTTGAAATCATAATAACGCTATTCATAGGACACACAATGATAGATAGATGCACATATATGGAGAGAATTAGAACAATTAACGAAGTGTTATAATAACATGGCTAAATACATATTTAATAATGTCATAGTTAACTGGTTGAAATCATAATAACGCTATTCATAGGACACACAATGATAGATAGATGCACATATATGGAGAGAATTAGAACAATTAACGAAGTGTTATAATAACATGGCTAAATACATATTTAATAATGTCATAGTTAACTGGTTGAAATCATAATAACGCTATTCATAGGACACACAATGATAGATAGATGCACATATATGGAGAGAATTAGAACAATTAACGAAGTGTTATAATAACATGGCTAAATACATATTTAATAATGTCATAGTTAACTGGTTGAAATCATAATAACGCTATTCATAGGACACACAATGATAGATAGATGCACATATATGGAGAGAATTAGAACAATTAACGAAGAGTTATAATAACATGGCTAAATACATATTTAATAATGTCATAGTTAACTGGTTGAAATCATAATAACGCTATTCATAGGAAACACAATGATAGATAGATGCACATATATGGAGAGAATTAGAACAATTAACGAAGAGTTATAATAACATGGCTAAATACATATTTAATAATGTCATAGTTAACTGGTTGAAATCATAATAACGCTATTCATAAGACACACAATGATAGATAGATGCACATATATGGAGAGAATTAGAACAATTAACGAAGTGTTATAATAACATGGCTAAATACATATTTAATAATGTCATAGTTAACTGGTTGAAATCATAATAACGCTATTCATAGGACACACAATGATAGATAGATGCACATATATGGAGAGAATTAGAACAATTAACGAAGTGTTATAATAACATGGCTAAATACATATTTAATAATGTCATAGTTAACTGGTTGAAATCATAATAACGCTATTCATAGGACACACAATGATAGATAGATGCACATATATGGAGAGAATTAGAACAATTAACGAAGTGTTATAATAACATGGCTAAATACATATTTAATAATGTCATAGTTAACTGGTTGAAATCATAATAACGCTATTCATAGGACACACAATGATAGATAGATGCACATATATGGAGAGAATTAGAACAATTAACGAAGTGTTATAATAACATGGCTAAATACATATTTAATAATGTCATAGTTAACTGGTTGAAATCATAATAACGCTATTCATAGGACACACAATGATAGATAGATGCACATATATGGAGAGAATTAGAACAATTAACGAAGTGTTATAATAACATGGCTAAATACATATTTAATAATGTCATAGTTAACTGGTTGAAATCATAATAACGCTATTCATAGGACACACAATGATAGATAGATGCACATATATGGAGAGAATTAGAACAATTAACGAAGTGTTATAATAACATGGCTAAATACATATTTAATAATGTCATAGTTAACTGGTTGAAATCATAATAACGCTATTCATAGGACACACAATGATAGATAGATGCACATATATGGAGAGAATTAGAACAATTAACGAAGTGTTATAATAACATGGCTAAATACATATTTAATAATGTCATAGTTAACTGGTTGAAATCATAATAACGCTATTCATAGGACACACAATGATAGATAGATGTACATATATGGAGAGAATCAGAACAATTAACGAAGTGTTATAATAACATGGCTAAATACATATTTAATAATGTCATAGTTAACTGGTTGAAATCATAATAACGCTATTCATAGGACACACAATGATAGATAGATGCACATATATGGAGAGAATTAGAACAATTAACGAAGTGTTATAATAACATGGCTAAATACATATTTAATAATGTCATAGTTAACTGGTTGAAATCATAATAACGCTATTCATAGGACACACAATGATAGATAGATGCACAGATATGGACAGAATTAGAACAATTAACAAAGTGTTATAATAACATGGCTGAATACATATTTAATAATGTCATAGTTAACTGGTTGAAATCATAATAACGCTATTCATAGGACACACAATGATAGATAGATGCACAGATATGGACAGAATTAGAACAATTAACGAAGAGTTATAATAACATGGCTAAATACATATTTAATAATGTCATATTTAACTGGTTGAAATCATAATAACGCTATTCATAGGACACACAATGATAGATAGATGCACATATATGGAGAGAATTAGAACAATTAACGAAGAGTTATAATAACATGGCTAAATACATATTTAATAATGTCATAGTTAACTGGTTGTAATCATAATAACGCTATTCATAGGACACACAATGATTGATAGATGCACATATATGGAGAGAATTAGAACAATTAACGAAGTGTTATAATAACATGGCTAAATACATATTTAATAATGTCATAGTTAACTGGTTGAAATCATAATAACGCTATTCATAGGACACACAATGATAGATAGATGCACAGATATGGACAGAATTAGAACAATTAACGAAGAGTTATAATAACATGGCTAAATACATATTTAATAATGTCATAGTTAACTGGTTGAAATCATAATAACGCTATTCATAGGACACACAATGATAGATAGATGCACATATATGGAGAGAATTAGAACAATTAACGAAGTGTTATAATAACATGGCTAAATACATATTTAATAATGTCATAGTTAACTGGTTGAAATCATAATAACGCTATTCATAGGACACACAATGATAGATAGATGCACATATATGGAGAGAATTAGAACAATTAACGAAGTGTTATAATAACATGGCTAAATACATATTTAATAATGTCATAGTTAACTGGTTGAAATCATAATAACGCTATTCATAGGACACACAATGATAGATAGATGCACATATATGGAGAGAATTAGAACAATTAACGAAGTGTTATAATAACATGGCTAAATACATATTTAATAATGTCATAGTTAACTGGTTGAAATCATAATAACGCTATTCATAGGACACACAATGATAGATAGATGCACATATATGGAGAGAATTAGAACAATTAACGAAGTGTTATAATAACATGGCTAAATACATATTTAATAATGTCATAGTTAACTGGTTGAAATCATAATAACGCTATTCATAGGACACACAATGATAGATAGATGCACATATATGGAGAGAATTAGAACAATTAACGAAGTGTTATAATAACATGGCTAAATACATATTTAATAATGTCATAGTTAACTGGTTGAAATCATAATAACGCTATTCATAGGACACACAATGATAGATAGATGTACATATATGGAGAGAATCAGAACAATTAACGAAGTGTTATAATAACATGGCTAAATACATATTTAATAATGTCATAGTTAACTGGTTGAAATCATAATAACGCTATTCATAGGACACACAATGATAGATAGATGCACATATATGGAGAGAATTAGAACAATTAACGAAGTGTTATAATAACATGGCTAAATACATATTTAATAATGTCATAGTTAACTGGTTGAAATCATAATAACGCTATTCATAGGACACACAATGATAGATAGATGCACAGATATGGACAGAATTAGAACAATTAACGAAGTGTTATAATAACATGGCTAAATACATATTTAATAATGTCATAGTTAACTGGTTGAAATCATAATAACGCTATTCATAGGACACACAATGATAGATAGATGCACAGATATGGACAGAATTAGAACAATTAACGAAGTGTTATAATAACATGGCTAAATACATATTTAATAATGTCATAGTTAACTGGTTGAAATCATAATAACGCTATTCATAGGACACACAATGATAGATAGATGCACAGATATGGACAGAATTAGAACAATTAACGAAGTATTATAATAACATGGCTAAATACATATTTAATAATGTCATAGTTAACTGGTTGAAATCATAATAACGCTATTCATAGGACACACAATGATAGATAGATGCACAGATATGGACAGAATTAGAACAATTAACGAAGAGTTATAATAACATGGCTAAATACATATTTAATAATGTCATATTTAACTGGTTGAAATCATAATAACGCTATTCATAGGACACACAATGATAGATAGATGCACATATATGGAGAGAATTAGAACAATTAACGAAGAGTTATAATAACATGGCTAAATACATATTTAATAATGTCATAGTTAACTGGTTGAAATCATAATAACGCTATTCATAGGACACACAATGATTGATAGATGCACATATATGGAGAGAATTAGAACAATTAACGAAGTGTTATAATAACATGGCTAAATACATATTTAATAATGTCATAGTTAACTGGTTGAAATCATAATAACGCTATTCATAGGACACACAATGATAGATAGATGCACAGATATGGACAGAATTAGAACAATTAACGAAGAGTTATAATAACATGGCTAAATACATATTTAATAATGTCATAGTTAACTGGTTGAAATCATAATAACGCTATTCATAGGACACACAATGATTGATAGATGCACATATATGGAGAGAATTAGAACAATTAACGAAGTGTTATAATAACATGGCTAAATACATATTTAATAATGTCATAGTTAACTGGTTGAAATCATAATAACGCTATTCATAGGACACACAATGATAGATAGATGCACAGATATGGACAGAATTAGAACAATTAACGAAGAGTTATAATAACATGGCTAAATACATATTTAATAACGTCATAGTTAACTGGTTGAAATCATAATAACGCTATTCATAGGACACACAATTCTAGATAGATGCACACATATGAACTAAATTAGAACGATTAACGAAGCGTTATAATAACATGGCTAAATACATATTTAATAATGTCATAGTTAACTGGTTGAAATCATAATAACGCTATTCATAGGACACACAATTCTAGATAGATGCACACATATGGACTAAATTAGAACAATTAACGAAGTGTTATAATAACATGGCTAAATACATATTTGATAATGTCATAGTTAACTGGTTGAAATCATAATAACGCTATTCATAAGACACACAATGATAGATAGATGCACATATATGGAGAGAATTAGAACAATTAACGAAGTGTTATAATAACATGGCTAAATACATATTTAATAATGTCATAGTTAACTGGTTGAAATCATAATAACGCTATTCATAGGACACACAATGATAGATAGATGCACATATATGGAGAGAATTAGAACAATTAACGAAGTGTTATAATAACATGGCTAAATACATATTTAATAATGTCATAGTTAACTGGTTGAAATCATAATAACGCTATTCATAGGACACACAATTCTAGATAGATGCACACATATGGACTAAATTAGAACGATTAACGAAGCGTTATAATAACATGGCTAAATACATATTTAATAATGTCATATTTAACTGGTTGAAAATAAGAGAAGACTTTTTTTATGTAGACATCCCCCCATTTCTAAAATAGAAGTGTTCTAAATACTTCTATAGATTACGGAATTCGAACTTCAAAGCTTTATTTTGACAGTCCTGTACCAACTCTTCATATGTAATCTCTTTCCTATTTTCTGCAGCAGCAAAATTGTCTTCTCATGCTACTGTTAATTCATATATTATTCCTTCTTCCTTTCCTTAACACCACACGACAATATCTGGTCGTTGTGAAGATGATATACACGAGAACACCAACATGTATTCCAGATTTACACTTAGCGGCAAGTTTCCAGTCAATCTGTTATCTATTTTCATAGTCGTTGGATGACTTATCAGATTGCATTTGTTGCTTGCTTTGTGAAATTCTATCTTCTTTATTTGTTTAATCTTTGGTAATTCTACATCATAAAAATTGCTTTATTTTCTGATTGATTTGTCTTTCAATTATTGCAAGCACCTGATTGTCATGCAGGTATACCTTTCTGTTGCCAGCTCACAGTTTCAGAGGATATGCTTTGGCGTTCCCCTTTTTCCGCATCAGCATCTATCATTATCACACACCATCCACCGAACAAGTTTGACAGGTGATGGCATTGAATCATATGCTTATCTAATCAAGGACGATGTACTTGTCCGTTCCCAGGCTCATATTTCTTTCAATTCAAGTTTTCGATCAACAACCCACTCCTTCCATCGTAAGCACTGCCCTAGAGGATCACATTTAACACGATGTAAATATCGGTTCTCTTGAACTTCTGTCCTCATTCCTTTCACTACAACATCTCTATGTTCCCTTGCATTACTTCTGGAAAATGTTTTAAAGTTTTCAAATATATTGCTACGATCTTGCACTGCTCCACTTTTTTATTTATTGCATCATCAACTGCAGATTCTGTTCTCCATTTCGTCCCAGTTCTTACTTCATCTAGATTATCTTTTATTTTTCCGTCACTGAAAAAACGAAGCATCATCACTGTACGCACTTTAGCAGCCTTATATTCTCACACAATAGACGGACCGTCACTTGTAGTTGATTATTTCTGACAAATATTGTAGTATAATTGAGAATCCTTGGCAATCTCACCAATGTTCATATATACATGCTTCATCGCTGTGAAATTCTTTCAACGCGGGTCAATGGTATATCATACATCCTTATAGGCCACATTAATCTAAGGTACCACGCATATCGTAAGCACTAACATTTTGATTTTCACAGGTAGATCAGTCTTTCCTATAGTTCGAAGTCTCTATTCCGCTTGCTGCTGTAGTTCCGCTCTCTTATTCGTTTCATTTAATACACCCTTGCACAATCTTCCTAAACTCTTCACTGGCTCTTCCTTGACATTTGGTATCATATGACCTCCTATCTTATACCGAACTTCTTTTTTTTCCTTTCACATATGTAACACTTATACATTTATTCGCTTTGAATTTCATTCTTGACCACAGAATCAATTAACCCAATCGAGAAAAAAAAACTTCCTCCATTCCTACGACACATTCCGATATAACTGTCACATCATCCATAAATGCTCTAACTGGTGTATCACCTAATGTATTTCTGCAATTATATCATTTCTGCTCATTATATAATTTCCATAACAAGTACAAATAAGATAAGAGAAATTGTGCAACCTGCAGCAATTCCCACTTCTAAACTTTGCCTATTTATTGTTCTGATCTTTCTTTTTTCGGCATTGATATCAAATAGTACTCTTGGCTGTGTTGGTATTTTATATACGGTTGTTCTCAATCTTTATGTTGATCGATGTATGTATGTTTTAGATGCATTTCCAATTCTTCTCTTGGGCAATCCAGCTGCCCACTCTTATTCTCTGTCAAGAGTCTTTTTGCTAACTGATATAGGTTTTTCACCAAATTAGCCTGCAACTATCCATCTTCTTCTTCCGGTTTAATCGTATTTCGTTATTCATTTCATCTTGTAACCTTCTCTCAATATTGTCATATAGTTTTAATCATATTTTCTACTACTACTGCACATAACAATTTTGGCCGGAGATTATGTTTCTTCTTCTTAAGCTCGGAAATGTTTCCTCTCATTCTTGACTGTTTTTGTATTCTAATATATTTCTATTTGTTCTTCTTTTCTAACCCAAATCTCTCTTTAACTTTCTCGTAGATCGTCGCTGCTAACATTTCCAATTTCTCTTCTGTACTTCCTTTATATCACGATGCTATCGTAACCACCTCGATATCAAACTTTACATAAGTAACATTATCATTAGCTTGTTGCCACTTTATCTTTAACGTTTTATTATTATATTCTTTTTCTGGATTAAGTTTCTCAACGGTAGAATGTTCCCCATTGTAGTGTATGTCTTTGGAATATATGCTACACGTTCATGATCCATCGACCCGCTTTGTTGATAACTTTTTTTCTAATTCTAAATTTTTAGAGTTGATTAACGATTTACAGTGCAATCGAAGATGTAAATTACGCTATATGATGAAACTGAATATCGAATATCTTATAAAAAAGTAGTGTGCATATAAACAATTGTAAATTTAAATACTTATTAGTGTTGATAGTAACACTATTACTTTGTCGATATTAACGTCCGTAATTATGAACGTTGTTAATTTTACTTTGTTACGATATCTGCAAGGAAGATGCAATTTTAAAAGTACAAAGAAAATAATCATAGGTCATCTTTTTTATTTAGAAAATAGAATATAAGAATTCAGTCGACGATGAAAGTAATGGACGGCAACGATGAAAGCATTGATGTAAAATTGCATTTAGCTATGTGAAAAAAGTTAAATATATTGGTTGCTAGGAATAAATGCCCCTTAAAATATAAATAATCATAATAATTAACATAATGATTATAATAACAATAATGATAATAATAATAATAATAATAATAATAATAATAATAATAATAATAATAATAATAATAATAATAATAATAATAATAATTATAATTATAATTATAATAATAACAAGACTGAATTGAAATACCTGATGCTGAGCAATATAGTGCATTCTGGAAAGGAATTTTGGAAAAGGAAGAAAAGCATCAAGATGATGCAAGAATGTATCCAATATATTGAAAGGGAGGCGTCCTCTAGGGTAGAACGAGAAACGAATATAACAGTCACCGTTGAGGGTAGAAAGGCTTTAAACTCAGAAATTACCTAGAGCTGACTGAGTCCAGGGATATTGGTTTAAAAACCTCTCGGCCCTTCACCCATTTCTTGCAAAAATGATAAATGGCTGTTTGACGACAAGTAGCGTCGCTGAGTAGCTGACAAAGGGCACTATAGTCATGATCATGAGAAATAAGACAAATGGGTGTGAACTGACAAACTAAAGACTAATCACTTGCATGTTGGCTTAAAACAATTTGCTGCCTGAAGAACAGAAAGTCTACCGAAAAAGAGCACATGGCAGCAATAATTATCATCTGATCGATAAAATGATCCTGAGAAGAAGAGGTGGGTGGATTATAAGAACGTATTTGACCTGATGCCTCATTAATGGATACACAAATAGTTGGAGATTTACGCAATAGCACTTGACATTCAAACAACTTTAAGAAATATCATGAAGAATTGGGAAATTTAACTCCATAGGTGTTGCATTAGGTAAAGTGATAATCAAGAGAAGGAATTTCTAAGTCGATAGTCTTTCTTCTTTGTTTTTTTCATACGATTGACACTTCTGTTAATATAATTTTGGGAAATGACATCCTACAGTACACCACTTACTATTCATCGATGACCTTAAAGTTTTTGAAAAGAATGAAAACCAACTTGACTGCCTAATGAATATGGTTAAATTATTTAGTGACGACATCCGAATGAAGTTTAGGATGACTGAGTGTGCCATAATTGTTATGGAAATTGATAAACTTGTTTACTTAGATAGTCTTAAAGTCCTAACAACAGCTCTGATAGACCATGTAGACAATGAGATAGGCTACAAATACTTGGGAATACTAAAGACAGATAAGAGTAAAACCAAGGAGACGTAAAACAGGGTCACATTCGATTACAGCAGAGAATTAATAAATTATTCTAAGAATACTCAATTACGCACTTACAGTCAAAACAACATTTATCCTATGAAAGCCAGCGCAGTAGCCATAATTCGATACACTGCCGCTATACTTGACTGGAATGTAGATGAACTAAAATGTTTGGATAGTAAAACACGGAAGATGCTTACAATGTATGGAGCTTCCAGATCAAGGTGCATAGAGATTGCAGCTACCTAGAAGGGAGTGTGGTCGATGTCTACTGTGAAATATGTTGTAACTATAGAAGAAAGTGATCTATATAACTATATTTCTGAAAGTAATGAGATTCTTCTTTATGAAGTGAAAGGAAACACAATAAAAAGAAATAGGGTAAAAAGAATGAAAGGCCACAGGAGAGAGGAATTAAATTATTTGTAAAGAAACTACACAGTGTATTCTTTAAGAATACTGCATTTAGATATAATGACAGCTGGAATTGGTTGGTCAGGGATGATCTAAAAATCTACAAATACAACCCTAATGGAATACCAGGAACAAGCCACTTGCACTAGGTCCATCAAACATTACATTAACAAAACTGCAGAATAACCGATAGGCCGATTGTGTAATGAAAAGGGAATAAACCTTAGTCAATATTATCTTTGAATGCTAGCACAACATCATCATAACACATGGAGATACGACAATGCCGCCCAGATACTACACTAGAATATATGCACACTTTATGAATTGGACCACAATGAGAAGTAGTATGAGCATAAACAAGAAATAATATAGGAGACCTACAATGTCAAACATCTTTGGAGCATGCGCATACAGACTGATAATGTTCTTGAACATTCCAACCCCGACTTAATCGTTATAAACAAATAAACAAGAAAACTTGCTCAATCATTGATATAGCTTGCCCCTTTCGAAACCAGAGTGCAGGATGAATAACACGAAAAAATAAATAAATAGCAAGATAAAATAAACGAATTAGTTAGACTATGGAAATGTAAAGAAGTAAATGTGATCATGTTGTAATTGGAGCGCTTGGAACAATTAAGAATAGCCATTATAAATGTCTTTACTTGATTGACGAGACTATTTCTTTTCCAATTCTGAAAAAAAGCTTGCCTGTTAATGAAAAATAATAATAATAATAATAATAATAATAATAATAATAATAATAATAATAATAATAATAATAATAATAATAATAATAATAATAACATTTGTAGAATAATCAGAAACAATAACGAAATATCTAAAAAAAAAAATAAGAGAAACAGACATCAAAGGGAGCTTAATACCATACAACAAATGAACTATAAAATCGATTAACACTTTATTTATTTATGTAAACAAATAGAGACGGTTATATTCAATAATTGAAAGACTTGGCTGAATAAAATATTTACTTGTCTGAGTAACTGTTATCCTGGTCTAACTACAGGAATCTGACATACTGTTCTTCATATATTACATGAATATGAGTAGGGGGTGTAATATATATATATATGTATATAATATATATATAGAGAGAGAGGGAGAGGGAGAGAGAAAGAGAGGGAGAGAGAGAAAGAGAGAAAAACAAAGAAAGAGTGAGAGAAAGAAATAGAGAAAGAGAGAGAAAGAGGGAGAGAGACGAAATATCAGCACGGCGCAAAGAATGATAAAACAAGGGGCAACGCAACAGTCTAATCTAATAAAACAGACGAACAAAAAGTCAAATTACTATAACGGCTATGCTATACATGTTCTTGTCTTGACAACAGTTGAGGTATAGGTTCAATGGTATCGGTCATCAGTTCCATCACTGAACTGCAATCATTCTTGGGGGTAATCTACTTTAGTAAGGTTCTGCCATTATTTTAATCTCTTGATAAAAGTGTTCGCTTTGCTCTTCACTCACATTGTCGACGTGCACTAGAAAATGTTCAAAATAACTGTGTGAATCGTGTTCATGTCGACACCTTCGGCATCGATTTTTCAGAATCGCAGTTTTAGCTATTTTATGATGTTTTGAATGTAGTTACTGTTAGCTTTTACAAGAAAATGTACCACAGTAAAAACTTCTTCGACATTTATTATTGAAAGAAAATTTCGATCATTGATGAATTGTTCTTATTTGAGATTCATCAACTATTTCTGCATTTGCCTTTACATCTTTAGGTAAAATTTACGCTTGGAGATACACGAAACAACGTCCTTATCTATATGATGTTTTGTTAAGTAAGAATAAGATCGGTTTACCGTTTAAACTTCTAAATTTCCCCGAAAGGGTTGTCATAATGCCAATAAATGTCAGTGACTCACAGTTGAGTTTATAATGAGCGACTCATAAATATAACAGTAATTAAAATGATATTTACCGTCTAAAATATTTAAATAATCAAAAAGTAATTTCATCTCAGAATGCTGGAAAATGAAATGGTCATAATAGCGTGAACATCAAACCAATGAAGATATTGTATGTCACATATAAATAGTACAAGTTTGGTATCATCTTTAAATTATAGCGTACTACTTTTTTCTTTGAATTGCTTACTTTCACTGCCTTTCTAAAATCATTTACATGTATATGAATATGTTGTCATATACAGATTTATCCGTAAATGTGTTTCTCTATACAAACATACCTCGCAACACACCTGTTTCGATACATCCTAGTATCTCTATTCGAAGTGTTTGAATTCGATCTATCGGTATTTGACGCATTTTAATTTTGAATCGACACATTATTTTTAAGATGAATTCAAGCATCCCTATAGTAGGTTATCTTTATCTAGTGGTTAATTACACTTCAGTTGGAAATATGTCTATCGCTCTGTGACGTTTAAATTTGGAAAATCATATTCATAGGTATGCCACGCTTAAGTTTTAAATAGCATTTTTCTGGAAATAGCGTTTTTACTAATCTGTCCCCGCATCTGGTTTAACAGATTTGTCTGGTGCTGAGTCAGTTTATTTTTATTTCGATATAACATTTTAATTACAAAACTTTACATTGAATGTGTAATATTTTATTGAATATGTTCAAACTTCTCAAGAATAGACTTTGTTAGTCCATAAGTTGGTCCGTTATGAAACAGCATGTTCCTTAGTTAATCACATTTTAGTTTCAAATATCACATGTTTACGCTCTCTTAAGTTTAGGTTTGAAATATAATTTTAATCGTAAAACACGTAGAATCAAAGAATGCAGATTAGAAATATCTGCTTTCGTGTTTTCCTGCGTGGTTTCGTCAATCAGAATATGTCGCTCTCCTGTATTCTGTGTCCTTTTTTTTCTACTTAACATTCTCGGCAGAACTGGGTGTCGCGCTGTCAATGTTTGCTTGTCCGAACCAGTAGTCGTCAGCTTGCAGATTATGGACGCGTTTCTGACAGTGAAAGTGCGTGACTCGCGCACACGTGTAATAAACGTAACGTCAGCTTTCTTTCATTTCGTCTTTTTATTTTGTATGTTTTTATTGTGTCTCTTATTAGTGTTGCTTTAGTCGTATCCTCATTTAGTGTGTTGTATGTTCTTTATCCAACACTCATTCGATTGTGTGCATTTTTTATTTCCTTTTCCTATATCTAGTTTACAGAAAATGATATATTATTCATGTGATAAGACTTAGTACGAGTTGCTGACTATTATAGTGAGAATTGCCCGGGTTTTCCACAATTGTCGACGTTGTTTTATCATCAACGAGATTGACTTTCTCTCGTTCATTTTAAGTATTCGAATAATCCGTATACATTAAATAATATATTCAATGCATAATGTAAAAGCATGATACTATAGCAACGTCTTTATATATTAAATATACCATTTCTAAGAATGACGGTCTACTCTTAACGATTTTTGCGGTAAGACAATTTTAAATTAAGACTATATATGATCTATTTAACGAAATGCAGAGCACACTCCTTTACTATTATTCGCTCGTGAACTATGCCCAAATAGCGTCCCGTATTTCCTATGTACTAAATGAAATATGGAGTATTTAATATTTCGTCAGCAACTGGATATTTTATATAATGGATCTTACGTTTGTTTGCCTCCTTATGCGTACCGTGTAAGCATCGCCGAAACTAAGAAACTATGAATTGGTTACTTGAGGTTCCAACTTATCACGTCACAACAATATTATTTGAAATTTTATTTTTTGTAATCTACATAAATTAATCTCTGATGTTATATTTTTGTCTTCACTAAAACAAAATAACTTTTATTCGTTTAAATATAAACACCTGGGCAGTATTGTTAGTAAGATATTCTGAACCCTTCATAGTCTGAACACAGGATGACCTTAGGCAGCTGTACCAGACGACTAAGTAGGTATGATACTGGCCGACGCTACGTAAGAAGACGAAAACACGTGAAAGGACTAATTAGTATAGATGACTGAGTGGGTGACATCAAACAAAAACTACATAAATATATAACTGAAACATTGACATTCTTATCAAAAAGGAACATTTAAAAATAACAATACCGACAACGGCGAAACAAAAAACAATGAAAAGCAAATGACATTTGAAGATAAGCAGCTACATTGACGATTTACTCGACTGACTAGAGAGACACACGAAAACACAAACACATGCCTACTAAGAATACACTTGAAGAGAGCAACGAAGTCATTATTGATAGTTTCATTAAACAACGCGATTGGAATTAATTATTTTAAAGCCAACATAGACAAAACACAGGAAAATAGTAAATGTAGACTCTGTGAAAATAGAGATGAAATAGCGAACAACATAATAACTGAATGTAGCTAATGCACATACAACGAATACGAAACGGACACGACCGCGTGAGAAAGACAGGCTTCTAGGAACTATGCAAAGGTGTGTACCTTGAAATCGAAATATTACAAAAAAGTGAAAGAATATCACACGAAGATGTAGAAACTCAAACTTTGAAAACTTCATAAAATGACTCCCCTCTCCCTGAAAACATATACACAGACTCACAAATATAAGTTGGCACCAGCTGCAACATGTACAACACAAAATGATCATGACGGGTCAAGCAGGATCGAAAGACCGAGGAGAGAAAGCACTAACCAGAAATATACTAGAAAGCTGCAGATAGTACTAGTAATTACAAGTGGCTTTTTAACACATGCATTCTAGAGATTACCAATGGTCGGTACAAGTAAGGCATCAATTGTATACGTCATTTACAATAATGGAAAATTATTCTGAAACATTTATCCTAAAGAGGTGGAGAATGCTGGAAATCTGGGAAGACTCATTTTCAAAGGAGTCACGATTGGTTATTGTCAGTGAGACATCACTTATACTGACTTGTGTGAAAACTGTCAAGGAGTAACTAATAATATTAATACTAATATTAATAATAATGATAATAATATTAATAAAAGGAGGAAAAATGAAAATAACAAAGCCACGTTTGAAACTACCAATGCATAGTCAAACTGTGTTAGGCTTCTCTATGAATCCAGTAGCAACGATGAAAAAACAGGGGCCATTTGCACTACGACGACAAATGTCTCTACAAATAGTGCAAGTGCATATTTGCTAACTAAGAATGTCGTCGTTTAGGATAGAGAAATAATACTAGTTCTCTTTAAGTCGATGTGTTTCTCTTGCGGTCAATTGATCCGTCATGCTTCATTTTGAAATTGATTTTTCATCTCTATACGCACATATGGAATTGGCGCATGTTTCGTAATGTGTGTTTTATTAGTTCAGTAATCTCTTTTACGCTTTAACAACCATTTCGTAATTGTCTTTCTGGCTTCAGTTTTAAATTCTATTATCTCGTGTGCCTTACGCTTAGTTCTAAAGATAACATTCATAATATGCGTCTACGAATCTTTATAGTAGATTCAGTGTTCCCGTCTTACACGATAAAAGAATAAGAATCACTTGCCTATTTCTACGATCATCAACATCTTCAATAATTCACGAATAAAATGTTTACTATCAATCATTGTGTAACATATCACTTAGGGAACAAATGGTGACATTTCTAAGAAGAAAATAGTTAGCAAATGGTTATTGATATAACTTCGTTAAGAGTGATAACAACACAAATAAGTGTATAAGGTCCTTCAAAGAGGATTGCTTATTTCAAGGTATATTTTGTACAAAATAATAGCTCAACCTGTAATGCAATAAGATTAACCTAAAACACTCGACTACCGTCGAGATTGCATACTGTTGTTCGTAGTCATATATATAAATATATATATATATATATATATATATATATATATATATATATATGGGGTCTTCCAGTTGGTTAATGTCCGTTGATAATGTGTTCAGTGAAAGGAGATTTAAAGATGAAAAAGGACGGGGTTTAGTGAAGGCAGCAGTGACAAAGTTCAACAATGAAGTAACTACAATAGAAATATGTTTAGTGCAATCGTAGGTGGAGCGCACTTATTCAATTTTAACAATTCGGGCCATTTTAAAATACTTCCGTGGACCGAGAATGAGAGTATTTTTTTTCGGAAGTTGAACTGTGTATATTAAAGACAGGCAGTCGGATATTTAAGTAGTGACTTCGATCAAGTCTAAGAAAGAGCAACAGATTTTAGTTTGAAACGAGGCAAAATGAGGAAGTAGGGGAAAATGGGTGAAGATAACACATGAACTAATGAGTGAAAGGGTTAGTTAAATGAACTATGGCTGATACTGGGAAGAGTGAAGGGAAGGGATTGTTTGGTTACTGTTTATTGCTAGTAAGCAATAAAGCCGCTGCGAGTTGGGGTGGGGCTATTATAAGCTAAAAGCAGAAGTGAACTTCAGGTCATTGAGTGAATATTAAAAAAGAATTTTGAACGAACTTATATATAATTTCGGCATAGTTTTACAAAACTTTCTAGTTCCTTGTCTATTCCTGGCCAGTATACGTAGCATCGAATGAGTTATGAGTGAGTCCGCAACATGCCATGTATACCGGTATGAAATTCTATCATCATGGTATAACGTAGGGATTGAGGTATTCTATCTGTGTACATTAAAGTGTTGTCGCATGTTGAGAATGACGAACTCTGGGTTTCCTTTTTCTGTCTTTCATTAATACTCGTCTGTTTTTCATTTTTAATATAAAATTATCTTTTTCGCCTCTCATTTTCGATTGTTCAAATGTTACAGATAATTATCTGATATCTGATAGCATCTAAGAATGAAAAATTGACACTTCTCGCGACTTAGTTTGAAACCGAATTATTCTAGTCGTTTGAACATTACTCTGATATGTTTTTGTACTCCTGGATGTTCTTAATTTTGACTAGAACATCGTCTTAATAGGCGAAAGCAAACGTAGACCCGCTAACATCGTGTCCGTAATCTGCTGCAAGAAAGCTGGGGCGACTTTTAAGCTTCAATTTTTAAGTTTGAACATTCACTTATGCGTGTGTATGCACACACATTTTGAGCATCCATAGTTCACTTTAACCTGCACCTATGCGTTAGATAGATTGCTTTTCAAAAAAAGATCTTTCCTCAATTTAACTTCGAGAAAATGTCTTCTGGCGAAGAAATAGATAATTATGATCCTTCTGGCAATCGATTAACTCTGTTGATAATTCTGCGCACACTCTTTTTGACGTAGACGGTGGGCGATGCACAGTCAGCATCGTCTACCTGAGATATAACTCCTATTTGTATATCTTTTTAGTTCCTTGCTAATTGTGTAATTCATACACGAATGTTTCCATCTTTAATATATATTTTCTTTTAGCACTATTGATTCCGTTGCTAAAAGAGTTCATTGAGAGTTCAAATAAATTGAACAGTACCATCCAGTATATTCCGAAAAAGAAAGCATGAATAAACCGCTTGAATAACATATACTTTAGTTGTTGCAGTTCTGTCACATAAAGAAATATCGCATTTTAATGCTCCTTTAAAGTTAACCTTTTTCTCGAAACCCGTTCGCCAATTTTCTTGGTTTCAGATAATTTCGGTTTTCCAATTTTTCTCCTTGTTTGTTCGTCAATAATACTGATGTCTCAGGCAGAATGCAGTAACACACGTAATTTCGATTGTACCTGTTATAGATTTCTTACAACACGTTTACTTTTTAAAAAATTCTGTTTTATATTCTTCCTGACAAACAAACACTTAATCATCCGTAATTTGGCAAGATTCACAAAATGTATTCTCATACAAACATGCAGTTTTAGTATGCTTATTATTAGCAGACGTCCTACATTCTCCTGTCTTTGTGAATTTAGGAGTTTTGGGGTTTTTCCCTTCGTTGTACTTTGGTTACAATTTTTCTTGAATTTGGGTATTATCCCTTTTAACATAAATGAGACGCTGATCATCTTCTGTGACTCTTTGTAACATGATTTTCGTGTATTTTCCGACCATTGTAAAGATTCTAGACGTTATTTCTTTGTACTTGAGGTATGTTAGTCTTTCAATAAATATTAGGCATTTACCTATCTTGAGTTATCTATGTTAACGATGTTTAGACATTTGTATCACGTGTGGGACAGACTAGGTCTTTCGTCGAATATCTTTGACAGTATATTTAGTTTCATCGATGAAACTTTCTAACATTTTCTGGGCAATATCAAGTTTGTATATTTGGTATAATCTACTGTTCCCAGTTTCTGTAATAACAAGGGTTACCCGTTCTTAATCTGACTAATCTAATCCCCTTTTAGTAAATATCGTTTCGAATCGTCTGAAATATGCTGGACATGTGACGCCAGAATCAGGTTCAGATAAGTAATTTGCAATTCCTTCACAGGAAAATGATGTTTTTTTCTTTCACCGGTAGTCAGTTTCAGAATTTTGTCGAAACTTTTCTGCTTTAGTTGTATTTGTTGCTGTAACCATTGATGTTTATGTTGTTGTTGCTGCATACTCATACGCAGCAGTTTAGTCATTTCGACTAATTGTTCCATATTGAAAATACTCAGGAGAACTTTGAAGAAGTAATAGCAGTCAGTGTAGTATTATTAGTTACTAATATGTGTTCTATTAAACTTTTATATTGTATAGTTCGTAATGTTTATGGTCCGCGTTCGAATTTTAGTCACGGCACATCATACATTTTTTTCCTTTAAAATCAAACAATAAAAGTATTCTTACTTAAAAAAAGTGTTTTATCTCTGACACGCCGGTGTTTTTTAAATGTATTTTTGTTTTACTGGAGTTAAAAACCAAGTCTACATTAATCCTCATTCGTCAGCGCGCATGTACGTCCGACGATAAAAAAACAACATTTTTTTGATTCTTTTCTTAGTTCTTTATAAAAGTAACACACTCCTTGTAGTATGAAGTCGTTTGCAGTTAATATATTTAAATCAACGTCAGTCTGATTATTTCGTTCACAATGGGATTTGCATGTATTTACTGACTAAAACAAAGTAAGCGCGTGATTGTATACATTCCAAAATTGTGTTTCGCTACTATTCTAGTTTGCCAGCCGATATAGTTTACTTAACCATATATTTTATGGGTTCGTTTTCGGAATTGCAGCCGCCACCTGGTATGACTTGGTTAGAAGTTATAATAACAAAACTAACCAGAGTGTAAGGTCTTTAAAAGAGCATGGTGTATTACAGCGTATATCTTGTACAAAACAATAGCAGTACAGGTAATTTAATAGAATAAACCTAATACGCTAGAATAGAGTCGAATATACATACTACTGTCCGTAGTCATAGGGGTTAGCATCGCCGACTGTCAGCTCGACGGTTGCGTTTCGATCCCGGCTTGAGACAGTAACTGTTCTAGCCTACCTGATGAGCTGTGAAACAGCGAAACAGTCTGTATGTGGATGACTATAAAAGCTCCATCCGGGTAGAGCTTATTTTGTAAGGGTATCGTCAACGGCCATTAGCTTTAAGGCAATGCTCATTAGGTAAAAATAATTTCGAGCTCAGGCATTTGCAATGTTTACATTTCGTTACATTGAGATATCTCTTACATTCAGTCAGTGTCGTATGATGGCGTAGGGGTTAGCATCGGCGACTGTCAGTTCGCGGTTGCGTTTCGATCCCGGCTTGAGACACTATCTGGTCTAGCCGCACTGATGAGCTGTGAAACAGCGAAACAGTCTGTATGTGGATGAGTATATATATATATATATATATATATATATATATATATATATATATATATATATATATATATTTTCTACAGACTGCTTCTCTTCTCAAGTAATCCGGTATCCCATCACAAAATGTATTTCGTGAAATATATGAAATGCAGAAAGCAAAGAAAGAATACAACTACGTACTGTATTGTGCTTCAGTGTTGTATTCTTATTTCTATATCGGGTTATGTCATTAACTTTGACGTCGACAAAGACTTGTTATGTTTGTTTAGATAGATTAAGCCTTTGCTTCTTGATTCTGTTACGGTAAGTTGTTAACGACTACGACTGATTTTAGAAAAAAAAGTACCGATATTTTGTTTTATATGTTTGTTTTCTTTTTAGTTTCAACTTTTGTATTTGTTGCTATAATTCCTTTCGTATACATTATTTTATCAGTTTCTTTAGTTTTCTTGTTTTACGTAACTCATCTTTTTGTTTACCTTTCTGTAGTTTATGTTTCTACATAAATAGTTTCTTTATATTATGAGTTTATTTTTCTTATTTGCCACTTCTTTATTTGTTTCCAGTTCATTTTCGTCCTTTCTCTTTGTTTATAGCTGGTGTCCTACAATTCCTTTTGCATTCTTCCTGATTCCATTTTAAAATTAGTGTAATATTCCTGCATCATATAGGAGCAGGTTCAAACATTACCTTTTGAACTTAGTAGTACAATTATCATGACGCCTTCAAGAGTGGACTTTTCCGCATATTTCTAACCTCTTCTAATTACACCTGATTTTTTTATATTTTTTATTATATCTCATATTGTCTTTATATCTTTTGAAATTATGACATTTTAATTCCGCTTACATACTTATCTGTTTGTACTCCTCTGACGATAAGATTTCACTATTTGAAAAGCCATGGCCTAAAGACGGAAACTATATTTTTTTATTTGAAACCTTTTTTGTAGGAATTGATGACTGAATAAATATTGTATTTTTACAATGTGTATTCTCACCTTTTACTCGTCTATATACTTTCCGTATCTCGCATATCGAGGATTGATTCATGGATGATAGGTTCTACTTTAAAAGTATATTCTATATTTTATGTCCTGCTCTTAGTATATATATATATATATATATATATATAGAGAGAGAGAGAGAGAGAGAAAGAGAGAGAGAGAGAGAGAGAGAAAGAGAGAAGAATATATATATATATATATATATATATATGTATATGGATAAATATATATATATATATATAGATAAAGGATATATATATATATATATATATATATATATATATATAGAGAGAGAGAGAGAGAGAGAATGAGGGAGAGAGAGATAGAGTGGCAGAGAGACAGTTACAAGCGGGGAGAGAGTAAGAGAGATGTAAACATTCAGAGATGCACACATTTATAGTGTAAGAGATCGACGGAATAAATATATAAATAAATAAATATATATATGCATGCACTGAAACTATATGTATACATGGTCGCCTCTTGTTTAATGGAAACTATTTATAAGAACAAAGATATGCAGATCTTTGAGAGAAAACCTGTAAATTTTAAACTGTTAAGCGAAATAAAATCGAACTATCCACCTATTGTAGACACAGAATTAACTTTTTTTCAGATAACTAGGGATACAGAACAAAATAATTTACAATTATGTCAAAAATATTAATCTTACACGCTATATTGCATAGTGCAAAATACATTTTAAATGGCGATTGATAACAATAAAAAATGAGACGGACAAAAATGACCTAGATTTTACTATAGTAAGGTCATATTGCGTTTGCCGGATCTACTTCGAAATAAAGAGTGCCACAATCATTACAAAATAACGAGCTTTAAAATCAATTGGCTTAAGGATATATGTGTTTTGTGGCTTGGAAATAAAGTTAATGATTTAAATTGATCTCTAGTATAACCACTACCTAACTGTAATAACCATCGTAAAGGAAAATTCCATGCAATTAAACGGATGATTTCTGCAAGAAATGAAACATAAATGTTATGTGTAGCTTAATTGCAATACGTATATTTTCTATAATGAAACACACACAAATCAAAGATAAGCATATATAAGAGGGATAGTAATATATCAAATTAAAAAGATAACACAATACAATAAATATAAATAGACTTAAATTAACACACTAATATTTGTATAGGTATATATAACCTCCCTAATACCAAACATAGTGTTATTCATCAAAGTATAAGGTAAGATTTACAGGATAAGGTAAGATTTACAAATCTTTCATCTCTGATAATACGACACAATTACTAAAGCTGATTGCCATGCATCGATTATATATTGGGAACAAGGTTTGTTAACAGATAATTCTATTAAATTTAACCTATGGCCGACGTTTTCATAAAAAAACTTAGGGAGAGAGATGAATGGTAATTCAGAGAAGTATACCCTGTTACTGATACCCAGTTAGATAAGTTTAGAAAAGTATGCGCATTTTAGAGTGAACGGTCATAATCATCCTTTCTCCGAGACAAGCTCTCAAAAGTAAATAAATATGGCTATATTTCTACACATGGACGGTTTCTGACAAAATTGACGGGCACCAAAAATATATGTAACATTTAAGATTATTTCGTTGGAACTCGAGGAGCAATTAGATTTGTTTGTTCTGCCTTGTCGCCCTCACAAGTGTTACATTTTCTTTTCTTGGAAAATTAGGGGGGTTCCTCAAGTTTGCATTCTCCCTTGGGACAGCGATACTTTATTATTGATCGTCTGAGGTGGTCCTACCAAGACAATCCAACATGTTCGAATCAAACAATTTTAATAGGTTGTTCCATGCTTAACTCTGGCGTTTAAATGAAATGTAAAGTCATGTTTATATTAAACATATACCTTGTGTAAAATCAGGTTAATGCGACAGAAGAACATTGTTTAAAACAGCAGGTTATTGTATGGTTTTCTATTTAGATTTAACGACCATGACATATATACACGAGTTTAGTTAAAATTGGATTAGTTAAGCGAGTAATAACTACAAGCCGTCAACAAACTATTGAGCAAAAATGTTTCCAAAATCAATGTTCATTATTCTATTATTTTATATGATCGATAAAATCACTTAATTCAAACAAATCCTCGACTCTAAAGCTGACTTCATAAAATGTCGAATTTCAAGGAGACGCGCAATTATTTCATAATCGATTTGTTTATTCAATAATATATTGTTCATTCTTATTGTCTTTTTAATTCATAAACAAACTTTTGACCTTCATGTAAATTATTTAATGATTTGTATATGTCCGTTTACGTAAATGGGCTGCTCGATTTTTTTGTGGAAGAATTGATCCGATTTGTATCATTATGTGGTAGGCCAAATAAAATTCATTATGAAGATAAGTGTTTAAATGCGGTAAAAGAAATTGATATCAAATTATGTAGACATTTCTTCCGTAAACATAAACTATTATTAGCTTGGATTTAAAAAAAATAAAATTAGCAAAGAAAATAATCCGATCAGTTTATCGTGAAATTAGCATAAGGGTAAGTTTATGATTATTTACAAAGTTAAATACAACGCAATATTAAAACAAAATCAGTCAGGAAAATATGTCTATTACAAATGTAAACAACATACGATTATAATAAATGTTGACGATAGTTAAATGATAAATGATGCAATATTAATGACGTATATTTGTTATACGAACAAATTAACAATTAGAGATCAAATGATTTTAGAAAAAAAGACAAAAGTAGATCGAAGAGGCATGCTTGATTGTTAAATCGAGTTGAGACAACTAAGCCCCTACATACTAGAACGTATAGCGTCAGTCAACTTATTTTCAATTAGCAGGAAAATACGATAAAGCAAAGCGCACACATTCATGTGCATCCTAGATAGAATTACGTCAAACAAAATATTTGTAATAACAGGAAAACACGATAAAGCTAAGAGCACACAGCCATGCCCAAAATGACTAGCGTTAAACAACCTATTTACGAGTAGCGTGGATATCCGAAAAAGCAGAGCGCACAAACGCATCTATATACTAACGTCGCACAACATCTTTCCGAGTAGCAAGATAATCCAACGAACACGAACTTTCTAATGTGAACACTCTGTTTGCCTTCGAATATAAATTAAATAACAAATAATATATTACATATCTTTTTATCTTGTGGCGTATCACCTTCAAACACACGTAAACAAAAAACTGTATATCAAAAAAACCCACCGAGAAAGTCGCCAAGATCATCACGTAAAAACCTTGATCTGAACGTTAAATTACATATAAAATTTAATTTGGTGTTATCATTGTTGCTGCCACCGTTAATTCATCCTCTTATCTGCATCTAGTCGTACATCGTACGGTAGTTAGTTTTGAATATTAAAGAGAAACTACAATAAAAAGAAATGTCGTCAAATGAGTGTAATAGTAGTCAAAGCTCTCTCCGTATAGTCTGTGTTTTTGAAACTCGAGCTGTTTAAAAACGTGAGGCGAACATTACCAACTTTTAATCTTGTACATATTCTTACGTGTCCTTCTGATAATTAATGTAATGCTATATACATTAGGAACTTTTCGTTCGATCACAACATTACAAATCTACATATAACTGTACTAAGAAACAAACACACGCAAAATTAATATATATCTGAGCAAGATAAATTGTGTCTTTCATCTTGAAAAATTTACAGTAAATTTAATTTAAATAATAAATTCACTTAATATTATAAAAGTACGAATGATATGAACCACTCTCTGATTCACTAGCCCTCTGTCAGGCTCAGCTAGACACGCAAGTTCGTTCTGATTGAGCAACTAGTGTAGCAGGAGATATTTGAAATAACATAAATCTTTCCCTAATAGTTCACACTGTGTCTGTTTGTATTGCCACTGGATTCGCTATATACCAAGAAAAGAGAATGGTGATAGAGACGTGTATCACTTTTGCTATTCTATCAACTAATATTGCCGATATCTCTACAGATGGTATACTCTGTCTCACGAGACAGGACGTCAACCATTAAATTACACTTTTTCACATCATTTCTCTTGAGGTTCAATTTTCCACTTGATTTATACTAAAAGTGGCTGACTTCATAACTGCCTCCAGTTTATTTTGTTCACGTATAGTTTTGTATCTACAGATTTCACTTCAAATAATAAGAATTTTATCGCACGTATGTGAATAATAACACTAAGTAGATGGGTGTATATGTTATTTTGGTATTTAATGTTTGGGGTAGTCTTGTATGTATTCGTTTGTAATGATATAATCTTCCCAGGCTAGCAAACTATGCGAGCGGAAGGAGCATAAATTTCCATTTTATAGAAGGCGCTCCAGACGAGACATGAAGCTATTTGATGTAAAAAGCTAAAAATAACGATGGATGATTCATCGTAAATACGGAAGATGCCCCTTGACATTTGTGTTAACAGATCAAGGCTATAGGTAGGATACAAACAGTCACTATGAAGAGAGTTCCACTAGGATAGAGTTTTTTGAAAATAAGTTCCTAGAAAGTAACCCCAACCTATACCCGGGTTCGGGTTATGTTTAGAGTTAATCCATGAACATTCTGAAATTATTCTAAGTAGCCTTAGTAAATTAATAAATTAATATTAAAAGTTAATTTTAAATGGGTTTGTTAATTTTACTGGAATTATTTTTAAATGTATATTCTTACTCTTCTATCGATGCTTTTTGCAAGTTAAAATCAGTAAATTTAACAGGTTATAACGATTCAAAGTGTGCATGCATTTAGTGGGGCACACTGTATATATATATATATATATATATATATATATATATATATATATATATATATATATATATATATATATATATAACAACAATTCATGTCATTCGATGTAAATAAGTTATCTGAAAACTATTTTATTGTTATATATAAATAGTAAGAATGTTCAGTATAAAGCCATATATATTTTGCAAAGTCAATCCAGGTTAATTATTTTCATCATGGTTTTCTTTTTATATTAAATAAACTGTAAATGCGAATAACATATCCAGTTGAAATTGTTATTTTAGTATATAAATACAGGGTGGACTTGTCATCTTGCTATCGCATCTCTAAGTAAAGATTAAGTAATAGAGTTAATGCGTAGAGTAAGTTCAAGGGTTTTTGTAAAAAAAGTATGACTATTGACATTACAAACAAATATTACTTTGGTATGGCCATCAGAATGATTAGGGATTCATACCGTAGTATAAAGATGAATTGTTTGTCATTGATAAACAATATAAACATATATTTTCTTGACTAAATATGATCGCTTCAAAAGGTTAGCTTTTTCAAAACAAAACAAAATAAATAATAGATAAGTTATTCATAAGTATCTTGTAAAAACGAGTCAAAAACAATCGTATTTATTCATAAATCGATAAATATTACTATTTTTTGATTTCGAAACACATTTATTTATCTTTTACATAATATATAAATGGTAGAAAGAAAAACAAATGTGTTTGAGCGATGATGCGTGGGGTCTCATTTAAAAACAATAAAACATAAAATGTTCCTTATGTTTCGGGATATAGAAAAAGGGAAAGCTCGAAAGTCGAGGAGACAAGGAGGAGAACAGTCAGCTACTCCTTCTGTCTATAAACTATGAGTCGATGAATATTTATTTCCAGCTCGATCAGGTAGAAAAGTTTAATTTAAATGACCTTGTCCTTCCTTGAAATTAAATGTATCTATCCTTTTTTTATTAAATAAATGTAATTAATTACAAATTATAAAAGAGAAAAAAGATAATAAAATCACACATTAATCATACCAAACATTATTTTTCTTATAGACCGGTTACAATATAATGATGCAAATTAGGATACACATTTATGCCCAAGGGTATACCTGCGGATCTATCTAATGATGCATTACTTATTTAAATAACCGTAACGCATTTTGATGGTAAAATAGAAGCATTTCTGAATATATATATATATATATATATATATATAAACCAAAAGTAAACTTTTATAAATAGGACCTATTATGAAAAGGTTAGGCTCAATATACGAGATAGAGCAATTATAAAGATAGAAGAAATATGAGTGATAAACATGTTCGAATGTCAAAATGTATTTCAAATTTTGATTGTTCAATGCAAGGTGTATTCTGTAATACACCTGGTTTATTACAGAATACACCGTGCATTGAACAATCGAAATTTTAAATAAATTTGGACATTCGAACATGTGTATCACTCTTATTTCTTCTATCTTTATATATATATATATATATATATATATATATACAGATCAGATTTTTACAACAATCTTGGAAGTTGATCTAATAACATCAAATTAAAACACAATAGTACACTATAGTCTAGCCTGTTATCACACTCGTGTCTAATAAAACGTTGCACGGAGTAAGCCCCGATTAGAATAGTTGGCAAATTTAGCCTTGTGTATTGTATTTTAGATTTTTAGAACATTGAAATATGTTCCGATATATATATATATATATATATATATATATATTTATATATATATATGTATATGTAAAGGAGTAATATTATTTTATATAACGTGTTTCAAGCTGTGGTCCGCTATCATCCGATAGGTAAATCTATTTGAGTGTAGTTTCATTTGTAGAAATGTGTTATTGTTTGCCGTTTTTGCGCATGTGTGATTTACGGTGTGTCTATACGTGTTTTGATAATTTTATATCTTTTATTTATTTATTTTTCCTGCTTCTCTTGGTCAAAGGCGTGTGTGTTTATTAAGCACGTGTTGTTTTGAACTTTTATTTTATCGGTCATCTTGCTTTGTTGGGGTGCGTAGATTTTCTTTTGAGATATTACCCAGTCTCCAAAATGGCTGTTGTGTTTCCGCGTGTGTGTGTGCGTGTGTGCGCGCACGTGTGTGGTCAGTTCTGAATCTTGTACATAGGTGAGCTACATATACATTCACCCACAAACAAACACGCACAAACACACATATGCGAGCACACATAGATAGATTGATAGAAGGGAGATAGAGAAAGGTTAATAGAAGGGTGGTTCGTATTGTGTCGTGTTAGAGTTATGATCTGTTCAATGCTGGATTGGATTTAAATATAAAGTGTTTTTCTTGTGTTAGTAAGTAGGTGTAATCTTGGCTTTGGAAAATTTGCATTATTTTAAAATTTCCTCCGCTGCATGTAGGCACATGTTGGGAGACAAATAATTCATGGTTTTCTTTGATTTTAATGTTGCTTTTATATAAAGATACTCTGTTATTACATGTTTACACGTTGTACATTCTATCACATAGACAACGTTCTTGGAGGTGCAGTTAAGGTCTTTTTTCATTGTGAATGTTTGTGGTGGGTGTTTAAATGTGTATGAGTTCATCTCTATTATTATGTCACAGACCCCACATATTTCCTTGTGACATTTTGTGACCGTTTGTATTGTGTGTTGGTTGAGTTTGGATGAGGTCAAAATTTGTTTGAGGTTTATTGGTTGGCGTTTGCTTTTTATTATTTTCGTTGTTTTTAATATGTTTAGTTTGTTGTTATGGTGGAGTAGGGTTAGGTTTCTTGTTATTTCTGTGAATAATTCTGGATTGTTTTTGTTGTGTGTAGAGATGTATGGTAATATTTGTTCTTTGTTTCGTTTTTTAAGTATTCGTAATTGTTCTAATAGAATGTTTACTGCTAGTTCTATACCTTTGTTTATTATTTGTAGCGGATATCCTCTTCTTGTTAAAGCTTTCCGTAGTTCCTCCAGTCGGACAATCCGGATGTCTTTGTCACTGACTATCGACAGATCCTGCTTGCTAGGGAGTAGGGTATAGATTTTAGGCCGCTTTTGGTGTGATGGCTTCTAAAATGGAGATATTGTTGGGTGTCTAAGGGTGTGTGGAAGATGTATGTGAAGAATTTAATCCAGCATTGAACAGATCATGACTCTAAGAGCACACAATACGAACCACACTTCTATACACCTTTTACTATCTCTCTCTATCAATCTATCTAACCATACGCCTCTGTGTGTGCGCGAATATGTGTGTGCGTGTTTGTGTGTGCGTGTGTATGGATGTATGTGTCGCACACCTATGTACAAGATTCAGAACTGACCACACACGTGCGCCCACACACACGCTGGCACAACAGCCATTTTTTATACTGGGCGATAAAAAGTAATACATTTCAAAAGAAAATCTACGCACCCCAAGAAATTATAATGACCGATAAAATAAAGATACAAAATAACACGTACTTAATAAACACACACGACTTTGACAAAGAGAAGCAGGAAAAATAATAAATAAAAGATATAAAATTATCAAAACACGTACTCACACACCCGCAAACCCACACATGCGCAAAAACTCCAAACAATAACACATTTCCTCAAATGAAACCACCCTCTTTCAAATCGAAAGACATTTCTTCAAATGGATTTACATATCCGATGCTAGCGGACCACCGCTTGAAACGCGTTATAAAACATAATAAAATGATAAAGTTACAAAATAATAAATAAATCTTGACAAAAACCTTATACAAATGTTGGTAGCCAAACTCCTTTACATATATACTTTTCTCTCGTTGGAACTGCACTAATGCTGCACTATCGTCTTTTATATATATATATATATATATATATATATATATATATAAAGTAATCAACTTTCACTGATGAGAACGAACCCACGATTTTAATGTTGGACCATGTTGTGTCCAGGTGAAAAGTAAGGGTAGGCTAATAAAGTTTTGTTTCGATAACATTTTACGATCATATACGCAAAACCTTTCTCCGGTGTTGGCATGTTACGCGTGCGTAAGTGATGTAAGATTTGTGTTTATTTGTCATGATTTATGTATCATTAATATTTGTTAGAAATCTACTCTCATGTTAGTTAAGTAACAAGTTATTAAATTATTTTGGAATAATTGCGCTATTATCGTATACTGTTATTAAGAGTAAACTAAGTAATATTAAACGAGGAAATGATCGTGATAATATTTAAAAGATGTCTTACAATACAAATTCAGCACATATACATCTATTACAGTCAACGGAAAACTAATGGGTAGACATATTAGCGATGCGACACCACCGTTACAATATTTAAAACAAATAACTGTTTATTTTTAGAGACGTTTAGCGGAAATACATTTCTATTTATTTGCTCATGTACAAGAATTTAACAGTAAAATATATTTCACACATTAACGAAAATCATATACATTTATATAAGTAATAGTTTGAGTTATAGATTTAGCTTACATTTTCTCTAATTTTACAAGTAAAACGTTTTGTAAATCTATTTGTACAAAAAGAATGTTAGTAATAAAACTAAATAAATGAATTAGTTTCATGAAACTGACTGGTATACGCGTATAAAAACTAATCATGTTTACAAAATGTATCATCGAGTCCTGGCATTTCGGAAAAAAGAGAGCAAAACAGATATCTGTTTTATTTACTTTCGTTGTATAAAAATGTTCAGATAGAGAATTTTACTCATTTTGTTAATAAAAATTATCAATAAAATCAGGATTGCAATGATGGTCGATGATCTCGATATCCGAGACGAAATCAATTTATTTTAATATTTTTAATTTAAACACCATATCGTTCGATGTATTGATACTCTCTATTAGCCTTATTACCGATCAAATATGTATCTCTTAACATGAATTAACAGCACATTGTTTTCTCATTTCGTAAATTTCTTTGAAAACCGTCTTTAAACGAACATTTGAGAAGAACATATTCTATCGAAATTGTGTTATAATACTTTCATTAACCAAGCGACTATTATGTTTTAAGACATAATTGTGATAACTATACAGACAAATGTTTATTTAATTAAACCAATTCTAAATAATTAAACATATATATATATATATATATATATATATATATATATATATATATATATATATATATATATATGAACTTTACCTTTTCAACAAATTTGAGATTTTTCTCTTGAATGGTTTCCTTTAATGTGATATTGTGCTGACTATTGTGTTGCTAGCTTAGAGTAGCATAGACAAAGTAGGATACCTAGGGTATGACTTAGGACACCCCACTCCCAACACTGCTGATGGCATTGTGCCTAACTTATTAAAATTTAAAGGGTATTTTATATTTTTTGGCAAATAAATAATTCAAATTCTAGCATATCTTTTTATACTACATATTATCTTTTCTGTCCTCGATCAGTAAAAGAGAAACCCTTCCACACTGAGGCAATGGCTATTTTTGTATTATCTAGAGTGCCTCTTTTATGACCTGGTTTTTCTCTACGATCTAAAAGACCGTGTGTCTGACTGGCAGTCCTCAGAAGGGGGCAGGTAATTGCATACATCATAACAAACAGTATTTCCTACACAAAATAGGTTGTTATTGTAATTTAAAAACGTCTTCATTGATCGATGTCAATGTCTTTATAGGTTAATATTAAAAGTGTTAGCAAATTGTTCTGAATTATAATAATAAACGCATTTTAGTCTTTAAAATTCATGAAACAATTGAATGTTAATTGACTCTCACGCTGAATCAACGCCACAAAACTTAACTAACCTTTTTTAATTAATTCTTTGTTTGGTTTTTCATTAATATCGAATACAGATTATTATCTGTATTAATCGGATCCTTAGACTTGTTTTCTTTTTTGTACGCAATTTTATTAGTTTTTTTTTTGTATTTACGGACAGCCTTACCTTTCGGACCAAGGCCCTTTCCAAATGTTAATGACGTAATTTCCGACAGAAATGACCTTTTCTTTACGACGGTTAAAACCATACTGCACAATGTAAATGTAAAAAATTAATTCCAATAAAAAAGATTTAGTAGGTTTTTTGAATCTGAAAAATAGTGGTATACTTTTTCTCTTATCAGATGTGAAAGTCAATTTTATAGTTTACGTGATCATGCAAAAATAAGTCCGGTTTCATTGTTAATATGTAGCACGTTAATATTTCACTGACATATTTTTACTGACATATTCGGAGGGACCCTTCTTCATAAAAGGGTCTCACGATGCAAAGAAAGTAGGGTAAGTTCTTCCAAGTATTTCCGAGATCTTGCTAATTAATATAACCAAATTAATAATAATGTAATTTATGAGGTAATGTAATTAAAACTGTCAATATAAGTAATGCCATCTATAAATATAGTAAACATTTTCCGAGCAGATTAAAACAATTAGATATATTAACTATTTTTTGTTTTGTTCTAATAGAATGATATATGTTTAGAAAGAGATCCCAAGATCATATTAATAGTATTAATATCGTATATTATTCGAGATAGAAAGTAACGAAAAAAATATTTGAGAAATATTACATCAAATATTAACAAAATTTGATCTATATATTAATATTCTATTAATACTGCATATGCTGTGTAAATTGGTTAATAGTATAATTCGGAAAAGTATTTATAATGGAAATGTAACATATACATAATACATAACTAATCATAAGTAACGAATAAAAATTGATAATACGAGTTCACTCTTATATATTCCTGATTGGTGGGAAACATAAAACACTAGACTTAGCTTGTTACACCGATCAACAATTATGGCAATACATAACCTTCAGTCGTCTTTTAGTAGGCAATTGAAACAACAAACTTTGCTTAAATATGAATGCAAAAATGTAGTTTATATTACACATGTTCAATTAAAGTTGATGCTTTTCACAATGTGGTCGAAATATAAATGCGTACATCCTGTGTTTTTTGAATGAATGAGAATATATTAAAAAATATCCCTTGTACTACTGAACAGAAAGCTTAAGTGATAACGATATATTTTAGAGTCGATTATGCATAGTCGTTATGAGTTAGATATTTGATGGAATAAAATTAAGAAATATTAATTGATTGGTTATTTCTTAAGTTACTTGATAACTATTGGAAAATCGAATACAAATTATTAGTCTGTGTAACAATCGACACCATGAATTCTGTAAGGCCTGGTCCTGGTTTTGTTAATATTTATTGAACAAGTATTGACCATAACAGAGTGATATAGTGTACCGATCGACCGACACAAAAATACTTTTTTTAGATGCGCGGTTTCATATAAAAACACAACTTTTGGCTGCTATCACAGTAAAATCTCTGAACCTGGTTGAACCCAGTCACATTTCCGTCGTATCATCTCGCTATTGAGTGTATCGATTTTCACAAAGAATCGCCATTCCTTAAGCGACCATAACTGGCCACACCCCTGATCGATTATCACAGTGAAACGAAGCTGTATCCATGTTGAACAATACCTCCAATTATCTATATGAACCACAACGCTAAACCTATTGCCCCTCAATTCTATATTACCCTACAGCCGCTTCCGGAACAAAAAAGAAACAAGAACGTCCATTCAAAGTTGTGCCCATTCAATGGGCGCTCTTAGCGATACAAATCTGATTTAAAATTCAAGCGTGACAGACAAATGAAACTTCTATGGTATATTTTAAAAATACTATATAGAAATGCTTGGAAGTATCTATAATAAATGGCATGTTTTCGAAATTTGCACTTAGAGATGAAACTTTATATATATCGTATGAATAGATTATAGACACATGCCAAGTAGTTGTAGGGTGACACATCTATTAATATTCCGAACATTAGAGATATACTTCCCGTTGTGAGAGAAACCATTCATTATATTGCATACAACTACTGATATAGAACATATTAGAAATCGCTTGTTAGTCTTAACAACAATGCAATATATGTATGCATATATCTCATTCAGTTCACGTAACAATATGGATCTTATTGTGTAATAACTTTAACAAATAATATAAGCTTTTTATGTGTGTATCTAGGCAGCATTTTCTCATGTATGCAAACATTGTTAAAAATAGCATAATTCGTGTGTTTAATTATACTTTTTAAAAGTTTTTTAAATTTACTAATTGTCTTTTTTGTATTAAAATTTTAAAAATAGTACATAAGTTTAACACGTTTGACGAACGTTTTCAATTATTCGTCAAATCATCAAAATCGTCAAAATAAACCAAAAAGGCTGGAGAAAAAAGAAAATAATAAAACAGTAGATGAACGTGCATAGAAAGTTTTCCGCATTGTTCTAGAAAGTCGTTGCAGATTTTAAATTCAGCCACGCTAGATGGCATCACAGAATATATATATATATATATATATATATATATATACATATATATATATATATATATATATATATATATATATATATATATATATATATATATATATAAAGAAAAAGTAACAGCTAGGCAAGCGTGAATGTAAACAAAAAAGCTGACAAAGGAGTGATCGCGACTTATAGATATAGGGGTAAGTAATGCAATACATTTATTGAAATAAAATTAGCAATAGTGATAGTAAAATTAAGGGTTTGTATAAGAATATTCGCAATTCGTTTTTGGAAGCGAATCGATTCGTGAAATTATGTAAATAAAATAATAGATGTATTTGTTTATTTTTAATATATTACTTGTTCATATTAATACATCGTATGAATCGTTTCATATGTGAGATTTGCTATATTTAAAAACAAAACATTTAAAAGGTAGTGTAATAAAGGAGTGGATGCAATATGCATGCATTAGATACACTCACACGCACGATGTTTTAGAACATGCAGAGTTGCATCTGTATATACATCATCCAGCCAAACGGTATAGTCATCTGTTTCATGCGCCCGTTACGTGTACAACTGTACACCTTCGTAATAGCGTTTTTTTATTATTAAAACGAGACAAGGTTACTGGTTGTACTTGTCTGATATTAAAACAATGAAAAGAAATGATGTGACAAGTGCATCAATCATGACGTATGGAAAGCAACTAACAAATGCATTTTCAATTAGTACCTTCATAAATCTGCAAAATATATTAAGAAACTATGATTCGATGACATCACTTGATGTTAGAATATACTCATTAAGCGTTAATCTACTATATAACATACAGAAAAAAGAAAATGCTTCTACGAAACTTGCTGTTCGATAAAAAGCGTGCTTACTCTAAAAATAAATTAAAACTATAAATATACGTGTAATATATATATATATAGAGAGAGAGAGAGAGATTAATATATATGTATATAACATTTATATTTTAATTATTTATTACTTACAGACATTCACGTTTCATGCTTACGTAATCTTCAGTGAATGGAGGTAATTCCTGACGGTCGGCGGGCGCAAACTCCGATCACACATCGCCATTGCATCGCGGTCAAGGGTCTTACCCGTCAGACACCGTAAATTAGCTTTAAAGTGAGGGGGAATTCTACTTTGTAGATGCAAAGTCGGCGGATATTTACAAAGAGCAGTGAATAGGAATCAACAACAACAAACCGTGTAGGATCTCGCAATGAAGCTAGCGGCACTGCTTGTTATTGATATATATATATATATATATATATATATATATATATATATATATATATATATATATATATATATATATAAAGTATAAAGGTATACTCAAAAAAGAATAAAAAGGAAATACCAGTAGAGTGCTCAATAAAATTAAAATTAAGAGCGTAATATTTTTATTTTGAAATACAGATTTTAATCAGACATGGACCAGTGGGTTCTGACAAGAAACGGGTTTAATTCGCGATTCCGTCTTCTTCAGCATAGTCTGAAATAGTAAATGATAAAATTTCTTCAAAAAACATATATAACCGTTATGAAACGCTATGCACACAGAATTTGAAATGGAGGGGCGGCGAGACGCTTAGATCAGAAAAAGATCAGAAAAATAGCCGTTAAGTAAGATATTCTATATTTAGAAGTGAAGAACGAGAAAGAAAGGAAGAAAGAAAGAAATTCTGTGTGCATAGCGTTTCATAACGGTTATATATGTTTTTTGAAGAAATTCCATCATTTACTATTTCAGACTATGCTGAAGAAGACGGAATCAGGAATTAAACCCGTTTCTTGTCAGAAACCACTGATTAAAATCTGTATTTAAAAATAAAAAAATATATATATATATATATATATATATATATATATATATATATATATATATATATGTGTGTGTATTATACGTGTATGTAAAGTATTAAGGTTATATGCATGTGTTTCTTTTGTTTGTGATCACATCTGAATAGTATTTACTCTAGCGCACTAACGGAATATTTATTATTATTAACCCTTCATCGGCTATTACTTTTATGCACAAATGGCTAAAATTCTATCACCTTCACATATTATACATGCATATACATGAAATAGCAATATATATATATATATATATATATATATATATATATATATATATAAATAACAGTTTACTTCAATATCTATAACTTAAGCTATACTACTAGAACATAACACACCGATGTATTTATGAAAAGAAATAACAAATATTTAAAATATATCTAGGATACAACTAAATACTGCAGATAATTATAATTATAATGATATATATATATATATATATATATATATATATATATATATATCACCGTTCATATTTACTTGCCTATTCCTGATTGCAAAGAAAGCCTCAATATTGCTTTATGTTATTGGTAAATTCAGCTTCAAATAATGGCACTGTCTATTGAAACCACAGCAACACTTTCCTCTGTCTAGAATGATCTCTACCGTGACGAAGTACAGGACGTACACTATTCTTTGATGAAATAACTCTGACGTGGAATATATATATTTAGTGAGGTATTAATGTGTTCCGATTATCGATTGATAAATAAACTTGTATTCGAAGGATTTTATGCGTTGCCTTTATTGTTCTGATGTCAGAAGGCAAAAACGCAGGCGTATATTATCTCTCTATCACCAGTCACGCTTCTCCTATGCCCTTCATCAGTCAAAGGCTTTTATTTGCCGCCATTGTCGTGCGATACGATCTGATCAGAAAATATATAAACACAGAACACCTACCCTTCTCCATATAACCTTCCTATTTCTTATTCACGTTGTCCTCTTTACGCAAGAACGATTTCTTTTAGCCAAGCCAGGAGTATCGAAATAGAGGGGGTGCGTGGGGAGTGTGCCCTTGTGTATATATGTGCTGATGAGTGTGTGTGTGTTTGTGTATGACGGTGTTTCTGCGTATGCGCATGTGCATGCGCGTGAGGCAGTAGTTATTTAAACCTGATTCCTTTTGATGCTGACATAAATAAATGTTAGTACAAGGAAAATAAAAAAACCGGCTACCCTGGAAATTCAAATGGGCCTACCCAGTGTGTATTTATTATTTAGCCAAGCGATTTAAATATGATATAGATTTAATCGTTCACGTTTATTAAAGATCATTATTCCATATTCAAGCATTGCTTATAACAGCTGTTATGAACAGGTCTATAAGTCAGACAACATGTTATATAATGGGACGCATGGGATGATGAGCGTACAGAGAGATCGCTTAACTTGCGCGATTTGTAACGGAGTCATCTCGTGCAACTTTGGTGCGATGTTTTCTCACGATTCGCGGTGACAGTTGACGAGACCTCGGGTCGAGGGTTGGGTCGCACCTGTGCGTTGATCACGAGATTTCGTGACGTCACAGTTTTCCCGGTGAGATTTGAGTTCTTGACGAGAAGCCGTGTAGTGATTTAATAAGATAGGGGAATTCAGATCCCCAAAAATGAGAGCCAGACGATGTCTCCCTCCTCCTTCCCTTGCAAGGGATTAAGTAATTAGTTAATTAACTAGCGTACGCTTCTCTCTCTCTCTGTTTCAACGAACTTGTATCGGTGTCGACAAGCTAATAGATGAAAATAAATGGCTCGGAACTAAAAGTGAAGGCTTGTTATATTTTGCTATGTGTAGATTGATTTCAGTTACAAAAAGAAACCGCCGGCGCGAAATTGTGACAACGATAACGCGTCTGCGAGAGTAGTGGCGGCGACGAAGGACAGCAAGAAGAAAGAGGAATATAATTCCCGAATTGGGTATACTGCTGTGTCAGCCGAAAAAGAGAGATTGAAACCGGGACCGACTGGCAAGACCACTCGACGTCGCCCGGATCGGGAAACGACATATCGTCCCGTTATCAAGCGATGCCGTTCGCTGGATCAACAAAGGAGATTCCGACATGCAAACGTATTATAAGCCAAATATTCAACAAACATACTTCCGACTCTAGAAGTTATATTTCTATATTGTCTGAGAAATTACCGAAGATGTGCCATGTAAACATTGCCAACTCAAAATAATTTTTTCTAATAAGGCTGGAAATGTCCACAATAGTTAATGTTAACAATACGTATCAGATTAATCATTACATTTGGAAAAGTCGAAACTTGAAATATCGTCAAAGTTTTGACCATGACCTGACCTGCCAACCAAAACAGTAACGGTGAATGTAAAATGTGGGACTTAATTGGCTACAATATAGGCATAGTAGCGAGTCTTTACGATTAATATAACCGAAATTATCGTCAAAAGTCTTACTTTCTTCTTCATCGTGACCTTCACAAAATTAAATCTATTCTTAATAAGATCATAATCGATATTGTGACCAAATTTGTGTGACGATTCGTCAATGGTTGTGAACGCAAAGATGCACATAAACGAATATAGTTACAGACTCGACCGAAAACATAACCCTTGCTAAGCAAAGGTACTATTTTCTTACCATAGATTATTCCATGCAGTGCCGGCGGAATGAGATAACTAATTAAAAAAGGGCCAATTTTAGCCAATTACCTCTTCAGTTCGTCACGTTTGAATATATATTTATTTTGCACGCTAAAGCAGAAGACACATTTAATATTTGCTTATGTTTATAATAACTTTTATTATTGTTATACTTACTCTTATGATCAACATTTTTTTCTAAATAATCTGTTTGTTTATTTGTTGATGTAAAATATTTAACATACGTATTTTCTTGATAAGTGGAGATCAGCATTAAATATAACATATTTAACGTAACGTAGCTACAGATATAGCTATTTAATGTGTATTAAAATGTGCATGTGTGACGTGGTGTCTACCTTCTTATCTAAAATATCATTGGTCTGAAACGGTTATAAGACTACCTTCCTTCTAATCCTAAATCCTTGTTATTCAGGTGTTTAATAGTTGTCTATAACTTAAGGTATTATGTTTATATTGGCGCGTTTCTATGAACTTTTCGTTAAGGGATTCACTTGTAACTCCCTAAGATGTTTCTCAACATATAGCTGAAATTCTGCCCATACAATGGTTTCCGACGGCAATGAACCGTCTAGTATTTTTGATAAACATTTACTGCAGCAGGTTTGATAATGAATAAAGATACGAAACGAAAAGATTATACGCTGTTCACATCTTTTTGCTGATGTCTGTCCATATCATCGTACTTTAACACCATCTTCAGCTGTCCTTCTAACGGGGAAAAGTGCAGTACGCGTCCTCGCCAGTCGAAATACAAGAATACAATTAACTAGATGTTGAATCATTTAAAATTGATAAAATTTAAACAATTATAAACGTTTATGAAACGTTTGTTTTCATTTGTCTTATTTCCTCTCTATAAAACAAATTAAAATATGTTTTTAAATTCTAAATATTTAAAAAAAAACATTAGAAATATTATTTAATTTTTAAAAATTTTACCTGAAGTCTCAGCGATACACGGCTTCTATCGGAAAAATAGGTTTTCTTTTCTATTTTTAATGTTCTATGATTCGTATCTTTCGTACAGCTGCGTTTTCTTAATTAATCACGACGATTAATATTGTTTAAACTCATTAAATGTCGGTTGTAGACGCTTAATCGCCGAAACATTTAATATTTAAAAATAAATGTTTTCCTTTTTTTAAATATTTACAATTTCAATTCTCAACAATGTTTAAAATAGAACGATCTTGAATTTCATCAATATTTTTTATTAATTCTCTAATCAAGTATGATAATTCGCAAAATAAATATGCCTCGAATTCAAGATGCACCAAATTGGAATATTCATATTCCGTTTTCATAAGCGGCCATTCTGTAATTTATTATACACACATATACATAATGGACTCTATATATAAAAACACAAAGTATATATACACGTTACACACGACAAAGTCTATGTGTGTGTATATCTTACACACACATGTGTGTATATCTTACACACACATAAGTAACTAAACAAACAACCACACGTAAACCCTACATATACACGCATAATAAAGAATACATGTTACAAACACGATACATAATAAACTATATATATATATATATATATATATATATATATATATATATGTATATGTATAATGAAGCTCAATATACTGGATAGAGCAAACACATTTCTCGCCTGAATATTTTTTTCGTTTTTGGACCACCATCCACCACTTATATTTTTTTTTTAATCAACCTCTTTGATATATTTCCTGGAGCTATTTTAAACTTTTTAACTTTTTTGACTCGGATGAACTTTATAGGTCTACAAAAAAGTATGTTTTGGGCCGATATATTTGATGTTTTATATACCTGTATGTATTTTTATATGTAGATTTTTTATATATTTTCAAAGTTTAATGTTTATTACCTGCAGTAATGTCATTGCGGTAATGGTCCTCTGAGGAGAAGATTTTCTTTGAAAACTCATGAGTTAAGGACTTTAAAGTAATTTGTCTGAACATTGAACTGCAATAAAATTTGATTGGCACCTTATCTTATTCTTTAACTTCATCTATTGCTATATATATATATATATATATATATATATATATATATATATATTATATATATATATATATATATTTATATATATAGTACATGTATGGTATTAGTGTATGTAAATGTAAATCCGTAAGAACTCAAGTGTTTATAAAAAGTGCTCAATAACAAGTAGAGCTGTTTATAAGTATACATTTTTATTTATACAAACATTATTGGTTACATATGTGCATACATGTTTCGATTGCACTTTTTCCCGAAAGTCAACCTCATCAGACCAAGAATTTTCGAAAAATCTTCGAAGAATTCTTGGTCTGATGAGGTTGACTTTCGAGGAAAAGTGCAACCGAAACATATATGCACATATGTAACCAATAATGTTTGTATAAATAAAAATGTATGTTTATATATATATATATATATATATATATATATATATATATATATATATATATATATATATATACATAACAAATGATATGTTGCACACATATACATAAGAAACTATATACACACACGCATAATAAACAAAATATGTACACATATTGAACAATATGTGACACACAAAGTATATATATACACACGTCACACACACATATATACACAAACATAATAAACAATATGCGTTCATGTCACACACACACAAACTAAACCCACATAACATAACTCGTTAATAAATAAACAGATAAACACAAATAGAATCAAGCAAAACATCTCGTAAAGCTGCCATCCTCATAGTTATAAGCCCAACTTTATATCTGTTAAATACTATTATTTAAGTATCATTTCTTCATGAGATTTAAAAATATTTTTTTAAAAACAGAAACCACCACTTTATCTAGGCCGAGGCCACCCGTGGACACATGTTAAACTGATTTTCTATTCATTCCTCCTCCAGGAGATTAGACACAGATGTCATGTGGGTTTGATGGAAGCGTGTTCAGTGGAATGACTTGGATTTAAACCTGGCACACCCAGGTTCTCAGTCCGCGTCGATACCAACTAAGCCACTGTGCCATCCTCTCATAAGATTCACGTGGGTTGTGTCTTTTATTAAAATGTAATTCGTTTAAGCTTATTTATAGTTGATTGTAGTAATAGTAATGTCTCCGGAACGTACACCTATAACATGTAACACTCTAGTAATCTTACAACAAGCGTGTAGTTCAATTATAAAATATACAACGTTACTTAAAAATTGTAATTATATTTTCTTAGCCCGATCGTCCGTAGTAATTGTGACAACGCTTAGATAACGTTACGAAGTTATTGTACGAAAAGATATATTCCTCTGTTTGCACTTAAAAATATTTCATATTAAACACATCAACAGATTGGTAACGTTTGTATGTGGACAGAATATAAAAAACACATTTAATTTATAACTTTTATTAAATAGTAACTATGTGATTTTATGATTAATAGAAACATATGAAAATATGTATTCTGTTTTAATCTGATGCCTGTATTTCTCTGCCAGTGTGATTATACATTTAAACAGGAATATCTAAATACATTTCGCGTGACTTTTGTTTGTAACTTTGCATATGTGCCACATAACTTCCATGGTATTAACTGAGCACACATACAAGACTAAAAAAGTGAGATTTAAAAGACACAAACACAATGTTTGTTACAATATTTCTGAGGGCTGAACTGAGTATACCGAACAACTAATATATGACAACATATGGTAACATTTCGAAATTGTGGTCAGATAGAATTTAAAAACTATTATCACAATAATATTCCACATTATCATCGGTAACAAACATTGGAGCCATCTGAATTTCTATGGAAGGAAGCCACCAACTTTATATCTTCTTTGAATACACCATTTAGACCCTATTACACATAGCAAATGTGTTGCGAACTACATAATAGTTGGTTAATAGGTTTATGGGTAAATCCTGTACATACAAATATATAAACATATAAACATACCTTATTATATATATATATATATATATATATATATATATATATATATATATATATATATATATATATATACATATATATAATCATTGGCTTTAAGAAAGAATAATAAACATATTTTTACCGAGTACACCTTGTATTGAACAATCGAAGTTGAAATAAAGCTGTCATTCGTACATTTTTCTATCTCTTCTTTAATCTATTTTCATGAGTGCTTTATCTCGTATATTGAGCGTAAACTATTTCACTATAGGTTCTATGTATTCAAAGTATACTTTTAGTTTCATATTTATATATATATATACATATATATATATATATATATATGTATATCAAAGATAATTCTTCTCTTCAGAGGACCATTACCGCAGTGACATTACTGCATGTAATAAAATTACACTTTGAAAATATATAAAAATATATACAAAAATACATAAAAGTATATAACATCAAATATATCAACCCAAAAACATACTTTTTTGTTAAATCTATACAATCCATCAAAGTCATACAATTTAAAAACATATTGAGGAAAGATATTGGTTGACTGAAGATTGCTCCATGTAATAAGTGACAGTCCAAAAATGAAAAATTTTTAAAATTGAAAAATTAAAAAAGCTATCCAGTCGTGAGATGCGTCCGAAATCGATGCAGTGAAAAATGCATCCAATGTTTATGTTAATTATTACAACGATAAATAAACCAAATAAAATAAAAAGTTCAGTGTACACATTATGTGTAGAAACCATACTGTTCAAAATTGAGGGTTCTAATGAGATGATCGGAGCCGTACAAATCAAAATTTGCTGGTTAAATGGAAAATCCGTTTAATCCGATTTGAATAAAACCAAAATTGAATTGAGCCGACAAACACGGTCATATCTTCCTCGGGTCCAACGAAGATAATTACAGTGAGTAAAGTTTGAAAGTATTCACTCTCCCGCGAGCCAAATAAACAAAACCTTTTCTCGACGCTCAGAAAGGGATACTAAAGGCGCTAGATGCCTACTCATTCGAACGACGTTCTCAGAGCGGAAGTTACATGTCTAAGTTAACATAGAAAGAAACGCCATCCTATATCGACAAATATGTCAAATCAATTCAACCCGTACCGGATGTTACCTGTCTTGGTCAAAACATAAGTCACGGTTAAAGGGAAAGGAATGTGCACATTTAGGTCAGAGCGTCTAATCACGCTCACATCCCCAGGTAGCTACTTAAATGTCTTGCTTACGCATGAATAAATAGATTTCACAAATTCAGCCCTATCAAATGATATAGAAAATTTATAAAATTTCAAATTACGAAGTAATTAAAATTTAATAATTTCATAGTTTAATTTATGATTTCATTTTATCCAATTAAAAAGTTTTATTTAAGGTTTAATTTTTCCTAATGAAGAAGTTGTAAATATATTTAGAGTTGAAAAATTTAGATATTTAGACTTGTAATACTTCAGAGTCTAAACCTTTTAGGCAGGAAGGATTTAACGAACACATCCCAAAAAACTGGACACCCCCGGTCTCTGCACCCACTTAATCAGCTACGGTGGGATTGTCGGTGGTTTCCACTGTGCATACTTGATTTTCTTCCACGTCGACATTTGGAAACTAATTCATTTCTAAAATTAATCAGATTTAAATGTTTAGGTGCAGTGGCTATCATTACGGCTTCTGAATTGCATAGCCCACAAGATCTAGATCCTGGGCTATAAGAGTTTGATGTTTTTAGGATGGACCATTTTATATTGTGTCGAATATTATTTGATCTTAAGTTTTTAACTAAAGTGGTCAGTGAAGTTTTGTGGTTACCGACATCAGTATTGAAGGAGTAATTATGCATAGAAATGCGGGATTTAATTAAATTTGATGTGGCACTAATATAAGTGTGAATCTCAGGATTTACTCTAGTTCCTGAGACATTTATATTCCTATTCACGGGTCTAGTTCTATTTACTGTATTTTCATGATATAGATTAGGCTGGTTAATTGATTGTATATCATTGTTAGCGTTATCGTGAACTACATTTGGGAACTCATTATCGGCTTGCTGAAACGGAAGATGGATAGTAGAATTAGTAGGTCTCGAGTTATGGTGCAAATTAGTTGTAATGCTCAGTTATGGAGTTTGATTAGGGGCTGCATTTATGTGATCTCTAGGATTCATTGTAGAATTATTGAGTTCAGTTACGGTACAAGCGTACACAATATCAGAATATGTGCATCTATTGTCCAATGGGCAATCACTGGTACGCCTGCAGTTGCATGTATTTATGTGATTGGAGCAACTATCATTAGATTGGGTAGATTTTATTTTTTTGCTATTTGCTGAAATTATTGTTTGGCTATGTTAAGCATAGTAGAGTATGACATTTTGATTGAGTTTTTATTAAGTATGGAGCTATATTTATGTTGGTATTTAAAATAGTTTTCTAATATTTTAAAGAATTCCTTTGCGATATTAGTTTTAACGTTGTTATTAAAAGGTGGGTTAACCCAAATGTTATTTTCCTTCTAAGGCGTTTACGTGAAGCCGGTGTGGGGCTATTTATATGTTGATCATTGTAATCAGGTATGATAGAGTGACTCTAAGGTTATTGGGTATTTACATTTCTGTCGGTCCGGCTCCTATTGCTGGTAGTCATATTGTGTGTAATAATATTTACAGTTATATCATCCTGTTTGTATTGGTTAAAAGTTATTGTTTTACAGTATTCTGAGTTAAGCAAGGCATTGTTATAAAATTGTGCGTTTTGGTTTAAAATGTTTTATTAGCAGAACGCCTAGATATTCTATTGGAAACCGACAGGGCTATTGAATTGATTATAGCTTTCGGGTTGTTAGATAGTTTGTGTACATAAAAAAGAGGTAGATTAGGTTTATGGAAGGGGCTATATAATCCGTCATTGAGGTTAAGGGTGATATCAAGGAAGTTAGAATTTTTTCTCTCAGGATCAACAGTTATGGAAAGACCGTAATTTCTGAAAAAGTCATGCAAGGCTTCAATTGTTTTGCTATATCTTCTAGGTCTCTCATCCGAGACAAATAGGGCATCATCTCTGTATAGGCCACCTTTTATATTTTAAACCTATGTTTGATTTCATTTAAGAGGAATAAACCCACTAGCTCAGTTACTTGAGCAGAATCCGAGGCTTCCATAGTAATATCGAAGTCGTTGGGGGTGTCTTTTCTTGTCCATAACTTGCCCTTGAATTGGGGAATAGATGTTCTGGCCAGAGTGATGAGTTTAATTTCGAAATCTGTAAGGTCTGAATTAATTTTCGCTAAATCTAGAGCTTTATTTAATAGAGTTAGGGTAATAGATTTGTAATAGTTGTCTATGTCAAAAGTTATAAAGCTTAATATATGTTTATCCTTAAGGTTAAGAAATCATTCAATTACGTTATTTTAAGATATATATATATGTATATATATATATATATATACATAGTGAGAGAGAGATACACACACAAACATACTAATTATATATATATATGTATATATATATATACATATATATATATATATATATTTATTTATTTATTTATATATTAGTTTTACTCAAATTCATGTCAGATGATACTAATGCATAGCAAACAATCGGGGCATAGTAAACACCTTACGCTAAAAGTGATTAATCGGGCATTCTATGATACGCCGGAAGTTGACGGACAGTAAAATTGTCTTGTCTAATATAATTCGGACATTTTATAGAAATTCCTAATTGTTGTTGTTGTTTGCAAGTGTAAATGTGTTACAAGTGTAATTAACACTTATAAATAATTAAAAACCAAATTCTATAAAAATGTTATAATTGAAATCAATAAAATATATAAAGCAACGGAAATTACTATTTTCTAAAAATCTAAAAATAGACAACATTTATTATATATATATACAAAAGAATACCCGTACCAGGGGAGGTGTTGGGGAAAATTAAAGTGGTCGAAGTTATTTTAACTATGGTTAAGGAGGCGGAAGCGTGCGTCATGTTTATTTAAGTTATATAGTTGGTTATCGAGGAAGGTTAAATATCAAGGTTGTGTAAGGGGAGTGTCAAATAGTTTGTACTTGTGAGTTATTTCTTAAGACAAAATATCTTTAGGAAGTCTTTAAATGAAGACGAAACATTGATGAATACATACATACTAGTTTTGCTTTCCTTTTTTCATATTCTGTTACGATGGAATATTATATTAATGGCTGTATGATACATATATATATATATATATATATATATATATATATATATATATATAATTTGATTCAATACATCGAGTAGAAAATGTGTAAAATGCTAGTTAGTTTAGAAGGTTAAAAGAAAAGAATTGACAAACTTACTTGCCTCAAAGAGAATCAACGACTTTACGATATTCTTCTGCTTAGAAACAACAAGTTTTCGCTAGGCGACAGTAACGGATTTGAAGATTTTCATATGAGAGGTGGAATCTGCCGGTATCTGCTTCCTTCCCACCGCAGAAAGATGTACTACAAAGCTGGAAGTCTGGGGGAAATGACATCACTCTTAAAGATAGAGCATTCAGGCCTAGTAAAATTTCCTGGCCAGCATCTTCAGAATTCCCCGGTCGGAGAGCTTCAAACAGTAAGAATAAAACTAACTCCACCCCTAAGTCTTGGGTGGTGGACCTCCTAGGCCTATCCAGGACGAATAATACAGCCTGACAGATAAAAGGCCACTGAAGTGCCCCAATTTCTTACGGACTAATTGTCGAGATCTGTACCACCAAACGCGATATGAAACAGAGAGTTTAATCCGCCGGTATTTATTTCATTCCTACCGCAGTAAGAGGTGGCACAAGGCCCCAAATGGAGGAGAAAAAGCCAGCGCTCCCAAGTAATAGACTTTCTAGCATATTAAAAATTGCCTGGCAGCTCCGTCGGTATATCCCTGTCGGGACGCTTCAGAGACTAAGCAATAAACTTACTCTATCCCAAAGAATTGAGGCAAGACCTAAGATGAAACCTCTTAGGACTACTCAGGCCGAAAACCGTCAGCCTGACAGATAAAAGGCGTCTGACGAGCCCTTGTTTCTGCCGAACTGATTGCCGGGATCGGAACCTCGACCGATATGGCAGCGAAGAGGGGGACTCTGCTCTGTTTAAGAACTTAAACCACTCGAGTTTATACTTATGGGCACAGCATGCATCTTCAGCTAAATGCTGGCCAATAGAGAAATTCAAAGTCGACAATGTGGTATGGAACAGGAAAACAGGTCATCTCGGTTTATTATGGATGAGATATACTAGTTTATTCGGGTCTCCTGATGCAATTTCGTACGCTTACTAAACCAGCATTCCTCTAGAATTTACATTCCTAAAATGTTCTAAACAACGTGTTTTTTTTCACATAAGGCAGCCTATCTTTTTAAAAAAGGCTCAAAAACAGATATTGTTCCAAAAACCAAACGTAAAGCAAAAGAAAGAAAAGCAATTGGTAATTTGATTGTCCAACTCCTGGCTAATGCCACATTTATAAGACAGTTTCAGATAAACTGGACACCTTGGAGACATCAATGCTGCAACTTTTCCCGTGATGCAGTCCGGGATAAAGTCGTTCGCATAACCGTAACTTGTAAGGATTTCCCTTATCTTATACAATTCTGAATAAAGTCGGTTGGAAGAACAAATAAATAGGGGGGATGAACAAAGGTATGAATTTAATCTAATTTTCTAGATTTGAGTGCAGAATGGCACCAATTCAAGTAGAGACCCGTAAATGTGGGTTAGCGATAAACGCTAGTTAAGAAACCTCCCTTGGATTTCTCAATAAAGAGATTAAAAAACGGGAAGAAATTATTTCTACTCACCTGTTATAGTCAAACTCGAAGCATTATTAAGTAAATTCAGCATTTCATACAAAATCAAAGCTTCACTATGAGAGGAGAAAGTAACAAAAGTGTATTCATCATATCTGACATAGACACTAGGCTTATGAACTGAGTTGTACACACAATATACTCTCATTATATCCAATAAAATTGCCTGTTAATGCCGGGGCTTAAGGACTCTCCATGGGCAATCTATTATTCTGGCTATACATGACATAGTTTAATAAAACCAACTTATGCACAACAACAAGCATCCATATTATCTGTTGATAGGAATAGTCTCCTCCAATGGAACCTTTATGAAAAGAGAGACATCGTCAAATGAAAAGATAAATCGATTGTCGCTATTATTTTACTTCAAGTAAACAGTCAACAAACCTGAAAGAATCTTAAATGTTATGTGCATTATATAAATCACTTACTAGTTGCAAAATTACAATGAAGCATTTGACTAAGGAATGTTGAGCAGACCTTACCATAGATAGTATCGGTTTGAGTGAGATCTCTTTTTTACCTATTTTTGGGAGGCCATATAATCTTGGTTGTTGTGAACCGGTAGGTCTTATTCGGTCATAGGTCGTTTTGGTTAAGACACCCTTCTGATAGAGATACAATAATCGCTCCTCAAACATAATAGAATTTCTTTAAGTATTATTTGATGTGTCAATAGGGCCGATCTTAGTAAAGTTCGATCTATCATCAAGAATGTTCAACATTATTTAGACTTAAATAGTGTTTTCCATTTTAATTATAAGGAATTGTTATATACGTTGTTGGAAATGGAATGTCAACCATTCTATGTATATATATATGTATGTATGTATATATATATATATATATATATATATATATATATATATATATATATATATATATATATATATATATAAATTAGTCATTTTGAAGAGTAGAGAACTAACATTTAAAATTTAACAGAGTGTTAGATATTAGAGGGTAGATTTAAAAGTGTAAATTCCAACATCTTTACATATTTCAAAAGGTTTAAAGAGTGTAAAGACACATCAGTTTGTTAAGAAATGAAGGCTTAAGTAGATTGGGTTTTACATATTCAAGTAAAATGATTAAAACACTATTTTCCAGCTCCAGACTTTATAGCCAATATAAAACAAGTTAAATTATAGTCAATTTTTACAAGCCAAACTATTTTTGAATGCTGAGGTATATGGAATGTAATCGATTACGAGCTGAGCTAAAAAGGGTTAGGGAGGAATGGCCAAGTAAAGTACCTTAATATATTACTAATGTTAGGGTAGGAGGCTGAATTGGTATGCTTTATTTAGAGGAATAAACATACAGAGTTTAGGGTGTGATTAGGTTAATTATACGTGAATAATTTAACATAGAGTACTTTGAGTTCAAATTAGTTGAGAACAGAACAGAATAGGTGTTTAAACATGTGTTCGGCATTGTGGTTAAAAAATAAAATCATGAGAAAGCTATGATAAATAGACTGTCGGTAGTAAGCGTTGTATCAAAAAATTCCCTGAGTTGTACTCTAATAAAGTAATAGAAGGTAGAGGTATTTAGTAAGATGTAAGGTGTTAGCTAATAATTGAAGGTAGCTTTTGAATTTGGTTGAGTAAGGTTTGAGGTATATTGGTGCACTAAGTGCTTATATTAGTTCTCAATATGTAGTAAGGACTCTGGGTTAGATTACGGGACGTGATATGTTATCAGAGTGATTAGTTATACATTTTGTATATTGTTAGTTATTAGCGGGGGAAGAGGTATCGGTCGGTGCATCGGAATTCATATATTTAAATGTTCTTGTATGTCTGAAAGTCGAAAACATGTGCTTTTGAATTACTGATATTTTATTCATGGCAGCTGTAACTATTTTTGTAGATTACCAAAGTACATAGTTGGCTAAATTTAGTTCCCGAGTATAGGCTCTTGATGTGTTCAATATTTACCCCTGTAAGTAATAGAGAGGGTTTTACGTTTACAGTTTGGTATTTAATCAGACAGAGGGGTATCAGTCGTTTGGACTTTATTGCTTTTTAAGGAGAAGATATGGTTGGATATCCGGATTTCAATATTAAAAGCACTGACCCCGATGTATGTGTTTTTGTTATTGCAATATGCGCTTCATTTGTAGTAGCGGATGTGGCATGGGTTTAGATGTTTACACCCGAAAGAAAGTAAAGTTAGAATTTTTCGATAGGAAAGCCAGGTGAGTTAGATGTTAGATCTTGGTTATTGTTAGTTGACGGGAGAACGTGGTTAGTGTTAAGAGTATTATTTTGGGTGTCGTGTAGTAATGAGTGTTGGGGAGGTATTGGGTTATGAAGTGAAGAGGGGAGTTGTGTATTAGTGTTACTTCGTATGTTACCATTTTAGGAGAACTATTTCACAGTGCATGCGTATATGACGTTGCATTGTATGTAATTGTTGTGTAATGGGTATTTCTTGGATTTTCGGCAGTTACATGTTTTAGCAGGGCGTAGTATATGTACTGATTACTGAGCAGATTAATTTCCTTATCATTAGAAGTGATGATTGTTTGCGCTATGTTGGTCATTGTGGAGTTAGAGAGTTTTATAGAGTAGTTGTTGAACATCGTGCTATATTTATGTGGATTTTTAAAAAGATTTATCTATAATTTTGAAGATTTATTTAGCGATGCTAGTTTAAACATAACAAGTGTATAGTAGGGCAGGTTGATTTTGGTACCGTGGTAATTACATATTAATGATAGTTGGAGTTTGGCACGATAAATAACGACACAAAATATTTTCCAAAATCGTTACCGTTAAGTGAGAAAACCAATTTAAAGGTTGGAAATTAACGATTTCACATGTCGTTTCGGTGATCAGGGAAAAATGTACCGCCGTCAGAAAAATCCGTACCGTTAGGGTAATAACAATGTGTAAATGCAATTTAATAGAGATTGTGTCAACTAATGAATGTACATTGTTCTCAATAAATCAAATAAAAATAAATAAGAATGTTATACTCGACATACTGTAAGCTATTTTTTAGCTCTTTTGAAGTTATTACCCACCACTTATGTTTACATTTTTTACGGGCCATTTCTTTCAGTGTACACTTACAGGTTATCTCGCTAGCGAAATCTGTTTTTTTATATTTCACCCAATATATTAGATTTTAAATAGGGAATCACTTTACTATATAAGTTTAACGTAAAATGATCACCCATATCATGCCCATCACAATAAAAAAATACCCAACACTTTTTTTGCCTTTTTTTATACACCATTTTTTCTGTTCAAAATTACCGATTATGTCGCTAGAGAAGCCCTTTTTTGTTTTTTTACACAATATTTTAGATTTTAGAGTATTTATTTTAGTGTGATAGTCATGGATTGAGTGATCATTTTACATCAAATTTATTTGGGAAAATTATTCCTCATTCACAAATCTAAAATATTGGGTACAAAAATAAAAAAAGTCGATGTTACCATAAATCAAACAGTATTGTGAGTCTATTTAAATTGTCCTGTCATTTCAAGCCACAATTTTAAATGCAGCCAAAACCTCACTCAAACACACTATCACTAAAGTTAAGCAAAACCCCTTACGATAATTGTCAGTCATTTTTTATATTAAACTAGAAGATAATATAAATCAAACTTCTTAGACTTATTCATTTATTTTCTGTTTTTCAGAAAGAAATGTATGTTTTAATTCGCAGTAAGAGTTCCAAAAGATTTTGTGGTCAACATTGTCCTTTGGATAAAACGGAACTCCCAACTTTGCTACAAGTTATCCAGTTTAGTTATTTCCTTGAAAATACTCATCCCCACTCTTCAAATGATTATATTTCCAAATTGATTACAAAGGAAATAATCAATATTTGGCAACCAGTGACCTCACGATTGCTTTTGTTAAGAGGATATTATATAGGGCAGAAGGTGAAAGTATTTTGCTTCAGGAGGACCAAACTTATAAACAGGACAACTTTAACTGCGTCCAAAATGAAAATAATTAAGGAACAGCTAGACAGATTATTTGATATTTCTTCATGTTGTTGCAAACTGCCTGTCCTAAGAGGTGATGACTTAGCTACAAAGTGCAATACACAATATTGCAAAACAAGGCATAAAGTCTGCACTTATCTTCCTTACAAGAAGGTAATATTACGTCTATGGTTGTTTTTGTTTGCATTTTTTAATTTGAACTAATTCATGTCCCGATTATTAATATTTAAATCAATTGGAAAATATGAATTTACTTCGGAATATCTTTTTTTTCTAGTTAATAATATTATGATATTTTCTATAATATTTGTCATGTATGCTAGATCTGTTTTTAAACATATGCACATTTTGAACTTTCAGATTCCCATTGAACAGAGAGAATATTTAAAAGATCAGAGAGAGAAAACAGGGCCAACAATCAGTTTCCAACGTTGACCTATTGACAAAGATGCTGTCAGAAAATACAAAAAAACATTCAGCTGAAGCAGATACGTTAAACAAGCAGATTGAAAGACCGCAACAATATTGCTTCCTCTATATCAGAAATATTTTCACATACATCTTTCAGTGAGGAAACAACCGATGACAGCGTTGAGCATGGGAGACAGTCTATTTGATCTTACAGTCTTTTAAAAGCCCCTAGAAGTTATATTAAAAAAATTAGAGGTGATATATCTTCTTACCTTGGAACTGGTCTTGCTAATTCCTTTCTATTAGACTTACAACACATGGGCCTTTTTCATCCAACAATTAATTTAAAAGATACTAATATAGATAAATCAGAAAAAGATAGGAAAAAGGCAAGAGTGAAAGTAACCAGCCATCAAAAACATGTCCAGGAATATGAACATCTTATCTGCATTGGAATTGATTGCAGAGTTGTTAAAGACACTTTGTATTAAAAGGAGGTTACAGGGAAAATGATGAAAAACTGCTTAAGAAAAGCAAGGGACCAGAGCGCCACTTGGCATTTACCAGAAAGATAGCAACTGCAAGTAAATATCTAACCCATAGAGTGATACCCAACATTGGTGCAACTTGTGTTCTTCTAGTAGAGGATGTTGCTGCTGGTCTAGAAGAGTACAACAGTATAAATACTGTTAAGGCAATTTGGTGGACAATACCAGTACACACACTGGTTGGTAAACAGGGATGGTTACAGATTCGGAAGAAAAAACTTAAAAGGAAGTAACATACCATTTCTCAAAATAGAACTGCCATTTAGAGCCATCGTTAAGTTAAAAGATAGAACTACAAAAAGCCCTACAACTTTCACTGGTCCTCTATGGGAACTTTGTGGAACTAATTACCAGGATTTGTCCCAGGTAGCATTTCGTTGTATTAGTGGTCCTCTGAATAATTTGTTTCTTACTGCAGAGGTAATGAATGATTTAAGTGGTGACCAGCGACTACTTTCGGAATATGCTGTAGGCATTTCTAAAGGGAAAGTGTTTAGCCTCTTTTGTAATTTTGTACACTTTTTACATTTCTCGTGTATTGAATACAAACACAAATATACATATTTTACTAGTGGTGATTCATACCTAAAATTCTGGTTTGAATATAATTTGCATTCATTGTATCTAACAAAAATATCAATTTTAACTGTATTTATTAGTCAAATAGTATAATTCTGACGTCAGTTTGTTAACAAAATTCTTCAAAAATCAGGGATTGCTGAACATTTTTGTACCCGGTATTTAAAACTAAATGCTCAATTAAGTTTTTAAGTTAGGAATCTAATTTTTGGTAGCAAGTCTTATAACACCAACCCCCAGTTTTTGCCACCACGGCATCGCTGATTTTCTAAAAAAAAGTGACAAATCAACCTGCCCTATTGCATAGTGGATAAAACCAAATATAATACTTTCCCCCCAGGGTGTCATGTGGGCTATGATTTTGAGGGTCAGTTAGTTGGTCATTGTAAGTAGTTTTTGTTGGCCTATTTTTACTAGTATTATTATTTTTAAATGTCGTGGCATTCCTTTGTTTTCTACCAGTCAATGCCATGATATATGGAATAAGACTTAAAGGTTTATTTCCCCAGGTTATGGGATAATGTTTGTATTTAATTTCATCATTGTAGCCTGAATGAAGTAGTGCGTTGTTGTGGAAATTATTATTTTGTTTGAAGATAGATTGATTAGCAAAGAGCTTATATTTTCTATTAGAGACGATCCACTTAATGATTGATTTTGGGTTTATAAACGCCGAAAAGTGTTATGCTTGGTACAAGGTAAGGGTTGACTGTTTCATAATTAAGGTCTTATGGCAGGTCAAGAGAATATATATATACATATATATATATATATATATATATATATATATGTGTATGTGTGTGTGTGTGTATATATATATACATATATGTATATATATATATATATATATCAAGATAGAAGAAATAAGGGTGATAAACATGTACGAATGCCTAAATTTATTTCAAATTTCGATTGTTTAATACAAGGTGTATTCTGTAATACACCAGTGTTTATTGTTCATTCATTAAGCCAAGGCTTTTCAAAGATCGAAATCTTATCGTCAGAGGAGAAATACAGATAGATAAGTTTGCTGTACCCCTACTCAAAATTTTAATATAACTAGGTTGGACAGGCTAGTTGTATAACTATGCTTTAAGCTAATCTTACTTATTTTTAATTATTTTTATTTAATTATTTAATTGTCTTTAACATTTGATTATTCACTTATTTTTTCATCTTGGCCTTTTTTAATATTTTAATGAATTATTTTTAATACATTATTTTAATCTTTGAATCATTTATTTATTTATTTATATTCCTTTACTTATTATACTATACTTTTTATAAATTAGGTAGCCGCTTTAATTTCTAGAAATTTCAGCTAGTCAACGGTTTTGTCGTCGCCCTAAGTTTTGCTTATTACTTTTAAATTGCAGACTTAATTTCATTGGAATTCTATTTTTAGCATCAGGAACCATCTTCAACTCTCGAATTCCCTTTGTCCCAACCTAAATCTAGGTTTTACTTACGACCCATTCTTCCCATTTCACTTTTTTTCTCTTCAAATAATATTTCATTTTTTCACACTTAATGGCATATCTCTCAACTTTTGACTAATCTCGCCCGCACCTACCTACCAAACCTTTTATCACTTAAACCCCTCCTTCCCCCACCCACCTCGCTTTTTTCTCCCAGCTGCTACTGTGGCTTTCTCAACTCACCCAACCATTTCATTTCCCCCATTTTTTACTCTCCCCCACCCCCTAATTTAGCATAGCTTTTTAACTTAGTTTTTTCTTGGATTAGTTCGCTAGCATATCTGTCCAATTATTCCTCTCGTTTTTTTCAACCATGGCCCAGGAAGCTGAGAAAAATGGCCGAATTTCTTACTTCAATTCCATTTAAGTGCGCTCATCTTCGTTTTAGATTTCAACATTTAACTTTTGGATTTATTTCTTTTTGAACACCTTCTCCATACTGCTCCTACGGAACATTTTCTTTTTTTTGCGTCTTCTCAAAGATCACCTCAACGGACACCTCTTCAACGGACACTTACTATTTGGACAAACCACATATCCTTTTTACACGAACTTTTTTCACGACATTTTTAATAATATTTTAATATTTCTCAAATATTTGAACTTTGGCTTTTTCTACAGCGAACTTATCTATCTGTATTTCTCCTCTGATGATAAGATTTCGATCTTTGTAAAGCCTTGGCTTAAGGAAATAACAATAAACACTGATTTATTACAGAATAAACCTTGTATTGAACAATCTAAATTTTAAATAAATTTGGACATTCGAACATGTTTATCACTCTTATTTATTCTATCTTTATCATTGCTCTATCTCGTATATTGAGCTTAACCTTAGGTCCTATTTACTAAAAGTTTACTTTTGGTTTATATATATATATATATATATATATATATATAGGTTTACATGTTCCCATATGAGTCTATTTAATGTACGTGGTTAACAGTTAAAACGCTACACCCAGCATCACCGTTACAGATCAGCGAATATTCTATATCGAACTTAAGTGTGATAGACGGTACGTACAGTGGACGGCATTAAGACGCGTGGATGCATTAAAAAAATGCAGCCACCACGTGTGAAGGTTTGGACTTAATGATGTTGTGCTAACGACGAGAAATGCGCCCACGTCTAGGGGTATTTGGATTCTGTCGGAAACTAATAACAAGGTATGGTGCGCTTGTGTATTTTCCGAGCTATGTGTGAGCGAGAAAGGATTGTTCAGAAGGTACACTCCCAATTACACGGGTTGTAATCATTCAAGGGGACTACTTTACAGAACAGCCATGAAAGAGAGCTACACCGCCGGTATAGGAATAGTTACCCAACCTTCAATTGTGTGGAGAATACTAAAAAAAAACATGTGTTACAAGATTCTACAAAAAAGAATGAACGTGACACGAAAAGAAGGATGAAAACTATAAAAAATTACGTGACTTGTATTTGCACAAAGTAAGAATCATGCTATGTCATAACAATAGAAAGAAAAGAGAAACTTGCATTGCAAAACAACTCACGACTATGTTTATCAACTACTGGCTGGCTTTTAAGATTGCTATAATTCCTGAAACATCAATTAAACGTAATACACATTTTATTAATAACTGTGTTGTAAACCCAAACTAACATTATTCTCGTTAATCTAATTAAATGGATGAAGAATACATTACTTTTATTTCGATACAAAAGTATTTTTTTAGTAAAAAAACAAAAATAATGATAAAATTTATTTGCATTTATACTGACAATTTAGAAATGGATCGTAACTTGTTCACAATCAAGTCGTCTCTTTTAAAAAACGAAACATTTGAAAAAAAATCATAAACATTTGGCATAGGAAATAAAACTATTTTTTGGGTTGAAACAACCATTGAATTAAAAAAAAACAATAATAAATAAGAGTTAATTAATAAAATGTCCTTTCGGAAAAAAACAACATGCAAATTCGGAAACTATGCGACTAATATAGCCTAGACGCCATCAGCATATATGAAGGTTGTTTTCTATCGTGTAATGTAGAATTAAAAGTAAGTAGGGCATTACCAATTTACGTTAGTACGATAAATGGGCAGAACTTTCACATTCATTAATCCAGACTATATTTTAATGTAGATGTATAGATGGGTTTTCGTATCTCTCTGAATAAAAAGGTGCTTGTCGGTCGGGCTCTCAAGATTAACTCTAAACCATCGTCATGAGGAAATGCGACTATTATCTGGGCGCATTTCATTTTAGATACGTACATTCATCTTTACAGACAATAATCTAGTTACTCTTTATGTCAAGCATTAGTTTTAAATAGTATTTTCTTCCGTTGGTCATATAAAGGTTTGAAATCGCATTTGCGCAGCTAAATGTGCATATAAAATCTACGCCTAATCGTATAGTTACATGAAAGAACTTCTGTAAGATGACCTTAATTCGATTAAAATAGTTGCTAAACATAATCATACCTATCAGTGGTGACTATTTATCTGTGTCGCGTTAGATTAGAAGTGATCCATTGTAAGGTCAAAAGAAGCTATTGACTCTATGAAAGTTATATGCTATTTTTGTATTTTTATTTATCACGGTTTTATGGCATTCTTAATGCATATCACCAGAGTCACGAGAAACAAATGGAGTAAAATGTTATGAAGGTAATTGTTGCATAGCTCTACAAGTTGGCTCCACTAAAGGTTAATAATTGTGTGGAAAGCGTAACAAATAACCTATAAGAGTCATGTGTAGCAAATTAATGAAGCTTGCCACTCGACAGATATGATATATGTTTTGTTACTTAACTGCACATAGACTTTAAGGGCTTTCACACAAAACATTTTAAAGTACAGGGTGGGCCAAAATAAGGGTCCTATCTTTAAATTTGAATAACTTGAATTTGAATAACTTCCACAAAATAAAAGTTAAACTCACAAAACTTTATGTGTGTGTAGACTGACCCTTCCGAGATATTTTGAAATAAACAAAACAAATTTTAGCCGAAAAACACTTCTTAAAACTTACAAAAACTAAAGTATTGTTTTTTACACTGTTTTGAGTTTTTTAAGCAAAAATAATGTTTTCTAAATGAGGGTACGTTCCTTAGGGCTAATACGGCTCATGCTTGCTTCGGAAGGGGTCCTTTACTTATTCTAAGAAAAACAATTTTTTTAAATCAATAAATAAAAAAGTTATGAATTTTTAAAAATAGGACCCTTATTTTTGCCCACCCTGTATATACTAGACGTATCCGAAACCCGTCGTGTCACAAAAACTATTACTATTTATTACGCTGTGAGTTCATTCGAAGAATGATAACCTCTGACGAATCTATAAAGACATTCTCTTTACAGACCTGAATACAAGTACCTTTACTTGTATATTGCTATTATTATTATTATCATTATTATTATTATTAGTAGTAGTAGTAGTAGTAGTAGTAGTAGTAGTATATATCGATGCTGAAAGATACATCTTCTCTAAATGATTAAAGAGATAGTAATACACAGTAGAGTGTTTAAAACAACATAGGGTTACATAGTGACAGGTCGAAAGAAATAAACACCTAAGATTGAGGTCTTAGCTTTTCAGTTAATAATTAATTACAGCTAATTAGAACAAGTAAAATATAATTTTTCTAAAAGAATAACTCAATCCCAGAAATATATTTTACTATGTGTTAAAATGTAAGCAGCAAAAGGCTTAGGGAAAATAAACGTTCATAAACTTACTTTAAGTATAATAATATATGTATTATTTGCAATGTTATAAGTATTTCAATGTAATTTTATATGAGATATATCGAAGTTAGTTTTTTATTGGTATACGTTAGATTCAAAAGTGTATATATATATATATATATATATATATATATATATATATATATATATATATATATATATATATATATATATATGAAGCAATTAAACAAAAGATATAAGCGTCAACTAATATCTTATAATTAGTGAAACATCCGGATAAAAACTGAAGCTAAATACACTGGATAGAGCATTAATATTATATTAATATTATTATATAGGTGGGGTGGATGGCGGGGTTGTATGTTGCTTTCTTCGTTGAGTCCATCAAGCGGGCTTAAACAGGATGTAACACAATTTCCGATCTATTGAAGTCATTCAGAGATGTAGACAATTTAATATCGCCTTCTGTTCGTGAGGGATTTGTCATGTCTGGTTGAATCGCTGGGGAGAGAAGATTACATATTTTTTTCGCTCTGCTGGCAAGATGCAACCGGGATTCAGTCTTATTTTTTGCTCAAATCGGATTTAACGGGTTTTCTAATTAAACAACGAACTTTGATTTGAGTTGGGTTGCACATATCGGGATTTTGGAATTTTGATTGAACTTTCTATATTATTTGATTTATTTATCATTAACATTGAATATTGACACATTTCGCGACTTGATAACTTTGTCAGCCCCCTTCAATTTCACGTATATGGACTGCTGTTTGTAACTTGGAGTAATGTCTTTCCTGATTATGTTTCTCAATTTGTATGACCTGGATGGACTGTATGGGTTCAACAAAAAGTATGTTTTTGTGTTGATATGTTTGATGTTATGTATTTTTATGTATTTGTGTATATAATTTTATATATTTTCAAAGCGTAATTTTATTACCTGTAGTAGTATAACTGCGGTAATGGTCCTCTGAAGAGAAGAATTATCTTTGAAAACTCATGAGCTAAGGACTTAATGGTACTTTTCTTGAACTTTGAATTCTAATAAAATTTCATGTACACCTTATTTTATTACTTCATTTTATATATATATATATATATATATATATATATATATATATATATATATTAATTAGAATATTACAGATATCTATACTTACACTCAACTTACCGGTAAATAAGGTATGTTTTCAATCATAGACACTATAGAAATGTAATGTCATTGAAAAGTATACATCATGTGTATATATTTATGTGCAATAAGGTGATCATTGGAATAAGGATATAATAACCATATAGAAGCTATCACACACCGCTTATTGAGTACGTACACAAAAAATGATTGCGTCCCCTATGTATACACGCCTTAAAGATAGCCACATTAAACACCCCCTATGAAATAGATAATATTCACAAATGGTAAACAATAAGGTAATAAGGTAATATTCACCAAAAAATTTCAATTCACAAAATTATAACGTAATAAGGGAATATTCAAAAAAGGTAAAAAATAAGATAAGATATATTATTTTACAAGAAAAACACTACTCACCACTCTTAATAATATAAATAATTCAAACATTAATGAATAGATGATTTATAGACAGTGCAAATCACATTGTACACATTAGTTAAAATAATAACTGTGTAAATAATAATATTGATTAAAATAATATTAATAATAATTGAAATTATTAGAATAATAATTAGGGAAATAATTTAAAACAATATTTTGAAGATAGTATTGAAATATCAAAATAATACTAGTTATAACAATAATTATTCCAATAATAATAATGAAAGTATTCTATTAATTAAAATAACAATAACGAATGTTAAAATAATCAAATAAATATGTTTTAATACCCGGCTGTGCGTAATGAATAGTAGTTATACTATTTTCACCTAAATTGTGAATAATAATATTATAACTAATAATAATGGATTATGAAAGGCTCGATGTCGAAAAAAGCAATTTAACTAGTATTAATTGTGACCGGGCCGAGCTTAGTATGGCTCCATGCAAGTTAAATTGACACATACATTAGGAGATAAATCTATTCCGATAGAGTACACAATAAGCTATCGTGACTCATCGGAACAAATTACAAAGAAAGAGGTTAAAAAGGTTGAATACAAAAATATATGTGGATACGAGATTACGTAATTTTTGTTCGTTGAGAAAAAATAATGTTTTTAGCGAGTTATGTCTGTTTGTCGAACCTGTTTTGTGTTCTAGAATAATAAGTAATCTACTTAAGACTTCTCTGAGAAAAGTGTACTCTCTCTACGTGGTCTATTCGGAAAAATAAAAGAACCCTGAAACTCAACGAATGTCTTAATACTTCTTATCTGGCGAAGGGAAAGTTTGATATCTAGCAACACTGAAGATACAGATAAACAGTGTCTCTTACATCATGTATTTACTACTTATACTAGCAGTTTTATTTGTCATGACTTAATGAGGACCATGTCCACGCTTGTCTTTACCGATAAAGCGTGGATCACCATTTTTGTTATTTTTTTTTAATTATAAAATGTTAATTTTTATATAATAAATGACATATACAATAAATGGCCTACTTGCAACCTATGAATATGCAACATATACGAATACACAACAATATTATTATAAAACGTTCTAATACAACGTTTATATTACTATTAAACTAATTGTAAAATATTATTCTAAAAAAATTTGCTTTATCTTGCTATAGTTGTTTGGTTACAAATCTATCTCCGTATTGAAAGACAGGGAAACAGTGTTGCCATGAATATAGTATAGTCGACCTATTTAAAAATAATGCCATTTTTGTAAAATACATCTGCAAAATGAATAAATCTTCCGAATATGTATTTCATTTGGAGTGAGAGAATGGAAGAATTTAGAAGGATTTCTTTCTGTAATTGGTGAATCTTTCAAGTAAGAAAATCAGTTAAAATTAATAATTGGACCCAAGTAGAAACGTGGAAATAATCTAAGAATGTAGAAATAATGAGAAACGTATATGAGCCAATTAACTTTACTCCATAACGTTGCCATTGACAAATGAGCTAGAAATATTAATTCTCCCCGCGAATCAGGTAGCAATCTATATGGAAGATAATTATCAGCCAATGAATGTGATTAACATGAAGATTGCAAGTTAGAATGATTATGCAAAATTACAGGTTATCTTTCCAGTTAAATTATCCAGTTCGCAATTGGCCAGCTAATAAGTAGCAGCTTTCAGGTGACCGACTGCGGTGGAGACGCTACTCATTCAAGAGCATATCAAGTACGATATAAAATAGCGTCTGACATGATAGCAACATTGAGCGCAAACGAGGGGAGAATTAAGAACGTTGAAAATAAGTAAAGAAATAGTAATTGTGGAGCAGTGGTTACGAACGCGGACTAGTCGCTCAGCGGACTATGTTCGAGTTATATCAGAGCCATTAGATTAGTTATACTAATGACCTTGCATAGTTACGGCTAAATGGCTTGGGTAAACCGTGTCTTATCGGATCAGCGACATTAAGTGATATTGAACATCGGAAGTAGTGCGGTGAGTTACCTATTGAAAATGCCTAAGACTATAAATATAAATAGAAAGAAGTATCGCTGGGAAGTGTAATAAGTGATTGACTAGCGTTCATGTCATCATCAGTGTTTGCTTATTGATAATAACCGATGGCGTCTGTTGGAGTCTCAGTACAATAAGTATTTCCACATTTTAAGTACTCCCGACCTCTTTTGATTACAATTGCAAATTATTTTGTGTAATCGCAAAAGTCTCATATCATTGATTTTCCACAGGCTACACCCAATGGTCTTCTCTGAAATGTCGGTGCAAACTATCCCCCCTCAAGGATCCAACAGTCTCCGCACCCTTCTAGTGGAGGTCTTGTAAGTGCTCTCCCTGCTGTAGGAGTGTTATTCTTATGCCTTTGTTTAATTTCTATTCAGACTTCATTGCGCTAGTTAAACTTCCTAATTTAAGTGGGTTCGTTTCCACATTCGGGTGTTTTCTTAAGAATTCAGATGTGTTCGTCATTGCCGTCCGTTGTATGGACTCAGTTTCTCACAGTCTTTTTCCAGTTTTTTTCCGGATTTTTCCTAGTTCTATCACGATTATTTGCATTATATTGAGTTTCTTGATGTTACATCCTCATTTTAGCTTTATGGCAACTTCCGTGTATCTGTTTCGTTCTTCTGACTCCTTTTGCTTCATTATGTAGTTCGTTTGGACGGAAACCTCTACGATTAAGCAGATGTCTTTCATTCTTTGTTTACTAATAAGACACCCGATCTTGTTGTATAGATAACATTATTTGTTGTTACCTCCATTTCCTAGAGAATTTTGCGAATTAATTTTTCCAGTACTGTCTACGATTTGTGTCTGTATGTTCAAAATGCAGTCGTTTCCATAGTTCTGAGTGTACTGTCTTCTCCATGCAATCATGGGTGTTATTTTATTTTTATCACGCTAGTTTGTTGCATTTATTTATTATGTTATTGACCGTACGTCTTTTTGTCCACAGAGTCTGCATTTACTGTTTTCTTGAGTATTGTTTATTTTAGTGTATAGCTGATTTTACTTACCTTGTTTTGTCCGGAAATCAGAGGCGATTCCATATCTCTATTCTAGGGTCCTTTCCGTAGCAATGTCGATGTGTTCTCGTGTATCTTTTCTGTATTTTATTATTTTAAATCGATAATGTAGCTGTTTCGCTTCTCACTTTTCTTATTTAGTCTTGTCGGTTCTCTTTTTGCAGCTTCCAGGTATTGTTAATGTTGAGAGTGTATTTTTCTGCGTTGATCACCCTTTTTGTACTCTGAGATATGTATTTTATTATTATGTTTTGTTTCATCCGCACAGTCGTCTGAACTTACAAGTATTCTTCAAACTCTACTTGATGTTTCACGTAGATGTAATTAATATTATCATTTGGGTATAATACATTGTCTATAGTCATTAATGACCTAATCGTTACATCAAGAAACCTTAATCATTTTTTCAGCTTACGAATTGACCAGAATGCCTTACTAATCATGCAGTCATGTTTCTATTTTTTCACTAGATTTATACAATATAATTTGGTTTCCCAGAGTTTCTTTGTTCCAATCCTTCCTTTAATTTCTGTTGAGTTGATAGTTAATGTTGCCAGTATTAACGAATATGTGTAGATATTATGTTCAGCAAGTTCCCTCACTTGGTCTTGGTTGGGCAGTTCCATGCTGTCCACTGTCTTAAGTTGTTTCTTTTTATTCCTAGCGTGCAATCTTTTCAATTCTGAATTCCATTTAAATGTCATGGATGACGATTCTGGTTAAGTTTAACAGCTTTTCCATTTGTTGCTTTTTGTAAACCGTTTCGTTAATATACATGACGCAGTTTATTCTTTGTTTTGTGTCGGTAAATTAGTATTCAGCATCATATATTCTTGAGTATGTTGTTGAGTGGCATAAAGGTTGTGATAAACAGTAGTGGTTATACATAACCTATTGGAAGATACTTCTACGTATTCTTATCGGAAGTAGGTGTTGTACTCCAGAAGCCAGTTCCAGTCCCCATGTTTCCATTGCTTTCTTAATATGATTGATAATGTTGTCGCATATTTTTTACATCCTTAAGCAGTCAATTATCTAAGCTTACTTGTAGGAGATCCATGCCATATCTAGGCGGTTTTTTTTCTGCGTTTTATTACCTTTTTATCAATATATAACAGTTCATGCGTCACTAGTTTTGATTTGCTACATCCTTTCTTATACATTGAGAGTAGTCGACGAATAATACTAGAGTGGTAGATCAGTTCTTTTAGTTGTGCCGCTAGGATTTTAAATATAGTTTATAAACCAGTTTTTAGTATGTAGGTGTGTAAACACGTTATGATTATTATAAAGAATTCTAATATATATATATATATATATATATATATATATATATATATACTACTTATTATTTGACCGTATGATTGTATACGTGTTTGTTTTGTGTACGCATGTATGCATCCTCACTGGAAAAGAAAATCACTCCTTCTTAAAATACTAAAAGAGCTAATAACAATCATTAGAGAATCAAGTTAGATTGAAAATAAACGACAATAATAAACAAATGGGGGACCTGTTTGGCTTATTATAAATTACGGCTAATTAGAGCAATTAAACGACTTAGAAAACATATATAAATCAATCCCAGAACTCAGCTATATTTTAGTATGTATTCCGAGATATTACTGTATAGTAGGTACGTACAAAAATGGCCGTAGCTTGTACTGACTATAGATCTTAAAAGTGGATTTTCTTAATTTTGAAAAGTAGTTTTCGTTTAACTTTTGATTATGTTTGAAAGTAAAAAACATTAGGTTAATATCTAACAGGAAACAAATGTAGATTTACGTGTAAAAAACCAAATTAGAATGGATATGTTATCAAAACAGCGTAAAATCCTTTAAAACTGGAGATTCAATAAAACATGTAAACATCGCTAAAAAAGTTAATATCAGTTTTCTGGAACTGTTTCAATTGTTAAATAAAAGTTTTAAAAGCGTGAATTACTAAAGAATGTACCTCTTTTTGTTACTGAAAATTGCTTAATTATCCCCGAAAAGTGAGAGTTAGATAAAACATAACGAAGTCCGTCTTAAAAATGTAAGCAGAGACTACGGCTACACAATCTCCATGTATGGACGGCTCAAACTGTTGTAATAGTTGTTTTTACTTTTTACGTTACGAACTGCGTCAATTTTCTTAATTAATTTGACATGATGATTGATAAAAATCTTGAACAATTACATTACTCGATTTATTCTTTAAGAATTAATTTAATTTTAAATTAAATTAAATTTAAATTCTTTAAGAATAAATATAACTAATTTATTGTTACGACACATGTAAGAATTTCGTACATGTGTCGTAACGATATTAAATTAATTCTTTTCAAATAAAACTGAGAGTATTTTTCATTTTAAGTGTGAAAAAGTAAATTAAAGTCAATCACTACACTGACAATATTCATTCAAAAATAGTTAAATCATTCAACATATTTATTGATAAATAAAAAGAATTCAATTCTGAAAGAAAAAGTCATATCTAGATACTATTTATTTATTAATAAATAATTGTTTTACACTTTTTAAATAACCTTTATTGATGAAAAAATAAAAAAACAAATGCAAATTTACGTTTTACCTTTCCAAATAATGGAGGAAATTGTTAAATTAACGAAACTGTTGAATCTCTAAAAATAACATTTTGATGACGGTGTTGGAGTTGTGATTGGTGCTTGATTAGCTAATCCCGCCTGTTTATTACAAAACTTACCTACCATACGTACCCAAGTCAATCGTTAGTAGAAATTATCCAATTCTTTTCAATTCTGTTTTGTTACGTTCCTGAGGCTTAAATTTTCCATTTTTGGTGTATTATCTAGATTATAAAAAAAGGTTAATTTGCGCTCATGATGATACGTTCCTGTATGAAAGGGAAATATAATTATGTCGCATTTCATATTTTACCAGAAATTCTAATCATTAAAATCATATGAACTATTGTTTGGCAATTATATTATTTTTGGTTTAAAATATTGATTCAACCATGTTTTATTCAATTTGAATTGGCAATGTTAGCCAATTCAAATTGTTTTTCTTCGAGTTATAGTGATTTTATTAACACGAAATTTAGGGGCCTTTTTCGTAATATATACGAAATAATTTTTAAAAATTAAACATATACAGTGCTTTGTTTTTACACTTTTTTTTTAATTCACACATTATTTTTATTAATACATGAAAGTATAACTTGTAAAGTTGTATTTAACAAAAATAATACATTTCTGCTTAGATTTAAAAAAAAATAATGATTTCATTATATTACGTGATCGTTGCTTAATAAATACCGAATATCTGATTAAAACTGGTTGATTACCTGAATTTTGGTGAATTTTAAGGTGAAGGGAGGGTTAAAATGTTTTTACATTTCGGGAATCGGCCATTGATATGTCACGTACCTACTGTATATAAGAGTAAACCTTTTTGAAACGAATAGTGATGAAGTAGATGTTGATATAACGATTGACACATCTATATGTGCTTCTGCGGACGTCTGTTGCTATGTTATTGATATTTATTTTACTCATCCCCACAACAACGTATTGAAGATTTTTCGAAAGTTTTAACAAGGCGAAATATAATTTTAAAAACATCCTAAAAATGCATATCTGGTTTGCTTCCTTCTAATGTCTTGCCTTGAGTTCATTGTGAATCGTATTCATAGAATAATTTTAAATATAAAAACATATTTAAAAACATCAAAAGTTGTTCCCTTCCTGAAAGAGAACACATCATTTTACAAGGACAAAATATGCAATTGCTTCTTCGCGTACGATAGATATATACTTTTTTCTTTTTTTTTAATCTGAAGTTCATTTTGTTCATGTGTGATATTACGCGTTTGTCTATGTCAATTGATGCGTAAATTAAGTGCATGAGGCTGTAAGAGATATCTATGTAAACTAAGGGAAATAGTTAGTATCGCTATTTTTATATTACGTCGCATTAAAAGGAACACAAAAAACTTCAGTAACCCATCCCCCAACACTTAATTTAATGTTATTTTAATCAGCATGATGCAGAGTCAAGTAATTGTTACATATTTCGATATCATTAAAATCTACTAATCTATTTTGTAGCTGTTCTGCAGGAGTGTCCTCAACTGGGCAGTCTGCATCCCAGCACTATAGGTAGCGTAAAATATAGCCTCTACATACTGAGTGATATTTTCTGCGTTCTGATGAGTGACATTTTTCTAGAGGTTTATCTGTTGATAAGTATAGGGATAAACAGGACATGTCGGATTAAGACGATGGAATGATTAGCCGATAATCGTAATATTCCAAGAGTATCATGAGTTCTAGTTGCAGTCATCGAAAACTGATTCTTAAAACAATTTGGTGTCGTAAATGATCATATATATTTGGCAGGGGGTTACATAACTGGCCATGTTAGTTCCGTAACATGGACTATAAGCAAAGTTCGAGGTTTCGCATATACAATCAACCATTATTCGAAAGATAATTTGACCATCCATTAATGGATGACTCGTGAAAAGTAACATTAATCGTGCTTAGTTTCATACATTCAATTATGTAGTCTGTGTTTTCACACAGTTTTCAACATATCCGCACGTCTTTGATTACATATATATATTTGGCGAGTCCAAACCTTTCGAGCATTACACATTTTATTTTCTATTTTAATAACATTTTTATATTAAGGATTATTATGATTTTCTGAGAAGATTTTAATTTTTGAAAGCCTCTAAATGTGCGTTGAATTTTTTTTTTTTTTAATGGTAACGATTTTCCATCTTGAAATGTCAGTCTATTTATCTAATTCGACTTGATTTTTATGGTTTTTAATTCATATTCGATCTGTCGCCTTTACGTTATAAAAGAAAATAAGATTAACACAATATCATGGAGTTATCCTAATAAAGGTAACTAATCTATAAATAGTCAAGTTAATCCTATAATTATACATCTAATATATAAAATAACGCCAGAGATTATCTAATGCCCTTAATTCAAATAACTTTACTAGTAAAAAGGAGGATACCATATATGTTAGCCAGCAAATGTAGTGTTATTTTAAGGTCCTGATTTTAGACAAAGAAAATATGTGTAATCACTTTACTCGCTATTGATATTAAGTTTTGCTCGGTGTATTATATTAAGCCATACAAGCAGGAAGACGGAGAAAGTGTCACCATCCCACTAAGATCAACTGCCATTTTCACTTCCGGACTCTAATAACATGTTTTCTAAGTCACATACATTATTAGCAGTATATTATTATTTCCGATGTCAATCGTGCAATAATGAACATTTTGAAATAAAATAAGGGGCGATTTCTGAACCTACACATTTTTAATCAAACGCGTTTTAATTTAATAATCCAGATAAATATCTGCATTGCAATGTGCCAGTGTTAGCTATTCTCGCTCATTAGACAAACATGTTAACACAATTACATTTATCGAACACTATTTGTGTTTGCTTATTGTAAGCACTTACGATCGCTTCCACATACGAATACCGTAGTCATCCTTCTCTTTTGAGATACATTTTTAAACAAAGTTATGTATTCATTATACTCGGTGGATTGATCTATCTACTATTGTGTGTACGTTTGTTAACCATTAATAGCATATTAATATGTGTACTATTATTGAAAATACGTGTTACCATCTACGTTAACTGACAGGTTCTTTCTGTATTTACAAAACAAAACTAAAATGATTCAAATGCCTAAATTGTCTTACGCCATCGACTTATTTGTAAGTTTTTCGTGCTGATCTATTTTTTGGCAAACCTTTTCCCTACGCATATCTTGCTTTAACGCATGTAAATGAGATATAGACACAGTGCTATTCTTTATTTGGTTTTGAAGGGTAAACTTGACGCTTAGCTTATGACTTAATAAAATAATTAATGGTTTACATTACTTGAAGATAAGAAAAGTTAGAATAAAACGCGCGAGAAAGAGAGAGAGAGAGAGAGGGGGGGGGAGAGAATGGGAGAGGTTGATAGTAAAAAAGTAGACATATGTGAGGATTATTTTCTTCATCAAGCCGAGAACGTATTTCTAGTTAATCCAAATAAAATAATCGGTTTATTTTATCATTAAAAAGAAAAAAACACACTTACTTTCGTCTTGACATTTACATTCTTCCAACTTTCTTTTCAAATTGTAAGGTGTCACGAAATATTTAATTTTATTTTATTTTAACAAAAGACTTAATGCATTGACAACAACAGTTCATGTGATCGGCTTCAATAGAAAATCCGTTGATGAAGAACATTTGTCGACACTGGCTGCCGGCCAGTCTCCAATTCACAGATACCTAGATTGAAAGATTTTGACATTCTGACAGTCGCAATCGAGTCAGCGTAGGATAGGGACGTTCGAATATTGATAGAAGCAGACATAGTAAGATATATCTTTTATCAAAATCAACTAACAGAAACAATTTATGGCGATGATACGAAATAGAAATTTAGTAACACTTTTATCCTCCGGTTAATGTAAAACAATCTATGTGCAATAAGGTGTTTCAGTTTGTATTATTTTACTGAGAGAGTGATTAAATATTTCGTTTGGTTCAGTCTCCTTCCCTTCAACTAGCCCCCTCATACGCAGTATAACCTACCTTATCTACCACAACCAACTATAAACAGTCTCCTCCTTTCTCACATGCACAAAGCAAATGACCAATCGATGCCACGCTATGTAGTCATCTTGAAGTACTTAATTAGTGTGAATGCAGAACGTAGCTTTGCAAACCATGATAAAATACCGCATACTGATTCAAAATGCCTCTTCTTCTATTTGCTTTGTTATGTTTTGTTGTTTTTAGTTGATCAATTACGTTGCCTTGTTACGAATGCATAGCTTGTAATACATAGTTACATACTAGTATTTATATATTAAAACAAGTACGATTTGAATAATGAATTGTACTATACAAGACAGCGAACATCTAAAATGGCAGATAACAAGATATGCTGTCACAGAGAGGAAAAGTGTAAATAGGATGGATGTAGATTCCTTGTATAAAGCCTCAACCGAAATCAAGAATTACCACCTGATATAACATGCTGATAGTGTTTTAAACGACAGTTGTTGACAAGTTAGTAAAAGGATAGTTTTTTGGAAAGAGTGAACGACACTGCCCTGCAATGTAATATCAAAATGCGCTAATAGTTACGTTTCCCTTATTGTCTCTCAATCTCTTTCTCTCTCTCTCTCTCTCTCTCTCTCTCTCTCTCTCTCACTTGCTCTATCTCCCATAAACGTGTATACGCCTATAATAAAACAAAAACTACATACATTTGATGAAAGTATTTCTTGGTGATCGGTTATTGGTGATGTAACATAATCCCAATTAATAATCCTCAAAAGAAAGTGTTGACAAGTAAAGCGGAAATATGTACAACCGGTTAGGAAAACTGTTCATATCATTTCATTCAATAACCTTAGCAGAACTAGTATTCAACAATGCCGGTAATGCAATAAAAGACGCATGGCGAAAATCGAACCAGATTCCGCGTACCACCACCTGGGCCACAAGATTTAAGTTATATCATAATACATATCATTGTATAACGATAAATCGGCACCCAAAGTTATATTTAAAAGCAAATTATAAACACCATTCGTAATCAAACAAATGTGAAATCTCCATTTTCTTTTTCATTAATCAACGTCGTTTTTTTAATTAAAGGTGAACAGAGCAAAGGGGTATAGTTTACTAACAGAAATACGATCAATTGTTTAGTCAGAAAGAAAACGGAACCACCTATCGTTATCAGAGCATGGAGACGATATTTTTCATTTGCTGATTCTAAATTTAAACTGGATGGCAATATTTTGTTTTAATGTCTACATTCGCAGGACTCTGCAATTAAAATTACGCCATCTCTATTCATACCAAAAGGGTAACTGTATACTTTTATAAAAGTCTATACATAGAATTACTTCCTAAACTATTTAACCTATCATTATGAATTTGTAAAAAAAGTTGGAAGGCGTAATAGTGGGTTATGTGGAGTAAACTTAGATTCATTTTGTTTTATGTACGATAGAAAAAATTTAACTAACCCCTTCGTGGAAATTAAGATACCTACGATTTGTGTAGAAATGTTACCTAAAAGTATTAGATATCAATTAATAGATATTCTAAAAAACACAGATTTTGGAGTAGTGTGAAGGGTTTTAGGTGGAGTATTATATGAGCACCACCTCATATTCGAAAAAAACCCACACATTTCTAGCTTTGCATACACATTGATTAGACACTAATTAAAAATAATTACCTGCATTAAAATTTCTTGAACCGTAAGCCTATAATTTTGTACGTTTTACATAATCAAAATCACGTATCAAAATTATAATAAGAATTAAAGACATAAGGTTAAGTAGCATGATATTTCTTTTGATTTTAAACTTCGTGAAATGACATAAATACGGTGCAAAATTGTTTGGTTCGAGGAAGAAATTTTACAAACTTTAGAGCGGGTAATTTCATATACATATTTTATTAATTTGAGTACCAATATTACATATTTCGGAATCATCCGAAGACATGCTTCTATTTTATATTGCAACATTAAAGCACGTATCAGCCTTAAGCTAATGGATACTACCAACTTTTCTTGAAGTCGCGATGACATATGGTGTTATTATTCGACGTCGCCATATTTTTCTTCTGAAGTATTTTAATAGCATTGCATCACACATTTACAATAATAATGCCTTATGAATATACATATAAGTTCTGCTAAATATTGAACCCTTCAGTTCCCAACAATTCTAGCAATTTTATTTTTTTGCTGCTTAATGGCTATATTTTCTGAAATATTCAGTGAAGAAAATTACATTTCTAAATGGATATAAATGTTGAGATATTATCCACGATTCTTCGAAATGTCATTACTAATTATGGACATTGTTCTATGTCGTCATAAATAAAGGGAGACATGTGTCGTTTATGTGTACGTTTATATCGCTTCTTGAAAGTAAGTTGATCGTTACGATAATAGTTATGAGAAGTGTCTACTCATCGCATTCCTTTATACCCAAGCACTTGTGTATGAGATTCGATATTAACATACACTAGACGAGACCTAGAAATGGTTCACTCACTCACAGTAAATTAAAACTTCGCTGACTAATAGCTATGTCTGTTTTATCGTTGTTGTTCTGTATTCGATGCGCTGTTTAGAGCAGTAGCTTTCAGCTAACCTTTTGCATTGTATATCACGCATACGGTCATACGGTACTATATATGTAATGATGTGCTTTCAACTAGCCACCACAGGAGTCGTTTCGGTGCTGATTTAATGTCGTTGGGTCATTGGTAGTTATATCTAATCTTAACCTAATAAAATAAATATTAACACATATTATTGGACTCAGCGTGGCGTGTTCTGATTCTGTTAGGTCTATTAACCAACTTTCCCCAATAATCTCTTAGAAGGTATAACATTATATTACTTCTACCCCGGGTTGTGGATGAAATGGCTGGATGTGCTTGACTGACACATTGATAGGGCTACCAATTACAAAGAATGGCAAACTAGTTTTTTTCTAATTAAAACACATAATATATATATATATATATATATATATATATATATATATATATATAATGGTTGTAGGGTTGTGAGATCATGGGTGTGACTCTCAAGAAGCTTCGATTATTATAGGATAGTGCTCAATAACAAGAACAATTGTATATTACTATACCTTTTTATTTATAGAGACATATTTCCACATATGTGCATACATGTGTAAACTACCGTTTTATTTAAAGTCTAGCGTCATTAGACCACTGATAAGATTTATAAAAGATGGAGAAATGTTATGCTAGTTTAAAGTTTTTGTGAAAAGGAAGGTTGAGATAATTTATAACTGAATAATAGTTATTAGAAAGAACTCAATTTCTAGCCTATATATATATATATATATATATATATATATATATATATATATATATATATATATATATATATATATATATATATATATATATATATATATAAATGTATGGCCAATATATATGTGTATACATATGTGCGTATATATGCATTAAAAGATTTGACAAGAAAAAATAGAATAGATGAATCAATTCAAAAGGAATAGAAATAATAAAAAAATAAAAAATAAGTAAAAATGTAGAATACATTTATAAATTTATAAGTAAAAAAGCATAAAAAATAAACATCATAAGCTATCGATCTGTCACACGTATGTCTATTTGTCTCTTTTTATACAATTCTAGGACCCCAAACTAATACACAAATACCAGTATATGAGCAAGAAGCTACAATAAATTAAGATACACACAAACATCTACTAGACACCATCCTAGAGTATGTTCGGTCTCTCTGTTTTTCCAAACACCATGGCATGATAATACTTCACCCTATAAATAAACCGTGACCTAATATTCAAAATAATATAGTATTCGAAGCCCAAATAAGACCTACTCGACACGACTATACATTGGCCTATACGAACGATGGTGCTCTTCTTCAAGTATTGTAACCTCAAGTCACAGCACTGAGCTGTATACTCCATCAGACTAGATAAATTTATGTTCTTGAATCCGGTAAGACTAAGAGAGTACAATTAATATATACTATAACCAAATTTACTAGTCAATTAAGGAAAGGAAAATTAATGGTCTTACTTTTTTTTTTAACTAAAACTTTAAGACCTAAAGGAGAAATTTAATTGAATATAAGAATATATATGTATCTCATATAGAAATCAAGTGTTATACTCAGGAAATGGTTCCTAGATTTCTAAGAACTTCGACTGCAGTAAAATTCAACGAAAACAAAGGAAAAATGATATATATATATTTATATATATATATATATTTATATATAAGTAAGTAAATAAAAAAATGAAATTTAAAAAAATATATATATATATATTTATACATATATGTAAATTAATATGTATAACCAAAAATAAAACCATAAATACGGCTCTTTACTAATAATAAGATACAGCCTGCTGAAGACGGTCGCGAGACCGAAAGTGCTCGAGAAATGGCCCATGATACAACGTTAGGCGTCATAATCCACCAATTGACACTGGAAAACCGACGAATCGCTCGCCGCGTCGAGAAATTAACCAGAAAGATAGCAAAGAAAGAAAACTCCGTAGTCTTCAATGACACATGTATAATAAATGACTTGCTGCCGAAATATATATATATATATATATATATATATTTATATATATATATATATATATATATATATATATATATATATAAATATATCGATAAAAAAACCCATGCATACCTACACGTACATACAAACAGATAACTGTATACAGGCACATTACATAATTTATTGTCATTCAAGAAAACATTAATGTCATAAAAACTTTAGCCCATTTACTTCTCTTATCCCTTTTATAAATTATCCTAATTCAACTTACAAACACTTTACACATACATAACTTTCATTTATTATTTTTAGAATCTTCTCTGTCCGCAGACTAGAGAAACTAGACATTAAGTAAGGTCGTAGCTTAAACATGTATGTACATATGTAGTCGAAAAGTTTAAATACATTGAAAAAATATATACTAACATATTATATATATATATATATATATATATATATATATATATATATATATATATATATATATATACATACAGAGTGAGCAAAAAGTAGGTGGAAAGCATATATTGAAATGTTTGTGGAAGCATAAGAGGTAGACTTCAAAGCTGTGTAAGTCAAGAAGGAAAACAGTTTGAACACTTGCGTTGATAAATAACATTTAATGTTCATTAATATACTTGTTTGATTACATGTAATTGTACGTTTAAGTGATCTCTAAATAAATGTATTTTTACTGTCCACCTACTTTTGGCTCACCCTGTATATATATATATATATATATATATATATATATATATATATATATATATATATATATATATATCTTTCTCTCTCTCTCTCTCTCTCTATATATATATATAAATATATATATATATATATATATATATATATATATATATATATACATATAAAGCTGGAGATTGTTTGTTAGTATTATAAACACAGCCGTCATCTTAGCTTTAGTGCACGATCCTTCAGCAGTTGACTACTCTAATCATGGCTGCCTTTAAATAGGTTTACTAAAACATGTACGTACATGTGTAGCCAAAAAGTTAAAATACATTAAAAAAATATATACTAAAATATTATATATATATATATATATATATATATATAGTGAGGAAAAAATAGGTGGACAGCATATATTGAAATGTTTGTCGAAGCGTAAGAGGCAGATTTCAAAGCTGTGTAAGTCAAGAAGGAAAACAGTTTGAACACTTGCGTTGATAAATAACATTTAATGTTCATTAATATACTTGTTTTATTACATGTAATTGTACGTATAAGAGATCTCTAAATAAATGTATTTTTACTGTCCATCTACATTTGGCTCACCCTGTATATATATATATATATATATATATATATATATATATATATATATATACATATAAAGCTGGAGATTGTTTGTTAGTATTATAAACACAGCCGTCATCTTAGCTTTAGTGCACGATCCTTCAGCAGTTGAACACTCTCTTGATGGCTGCCTTTAAATAGGTTTATATTTCGCCGATTAACCGGGTTGTTGATGGTGGCTGTATTAGATAAAGCGTGGATATTCGAGTTTGTGTTCCAGCGTTCGTGTCCTGCGACCGGTAAAATACCATCCACTTCCGAAAAACCTCTAGAAGTCTTATTTTGGAATTGTGTTCATCTCCGCCGTTGCGTTAGATTCAGCAGGTGTTTTAAGAAGATGCGTAACACAAATTAAGGAGTTGTTCAACCGATGCAAACACGGCCGTATATCAGCGGAAAGTGACCATCGTTCTGGCAGGCCCCTAACTGCTCGGACTACAGCTGTTGTTTAGAGGGCGCAAAGAAAATAATGCGGAATGTGACGGCTGAGATGTACAATATTACAAAAGATAACCTCCGAAGCTGTTTCCAGCAGTAAATGACTCCGTTGGCTAAGTGTGTGCCAGAACAGGAATGCGCAATTTGAAGTGGATACGTGTCACAACCCCGTCACGTATTTAAAATATTTTCAGGCCTTAGGTCGGATATATATACAGGGTGCCTCAGGTATATGAGAACATATTTTCTATTTTATTAAATGATAAAAAAATCAAACAAAAATATTCTTAATCAAAAAAAATTATATAAACATGTAAGCTAAGGTATTGTTTAATAATTTCATTCAATGAAATTCCCCTCTACTTCAATGACAGCTTCGATTCGAGACCTAAACCGACTGCAAGCGCGCTTGAGATGGTCCTCATCTATGTTGTCCATCACTCTGACAATGGATGCTTTTAGAGAATCTTTAGTGTTGTGGGGGTGTTTATTAACATCTCTCTCCACAACGCCCCACACATAATAATCCAATGGATTCAGGTCTGGAGAGTTTGGAGGCCACAAGTTTGGAGTGATGTGATCATAAAAATGATCCGCCAACCATTCCTGAGTGTTTTGAGCCTTATGTGCTGGTGCAGAGTCTTGTTGAAAGATGTAGGGCCTTCCATTTGTTACTCTATCGATCCAGGGCTTAACAACAGTATCCAAGACTTCAATGTAAGCAGCAGAAGTGACTCTTAGTCCTTGCCGAAAGAAGTGTGGTGGCATCACATGTCCTTCGTTGCTAACAACCCCCAAAACCATAACAGTTGCAGGAAATTTTGTATGCATGACTGTTGGAACTTCGGAAGGGTCATTACACAGCCATCTGTCATTCCTTCTGTTTACCTTTTGATCTTGATCAAAGTTTTTCTCATCTGAGAAAAACCAAAGCATGCCTTGTTCAACAGGATGTTTCAGTTTGTTTAACAGCCTCTTGGACCTTATCAAACGATTCTCTTTGGATGTCTCGGACATAAACTGGCCTCTCCTCATCACATAAGACTTGTAACGAAGATTTTCATGAACAGTCCTTCGAATTGTGGCTTCTGAAACATTCAGGTCTTTTGCGATGGACCTCATTGACTTTTGGGGGCTCTCATCAATAATATTCTGAACTTGATGAATAAATTCAGGTGTTCTAATCGTGTCTGACCGTTGGTCGTGCTTTTTACGTTTAGCAACCTGCTTACAATCACCATCATTTTCTTCTAACTCCCTACGAACTTTATAAACAAAAGAACCGGCGACTTTAAGAAATTGTGCGATTTGTAAATCGCTATGATTTGCCTTTATTGCGACAATTACAGCCTGTCTTTTCATTTGTTCCGTTACATTATTATCTGCCATTTTTCATTATCTGCAAAAAAAGAATAAAAATAATTAATATAACGTAACAAAAACGACATTACGCGATGTTCTCATATACCTGATGCACCCTGTATATATATATATATATATATATATATATATATATATATAATGTTTTCTATATCAAAATTAAAATTCCTCGATTGTAAGAGTATTGATTTACTCCTCTCCAGGAGTTAGGCACAAGGCCAGTTTTTATCTTACTCCCACAAGTAAGATGTGACCCAAGGTCGGGTCGGGAAAGTGGGGTTTAAAAATTGCCTGGGCAGCCCCGGTAGGGACGCCTCAGGCAGTAAGCAATAAACTTACGCCTCCCCAAAGAGGGGAGGCAAAGCTTGGGAAGGTGGACCTCCCAGAACTGCACAGGACAGACCCACTGACCGGCGTAAATCAAGACCCGAAGGCCAAGACAACACCAGTATGGGGTGCAGTATCCATCGGAACAGATACTACACTTTGAACACAAAGTCAGCTATAGCTCAATCGTACGTTACTTGAGCTATTTTACAAAGTGTTTTACTCCATTGACAACAAAATATACATATATATGTATATATATATATATATATAGAGAGAGATATAGATAGATAGTGAGAAAGATGTATATATATATATATATATATATAGTGAATGCTTTTATTCAAACATGTACAAGGAAAAATAAATAAAAGTCATGTGACCGATGTTTTAAATATATTTGCCGTTAGAAATTAATATTTTCATTTTTTTTATCCCACGCTGAGCTGGGGTAGAGGGGGGGGGGGGGTGAGGAAAATAAAAAGAAAAAGAAAGAAAAATATTGGCCGTTAGAAAAGTTTAATTTACAGCTATTTGTATGTTTATTTTTATCCAACGCTGAGCTAGGGAAGGGGGGGGGGGCTTCGAAGGAAAAGAAAAAGAAAGGGAAAGGGGAGAGGGGTAGAGAGGGGTAAGGGGTGTGTGTCTATAGCCATTTAGGATTTGTAGCGGGCTGAGAAGGGTTAATGTAGGATTTAATTTAAATTAAATTCATATTTTTATTTGTATCTAACGCTGAGCTGGAGAAGAGGGGGCCGGGGGGAAGGAAACCAGAGGGAAAGAGAAGATAAAGAAAGAGAGAGAAAGAAGGTGTTAAGAGTGTATGTCGGTAGCCATTTAAGAAAGTTGTCGTGGTTTTATTTCTTTTTCCTCTTCTTCTTTGCTTGACTCCATTCTTCATGGGATTCATCGACCGGATTGGATCATAAAAAAACTTTCTGCCTGATGAGACCCCAGCTCTTGATACCTGTAGATCGATAACATCGACATGCCAGTGTAGCAGACCTTGTACATGTTTGAATAAAAGCATTCACAATACAGCTCTATATTTTTATTGAGCACATTTTTATAAACCCGGTTTGATTCCCTTTGGATTTCTAACCTGTGGATTTTACCCTACCTGGATTACTATATATATATATATATATATATATATATATATATATATATATATATATATATATATATATATATATATATATATATTACGTGTTACATATCTATCTCTCTCTCTCTCTATATATATATATATATATATATATATATATATATATACTTAGGCAGCATTTTTTCACTAATGCATGTTTGTTTGTTTTTTGATCCGACTTGTCATGTTGATGGACAAAAGATATAATGTTCTGTTCAACTGTGAATAGGAACCTGCCAAAACAGCTAACGGTCTGACTCCTATGAGTCTTCTTTAGGCATATGAGGTGTAATGCGAATTGATATATGTATATCTATATATATGGTACGTCAATGAAAATTAATAAGACCTGCAAATGGAAGCAAATCGATATCTTCAGTTGTTCAAAACAAGGAGCAGGTTAGTTAATAAAAAACATATATTTTTCTTCTCTTTCATTCCTTAAACCAGGCTTTTCAAAGATTAAAATCTTATCATTAGAGGAAAAATTATGATTGATAAGTTGACAGGATAGGACTGTCAAAGTTTCAAATTTGCTCTATCCAGTATATTGAGCTTTCCTTATTTAACAATAGGTCCAACTCTCTAAAAGTTTACCTTTTAGTTATAATTTACATGTATCTATATATATATATATATATATATATATATATATATATATATATATATATATATATATATATATATATATAGACAGTAAGTTGTTATTGCTACAAGTCTGATTGAATACCACGGATTTGTCTTTTCTAAATATTCTTTTATTTACTGTCTGGCCTCGAGTGTCTAGTGGTAATTCGTGAAGTATGGATTCGAGAGTTATTTTATCTCCATCGCTTTGGATCTTCGCGCTCGTCTCTAGGGTTAGTTTGTTTTATTTTAACTATGTTGTTGTCGCTTTAGGTGTTGTATTTTTATTTTTTTTAGCACCTTAGTTTTTACGCATAAAAAAAGAATGTGTAATTGAATTGAATTTTTTCATTTGTGTATTTACTGTTTTCATTAATTTGTTTCATATGTATCTCTTTGTGTATTTGTTTTTTTAATATGTACTTGTATATTAATTTATTTATTATTATTTTTCTTTTGATAATGGAAGACGTTTAATACGTTTGCTACGTTGGTACTGATGTTAAATATTAGGTTTTTTTTCAGATATAACTGCAGCGGTACCTCGCGTTGCCCGTGGCCATCAGAACCAAATTTTAAAAGTTAAATAGCGTATGTAACATATTTATATCAACACTTCTATTTCTCCTACTGTCTGGCCCTCTAGCCGCCTATATATCTTTCTCCCTGTTTCTTCTTAATACTACAATGTTAGTAAGGAGGCCTACATATACTTGCGTTAAGTACTGTTTAGATGGAAGTATGAAGAGAAATGATTATGATGACGATTATTCATCCCGCACAATGCTGAGTAGGAGTTAGGTACAAGGCCAGTTTTTATCTTACTCCCACAAGTAAGATGTGACCCAAGGTCGGGTCGGTAAAGTGGGGTTTAAAATTTGCCTGGGCAGCCCCGTCGGCATTCCACGGTAGGGGCGCCTCAGGCAGTAAGCAATAAACTTACTCCTGAGTAGAACTGATAGCCACGGACATGTCTCAAATTCTAGTATCCCACATTTCAAAATAATATGAAAATCATTGATGTTGAAAAAAAGCAATACTCCGAAGAGATTAAATGTATAACATTTACAAAAAGTGATGCTGTAATCTTACAATGTTTGTATTGGTTAATTTATAATTTCTGCACTTTCTCTGAATTTCAAGATATTAAGAAGATACGTTATGTTGGTATAGTTACGGAGATTGCTGGGAACTGGTGGATATTAGCATGTAGTGGGGATTATCATCTACAAAAATGTGAAAATGAAAAAAAAAATTTTTGAATCATGAGTTGGCTATTACTTGACATGGCGGGCAATTGCGGACATTGGCGGAAAGTGGCGTTTATCTGCATGTAGTGGCGAGCATCATCTAGCAAAATGTAAATTTAAAAACTGCTGACTTATTTTCTTTTTTAAATTAGTAGTTAGCAATTTTTTACATGGCAAGCAATGTAGGACATTGGTGAAAAGTGGTGGGCATTAGCCTGTAATTGCAAGCACCATCTACTAAAATATAAAATAAAAAAGGTCTGACTCATTTCCGTGTTGGACTTATGAGTTGGTGATTTGTTTACATGGTGGACATTAGCGGAAAGTGTCGGACATTAGCTGAAAGTGGCGGATATTAGCATGTAGCGGCGAGAATTATTTACTAAAATGTAAAATTTTAAAAATGATGGCTCATTTCCTTATTTAAATTATGGCGATTTATTTACATAGCGGGCAATGGCGAACATTGACCGAAAGTGGCGGATATTAGCATGTAGTTACAGGCACCATCTACTAACATGTAAAATTTAAGAATATACTGACTCGTTTCCTGTCTTGAATGATAAAGTTGCGATTTCCTTACATAATAGACATCGGCGGACAGTGGCAAACATTGGCGAGGAGTGGCGGATATTAGCATATACTAGAAACATCATCTACTAAAATATAAAATCAGAAACGTGCTGAATTCTTTTCTTTTTAGCTTATGTAATGGCGATGTATTTACATTGTGGGTAATGGCGGGCATTAGAGGAAAGTGACGGATATTAGCATGTAGTTGCGAGCATCATTTACTAACATGTAACATTTTTTAAATGCTGACTTATCTGCTATTTTGAAAAATGAGTGGGCAACTCTATTACATGGCGGACAATGACAGACATTGGTTAAACGTTGAGGATAGTAGCATGTAGTTGCGAGCAACATCTACTAAAATGTAAAATTAAAAAAAATGCTGACTCATGTGTTGAATCATGCGTTGGCGATTTGTTACCAGTGTAGACATTGGCGGGCAGTGGCAACATTGACGATAAGTAGCGAATATTAGTATGTAGCGGCGAGCATCATCGACAGAAGCAAGGACGTTATATATATTCCCCCAGAATTAGCGTCTATTAATTTGTTTATTTCTACCGACCCACGCCACTCTTTATAAAATGACTTGCAGTTTTGTTTTACAAATTACTACAATTTAGCACATAAATACATTGGACACTTCTATAAATATAAAATCAATGAGGCTTCTAGAAGTCTATTGACATCACTTTTTCTGATTCCTTTCTTCCTTTGGTAAAGATAATAGTCCGAAGTGAAACTTAGTAAGAACAATAATAATATGTCGATGGTTTAAAATATTACAAAAACCTATCACAATGACATCATGCACCTATCAGTATGCCGTCATGTGCACAAGATAACAGTAAACAGTGTGGTCACATTAAACGAACTTATGGCTATTCGACCCCTCAAAAATTAATATTTTTAAAAAACTTCATCGATATAATTTGCCGGGGTTATGCCCGTAAAATTAATATCTTTGTGGGTGTCTGTTGTGTATTTTCAAGTTTAGCAAGACATACATACGCACATTTTTGCCTTACATATATTGAGATGAGATAGTTATGCAAAATTTTAAACACTGTGTACAATTATGTTTGTGTATGCTTTTAGTGTTCGTGGTAAATAATTTTCTGATCGCAACTGACTGTAGAGTTTTGTCATGGGAAATGATGTTCCTTTGAATTGCACTGGTGGCCAATAGATGGTATTTAAACATCTGAAGAGACTTGTAGTTACTACAATTTGTTAGTTTGAGTATTAGAATACATCTGTTAAGTGGGCATGCGAACATTTATCGTATGTTTGTTTGGCTTAAAGTTGAGCTTATAATGCTATTGTTTTAGTTTTTATAGCAGATTGTTAGTGTAATGTTCCAATGTTGCCCGATAGGTTAGGATATTAGTGCAACATATACACTTCCTTATTCATCTCATCTCGACTTTTAATGTGGATAATTCCACTCACCCAAAAAGGGGCACCCAAGAATATAAACAAATATAAATATAGAAATATATTATAGTATATTGATTTTCAGAAACTACAAAACCGACCTTGAATTCTATTAGGAAATTCGCAAATACAGAGTGTTTGTTCGTAATTAATCAGACCGTGTCCTAATATTATGTATACATGATATAAAGAACAACAATAAAACGAACTATGATAGCCTTTCTTTCCTTGCATTTTTCTCTTAATGTAACATTTTTTTATGTTTCTATTTCCATCGAGATACTAAATTATACTTTTGCACATTTTTCCTACGAATTTTATCAATCTTACTTCACTCGATTCTCTGACATTTATGACGTATATTGGCCCAATTTTGGCTCGCCGTAAAATCGGAAAAACATTATTAGCCCATAAAAATGACTCCACTCATTTGGTGTCGTGTCAAACGGATCAAACTTTCTTTATTTACCAGTAAATAAAACTCTATGTTTACTTCAATCACTACATTTCTGTATTCAAATATTGTTTCTTCTTAATCGTCTTTCAGTCGAATTACACATGTCATTTTGCAGACGTTTGATTTTATTAATCTAGTTGTCAATAGCTGGTGTTGTCCAATAGTCGTTTTGCTTTTTATTATTGTTCTGTGTGTGTAGGGGGAGGGGGCTCTCGTACTTTTTAATTGGTCCGTTTTTACCAAATCTATTTGTTTGAAAAGAATTTTGAAACTTTTTAGTTTTTACGTTAGTAACTCTAAAAATAATAACCGATGTTGTACGTATCTTTACCTACACTGATTAGTTGCATTGAAGCTACTCATCCTATGCTTCTTATGACGACACGAACGTCTAACAATAAACGTACTCAACAATAGATCGGAACGAATAAGTGTATGGCACCATTGGTAAACATCATCTCTTATATGAGCATAGATTAGGCAGAATAAATAACTATATATAGTCACAACAATTGAAAAATATGTAATTAAACCATAATAGAATCTAAACTTTAATATTATCATATATATATATATATATATATATATATATATATATATATATATATATATATATATATATATATGTTTTGAGGTACAAAACTTATAAATGCATTTAAAAAGGATGCACGGAAATCTCTCAAAGGCCCTTTCGACTATCATCTCGTTAGGAGCAAATCGATAGTTTTTAATCAATAATATCGTCGAAAGAAAGAGCAAACGGGGAATTGAATGTGCCAAAATTAACGATGAAGCGATTAAAAGAAGTGCATTTAATGATTTCGTTAAAAAAAAACGATTAAATGGCACTGCGTTAGGGGGACAAACAAAAGAAGGGAAGGGGTTCCAAGTTCCCCAAAGAGATTTAACGATCTGACAATGTCCTTCTACCGGCACAAGGAAGGTTTGCGAATAGCTATAGAGACAGATTCCAATAATTTCAACTGGTTCTTAGAATCTGCTCTATGCAAGCCCTCAAAACGGTCTATATCATAGCTATTAGCACAACTTGGGTTTTCAACCAAATGCTGGCCAATAGCAGACTCCAACGAATTAGAGGATGGGTAACACTAAGATCCTACCCTTCCCTGACATCTTTTTGATGGAACTTGCGGGTGTATGTGGATCTGCAAATGCAAGGAAGTACGCCCTATATAGCTAGCATCACATTGGAATTTAAATTGGTATACAATATTACTATAATTTGTATAGGGCACTCTACCCTTACGAAAGGAAGGAAAAGCAGGTCTAGTAGAATGAACAAATCGTAAGGAAACATAGTAGAAACAATTACTAATGCTATGAACAATCTGTTTACCTTGTTTATTACTATTTCCCCCTTATCCAAGGTAATTTCAAATAAATGGGGCATTTTACAGGCCCAAATATTTGGGGGGATTTAAAGTCAGCAACCTTTTTATTAATGCAATCATTGATAAGGTACTCAGGATAACCATAATCAATGAATATATCCCTGATCTTATTAAGTTCACACTCTAATCTACTTGGAGAACAAATCACGAGGGCTCTATGTACCAAAGTGTAAATCAAGCCTACCTTTCTAGACTTAGGCACAAACGAAGACCAGTTTACATACAGGCCAGTAAAATATGGCTTCCTGTAGATAGACAGGAAGCCTACTTTTACTGGCCTGTAACCGTGTTCCATAATATATTTCGAGGAATACCTCTTTGTCAAATGGTAGGTGTTTCAAATCTCGAAAAAGTGTGGGTTGCAATATTGCTTATAACGCAATGAATATTAATATCCTCAGAAAATGTAATAAAACTAAAACTATAACTGATTTTAAAAAATTATTTTAATTACTTATTTATTTTATTTGTATTTTTTCAGAATATTTTATTGATGAATCCACCGATGAAGTGGCATATATTTATATAAAAATAAAGAAAACATATGTTTAGGGGGGAGGAGGTAGGTATAACAGCCTAGAGCGGTGTTCAACTTTTTGTTTCTAATATCATTTAATATTTTTTTAATATATACTATTGTTATCTTATTCTAAAAACATTCACTTCTTTGATTTTCTGAAAAAAAGTGCTTTGTATATATTTCTTTTTAATTTATTCAAAGTTAGTTTCATGATAAACGGTTTAATATGTTTTGATTGATATCCTGGCCAGATTGTGTGTAGCACGCAGCCAATGTAATGGACGGAACTAATTCTTCAAATCTTGTCTAATTTATGTTTAACATTATCATATTCACTTAATCTGAAACTATTTAATGCTGTTATGATTTTAGTAAAATGTTATTAAACTTCACACTTTCATTCACTAACGATTTTTTTTAGATTAAAATGTTTTTTCTTCTGAGCAAGGGGAACAACTCATGCAAACTAGTAAATAATTATCTCCCTTATACATACAAATATAACACTAAATTTTAAATATCAATTATATAATTACTTTTTAATGATTTTCAACACTTATTTGAAACTTTTAAAATGGTTATCTTACTTTTGGATATATATCATTCAATTGTAGAAAAGTAAAAGTGAACCTATATAGTAAAATTTGTTATTCTATTCTATTTAACTATTATTACATTTGTTTATGTTTTATTTTTTATAACTTATATATTTATTAATATATTTGTTTTTTCATTTATTTTATTATTATTGTAATTATTTATTTATTTTTTATAAATATATATATATATATATATATATATATTTATTATCTTCTTTATTTCGAAGATTTCCAATGTACTCTCCGTGGCCAAGATGTTAACTTTGATTAGTCTGTTAGTCTTTTTGCATATGTTGAAGTGTTTTAAGAATGGTGATGCTTGCGTCTGTGTGTGTCCGTTAATCCTAATATGTAGGGGTCTCATGGTACTGCCTGTGTAAATCTGTATATGCGGTGACAAATGTCCGTGGTATTCATTGGTCAGTAATCTAGGATGCACTGCGTAGGGTTATATTAGCGATGTCCTCGAATGGGCAAGCTGTATGCTCAATCCTCTCTTCTAATGGCCTTGCGGATTGCTGTTGTGATTTTATCACTAAGGTGAGGAAGTTTAAAGAAGCAGATGTTGGCTGTAAAGTGCCTCATCCGTTTTTTAGGGTTCTCCAGGTGCCTGATAGTTGTGTTGGGGTATCCATTCAAGTCCAGCATCTGATGGGATTGCTTAGTGCATGCGGTTTCGTCTACAAATACACTACACTTGTCCTGGATGCGTGTTATTTCATTCATCGCATATCCTATTTTGGCTCTTAGGGGGAGGGCTTACTTGTAATGCACAAAGATGTTTCTGCCTTCCTGTCGCAATTTGTAATAATAGCTACTTCATCAGAAATCTCAAGGTTAAAATCTAGAAGTGATATATATATATATATATATATATATATATATATATATATATATATATATATATATATATGAAGTAATCCAACAAAAGATATAAGCGTCAACTAATATCTTATAATTAGTAAAACATCAATATACTGGATAAACCATTAATATTATAACATAAAATGAAGTAATAAAATAAGGTGTCAATCAAATTTTATTAGAATTCAAAGTTCAAGCAAAGTATCTTAAAGTCCTTAGCTCATGAGTTTTCAAAGATAATTCTTCTCTTCAGAGGACCATTACCGCAGTTATAACACTACTGGTAATAAAATTAAACTTTGAAAATATATAAAAATATACACAAAAATACATAAAAATACATAACATAAAATATATCAACCCCAAAACATACTTTTTTGTTGAATCTTTACAATACATCCCGGTCATACAATTTGAAAAACATAATTAGGAAAGACATCCAGAGGGTTGACTGAAGATTAATCCAGGTTATAAATAGCAGTCCAAATACGAGAAATTGAAGGAGCTGACAAAGTTATCCAGTCGCGAAATGTGTCAATAATCGATTAAGTGTTAGTTAATTATTACAACGATAAATAAATCAAATCAAATAATATAGAAAGTTCAATAAACTCACTTAAAATTCCAAAGTCTTGATCAGGGGAACTCAAATCAAATCAAAGTTCATTTGTTAATTAGAGAGTCCGTTAAACCCGAACTGAACAAAAATAAGATTGAATTGAGTCAGTAAACCCGGTCTTTAAGATACTTTGTTTGAACTTTGAATTCTAATACAATTTGATTGACACCTTATTTTATTACTAAATTTTATATCATAATATTAATGCTCTATCCAGTATATTGAGCTTAAGTTTTTATCTGGATGTTTTAACTAATTATAAGATATTTATTGACGCTAATATATTTTGTTGGATTGCTTCCTATATATATATGTATATATATATATATATATATATATATATATATATATATATATATATATATATACGCATAAACGCATACAACACCAGCCATATAACAGCAGTTTTCTCATTTACACTTCTTAGTGTGGCTATATATAGCTAGTGTATCGACGCATAGGTTCGACAGGCCTGCCACATCAAGTTATTAGCACCACCAGATGGATAGTATATATATATATATATATATACATATATATATATATATATATATATATGTGTATGTATATATATATATGTATATATATGTATATATATATATATATGTGTGCGTGTGTGTGAATAATAAATGTACTTACATACATTGTAGATATATATATATATGTATATGTATACATATATATATATATATATATATATATATATATATATATATATATATTTATAATTCTTTCTTTAGTTATATGTTGTTCTACTCAGACTGTCAGTCTGTCTTTGATCCACAGAAATAAGATTCTTTTTTAACTTACTTCATGCCGTACTTTGTTATTGTTTACTTATGATCTCTTATATGGAAAAGAACTGCTCTCTATTTTATCTCCATTTTTTTCTTCTGGATTAAAGCCAAACCATCCGTCTTCAAAGATGAACTTTTCTTTGTTCTCTCAATTACATACAGTCAGCAGCTTAGGCTTCTGGTCTTGTCTCTCCCCGTCTCAGATGACAAAACTCTGATTTCCAATCAACAATGTATTTACGTAACTTAATGTTACACATTTAGTACATTTTATTCGTTATCTGTCTTTATTCTTTGAAAGGACGATTAAATACAAATATTTAAAAAAAAATGTTGTTTCTATAAAAACGCAGGACCAGAAAGTATCACACATTATAAATAAATACAAGCATTGACTATTTATCTTAACACTTCATAGAAAGGTAGTTTTGCGTTAGGCTTCTTTAAAATTCATAGCAGAAGATTTCCCGATGTTGTTTTGAATACATTGTGGCCGGCAAATATCCATGGCTCTCTGTGTCATCTCGCATCGATTTACGCGCATGACCATTTACTTCAAAACACTCGTTGTAAGAGAGCGAGGCCGGAATATATTTGCCTTTACGGTTCTCAAAATATCACAACTACTTGAATCTGGTAAGGGGTTATAATAAATAGATGAAGCACTGATCTGAATGCACCACAAGCTTTAATTGACAGGATTTATTAAAAAAGTGAATTCAAAAGATTTATCTGATGTCGTTTTGTTTCGAACGTAAAACCAGAACTAGAAATACACTTTTTAAGCTTAGGGTAAAGATCAAAGTGTGATAATTTCATGTTAAAATATGGTACACTAATATCGTTGTGTCGGCGTACTCGTTGGGCATCCATCTAATGGAAATATGTCACACACACCTACAAGAGTTGTTTTTTTAGATAGATCCCAATAACTAGATATATTATTGAACTACATTGAACGGGGTACTCAGATAAGCCATTGTAAATTTTAAGAAAGCTGTTCGAATGATACTGTGAGGTATTCGATCTCACAGGACGTACATAGAAAATAAATATGTCACCAACTCGTAAATAGATACATCCGGGAGAATTATATTATTCAAATGGAATGCCAATCGTAAATATTTTAATTCGCAAATAAGAAGGCTCTATTAAATGACTCTCACAACATTTAAAACGCTTAGCTGTAAATAATATTTAGGAATACGTATTAATTAAATGAAGCTGACAATTCAATTACATTTTTAAGGAGTAGTAGTAACAATTGTAATAGAGCTATGAATAAATAAAATTACAGATTAGAGTTATCTCCTACTGTGACGTAATATGATTTTAGAGTCAGGGAAATTTTACACATATGCCTGGAGAAAAATCAATACTATCTTTGAACAAATTTCCAGTTATCATATTTGAGACAATTACCAGATAAAAAAACACACAACATTCAGGTAAAACACAATGTAAAATTAATGTAGGTAAGTATCAGAAACATAAATCACGATATACAGGTGATGCAAGCCAAAACATGAACTCGATAAAAGAGAGTGCCAAATATGCTAGAAAAAAAAACTCGGATTCATATCTAACAAACTGTCTTAATATTTTGAGAAAAATCAAATTAACCTTAGTCATCAGAAATTATAGAAAATATATTTTACATGAGATATGTCCATTGCTATGTAAGAATATTTTATTTCCAAAGTTATTATCAACGGACGCATGCACTTTTCGCTACTTATAGCTCTTTAGCGTGGCTGTGTATTGGCGAGATACAAAACGAAGACCACTGTAATCGAGCGCCTTTACTGATTTGACTACAGAATATCACAAGAATTACTAGATACTTTATCGCTCATGAATGCGTGTGTTTAAGTTTGTTATTTTAGCAATAAAGACAAAGATTACTTATTTACGGGGAACATTCACCTGAATACTATCAGGGAGTGTAGTTACCTTTCTTACACTGCCTTAACTATTTTATTAAAATGTTATAGTTTATGTACTCCAGCGCGTTTTCCAATAAAGTCACAACATTTCGCCAGAATTACTGAAACACGAAGACTCTCACGAAAACAAAGAAGAACATATAGAAAGATTATGACAAAAAGGGTGTCCGTGAGATTAAACGACACTTATCAAGTTGTCCAGAATGGAAAAACCCACCAACACTGACAGCTGAGTCGTGGCTTTCGTAAAGAATACACCATTTCCATTGAGTCGTGTTTTTGTTTTTCTGCTGACGCAACAGTAGTTGGCGCTAGCTGTCGCCTAATGGGACTTTGAAATGCTTTAAATCTACTGCTATTTTCAGGAGATTAATAGAGGTTATCTGATGTGTTTTCATGTTGACTCGTGATTACAATCACATTATTGAAGAAAGTAGAAAAATGCTTGTCTGGATCACTTAAAATTCTCTGTTAAATAATTGTGTGGTAAGAAAAATGATAATATTGTAATAAAAGATTAAGCAGTAAAAGAACATTTCAAACATCCAACTAAATTATCCAACAGAGGTTCTGTATAAGTTTCAATATTTTAAGTTTATTTCTGTACTAGTAACTTTATTGTTTGTCTATATTGCAATTATTTTTTTGGAATTTAATTTGTTGCGTTTTATTTTCGTCTGTTTTAAATTTAAAGTAAATTATTTAACGTTTTTTAGTTACATTAACATATCATTTTTACTCATTTTCAGCTAAGATTCCATTTTCCTTATTTTCAACTTACTTATCACTTTTTTCCTTTTAAACTGCCATCTTTTTCTTTTTTCCATTTTAAAGTTACTTATTTGTCGTTTTTTTAATTTGACACGGTTATATTGAAAAGGTTAAATCCTCAAATACCTGCCAAATGGTATATCCTAGTTTAGTTGTATTTTCCACTGTTTTAATTCGTTTTATTTTTGCGTATTTCATTTTTTGCTTTAACTTTTATTTGGAAAATATTAATAACTAAATAAAAAAAATAAAACTTATTATTAAAAATGTTCCCACACACACGTAGGGGTATTGGAAGCGTTAAGGGAGGGTGTGTCTTTTGTAAGACAAAAATAATGAAATCAAACAAATTTTATGAAAAATGAAATTGAAGTATATTTAGAATTTAACATTATAATAATGACCTATCAAATATAGAATATTGCCAAATAAATTGTCTTTAAAAATACAATTAAATCTGCAAAAAGCCGTAATCAAATTAATATAAAAAAAAGAAATCTGCAAAAATCAGACAGAAAATTAATACAGTGAATTAATTTACCTTGTCACCGTTTGGTAAATCAGGACAAAACTAGTCCATCCAATTCAGCTGCCAGTTTGAGAGTTAACTGCTTCAATATAAACCTTTAAACAAACTTATTGTTTGTTTTAATTTTTTACAACAATAATCTACTTAACAATGTATTTTTGATATTTTTGTAAATTACTATTGAAAAAAGTTCAGTTTCAGTATAAATTGACCGGCTTCTTTTTAAATAATTTTTAAATGCATTTTTAAAAAGTTTTCTAAAATATTCTAAAAGCCATCATTCATCCGGAATTGTTAGCATATCTCGCTCACCCAACCAAAGTGTATGACGTAATTTAGATCGAACACGCCTTCTAAACACAGGCCGTGGCTGTGTCTAATAAACATATAACGCCATATCAAACTGGGTACTTTTCTCTCATTTCATCATTCATGAGATTGTAAAAGTATTAAGCAATTGCGTAATTGTATACTTAGTATTGTTCGGAGTTAAGATAAACATTCAACAGCCATAAGACTGTCACTTAGGAGTAATTATCACTAAGCACGTACATCCGTTGTGAAACGGTTCCTTAAAGATGTCCGACTTCAACAAGAGGCAGTTTGAAAAGGGCGTCGGTTACATCTATCGTAACGTTGTGAGAATAACATCCAAGATGAGAACCGTAGTTTGAATTATACAAATAATAAAAATTATCAATCCTCATCTCAAAACTTCCAAAACACTGTCGAGTTGTTTGTTTGTGCCTATATAGATACACATGTATATATGTGGGTGCGTTTCTTTGTGTATGTATAGTTAAAACAATTATTGCTTACATCACGTTGTGATACCGCTTATCATTGGAACCCTAAAATAGTTTACGTTTTAAGTGAAACTCGCTATAACTCATTTTCTTTGTAACTCTCGGGAATGTTATTGTGACGACCGTGAGTATCCTGAACCAAGATCGGGCGGTAGGAAGTGGAGGCCACTTCCATCGCTCGATCCTGGATCCTTGCCTCATCCCCGACATATGAGAGCCCGTCTTTGTGAAATTAAAAAGTTAAAGAACTGTTTAAATTGTAAGTCGAGTGAGGATTTGAACAGTGTCCGATGTAGTAAGAATACCGCCTTAATGTTACTTACTTTTATTTTAATATAAGGGAAAGCAAATCCACGTGTAGTCATGAAAATCGAGTTGGTTTTCATGTTTCTGATTTAACTGAGTAAAAGAAAGAACATAAATCGTATTTGTTGTCGGCCCCTCATTTCTAAATTTGAAGTTGTGAAGAGCAGAACGGAGTGAAAGAAAACAAATTGGAGAACGGAGAATAAACGTCGATCGAGCGGTGATCTGGTTTTTTTACTAAGGCAACAAGTAGAATTAAGTTTATTTAATTCCGTGACATGAACTTTGAACGGTCCCTTTAGAGTTAACCCTAACCCTAACTCTAACCCTTCTCTGATAGACTTCCCAATCCCTTATTTCAAGCTTTTTCAGCCTATATACTTCAGTATAGATTTTAAGCCTTTCGACATTCGGATAATTCCGGAATACAGCGGTACTACAACTGCCATGATTATTGTTGAATGAAAAAGAGCATCTGCAGTTTGTTATTGAACTCTGCGCCTAAACAAAATCGAGTGTGTTCTTCCATTACGGCTACTTATATTTCTTATATCGTTCTCCATCGACCCAGGATTGTACACTGCTTGACTTTGTCTCTGGAAGCTTGGATAGAGCACTCTCACTCGACTCGAATGCCCAAATACATGTATTCCGGGATTTTAATGCTAACCACGGTGACTGGTTGGGATTCTCCAGCGTTTCTGATGCACGTGGAAACTCTACTTTTAATTACCCCTCAGCTCACGACCTGTCACCGGCTGTCACTTTTCCGACCCGCCTTCCTGATCGTGCGGACAAGAGAACCTTACTTTTCGACTTGTTCCTGACCTCACTACCCGAGGCTTGTGTTGCGAAAGTCCATAGCCCGCTCGGAAACTCGGACACGTTGTGGTAATGATACATATCACCTTAAAACTAGTCCAAAAGCTGAAGAGCCGTTGCTCAAAACGACGGGAAACTACGAGCAGGGTGATTTAGAATCCCTCAGGGATCACATCAGCGGAGCCCAATGGGATCTAACTTTCTCACTCTCTGCTGATCCGTGTGCAAATGAGTTCACCGAATGGGTCAAAGCAGGCATTGATGCTTATGTCCCCACGCGAAAATTCTACAGCAACCCCCATTCTCTTCATTTGTTGAGGCAAGAGATGATTGCAAAGTAGTGATAGATGAAGCAAAGATAAGGTATACGGAGATAACCACACAGAAACTAGGTACTCGTGATTCCTAGAAAATCTGCAATAGTGTGATGAACAATCGACAGTCGACAATTCCCCCGCTATCAAATCACAACGATGTTGTTGGAACGGCAACTGATGAGGCTGAACTACTTGCCCAGCGTTTCGCCTTAAATTCCAATTTGGACTCAGCCAACCAACCTCTCCCTGAATTCCCGTTGCGGACTGAACCTACAATAGAGAACCTGGTCGTCACCCCATCTCAAGTCAGAGACATCATAAAAAACCTTGACACCTCACAAGCCTGTGTGCCTGATATTATACTAGTAATAGGAATAAAGAAATTCTCTGCTGAGCTGCCCTCTGTCTTCTTCAAACTATACAACATATGCCTTACTGAATCTTGTTTCCCCAATAGTCGGAAAATTGCCACTGTGGTACAAGTCCTCCAGAATTCTAGAGATAGAACTGATCCTCTAAACTACCGCCAAATTAGTCTACTTCCGATCTTTGCTAAAATCTTTGTATCATTAATCAGCGATAGTCCGGTACTAGTTAATGGTAAACTGTTTTCTGATCATACATACGGATTCAGACAAGCACGATCTACTGCAGATATCCTAACGGTCATTTCCGAATGCATATACCATATCCAGGAAAAACCAGGTGAAGCTAAGGCGGTAGCGCTCGATATATCAAACGCCTTTAACAAGGTCTGGCATGAAAGGCTTCTCCTTAAACTGCTCTGGCCATATGGTATTACTGGACAAATATTTAATATAATTAGAACCTGTCTAACAAAACGAAAGATTCAGGTGGCCCTCAATGGCCGTTCTTCTAAGCAACATGACATAAATGCTGGTGTACTCCAGGGATACATCATTTGACCTCTACTGTTCCTGATTTTCATAAATGACCTCCCTGATGTTATTGAGACTGATATAGGAATATTTGCTGACGACACCACGCTCTACTCTCGTCATGTGGGAAAGCCAACGCGCACACACTTGAGGCAATGGCTGAATCCTTAGAAAATTACCTACAACCATTAGTGGAATGGGGTCAAAAATGGGTGATAACTTTTAATGCCGCAAGGACAAACATCATTTACTTCAATAACTACAAAAAAAACTCTTCAACCACCAATTGCCGTGGCAAATAACACCGTACTTGAGAGTTCATCATTCACACTCCTCAGCATAACAATCACAGATTACATAAATTTGAATAAATACATTGAAAACATTGCCACGGCTGCTGCAAAGAAGGTGGGCTCCCTCTACCGTACCAGTAAACTTCTTACACTTGACATTATCCTATGTCTCTACAAAACCACCATTGGCCCATGCATGGACTGTTGTCGCCAACTTGATTGATCTTTCACTATTCCCCAAGCTCCAGCCCCTGTCACATCGCCGCAATGTTGCTTCCGTGTGCCTGTTTTATAAGTACTTCAATGAATTGTGCTCCGATGAGCTTTCTGCTCTGGTACCTTCACGACGTAAATTCACTAGACCGACCCGACATTCTGCCAAATTCCATCCATTCATTGCGGAGGTCCCCAGATGCCGAATAGCTTTTTACTCCAAACGCTAATTTCCGCGAGCTGCTGGACTCGGAAACTCCCTCCCTGCTCCCTATTTTCCTGACGGTACTGATGTGCATAAATGTAAAACTATTGTAAACAGATATGTCGCTGCGCAGCTCTCAATTTAGGTTGAGCCGCAAATATTCTCTCTATTTTCTCAGTAGCCCATTACGTCTACAGTGGCGGCCTGCCTTGTTTGGGGTGAAGTATGATAAAAAAAATATTTCTAAACTTCAGATTGTGTAGAGCAGAACAAAGAGAAAAGTAAGAACATAGGATAAAGGACAGAAAAAGTTGAGCGAGCTGTAAGCCATTTTCTTTTATTTGACTGAGGCAACAAGTGGAATTAATTTTATATAATTCCGTTACATCTACTTTTAACGCTCCCTTTAGAGTCAGAGTGAACACTCGTCCTTCTGAATTCGCTGTTTAAGGTATTAACATGTGATTTGAGAAAAAGGTGATAAATTAGCGTACATCAAATTAAAATCATGAAAAATAACTCATAGTAGTGAAGGAATACTTCGATATTATACAAGCTATTCATTTAGTTGCTTTCGGCCCTTGGATTTCGTTATGCAAATATAATTGAGCAAGCCTGGTTCGGAAAAATATGCTTGAGGATCGTGAACCCCTAGCCTTGGCAGATGCACCGTATCACACAGGAACTCATTCAACTGTATCAAATGTCTGTCTAGATTAAAAGAGGCCAGGCAGTCAATTCGTTTTGTTTAGCTAATGTTTCATAGAGAAATCGCTAGTGATAAAACTGTTCGTGTGCACGTAACCCACCATTGCTTCTATATTTGTCTTAATTTTTCCTTCCCACTAAAGATAAGCAATACTCTGTCAGGCACTGTGGTTTGACATATGCACTTCTTACATGTCTATCAAAGTTACATTGCCCAAACACAATTTAAAAGGGTATTCATTGTCTTAAGTGACAGAAGTGGTTACAGTCGTAGAATATGCGTGTGCTTACTATATAAACACGATTTTTTTAATCTATCCGTTTACATGGTATCAATTGTCCTGTGAAAAAGCCTATTCTCATAATAAGGCAATGTAAAGTAAAAAGAAGTGCGATTGGAGATTGCTTAATGTTTGCCTCTGATCACGGAGATACACTTTCAGAGCGTATCCATAGTGACGTGAAATGGAAAAATGCACGTCAGTCAGTCAGGTAAAAAAAATTACAGTTTGTGATAGCTAAACCTTTGCCCTACCTAAAATTTATCATCTCGCAGACATCCTTTCAGAATGATATCCATCGCTTTTCATGAGTAAAGAGGCCAGTCAGTCAATGATGAAAGCTATGCAGGCGTCAGTAATTTAAATATTAATTTTATGCTCTTGTAAAACGAATATGAAATAATTGATGTATTACTAAGAGCGATGTGATCAAAGTCGAATTGTAAGTCTTAAAGTCAACTGTCAAATTCAATAACGATTAGCGAAATAAGATTTCCCTTTGGTTTTACAATATTCCGATTTATTAGTTATGTCGACTTAAAAATCTATGAAATGAAAGAAAAAACTGAAGGTATCTGAGTTTTCACGGCCGCTTTTATCTGTTTTGCCCGAAACAAGATTCCTCACGCAAAGTTGCCCTCTTTCTCAATTCACAATAACCGCTTAACGTTTCATATATATATATATATATATATATATATATATATATATATATATATATATATATATATGAAGTGTTTTAAGGTTCATATTTTTTTGAGAAGCATCTATTGTTAAATTTGAAGCATTAAAGATGCGATAAAAATAAATTCTTTTTTTATTATAAACTTCCATTTTTTATGTTAGTTTAAAGTGGTACAGATATTTCGCCAAAAACTTGGCCTCATCGGTGTGTCATATATCCTGATGTCATCGGATTTGTATTTTTTTTCTTTCCGGCTTCTGTTGTTTAATAAAACATTAACCTTAAAACACTTTATACCAGTCACGTGCGCATTCACGATCTCATATTTGAAGGTGGGAAGCAACAACTAACCCCTTTGGCCCGGCTGCAACAACAGAAGCCAGGAAGAAAAAAAATACAAATTCGATGACATCAGGATATATGACACACCGATGAGGCCAAGTTTTTGGCGAAATATCTGTATCTTGACTGAGTGATTCTTGACTGAATTTACGAACTGCGTCCATTGCGACCGCGTGAATCTACCACTTCTACACTGATGAGGGTAAAAAAAACTCGAAACGACATCTTCTGAAGGTTCCAACCACTTTCATACTTATATATATGTATATATATATATGTATATATATATATATATATATATATATATATATATATATATATATATATATATATATATATGTATATATATATATATATATATATATATATATAGTGAAGATAGTATTGTGTGTCATGTACGACAGAAAATACAATCAATGTAGACATAGAGATTACAAAAGTGGTTAAAATGTGGAAAAATAAAAAATATAAAAATATATTTAGAGTTTTCGTAGTATGAATTAGTTATAATAGGGAGGGTCCGTCCGTTTACTACCAATGCGACTGTCTCGGGGATTTCAAGACAATACAGTCAAAATGTTATGCCTCCCCAAGCAGAACTAGCCAAGTTCTACCGCTTATATTTTATAAACTCTAAAATATATACATTTATATAAGAACATGTTTACATGTAAATGAATACACTAAAGTACCGTTGGTACCATCAAGAGAAAGTTTAGGTAGGAGGATACTTCGACAATTCAAAAACTAAACTCAGGTGTATATAATGAAGATTGTACTATTAGTCATGTAGGACAGATAAAAACAATGTAGACATAGACACACCGTAAAACTAGATTGATCACAAAAGAAGTATAAATTAAAAAAATATAAAATAATACAAAAATATTTTTTGAGTTTTCAGTAGTATAGAAATATGTTTAGTGCAATTAAATATAATATTATACGGTGATATAGTGTATTGTTTATAGATTTTCAGTATTTACTTCAACAGTGTTCAATAAGTGAGTAGAGTTTAGTAGTAATCATAAGAAAATAAAGTTATTCTTATTAAGCTATAGAGAAGGAAACGTCAGGCTAAGTATGTAGCACTGTTAAAGTAAATATTAAAATATTTTAAAAAGTATATTATATCACCTTATAGCATTTCATGTGTATACATAATATATTAATTAAATACATATATATATATATACATATATATATATATATTAGATTTCTTGAATGTGAGATGATATATATAATTATTTCCACAATCAGACAACGCCGCAACCCACAACCTATGAAAGAAACAAACCGGAAGTCCTAGACTCGAGTTTCGCCCTCCTTTTGGGCTCATCAGTAGAACACATCCGAACTCAGGATTCGAAACCCGAGTCACTTGCATGGTAAGCGAGTACTCTGCCACTGAGCTACCTCGAGTCTAGGACTTCCGGTTTGTTTCTTTCATAGGTTGTGGGTTGCGGCGTTGTCTGATTGTGGAAATAATTATATATATATATATATATATATATATATATATATATATATATATATATATATTATATACACATTATAACATAGCTACTTACATATAATACCCAGTTGTTTCACTATCCGTTTTACTGTCTGAGAATGCATTTATTAACCAAGCCCTACAAAAAGATAATAACACATCCGTTATTGGTTCTTGTAGCATTATTTGAGCTTTAACAAGATTCAAACTTGTTATGTTACCCCCAGAAGCCAAACAAAATAAGGATATGCTATAAAATATACAAAGAACCCCAACACTCATGATGACGATACTTTTTACGCGCGTTGCCTTCACTATTTATTCAATTGAATTGTATCTGAATTTAAACAAAACTCATTATCCGTCGTAACTTTATCCTTTCAGCTAAATCTGTTTCCGCTCCGTCTGCGTCTCTCAACATTTCTTTTTGCTATGTCTAGGGTTTCCGATCTTAATTCATCCTGTCCTCATATCCACTTCTGTCCGTTCATAGTAATCAAATTTCACAACCATCCGATATTGTAGATGTTTATTCTAAACACACAAGCCTCACTCTTCCTGTTGTCTGCCAACAGGAATCAACCTTAAAATAAATCAACGTAAGATTAAAACTACAATTTAAGAAAATGCGTTTATTTTATTATTTTTTAAAACTTTCCTATTTATGTCCGGCTGTGCGATTGTATTTTTAAACATGTTATACTTAAATGAACAAAAGCGATTATTTTTAAGATACAACTATTCTTAAGATAGATCAATTCGATCTACGCGTTTATCATTCCACATTAGAGTTTATGTTTGATTGTGACAGATTGGAAAACATTACTGTTCGATCTTAAACATATCCTTTTATAATGGCCTTCTACAGATGGGGCTATAAACCTAGCACGCCCCCTTTGTTTGTAAACAGAATGGCCCTATAATTAAAGAAACAGGATTCCTATTAAATAAATATATCATTATACTAATGCTTAATTAATGAACGTTGTTTTACTGATAAACCTATATATATATACTAGCAGGGCTACCCGGCGTTGCTCAGGTTATAGAATAGAAGAAAAATCGCGTGTGTAACATCTTTATATTCAAACTTCTATTTCTCTCCCTTTCTCTATAGCCGTCTCTTTATCTTTCTACTTTTCTCTTCTCTGGTCGCCCAATTTCACAGCTACTTTCTCATTTTGCCTTTTGCGAAAGCTGTTTCTTCTCCACCATTCCTCTTACGTTGGCCAGGGCAAAAGTATGACATATTTCTATAAAAAGTACCACCTCTGTCTGTGCCTTCTATATAGGTACATAATATATAAGTACCTATCGCCACTCTGGTGTGAATGCTAAATCCGTATCTATTGTCGCCCAGGTGCGCATGGTATGTACTTACTTATCACCATCCCTGTTCACATGCTATATACGTACCTATTACAGCCCCGGTGCGCATACTATATACGTACCTATTGGCGTTGCACGGGGATCACTTCTCCAGTCGCCCTCCTTCCACAGTTGCCAGGAGTAAAAGATGTCACGTACATGGTTGCCAATTCACCCTGGCTACACTATCTCCGGCCTCCCCAAAACTCTGCACTACCTCTCCATTCCCTTGAGTAAAAATGTAATATTTCTATTAAAAGTACCATATTTGTCTTCATTATTAATGTTAATAAGGGTGTTTGTTTATTTACTTCTTCATGTCCGTGTATGTTAGATAAAATAACCTAGGTCAATCAGGCCCCTCTGACAGCAGTCTTTGTTAATGATAATAATGGTGTCTATTTACTTCTTTCATGTTTGTGTATGTTAGATTAAATAACCTAGGTTGATCACCGATTAAATATTTTATATGAATATAATAAATGGTATCAATGGGGAAGAATAATTTTTTCTTTTAAATTCACCGATCGAGACATTATTTTATATGAATATAAATAATAGTGCTAACAATGGGGACCCTTCCTATTACATTCTACTCAGACTCCGTAATATACCATTCGGGTTGAACTCCAGGCCTTGACTCTTTCCTGAACATCAGGCTCTGACTCCTACCCGAACAATTAGGACCTGACTACTTCCTGAAGAGCTGGCTCCGACTCCTTAAACATCAGGGTGACTCTTTCATATACTGCAAGCTCTGAATCTTTTCCCGAACTTCCAGCTTTGACTGTTTCACTGTTTCACTGCTCCCCGAACATCAGTTTTTTTTTTTTAATCCTGTGCTATGGTGTGTATAATAAACACATCTGCTCTATCTAGGATATTGAACTCTATTTAATTAAACACTCGTTCTATGTAGGATAATGAGCACTTTTAAAATAAGGAGGCCAAGAGAGCACTATCACAATCAAGCGCCTAGAACTTGTTAAATTTCAATGTAAAAAAATGATGACTGATTTGCTATTCTCTTTTACTGGATAACATTAAAAGCAGTGTTTAATTATAACATTAAAGGGAAAATGCCAATGTTACCTTACTGTAAAGAATTTACTATTTTATGTTAACCTTCCACTATTTTCAGGCCTCCCCAAAACTCTGCACTACCTCTCCATTCCCTGGAGTAAAAATGTAACATTTCTATTAAAAGTACCATATTTGTCTTCATTAGTATTGTTAATAAGGGTGTTTGTTTATTTACTTCTTCATGTCCGTGTATGTTAGATAAAATAACCTAGGTTGATCAGGCCCCTCTGACAGCAGTCTTTGTTAATGATAATAATGGTGTCTATTTACTTCTTTCATGTTTGTGTATGTTAGATTAAATAACCTAGGTTGATCACCGATTAAATATTTTATATGAATATAATAAATGGTATCAATGGGGAAGAATAATTTTTTCTTTTAAACAAATGTCTTAGCTGGAGAAACATAGAAATATTAATTTTTTTTCATATGTTAGAACAATGATGACCGACGACACTCTTTCCCACACTTCTGATGGTCTTGTGTCTAATTTGTGTTATGAGTAAATGTGGTATTGTGGTGACTAACATTCTAGTTATAGTAGGATATACATTTTTATTACTTTAGAACACTTTTGAAAGCCTTGTTTTGAATGTAATTTTTTCATATTTTCTGCAAGTAAATAATTCAAAGTTTAGTATTTGTTCAGATGGATGGTTAACGTCCGTAAAAACTAAAAAGAATGAAAGTTTACAACTTGTTCAATAAAGCAAAAAGCAAATATACGGTTATGAGTAAATGTGGTATTGTGGTGACTGATCATTCTAGTTAAAAGTAGAATAGACCGAATTTACAGAAAGCTGCTGTATTTAGGGTAAAGAACACCGACAGATTAAGCAGGTACACCTTACCAAGTTTTACACTGTTCTATCTAACATATTGAACAGTTACTGATTTAGTATATATCCATTAGTAAATTACACACATGCTATCTCTATGATATTGTGCACTGTTAGATTCACCATAAGACATACTAAGAGTCACACTATATTATAACACATACTTGCTCTACTTAGAGTATTAAATACATCCGAATGCAGCATTTACTATGTTTTGAGTGTCCTACTGCATTATTGCACACATCTGTTGCATCTAGGGAACTGATCAGTGTTTTCTACAAAATATAACATTTAGAAAGTGTCCTAGTGCAGTAATAATGTATTGCTCCTGAGTTTGTTTCAGATTATAAACCTAGGCATGAACAACAAAACAATAGTAAAAAAATGTGCTTAACATATTTATGAAAAATGATTAGTTTATTGCTCAATATATTGAAACGCATTTATTTTAAGTTTGTTCACCACTTTCAAGCAAGAATATATTGTAAAAAAACAAAAACAATTTTATATTTAAATGGGTGATTTTTATTTTAATGTGTCTTTTGAGAATGTGTAATTGTGTCAAAAGATAAAAACACAAATTTAAAAAAGGAACTGCAGCACTTAATGATATCAATCACAGAAACACATTGTTCAACCGTGATGTTTTAGTAATAAAACGTTTTTTTAACCGTTTGATTATTTGTAATAAGATTTTTGCTATAGTCTTCATTTTATATAAAAGAATATAAAAATAAATTTCAATCAACCTGGAGATTTCGATGATGACAATGTAGCTTGTGTGGTTAATGAAACTAAGTAGGCAAATTCACTTAAATGAAAGATGTAATTGGGAAAAACAACCAAATTGTCTGAAATGGAAGATGAAATTAGAAAATATACTATTCAATTGAATGAGTACAGTAATCAAAATGATGTGGCTAAAAATGTACATCATTAATAATCACTTTTTAAAACTCAAAATATGAAAGTACTGAAATGTTTGTGTTAAGTTCTTATTAGTGACTTGCTATCATCAAGAATCCACCCCAAAGAATGTTCTTTCTTTTATGATTTTGAGGAATAGATAATTAAAAACATGAGAGCTATGACGTAGTTATTATTGCAAGAACAGAGTCCTTCGTTTGTGATGATCACTGATCTTTTTTTTAAATTTTTTTTTTACTAATCATACATCAAACTAAAGTCATGTATTAAAAAGAAATTGTTCATAACGATTACACACAAACACAAAAAATAACTGAAGCAGTGAGTCCTGTGTTTATAAGAATAAATGGTGTCTATTAATCCATGCATAAGATAATGGGTAGTCTGAATTTCTCTTAATTCAAATTGTGGTAAAGCCGGACTCTGATAATCAAATCTGAAGGAAAGAAAGCATCAAATATATAGAACATAAAGGAATCTATTTAAAAGGTGTTCTGAATTGTGAATAGAAAAGGATAAAATGCAGTTTGTTTAAAAATAGATAGGTTTGTAGTAAAAGATATATAATTACAAAGAACAAATGCTGTACTCTATTGAAAAAGGCTGCTTCAATTGAGATTTTCTGGTACTGGGGGGTCTCAGGCTGTTAAGCAATTCCAAACTGAAACAGAACTAAGATATTGTTTAGTAGTAAAATAGCTTGGCCATTTTGCTAAGATCAAAGTGTGGTATCTGTTCTGATGGGTGCTGCACTTCATGGATCGGTGTTGTTTTGGCCTTCGGGGCTTGGTTTCCGCCGGTCTGTGGGTCTGATCTGTCCTGTGCAGTTCTAGGAGGTCCACCCTCCCAGGCTTTACCTCCCCTCTTTGGGGAGGAGTAAGTTAATTGCTTGCTGCCTGAAACGCCCCTGCCGGGGAATGTCGACAGGGTTGCCCAGGCAATTTTTAATGGCCAGAGTGCTCACCTTCTCGAGCGCTGGCTTTTCAAATCCCACTGTCAGTCCTTGTGTCACATATTCCTATTGTGGGTGGGGGTTAAATAACGCCTTTTGGCTAAGATCAAAGTGTAGTATCTGTTCCGATGGATACTGCACTTCATAGATCGGTATTTTCTCAGTAGCCCATTACGTCTACAGTGGCGGCCTGCCTTGTTTGGGGTGAAGTATGATAAAAAAAATATTTCTAAACTTCAGATTGTGTAGAGCAGAACAAAGAGAAAAGTAAGAACATAGGATAAAGGACAGAAAAAGTTGAGCGAGCTGTAAGCCATTTTCTTTTATTTGACTGAGGCAACAAGTGGAATTAATTTTATATAATTCCGTTACATCTACTTTTAACGCTCCCTTTAGAGTCAGAGTGAACACTCGTCCTTCTGAATTCGCTGTTTAAGGTATTAACATGTGATTTGAGAAAAAGGTGATAAATTAGCGTACATCAAATTAAAATCATGAAAAATAACTCATAGTAGTGAAGGAATACTTCGATATTATACAAGCTATTCATTTAGTTGCTTTCGGCCCTTGGATTTCGTTATGCAAATATAATTGAGCAAGCCTGGTTCGGAAAAATATGCTTGAGGATCGTGAACCCCTAGCCTTGGCAGATGCACCGTATCACACAGGAACTCATTCAACTGTATCAAATGTCTGTCTAGATTAAAAGAGGCCAGGCAGTCAATTCGTTTTGTTTAGCTAATGTTTCATAGAGAAATCGCTAGTGATAAAACTGTTCGTGTGCACGTAACCCACCATTGCTTCTATATTTGTCTTAATTTTTCCTTCCCACTAAAGATAAGCAATACTCTGTCAGGCACTGTGGTTTGACATATGCACTTCTTACATGTCTATCAAAGTTACATTGCCCAAACACAATTTAAAAGGGTATTCATTGTCTTAAGTGACAGAAGTGGTTACAGTCGTAGAATATGCGTGTGCTTACTATATAAACACGATTTTTTTAATCTATCCGTTTACATGGTATCAATTGTCCTGTGAAAAAGCCTATTCTCATAATAAGGCAATGTAAAGTAAAAAGAAGTGCGATTGGAGATTGCTTAATGTTTGCCTCTGATCACGGAGATACACTTTCAGAGCGTATCCATAGTGACGTGAAATGGAAAAATGCACGTCAGTCAGTCAGGTAAAAAAAATTACAGTTTGTGATAGCTAAACCTTTGCCCTACCTAAAATTTATCATCTCGCAGACATCCTTTCAGAATGATATCCATCGCTTTTCATGAGTAAAGAGGCCAGTCAGTCAATGATGAAAGCTATGCAGGCGTCAGTAATTTAAATATTAATTTTATGCTCTTGTAAAACGAATATGAAATAATTGATGTATTACTAAGAGCGATGTGATCAAAGTCGAATTGTAAGTCTTAAAGTCAACTGTCAAATTCAATAACGATTAGCGAAATAAGATTTCCCTTTGGTTTTACAATATTCCGATTTATTAGTTATGTCGACTTAAAAATCTATGAAATGAAAGAAAAAACTGAAGGTATCTGAGTTTTCACGGCCGCTTTTATCTGTTTTGCCCGAAACAAGATTCCTCACGCAAAGTTGCCCTCTTTCTCAATTCACAATAACCGCTTAACGTTTCATATATATATATATATATATATATATATATATATATATATATATATATATATATATGAAGTGTTTTAAGGTTCATATTTTTTTGAGAAGCATCTATTGTTAAATTTGAAGCATTAAAGATGCGATAAAAATAAATTCTTTTTTTATTATAAACTTCCATTTTTTATGTTAGTTTAAAGTGGTACAGATATTTCGCCAAAAACTTGGCCTCATCGGTGTGTCATATATCCTGATGTCATCGGATTTGTATTTTTTTTCTTTCCGGCTTCTGTTGTTTAATAAAACATTAACCTTAAAACACTTTATACCAGTCACGTGCGCATTCACGATCTCATATTTGAAGGTGGGAAGCAACAACTAACCCCTTTGGCCCGGCTGCAACAACAGAAGCCAGGAAGAAAAAAAATACAAATTCGATGACATCAGGATATATGACACACCGATGAGGCCAAGTTTTTGGCGAAATATCTGTATCTTGACTGAGTGATTCTTGACTGAATTTACGAACTGCGTCCATTGCGACCGCGTGAATCTACCACTTCTACACTGATGAGGGTAAAAAAAACTCGAAACGACATCTTCTGAAGGTTCCAACCACTTTCATACTTATATATATGTATATATATATATATATATATATATATATATATATATATATATATATATATATATATATATATGTATATATATATATATATATATATATATAGTGAAGATAGTATTGTGTGTCATGTACGACAGAAAATACAATCAATGTAGACATAGAGATTACAAAAGTGGTTAAAATGTGGAAAAATAAAAAATATAAAAATATATTTAGAGTTTTCGTAGTATGAATTAGTTATAATAGGGAGGGTCCGTCCGTTTACTACCAATGCGACTGTCTCGGGGATTTCAAGACAATACAGTCAAAATGTTATGCCTCCCCAAGCAGAACTAGCCAAGTTCTACCGCTTATATTTTATAAACTCTAAAATATATACATTTATATAAGAACATGTTTACATGTAAATGAATACACTAAAGTACCGTTGGTACCATCAAGAGAAAGTTTAGGTAGGAGGATACTTCGACAATTCAAAAACTAAACTCAGGTGTATATAATGAAGATTGTACTATTAGTCATGTAGGACAGATAAAAACAATGTAGACATAGACACACCGTAAAACTAGATTGATCACAAAAGAAGTATAAATTAAAAAAATATAAAATAATACAAAAATATTTTTTGAGTTTTCAGTAGTATAGAAATATGTTTAGTGCAATTAAATATAATATTATACGGTGATATAGTGTATTGTTTATAGATTTTCAGTATTTACTTCAACAGTGTTCAATAAGTGAGTAGAGTTTAGTAGTAATCATAAGAAAATAAAGTTATTCTTATTAAGCTATAGAGAAGGAAACGTCAGGCTAAGTATGTAGCACTGTTAAAGTAAATATTAAAATATTTTAAAAAGTATATTATATCACCTTATAGCATTTCATGTGTATACATAATATATTAATTAAATACATATATATATATATACATATATATATATATATTAGATTTCTTGAATGTGAGATGATATATATAATTATTTCCACAATCAGACAACGCCGCAACCCACAACCTATGAAAGAAACAAACCGGAAGTCCTAGACTCGAGTTTCGCCCTCCTTTTGGGCTCATCAGTAGAACACATCCGAACTCAGGATTCGAAACCCGAGTCACTTGCATGGTAAGCGAGTACTCTGCCACTGAGCTACCTCGAGTCTAGGACTTCCGGTTTGTTTCTTTCATAGGTTGTGGGTTGCGGCGTTGTCTGATTGTGGAAATAATTATATATATATATATATATATATATATATATATATATATATATATATATATTATATACACATTATAACATAGCTACTTACATATAATACCCAGTTGTTTCACTATCCGTTTTACTGTCTGAGAATGCATTTATTAACCAAGCCCTACAAAAAGATAATAACACATCCGTTATTGGTTCTTGTAGCATTATTTGAGCTTTAACAAGATTCAAACTTGTTATGTTACCCCCAGAAGCCAAACAAAATAAGGATATGCTATAAAATATACAAAGAACCCCAACACTCATGATGACGATACTTTTTACGCGCGTTGCCTTCACTATTTATTCAATTGAATTGTATCTGAATTTAAACAAAACTCATTATCCGTCGTAACTTTATCCTTTCAGCTAAATCTGTTTCCGCTCCGTCTGCGTCTCTCAACATTTCTTTTTGCTATGTCTAGGGTTTCCGATCTTAATTCATCCTGTCCTCATATCCACTTCTGTCCGTTCATAGTAATCAAATTTCACAACCATCCGATATTGTAGATGTTTATTCTAAACACACAAGCCTCACTCTTCCTGTTGTCTGCCAACAGGAATCAACCTTAAAATAAATCAACGTAAGATTAAAACTACAATTTAAGAAAATGCGTTTATTTTATTATTTTTTAAAACTTTCCTATTTATGTCCGGCTGTGCGATTGTATTTTTAAACATGTTATACTTAAATGAACAAAAGCGATTTTTCTTAAGATACAACTATTCTTAAGATAGATCAATTCGATCTACGCGTTTATCATTCCACATCAGAGTTTATGATTGAGTGTGACAGATTGGAAAACATTACTGTTCGATCTTAAACATATCCTTTTATAATGGCCTTCTACAGATGGGGCTATAAACCTAGCACGCCCCCTTTGTTTGTAGACAGAATGACCCTATAACTAAAGAAACAGGATTCCTATTAAATAAATATATCATTATACTAATGCTTAATTAATGAACGTTGTTTTACTGATAAACCTCTATATATATATTATAATTTACAGTTGTTCTTATTAGCCGGGATTAAACATTTACCAAATAAAGCACCGATAAAAAATACTACATTTACTACTTTCACCCTCTTTCACTATATGTAGTTTGAGTGACGCTCTTATTTTATACAGTTTCTATCAATTTTCATTCGGTCATTCGCTCGCACCTTATTTTCTCTGTCTATGAACAGTCAAGAGTAATATAACTTACTATACAACACTAGATTGGAATACACAAATGAGAAAAACGCCGGAGTAACAATACGATTTAAACCAAAGCTGACAGCATAGTAGATACAACGTAGTGAAATAAAGAGAAATAGAGAGATAAATATTTATATAGCGAGAATAAATTGGCAAAGTTGAGATTTTATCTTTTTATTATTTAACTGGCCTTAAAAACTCACTTTTTTAGATTCCACCAATCTCACCTGTGTTGAATGGGTGACTCAGCGATTACATTATTTTCTAGTTAAATATACATTGTAAGATGAATTGTCTTCGTCCGATTTCTTCCTTTCGATTGCAACTGTCTACCTGGCAGACTTCTATCAAAGTATTCATGTTTGTTTCTTTTATTATCCATCTTTTCATGTTGACGGACGAAAGATCTAATGTTCTGGTCGAGTGTAAACAGCAACTAGCCAAAAACGTTAGCATTAAAAAATGACAAGGAAATATTACTAGAAATATTTCATGCAAACTAATATTCAAAATAGAGAGAAGAAAAAAACCAATGTGCGTTCAGAAAAAAAGCAATGATATTCTGAAAAAGTGACAATTCAATATACGCTATTTTGATGAAGTCTATTCAAAACTTGACTATATTAGACGCTAGTTTTGTAGCTACCTAATACACCAGAGGGCAGTTAGCAGGGATTTAAGATCAGTGTTTTATGACATTATACCTAGGTATCTCAAAATCAATAATGCCTTATAATATTCATTTACATCAAACTAATGAAGCTGTTTCAACGGATTGTTTCCAGGCCTACTGGTACTGCATTTAGGAAACCATACCATAGTTTTAAAATGTCGGCTGATTTCAGAATTGTTATGATGACGTCATTATTTTACTTAAGTTTGCTCTGATACATTTGCATAAATCTAGACAAATTCACTTACTTATATATATATATATATATATATATATATATATATATATATATATATATATATATATATATACATATACGGTTATTGTGGTCAATATAAAACCCAAAACGTTGAATGTTATTTTCATGAATATACAACACGGACGGAGACCGCATAATTTTATTGCCCCACTCCCTTTCGTATGAAATAAAATATATTCATTCAAGCAAACTGGATTGTAGGGGTCTATCACATAAAATATAAAACGTCGTGTATCCTTTTTATAGATATTTGGAGAGAACAGAGATCCAAGAATATTATTTTTCCCTATTTGATCAAAATATAATGTTATCATCTTATTTCTCTGGGTAAAGCATTTAAAGAATATGTATGGGTATGAAGTCTGAATCAGAAATTGCTGAACTAGTATTCAGTAGTATACTAGTAGCAGTATACGTTTTTATTCAACATGAATATAAACCTCTTTTCAACATCTGCTTAATATTTATTCATAAATAGTTTTTATAAATAAAGTGTTCAGTAAATTTTCGAAAACGTCATTTGATTTTAATAGTAAACTCTTCATCCTGCAGAAATTATTGCGAAAGATATACAAGAGAGTTCTAATAGTCTCTCTATAGAATAAAATATGTATGCCTGTACAGCGAATAATTAAATTAAGAACGAACAAAATCTATCGTACTGATGCTTGGACGCATCTAAAAGCCCTATTTGTAATACAGCATGGCAGATCACAGAAGATAATAGTTCAAACATAACCTACAAGATCACATATAACGTTACATCAAACTTAACCCTCATAGAACAACGAGAATACTATTTCCAACTTAAGCGTAACACTTCAAATTAAACGATATTTCAGTATTAAGTGTGACAGTTCATAGAGAATACTCTTTGAATTGAAGCATAACAGATTCAAAAGAACTCATATAAAATGTAAGCGTATCAGAGAAAACATATTGCTATTTAAAACAAAGCATGACAATCCAAAGAGAAGACTATTGTGAACTTCAGTTGAACCTATTAAAATAACACCCTTTTTCAAACTGAGACCAAACAGATCAAATCAAACGCTATTTAAAACTATAGCGTAACAGCGCAAAGAGCATGCTTCTAAAATAAAGTATTTCAGTCGAGAACGCCATTTTGAAATTCAAGACATACGAACACGCTATTCCAAAGTTAAGCGTTGCAGTGCACAGAGAATACTATTTCAAACGTTAGTGCAACGCATCAAAGCAAACACTATTTAAAATGTAACCGCAACAGCTGAAACAAAACGTTATTTAATACTAAAGCGTGGCAGAAGAATGAACATGTTATTTCAAACAAAGCAGGTCAGTCAAATACTACTAATATTTTTTGATTGATCGGGGAAACAACTAATTAAGAAATTAGCGTCACAGATAGATCGATTGACAAAGTATCTATAGCGATACTCGGTAGTATTTATAATAAAGTTCGTTGATTACGGACAAAAATGCAATTTACAACTTAATGGTTAATAATAACCGATGGACTAAGGGTTTTATAAAGATGGCTGAACACATCTAAAAAAAAAAGGAAACCAGCAAAAGAAAAAGTAAGATAAAAAAAAATAGACCAACATGAAGGCATATTGAACGTAGTTATCATAAAGAACGTCACGATTTTTGAAAGTTGTTAAAATATGAATAATGTTTGTGCATGTGCTGTCGTGATAGATTACTATTATCAACAATGATTCCAATAGGAAATGAATAGAAGCAAAGATCAAAGCGAAGAAAAGAGGGGAACCCAGACAAGCAAAACACGTGGGTGGATCAATGGATATGTCGACTGATACACAGCTTGGATTCTGATCTAAAATGGCCGCCCTGTCATGTTTGATCGAAGGCGTATGTTCGGCCATTGAAAACATGTTAGCTCCGATAAACAGACGGGGGTAGCATCAGAATAAGATCTGTCATTTTTAGAATGATGTATTGCGTTTGAGGAGAATTATCAATAGGATGCTACGGCGAAGTATGGAAGACCGACGGGGCAAAAATAAACAAGGCATTAGTTAAAAAATATAAATATTGTCTGCCCTTTACGATTAGTAGTAAAATAGTTTTGTTTATTTAAGATGCGCACATTTATTCGTAAGCGTGGCAGACAAAACAATATAGTATTTGAAACTAACTTCTAACAGCTAACTGATCTAATTAAAAATGGAACACAGGATCGCCCTAATGTAACTCATCCCCCCACTCTATGATAAATACCAATGTGTATTTAGATGTATATAATTAAATATAAATCCGTCCTGTCACAAAAAATATCGGGTATAAAACGTGCCTATTTTTATCTCCCGAACGAAATCATTTCAAGTGATAAGTGAATGAGAGAAAGCAAATAGCAAGTTAGGCCCAGAAGCAAAGGGGGTCTGCTTGAGTAAATGATGAAGAAATCATTAACTCTTAATAAAAACGCAACATTTTGTGTAGTTTCTGTAGGTCATGGGAATGATTATGATCATTTCTATTTCACAAATTAAATTAGTGACTACATTTTATAATTTCATATTAATATTCGTGCGGACATCATGTCTGGCATAATTTTTTCCGTTGAAGGGTGTACTCTAGCTTAAAATAATATGCACCCTTTAATCGGCTTGTAAATCCATGGAACTTATTTGCCATGGTGCATCTTGTTTTGTTTTTTTCGTAATTATTTCTGTTTTACTTTAATCTTTCTAATTTTCTTTCATATCCTTTCTGTACTTTAAAGTACTTCATCCAAGTTAATCTTTTGGCCTAATTTCGAAACTTGTTTCCATCTTCTGTCTTTTTACGTATTTTCATTCCTTCGAAAAATCAATCATGACAATTGAAACAATTGACGGAGAAACTATATAATCAAACAACTTTTTTCGAATAATCGTTTTCAAGATGTTAAACAAATTCATACTCGTTTGATTTGTAAATTTTGTTTAAAATCAAATTACATCGGAAAGAATAATAACTCCTGTGTACTCGAACTCATAGCCCTAAACTCCATATAACTATTTTAAGTCTTTGTTTGTAATTTGTTTCAAAATAAAATTAATAATATAACAACTCATATTTGCCGTTTATGGATGTCTAACGTCAAAGCATAATTTAAAATCTTATTCTTGAACATTCTAAAAATAAATAGACACCACTACTTTATTCCTCGTGAGATTTTATTCAGAATTAGTTCATACATATAACTGATACTTAAAACGTTTCCTGATTAAAATCTACGCAATATAATTTCATAGCAAATCAATTTTTTTTTACCCTATTTACTTGACAAATTTATCTTTCTATCCCGAAGCTAGAAATGCGAATCTGTTTACCCAACGAATAAGGTAAATTCGTGATGCGTGTTTTCGAAGAATACACCTTCGTTTTGTTAGTTTTTATATTTTAATCGGCTCGTCAGCAATACAAGAAGTCGGAGAAACTTTTACTCTCACGCTAATATCTAATACTACTGCCGCCCATTGACCACAGGAAATTATTTCATAAGATACCTATTTACCGTAGCACTTTTTAAATTTCATTTTTCCTCTTAATGTTATCTGTTAGCAAGTATACATTTTCAACCGAAATAAGGAACGTTCCCTTAAACTACATATTATTTATATGGACGGTTTTGATTGACTTTTCGAAGACGACAAAGATTTACGGAATCAGGAGAAACATATCACACGTGCCGTGGTATTCGGGCAGTAGCCACACAGGTAGTAGCGTCATCATAGCAACGTTTTAACTAAACAAATACATTATTAACAGTCACTTAGCGTTACATACATACACGCAGAGTTTTGCCTTATATATATTGAGATAAGGTACAGTCATTTTCTCTTTCCAAACAACTAATATTAAGGTTGAGTTTATCAGCTTTTTCTGTGAATCGTTGAAGCGTGTGGCTTATGACAATAAAGTGTAATTCAATGGATTTCCTTCACAAAAGAGGAGTTATTTACAAAGAGCCACCATCGTAGAAAATGCAATTATGTATGCCTATATACGGAGGAATTGTCCTATGCGGTAAAAAAATTATATATCAGAATAAAACCGGAAATAGTTTGAAAAGCACTGTAAAACAGACCGCATGTAAATGCAACTACAGACAAAGGTGCTACAGGACAGCTAGTATATAAATATATATATAGAGAGAGAGACGTTTACCTATATATATATATTATACAAGTGTATTACAATATGTTTTTGCATATACTTTCTATTCTTTGTATATACCAATTTTTCAAAACGAAAGCTTGATGAGTGTTAACATAAAAGCATAGCAAAATAAAAACTACATATTGCTACATTCGAAACACCAAAATTGTATTTATCTCACCAATGATCTTTTTAAAACAAAAAAAAACCTTATTAAAATTATCAATGTGTTTCGTTAAACAGAAGAACATCCTTTATTTGTATTTTAATTCCACATCTTACTTCCATGGACTCATCAGAACACAACGTGGTTATCAATAAAAAAAACAATACATAGCGATGTAACAAACAATAAGCAATAACACAAACAACGAACATCGAATTAATCTCCATCCAGAGAGATCGGAAAATCGCTATCTAGAAAGAGCAGTAATCTTGTATAATAGAAAAATGTTATGAAATAATACGCGCAATATTATCCAATCAAAACTGCTATAACAGTTAAAAGTCAACTTGATTGGGGGTTAATAGCAATTTTTTTAATAAAGTTACTTTAATCAATGCATAATAATCTTTATATAATTTACGTAATTTAAATTTGAAAGAGCCTATTCAAAGTATAGATTACGTAAAGAAATGTTAAGTTTTAAGTGGATCGAACCTACATAACAAGAGTAAAACCTGTTTGATGATATGGAGGTACCCACTTAAAAGGGTGTTCGTTGCTAGTTTCAGTCGGTTTATAACCTGTATTTTCCATACTTAGAAATAAGGTTTTAGTTAGATAAAGGGAATATAATATCGGAGGCTATGCCTTGTTCCATGTATACGGAATTACTCTGGATAGATCGACATGTTTTCTATATCTCTAATATAGACGGAACAGCCATTCCAACATTTAGCTACGCACTTTTTGATTATTCGAACGCACAGCAAGTTTTATTTTAAGAAAGAGAAAGAGAGAGAAAAAGAGAGTGAGATGGAAAGAGATCGAGAAACAGAGAGAGAGAGAAAGAGATAGAGAAAAGGAGAGACAGGTGAAGAGAAAGAGAGAGAAAGAGATTGGCACCCGTTTACGAGTCGCTCAAAAATGATATATTTTATTTGATGTTTTTATTAAAATGTTTTGGGGTTTTTGTACTCTTATAGCTGACGCACCATATATCTAAGACCTACCCGAGATCTGGCGAGACTAGACGAAACCGAGGCTGAAACTGCTAAGTGCTTAATGAAAGACTTTCAAAAAAGCAATACATAGGTAAAAATTAAAAAAAAAACGAACAAACCGTAGCTGAAGAACTGTAAATAAATGTATTTTTTTTTGGTGGGTCAATCAAATATGTAGATGTAAATGTTTGTATTTGTTTGTGAAAATAATGTTTTTTGGGGGAGGGAGCGGGTAAACGTTTTTTTTAACATAAAACAAAGAAAGAAATTAAAATGTTATGCTTTTGAATTAGTCCTTCCGGAGATTCGACAACGTAACACAGCTTATTATAATTCACTGTTGTTACAATAGAAAGAAGTTATTGTTTTCTTCCAAATATTGTGGGCTGCTTGCTACAGCCTGCTTGGCGAATGAATGCTGCAACCTGATTGGTTAATATTTCGTTAGCTGTCGGGAGCTTCCGTGAACTATCTAATCGTTGCAGACGCGAAGTCACAAAAATGTAGCGTGTCAGCTATAAAGATACCGTTTTTTTTAATTGTTTGATTATTGAATCAATTTTTTGTAAATTTAAAATAATTGATCAAAAAATTACTATGTTTTTGTAAAATAAATACATTTTACTGAGCGATTTAATAACTGAACTTAGAATCATGTTCACTGTATTCATATTTTTAATTGTTGATTTTAGTTTTGGTAAACATTTTTTCGATTTGAAAAACTTCAAATATTGTTATCTTTTTACGAACTTAAGTGAGTTTAGGATATTTTATTTTACATTTTACGCTATAAGAAGTGCATTTTGTTTTAAAACTATGTGTTCATTATTCTGTGTTTTGTTTATTAAAATGGAGGATGTGTTGATTTTTCTGAGCATCTAAATAAAGCCACTAACAAACATATGCGACCGAAGGGCACATATATTTACTAGTACATGTAAAGATATATATATATATATATATATATATATATATATATATATATTTATTTATATATATATATATATTTATTTATATATATATATATATTTATTTATATATGTGTGTGTATTTATTTATATACATACATATATATGTATTTATTTATATATATATATATATATATATATATATTTATTTATATATATATATTTATTTATATATATATTCATATATATATATATATTTATATATATATATATATGTATATATATATTTATGTATATAATATTCATATATACATATATATATATTAACAATAAATGAGTAGTGTATATCGTTTAAAACATCATGTTTTGTTTTATCTATTTCCTTTTTTGATTTATCAATTTTAGTTTGTGAAATCGTTTTAATTTTCACAGTAGAGTATGGATGTACTTTCATCTTGCCAAGTGTTTCTATAGGCGTGTTTGTGTCGAGTATTCGACCGTCTTCATTTTCATTTATGAACCAAGTATATAGTGTTTTAATACTCAGCTGAAATGGGATAGAAACGGCGATATGAAAACAATATAAACAACTGAATATCTGCTTTCGCATGGGTAGATTTTTGTTGTTGAGTATGGGGTAATCTATTTTAAGAAGCAATACGAATGTATCCGTACAGAAAAGTGTGAATTAAATCATTATCATTGCAATTATGAGAATTGATATGCTATCAAAAATTCACTTGCAGTTGTTCCGATTGTGCCCATCGAGATATGTGTTTACATTTCTACGTGGCATTTTGTAATCGCTAATATTGATATTTAAAACATGGAGTCACGCGCGTTAGTTTCAATGGTAAAATAAATAAATTCAGTTTGATATTTCTCTGATTTAATCACAATGATGATTTTATGAGAATGGATAATTAGTGACATTTCTACAGAAAACCGTGTGGAAAATTGTTAAAACGCTTAAAAGAAAGATGGTGGAAATTAGTGACAAAAATGTTTTAAAAGAATAAGAGTTATATGAAAAATTAATGGAAGCTTATATAAGAGCTGACATGAACAAAAACGCTAAAAGCTAAAGACAACGTGCGTGCGTTATCACAGAATAATATTGAAAGCTGGTCAGGAATTCTATGATAAGAATGATTCAAAGAGGTCGTAAAAAGTATGATAATATCTGTCATAAAGGTTGGCAAATTGCCCCACAAAAGTCATTTCTTCAGAACATTGACATTTTATTTCTTCAGTTCTTGTTAATTGACAATCTAACGCATTTATTAGATACTAGTTGAGATGCCCGGTGGTGTCTGGGTTATAGAGTTGGATAGCATCATATGTAATATCATATAAAGAAGAATTCATTTTAAAAGCAACCTTAATGTTGTTAACTGACTTTCTTTACCAAGTGAGCTTTTCAGATGTATGTAAATGCTCTTAAACTAACGATTATACATATATTAATTATAGTGTGCTACATTTTAAATAAGAGTCACTAGTTCCTTTAACGGGTAGCTAGAAACGCAGCACTACTTCCATTATGTTAACATGCAAATTGCACATGTGGATACACTTATATTTAAGGTACACTCCCTGTTATGTATGTATATATATATATATATATATATATATATATATATATATATATATATATATATATATATATAGAGAGAGAGAGAGAGAGAGAGAGAGAGAGAGAGAGAGAGAGATGGTGTCAGGTTGTGTATGAAAAGAAATCAAATAAAGTGCTCGATCATATAAGAGAGCTAATATAATTTATTTAGATACTGAAATATGTAATATACATTATCTAAATAAATTAAATTATATATATATATATATATATATATATATATATATAGGTTTATAGATAGCGATAAACATATATAACAAGATAAAGAGAGAGAGAGAGAGAGGGCAGAAGTAGAAAGACGGTGAGGCGTTATGTACTAAATAAACTAAAATTATTCACTTGCATGTTATTATATGAAAAAAAATTATTTGATTTTATATGATGTTTTCTTAATCGTGAGGTCGGATAAAAACCGCACACTCGAAGTTTTCAGTCTGATACTTCCCCAACTAAACGATTACGACATTTGTTCAGTAGACTTTAAAATAACACTGATAACAAAAACACTATACGTTTTTGAAGTCTTAATGGGGTTTTGCCCTCATGGGTAAAATAGAGCCGGGGGCACGTAGATATTAGGATCATAAAGGGTAATGAAGATATTCGATAACGATTACATAGTCCTCACCGTATGATATACATTTAATAAAACTATGATATATGTATTAAGGTTCAAAGGAGGCTCTCATAGCTCCCGTCAGTTAAGAAAGCACTTATAGATTTCGGATCATTTCTATTGACTATTGAAAACATTGGAATACACTTATAAATTGTATTTAGATTTTCAGAACTTTCTTTCTATCTTACACCCATAGACACATACATTTATATATACATATATATTATGCATATATCTCCCTCATTCCTTTAGCTTTTCTCTTAACTTAAAAAATAACTCATGAATTCCGTTAGCTTAACAATCCCCTTAGCTTTTGTACCTTTCTCCCACTACCCCCTAAATCATTGTACTTAACCTTCTTAATCGTATAACTTTTATATAATATCAATTACTTTTTACTTTAACTTCCTTTAATACACGCGTTCGCTTCCCATCAACATATCCAACCTTCTAATCTTCCATTTCAACCTGATAACTAACCCACCATATTTGCATTAGATCCCAGCCCTCTTATTTACTTCATGATTTGCCTTATCTACCTTTAACCCCTTTGCACACTTCGATATCGAACTGCTTACCGTTTTCTCTGTGCATTCTAATTACAGTTTCCCCCACTGTTAAACTTCTAAATAATTATTCTTCTCACTCTTTTAATAGCCTCGATTATTCCCCCCCCCTCGATCACCTCGTCACTCGCTCACTTCTCTCGGACCCTGCTTAATCCCGACCCCCGCCCTCACTCTACATCTTTCAACCCCCATAATATTTACTTTTAACTGCCATCCCCTTCTCACTCAGGTTTACATTATTGTCACTATTTTAACCAAAGTGTTATCAAATTCGCTCTGCTATCAGTAACCTATTTAATAATTTTCTTAATAAACTTCTATATTTCTTATTCTGGATTTTTTTTATTCAAAGTTTAATTTTCCTACATCCAAACACCACTAGCGTCCCGTAACAACATATTTTACTTAAACCCAAATCTTTAACCACTTTTGGGATTTCTATTCCGATTCAATACTCGACGTCAAATTACCTTTTCCTTATTCTAATACTCACTCCCGAATTCCAATTTTACCGACTATTCACTCATTTATATATTTCTTTATCTATTAATCAATAATTTTCCTTGCGGGCCTATGATTTATTTTATTGTTTTGATTTTATTATTATTTTAATTTTTATTCATTATTTTAAATTTTTATTATTCATTATTTTTTATTTCTACACTTCAAATATATTTTGCCTCATTGTTTATAAGTAATGCCATCCGATTAAACACCTAACCCCCACCCCTGTTCATATTCCCCCGACACATTTTAGTATTTTAATTCTCCCTTCCCGCACTCATTGACTTGCCCCACACCCCTCTATCTCATTTCTAGTTGAACCCTAATTTCGCACTAGCGTCCACTTTCAACTTTAAGCGATCTACCCCTCACATTCACATTCTTAGTTTAAATCGTACTTATTCATCGCACCCGCACCCTTTTCCTCCCTTACACCCCCTTCACCTTCCTTTCATGCCTACTGGTCGCATATGAGTTTTAGCCATTTTTCACACTAGTCCTGTTTTTCAACGGGCAATCTGAAATGTTCGCCTAGACTTTAAATATTAATTCGCTGTCTTTTCGCCAATTTAAACTGAGCCTTGTTGCATCCACGAACTATTGGATCTTTTACCCTCTGGATTCTATCTATCTTCGCCGCACCTGAAGATGTGTTTTTTGGAATTTAACTCTGAATCATCTCATGTAATTTTTCGTGCCTTTTAACGACATACCTATCCACCATTCACTTTCTCCGCTGGACTTTTTGACACCGGACTTTTTAGCAATCGAACATTTGCTTGCATTCGGACAGAGTTTTGCCTTGTGTTTTTTCCCCCACAATCTTTATTTTACCTTTTCAAATTTTAAATATTGGCCTTTGCAAACTAATCTATCCCAGCGATTTCCTCTGATGATAAGATTTTGATCTTTGTAAAACGCCTGGCTTAAGGAAAAACTTAACTTGAATAAATTGCCTTTTTTTCGAAATATACCTGGCTCTGAGCAACTGAATTGAAAAAAGATCTGACTTTTGCTTTTCTAATTTTTTTTCATCCTTCTACCTATCTATCTGCTCTATCCTGTATATCGAGCTGTATACTTTTCACAATAGGTTTTACCTTTCCTAAAAATTCGCTTTTAGTTCACCACTTTATATATATATATATATATATATATATATATATATATATATATATATATATATATATATAAATAAAGCAGGCACTCACTGTAGACGTAAGGGGCTACTGAGAAAACATGGTGAAGGTTGGGGGAGGGGGGTCAAGTTAAATCAAGTGCTGAGCAGTGAGATGTCTGTTAACATTACTTTTAAATTTCTGCATGTCAGTAACGCCAGGAAAGCATGGAGCAGGGAGGAGTTCAAAAAGTACTTGTAACACAGGCACAAGGAAGCAACATTGCGGCAATGGGAAAAGAGGCTGGAGCTTGGTAGATAGTGAAGGACCTATCAAGTTGACGACTCTTTTTGGGACCTTCTCTAAGAGCGAGAGAGAGAGAGAGCGACTAGTAGATGATGCACCAATCCAGATGTGGAAACAATACTCCATGCATAAGCGGATGGTGGCTTTGTAGAGATATAGGATAATGTCAAGTGTGATAAGTTTACTGGCACAGTTAAGGTAGCCCACCTCCTTTGCAGCAGCCTTGGAAATGTTTTAAATGTATGTATTACAATTTACGTTATCTGTGAAAGACAGGTCTAGGAGTTCGAATGATGAACTCTCAGGCAGGGTTTTATTTGCCATGACAATCGGTGGTTCAAGAGGGGTATTGTAGTTATTGAAGGAAAGTAGCTTTGTTTTTCCGGTATTAAAAGTTACCATCTATTTTGACACCATTCCACTACAGACTGGAGGTCATTTTCTAAGGATTCAGCCATTGCCTCAGATATGTGCGCGTCGGTTTTGCCCACATGACGGGAGTCGAGCGTGGTGTCAGTAAAATTCCTATCTCAGTCGCAATGACCTCACAAAGGTCATTTATGAATATCAGGAACAGTAGAGGTTTAAGAATGGATCCCTGCCATGTTGCTTAGAAGAACGGCCATCGAGGACAACCTTGATCTTTCGTTTTGTTAGGAAAAAAATAATTCTATTAAATATTTATCTGTAATACCATATGAGCAGCGCAGATTTATGAGGAGCCCATCATGCCAGACTTTGTCAAAGGCCTTTGATATGTCGGGCGCTACCGACCTAGCTTCAACTTATTTGTGTATGGTACATGCTTTCAGAGATGACCGTTAGGATATCTGCAGTAGATCGTGTTTGTCTGAGTCCGTATAGATTATCAGAAAGAAGTTTAGCGTTAATTATGTGCCTGACTATCGCTAGATATATTAATGATTCAAAGATGTAAGCAATTATCGGGAGTAGACTAATTTGGCGGTAGTTTAGAGGATGTTTCTTTCTCCAGAATTCTTGAGGACTGGTACCACAGAGGCCATTTTCCAACTATCAGTAAAACGAGATTCAGCAAGGTATTTGTTGTATAGTTTAGAGAGGACAGGGGCCACCTCAGAAGAGCATTGGTTTATGGCAATCACAGGCTTTCAAGGTGGCAAGGTTTTTAAGGTTCTCAAGTGTGGCTGTAGTCAGCAATGGGAATTTAGGAAGGGGTGGGTGTGCTAAGTCCAAAGTAGGGTTAAGGACGAAACGCTGAGCAAGTAGTCCAGCCTTATCCCTGTTGCCGTGCCAACAACATCATTGGGATTTGATAGCGAGGGAATTGTCGATTGTCTATTGTTCATCACACTATTGTATCTTTTCCAGAAATCACGAGTACCTAGTTTCTGTGACTGAATGCGTCTTTTGTTATCTCTGTATACTTTCTTTTTGCTTGATTTTTAACTACTTTGCAATCATTTCTTGCCTCTACAAATTTGTGTCTGTTCGCCGTTGACTTATAGCGGGCGAATTTTCGGAATGCCTTCTGCCTATCAGCAATAGCAGCTGCCCATTCCGAGGAGAACCATTGAAGAGAGTGGGGTTTGCTGTAGAATTTTTGCGTGGGGACATAAGCATAAATGTCTGCTTTGACGCATTCGGTAAGCTAATTTACACACTGATCAGCGGGGAGTAGGAAGTTTTCACCGCATGAGGCGTCGCTGATGTGATCCCTGAGGGGTTCAAAATAAGACTTCTAATAGTTTCTCCTCGTTTTAAGCAACGGCTTTATAGCTTTTCGACGTGTTTTTAAAGTGATGAGCAGCATTACTACAACGTGATCAAAGTTTCCGAGCGGGCTATGGGCATTCACCACTAGCCTGAGGTAGTGAGGTCAAGAACAGGTCGAGAAGTGCGGCTTGCTGGTCCGCACGATCAGGAAGGCGGGTGGGATAAGTGACAGCCTGTTAGAGGTTGTGAGCTGAGTAGAAATTAACAGTAGAGTTCCCAGCTGCATCAGTAACGCTGGTTAATCTCAACTAGTCACGATGGTGTGCATTCAAATCCCCAAATACATTTTACTTTGTTCTTTCTTTATGGCGTTTTCCCTATTTCCTCCTTCTCTGTTTCTTTCACATTTATTATTTTCTCTATTTATCTCTTCCTTTCTCTCTCTCTCAAACACTGACTTTCTCGTTTTATAAGAATAATGATTTATTCGATCCTGGAAATAAGAATAGATTTAATAAATCAAACGCCCTGTTCGGCGAAGCGTAGCTACTATAACTATGTCGGTCAAACGGGACGTCCGAAGCGGCCACATCTTGTTACATGAAAACAACCCAAAATTGATGTCGACAGTTGGTTGGCGATTGGGTTTCGGATAAAAATCAATAATCAGATTCTTGTGTATGCATCTGGCTCCTACTAAACCCGCTATACTCACCGTCACCAACAATAAAGATACATCTTTTTATTTTCATGAGTCCATATGTTGTCTTTCTTTTTTCAATCACCCGTAATACAATATATATAGTGTTGATTTCATAGATTAAATCAGTATAAGCAAAAGTAATTAAACAAGTATGGTTGTTTTTTAAACATTTTTCTATTGATATGCACGTGCGTATACGAACACAAAGACCCCACCTATCATTGTTATACAGTAGAGCGAGGAAAGATTTACTGCGTCGTGTTAAGATAATGATTCATCATGGTACAGGGATCACAATATATCGTAGTCTGATGGAGCAAAGGCTGGACTGTGAGATGGGTGCGCACACCTATTTAGTGCTCTTATATTTTACGAAAACCTATGAATTATCTTGCACACCAAAGTGCTGAATAACGAATAAAATACATATATAATATTTCACACACACATACACACACACACACAGACACACACACACAACCACACCCACACCCACACACACACATATATATATATATATATATATATATATATATATATATATATATATATATATATATATATTACAGAAAATACCTTGGATGCCTACTGGCGAAAACGTAAATGCATACAGAAAGGAAGTGGAATGCCTACTATACACTGTTTTCGAGTGTCTAAAGTCTCTCTTTTGCATGGCAACCTGGCATAAGGATACTTACTCCTAAACGAAAACCCTTACTAAATATAGAAATATAACATAATATATTATTCGCAGAATAAATAAAACCCTCTCCGAAGAACAAACCACACTGGCTTATACGAGAAATGCTGCACCTTCTTCCATATGATGTTACCTATATTTACAGCACTAAGTCGGATACTCCACCAGACGAGATGAATTGTTGTACTGGAATCCGGTAAAACCAAGAGACTAAAAGTAACATATACTATAACATAGTTAATTGGTCAATTAGGGAGAGGAACATGAATGTTCTTTACTTCCTTAGTAACTCAACGTTTTATAGATGAAGGATCATTGTAATGAAATATACGAATATCAATTTATCTCATATAGATATAAAGTGTGATCACCGATAAGTAGGTCCCTTGATTTATAAGTACTTCGACTGGAGGAAAATGAAACACGAAACAATCTTATTTTAATTAGGTAGAAGAGAGTCTGAATACAGAAAAGTTTAAATTACCTACTGGAGAGTTTGAATAAGCTACTGGAGAGTTTGAATCACCTACTAGGCTATTTTTAATTATCTACCGGAAAGTTTGAATTACCTACTGGAGCATTTGAATTACTTACGAGACATCGCATTCAGATGCTTTCGATCTCTCTGTACAAGGGTCCGTCAGGATAACTTGGCATGAGAATAAATCACCATACAATCAAACCGTGACGAGATATTAAAAATAATATAGTATTCGAAGCCCAAATAAGATCCCTTTGATACAACTATACACTGGATCACAAGAGAAATTGTGTACCTTCTTCTAGCGAAGTTAGCTAAAGTAACAGCACTTAGCTGGATACTCAACCAAACAAGATGAATTGTGCCCTGGTAACGGGTAAGACAGTAAAATCACAATATAAATATACTATAACATAGATATCCTATAATATAGTAAACTGGTCACCTGCGGATAAGAAATATTACTGTTATAAACTTCTTTACTAACTTAACGTTTGTTAGATAAAGTAGTTCGGCGCATAAGATCAGACATGTTGACAGCAAAAAACTGACGACTGCATCACGACAATTCCCATTGATCCAACATTTATTGGCTAAACCGGGAATTTCAGTCGTTCGCCAGATACCTTACTCTCTAGACATTGTTCCTTGCGACTTCTGTTTGTTCTGAAAATTGAAGACGCCACGGAAAGGTGTCGGTTTTGTAGACCAGAGAAGAGATAATGCGCAACGCGACGGCAGAGATGAACACCATTCCTTAATGAAGACGTCTAGAGGTTTTTTTTCGGCAGTGAATGAATCGCCGGGCTGTGTGTGCAGAAATAAGGGGCCTCCTTTCAAGATGGTGGGGGTCCCAACCCCTCCAGGTATGTGAAATACGTTTTTAGACCTAAGGTCAGATACTTTTCAGACATAGCTCTTATATATATATATATATATATATATATATATATATATATATATATATATATATATATATATATATATATATACATACTAGCAGAATCCGTGTCTCGACATTATCAAATGATGTACGTATTAGCCGATTAATTTCTCAAAGAGTATTTGAAAGCACCCTAGTAATGTAGTTGATTAAAATAGGATTTATCTATGGTTTGAATTAATTAAAATAGAATTATCTAGTTCTTAGGTGACTGCTCTCTCCTCTACGATTGTAAGTGGCGGTATATTTAACAAAATTAAAACTACTGTTTCCCAAGTAAATATGATCCAAGAATATGCGTAAAGGTTTCCAAGGTCAATGAAGGAAAACTACTTCTAGATTTAGGATATTTTTATCACAATACAGAATTGTCATTGTGGTCGGAGATTGAATTTATCAACATTGAAAATTGATATTTTGTCTAATACTGACTTTAGTTTAATTATATGGCGATTGATTTAAGGAATTTTCTGTGGTTATTTTGTTTTCGATTCATCGACTGGTAACTCATCTGCACTTTTTCCATTGACTATGTTTCTGCTATTTCGTTGCCTCTTCGTTCAGAAAATGGCGATGTTTAACTTGTTTAAGATTCATCGGCTTGGAGAGAACTGCAGCAGTCTAGAAGGAGTTATTTAAACATTGACAAATAGTTAAAGAGAGGAAAAGTAATAGAAACCAAAAATGACCGAGAACCGAAAAGACAAAGTAACAGATACTTCACCTTACGTTTAAGTATAAAGTTTAAAAGTAAAAAGTACATTTATTTTGAATATCAGTTGCCGTTATAGCGTCAAAGAATGTATGTAAAAAGTTGTGAAATACATTGGAATTATATTCAGTATGACTTAATATTGAATAATGTTCGATGAATAGGAAAATGTAGATGAAAATAATGATTAAAATCTCGCGCCGGTCTCTGTTCGAAATTTATTACAAAGCCTTTTACTTCTCGTAAATTAAACATAGAAGCGTTACACTTAACTGACGTATAATCATGATCATAAAAATCAATTTTAATAAATCGACGAATGCTAATTTCAATCGAATAGTAGCAGAAAAATTATACTTATCTGTTTAATGTATATAGCCTAGAAATCGTTGAAGAGAGAGAGAAAGAAGAACGAAGAGTGTAAAAGAGAGAGAGATAGACGGTTAATAGGTGAAATAAAAAATCAAACGGTCTTATGTTAAATACGCATCAAATAAAAAAAGACGAAAATGAAAACACGAATGTTGAATTAATCAAAGGAGTTAACAATGACACAATGAACTTGTGAAGACGAATACCTTACGTGAAAAACACACGAATGTTTAGTTTATATTAGATGTGTATCGATAGTCAAACCAAATGATGAACGAGTGTTTAATTGAAGGTTTGTAGAGAAACTAGTATGACGTGCGTCTATATAATTGGTATTAACAAATGAATGTTGTCGAAGTAAACACTGCAATTTGTTATATGCTGTAAGCATTTGATCAAGATCCATGAGCCTTAAAACGTAATGTGTATTAACTTGTCTAAAGTGGTTAAGTTACCAAAATTAAATTATACTTGAAGCTAAGGGAAATGTCTTAAGTCGATTCGATGAATAGATTGTAGCCGCTATTTCGAATCAATGCACAGTTAGAATTGATTAATTTCGTTAGATGCATTCCGTACATTCCGGAAGGAGATGAAGTCTATACTTACTTGTTATAAATAAGGAAATCCGATATTCTAGAAAATCAGTGGTATATAAAGGAGTTTCTATGAAGTTTGTGTGGAATGTATTGTATTATATATTAAACTAATGTAAGATGAATGGAAAATGATAACGATTACGTTTTTATAAATTATCCTTTGTTTATTAGGGCATGTTGATGAAGGGGAGAGTGTTAGTATGAATGTATTACAGAGAAAATATTTTGCTACCATCTTTATGGAGTATGTTTTGGGGAGAGTCTGTGATGGTGGTCTACACTTGTCAGATTGAGAAAATATGTATACGTTTTCTTCAAACACGCTCGAGTTAATATGCTCAATAGATTGGTGAGTTTAGTAGCCTATGATGCATGAGGTAATTTTCGTACTGTCGCCGAAGGTACAGGGTAGAACGTCTTCACTTTATATATATATATATACATATATATATATATATATATATATATATATATATATATATATATATATATATATTTGTTTATTTTTTATTTCAGTCAAACACATGAGGATGGTGTCTAGTAGGTAATTCAACCTCCTTATTATATATGTGTGCATGTGTGCGTGTTTGTGTTTTACTTGTTATCTCACCCAACTCACCCTTTCGGTGACTTGTACTATAATATGATACTCATGGCGATATTCTTTTTTGTTTATGAAGTTACAGATAAAGTTATCAGTAGGAGAGTGGTTATTTGATGAATTAATTAAGAATTTGACTGATCAGAAATATTAACTTTATTTTCGAACACACATAAATTATTAAAGCGATGGATATCTTAAAATGTATATTTTTATTATTACAATATATGAGAATAAAAGTGAGGAAAACCGGAACTGATTCACTCAACTTTACTATAATGATAGATGTATAAATGGTGTCGATTGTAGATTACACAGAAGGTAGACACTCAGTAAAACTAGGTTTTGTCATGTGAATTTATTTAACAATTAACTAATTATACTAATATTATACTGCTCTATTTATCAGCAGAAAAATAATGTGTGTTTCTCTCTGATATTGAACATATCCAATGGCGGTTCAAGAAATCGAAATATGGGAAAATAGATTCGCTACGTGATAATTTTCTTTCATGCTAACTGTAAAAATATTTTCTTTACCTCTAGAAATGCAAGAAAGAAATACTCATTTTATTCTGCTTTTGTAATTCTTTCTAAATGTAAAGTACCATTAGTGTCTGCTTTTACATTAGTATCAAGGTAAGAACACGATTTGAACGTTTGAAAAGAAATTAGCAACATTTGAACAAAATTCTAAATGTGTTAACTTTTATTTAGGAATGGAATTAAGGGTAGGTCATATTGTGTTTTTTTTCGCACTTCAAGCATCTAATTAATTAATCAGAATTACTCAGAGTGTAAGTGGCGTTAAACGTGTGCACGAAATATATTGCTACATCTGGATTTTATGAAGTTATGTGCATTGTTATATTTGTTTTGTTTCATAAAAAAGCTTCTAAGTGTGTACGTATTGAAGTAAATAATATTAGTTTGAATAACCCGAGACATGTATATTTTATATATCTGATGCATGAAAATACAACTCTTAAAACAGGAATATTGCTTGATGTCAACGCCTTCGATGGAAGGCTATCTATATAATAATACTCTGAAACAACTTAATGTTATTAAGTACGTTATTACTCTCCACACTTTTAAAAAACTAGGTGATCATGCTATCGCCGAAAATGTAATGCAATTAAAGTAATTTTAACAATTTTATTTAATATCGTTGTTGTGTATAACGTTTAACGCATACTAAAATACACTTTCCTGGTCTTCTGGGCTAAGAGCAACATGTAGTAACAGTTTTCCCTATAATTGTATACTTATATCGTTGGGGATGCGTACGCACCGTTCGTCTATTGTTTATAAATATGTTACAAAGTACTTATTAAGATAATCTCACATAACCAAGTATATTATGAAAATACATTTACCAGAGCACTAAGATAAGTATGTTTCAGTTTCAACAATGGTAGTCCAATAATATCGTGGTGTTTGTGTTTGTGTTTGAGCAAGACGTTCATAGAATACACGGCAGAAATATACAACGGGACACTCTATAATTCTTAGTCAATATTAGTTTACTAATGTATAATGTGGTTAAGATGCAGACATACTAATCTTCATCGGCTTCTGTGGTAAGATAATAGGTGTTTAAATGTTATGTTATTAACATCCTAGAAGTACATCGCTTACAATTTAGAACGATACCTTGTTAGAATTTATTTTAGTAACCGACGTCACGTTTAATGATAATATTAATGATACCCACCCACAGCTTTCCATATTCATTTCACTCTTCGCCACTAATGACTTCTCGCAGCCTGGACTCTCCTCCTACGCTCACTGTAGCTACGACTACTAATTTTCCTTATCAACTCATTATGTCAACCCAAAATGTTTATGTACTTGCATGACATTTTACTTCGAATTATCATCCTGAGGAACTCTTACAATAAAGACAAAACGTTGATGAATATATAAAAAAATATATCTTGTCTTTTTTACTTTTTCGTTTCCCATATATATATATATATATATATATATATATATATATATATATATATATATATATATACTATCAGGTCGGAAGGAAAGTAATGTCGTCTTTGTCCGACACATTTATTTCATCTCGAACATTCATATTAAATCATTTTAAATCTTTACAATAATTTCTCTCATTTTGTATGTCTTCTGTCTAACGATCAACTAGCTTCTTGATGCTTTCTTCAAAAAAGTTCTCTGATTTTTTAGAGAAAAACAAATGTAGATATTTTTGAGTAGGTTGTCACTTTCATAAATGTTATTGTTTAAGTAATGCTGCATCTGTTTTTTGCGTTGCGTATTCTTGCAAAGAACCCATTTTTCATCTTCAGTCACAATTCTTTGCAAAAATTGTTCTAGATGATTCCTGGAAAGCAAAGATCTGCAAACAGTCAATCTTCGATTTCGTTTAGCCTCGGTCAAATCGTGGGGAACCCAGAGTCCAAGTGTTGAAACTTTTTCCTAACTCGTGAAGACATTAAATAATTGTTGTATGGGTGGTATTGAATTGCTGAGATACTTTTCTGCTGGTTAACTTTGAATTTGCTTTCACAGCATCTTTAATGGCGTCTTTATCAATTGGTCTTCTGGAATGTCGCAGAAGATAATGTTGCAAACCACCGCGTAAATTTTCGATTATTCAGAACAATTATCTCATAGACAATTCCAATATTCATTTAAGTTCTGCAGCTGAGTTTTCTTTTTTGGAATTCATGTCTCAGATGTTCCTCACTAATATCAATTTATTGACAACTGAGACCGTTAAACTTTATATTTTCTAACAAATTACTATATCTGAAAGGCAAAACAAGATATTAAGACACCAATTCGCCAACAAATCTAAAACTGTGTACAACTTAGGAAACTGCAAAGTGATGAAGTAAAAAATTCGACATCCCATCCTTCCAAAATTACAGTATTCGGCATTAAATAACCCGAAAATGGTTGATATGTCGTAAAATACACCAGCAAAACATTATGAATACAGTTTTTAAGATATGAAGAACTTGAAGCATAAAACCCTTTAAAACATACCGGATTAGACATTAAAAAAGTCGAAAATGGTTGATATGCCGTAAAACAAAAAAAACAATCAAACACCATAACAATATGTCAAAACATAGGAAATAATATCTTGAGAAAAGAAATAACTTGATATATTTGCTTTATCAACATCAGGAGTTATGCGCACACTTTCAGCAGAAGTGATTAATACCGAAATTTAAAATTGAGATTTTGCGATTACAGCTTGCCAAATTAAGCACGTACTCTAAGAATATTTAAAACAGTGCCAATTTTTCTTTGCGCTGATATACAATATTTGTGTTACGGAATGATCGTTATCAGATTTCTATTTAAAAATTAGTTTTTGAAACGTAATTTATTAAATCGCTTTGTGATTGGAAATTAAATTAATTTGCTTGAAAAAAACTGCATCATATGATATTGTTTACAGACAACAATCTAAGAATGATTGAACTGCCTATAAATGTAACACTTACGCAATCATTTGCTGTTATATTGATCTGCCTATATCTCTACAGAGATAGATATAGAACCATTGTTCTCTTTCTGTATCCATGTCTTTCACATTCTCACTGTGTATCTGTCTCTTCATTCTACAAAACAAATACATATGTATGTACAAGCGAGGGAGATGTTGTATATGTAAGAAGTCAGCGAAATGATGAGAATGACGCCTGAAGTTGGTAATCCTTCTTCATAGGCATGGGTCGGAATCCTGTCCAATGCTCATTTTTCTCACTGTGAATTGTCTTTTTTCCTTTCCCAAAGGAGAAAAATAACAGGGTTTTTTTTTAAATATTATTCATGCAAACCATTTTTTTTCAAAAACCATGATGCCTGTTTTTTTAAAAATAATTTGTTTTCATGGATAATTGTTGTGGCCCTGTTAAGGTGACGGAATGAACACCCGAACTCGAGGTTTAGAAAAACAAGTATATCGAAGACAATATAATACAAAAGAGACACAAGAGTGGGTATAATTCAGTTTTGACTGCCAGTATAGACTGGGGTGGATTCAGGTATTTAATTCCTTCCCACCGCAGAATTACAAGGAAAGTGAGGGAAGAGTCAAGCCAGCGCCCCTAAAGAAAAAGCACTCTAGCTTAGAAAAAAATAGCCTCTGCAGCTCCGTCGGTTTTCCTCGGTCAGACGCCTTAGGCAGTAATCGATAAACTTACTCTACCCCATACAGGGGAGGGAAGGCCGGGGAGGGTGCACCTCCTAGGAAAACTCAGGACAGTATACCTCAGCCCATCAGATAAAATGCCACCGAAATGGCCCAGCCCCTGCCGGACTGATTGTCGAGAACGAATCCTCGACTGGTATTACCCCATCCCGACGTCCTCAATCAACCAAAGTTAATGAGAGACTGATCATGCTGGGGTTGGCTCTGGGTATTCAATTGCTTCTATATCAGTTTTCAGTATTTACCGAAATGGCCCAGTCCCTGCCGGACTGAATGTCGAGAACGAATCCTCGACTGGTAGTACCCCATCCTGACGTCCTCAATCAACCAAAGTTAATGAGAGACTGATCATGTTGGGGTTGGCTCTGGGTATTCAATTGCTTCTATATCAGTTTTCAGTATTTACTCCAACAGTGCTCGATACGTAAGCTACACAGAGACTCCCGCGTTTCAGCTTCATGGGAATCTTTAACGGTTCTTTTCAGGGATTTAATTTTACTGGTCCTGGTATAAATAGTATTTGCTAGTTGTTAAAATCCTAGTTGATATTACTATTTTTGTTCTGATTTTCTCGTCCTTATTTATATTTAAATAATGCAGTATTATGTTGTCATTTTCATTTTAGTTATATCATACTTTTATTTAACTTTTAATTCATTTGCTGAAGCTACTAAAATGCATTCTCTTCAATGTTTCCATCCTTGATTTACTGTTACTCTGTATATACGATTATGGGTTCAACAGTTATTTCTCAATGGAAAAGTAGCGTGAATGTATACAAACATAAGTACCTTCTTCCTTTCGGGACATGCTTCGGTGGTGTAGAAAAAAATGATCTGAAGATCGCTTTCCGAATCCCATCAGTCAAACTACATAACTTCCAGGGCCTTTTTGAAGCCTACTAAAAGAATATACTCATATACGTACTTCCTTTTTGAAGAGTGTGGGCATTGAAAAAGACGCATAGGTTGATTGCTCTCTGATTCGTTAAACAATGCATACATAAATGCTTTCATATATGCTACTTTACGTACATTTGTTCGTGAATATGCATGTGTCAGTATGTATGTTACTATCAAATAACATTGTTTCATTAAAGTATCGCCTTACAGATTGAAACAATTTTCACTTTCAATTCTAATACTCTTAGATAGAGCAGCAATTATCCATAATTATGATCTGCTTGCTGCCTTAAACTGATAAGTAACAACCCGTTAAATTAGTAAACGATAGCGAAAAGTAAGTATTCAATCTATTTACTTGCACGTTTATTATAATGCTCAAAAACATTTTTTTTATCGACACAATAATGTTGCCACAGGAGTGTTTCTTTGTATGTGAACAGAGAATACATATGTTATTGCCTGTGGCGTCCTTCATACGCAGAATAATACACAATTGCTATTTATCAATACATCATTCGATCATAAAAGACGGGACCAAATATGCAATAATTATAACATATACGACAATAAAGACGTATGATATCTGATATATAAAATATAATAGACTCGCATTAAAAAAACATGTAAAATTAGGTCGATTCATTACTCAATAATTGCGGCAACCGTTTAAATATACAGTATAATCGATCATGTTATGTCTGTTTTCTTCGTCTATTACTTACGTATAAGTTCTAAAACTACCTGACGAAACTCGAGAAAATGTGGGATGAGATATCTTTGAAAGACGATGTGTATAATAGGGGGTGTGAAATGTTATACGACTACTCATAGTTCTAATACTATTCATGGGGTTACTACGAGTGTTAAAATTAAACAATGAACACTCTGATTTTAAATTGCTATTGCAACCTATACACACAATATATATCTTCATCTGGCTGCTTACTGTTGTATACCCTCAAATGTAATGTGGCTACATATAACGATGAGTAGTTTCATGAGGGAAGGAGCTAGCATGCTACTTTCTTGTAGTCGTGTTATTTTAATGTTTGAGTCTAAAAATGAATTGTCAAACTGCACCACTTTTGTTATTAAGCACCGTGGTAATGTAGGATATACCCCATAATATTATTTTCCTCTCCTCCATTTCCACGATCTCTCTTCTCGGTCTCTATTTACTACGTGTAATAGCAGTACTAATAAGAATTCGGGTACCCACATTGCACACTTGTTTTGCTAGTCTGATTGTAACAATAGTGGTCAACGACTATAGGATACACGTATTCCAAAAAAATAGATACAAAGTTTTTATAATCTTTTAACGGTTTATTTAATTAGAAATTTCCGACATACCTTAGAGTCTTGCTGTAAGAAAATATAATAGGACTGAGAAACACGGAGCCATTATTAGTTTAATAGACGACGTCAGAGACAAGAGTCATAAGTAAGATATTTGCTGTCAATGCAAGGCTTCATTATTCATGCATGTCTTAGAAAACCAAATGGACTGTGCAATGTAATTTAGACTATGTAAGCAACATTAAACTCAGGCGTGTTTTGTTTCATTATAGGTAACTCATTAATATGATAAAAATATGCATTTTGTGTGAAGTCAGTAATCTACTCTTATCAATATTCGCCCCACGAAAACAACAACAGTGAGCTAAAAGAAATAGCTTATATGAAGGAAAAAATATATATATATATATATATACATATATATATATATATATATATATAAATAATTATATATATATATATATATATATATATATATATATATATATTTAAGATGCGTGTGTTTAATATCCGGATTTAGGGTGCACATTCTATTTGAAACGCACGCATATAAGACAAGAAGCAAATGATAATATATATGTGAGTGTGAATTATAGAATTGCTTGAATGTTTGTACTTCACTTATAGTCACTGATCATTATTGTGGAGGTATAAACTATCATTAAATTGTTAATTTTTAATTAACTAGTTAGTAGGCACTTTCCTTGGCTCTTAGTCTTCATCATATCCTTTCTTAGTTGAGCTGCACGTTTATTTAGTTATAACTAGTCTTAGTACCAATCGCTACAAGATTCCGTGAAATTATACATATACATACCCAATAATCGTAATGCTTTCAGTCAAATGTTGAAATTCGTTATATCAAGATATATATTTCTAACGTCTGTGATAGGCTCTGCTCCTGGGGTCTTTGTGTAAAGTTTAAAATAGCATTTAAGTTTGTCTGTTATGCACATCATTGAAGTATCTTATTTCCTTGTATGTTATGATTATATTCGTACTAGTATTTTATTTTTTATTTTTCGTACTTACGTTTGAAGCATCATATTCACTGCCAATCTCGCAAATTGTATAAACGCAGATTAAAATGAAACTTCGTGTTCCTTATTTCTCTAGATCACCACCTGTGTATTCTGGAACTGAAAACTGAACAATTGCATAAATGATGTACTTCTAATATAGGCCTATGGAATCTTTGACTTATCGCTTGCACCGCTTCATCCATTTGGATCCCGGACTACTAGGGCAATATACTAAAATAATTTTCACGACTGTTTCTGCCCAGTAATTTCATTTCTTTTCTTGTGTGGGTCATTTTAATCACGTGTTAATATCTCAGCGTATAACCATTTCTGATGTAACATATTTATTCATGTTACATACACTATCATTTCGTGGAATTGTCAGGAAATACAATTCTTACTTTAAGTTATGCTATTAGCCGCGTCTAGTAGTTTATTGCTGAATATTAGCAGTGTATTTCGCTCAAGTCTGAAGCGAAAGCGTCTCAATATTTTACTACTTGCTGTTCCATTCTATTATAATGATGACACACGTAGTGATACCACTCAAACACAACGAAGCTCAAGTAGGCAACGTATGTCAGCAATGTGATGGTGCTTTTGTTTGGACATCTAAAATATAATCATGATAAACTACTTAACAGTAAGAATCAAAATAAATGGAGAGTACTATGAATGCTACTAAAGAAGCAATCAGAAATATGTGAAAACCTAGAGGAACGTTGATGAGAACTGGTCACGTTAACGCAACGTTCCCAAGTAGCAACTGAAGGTTATTCTAAATTGATACTCTTATGCACCTTACCAGTAATCATTATTTAACTACTGCTTTTCTTAACTCACACATGATGCGACCATATATGATGAGAAGTCTCAAGAGGACAGAGACACCAGATTATCCGTGATTGGATTGCAGTGCTTCAGCGTCGTTTAAACAGGTAAATTGTGAAACACCTTTTGAACGATTTTTCTACATTGAAATCAGAACGTGCCTCGAGAACTTCGTGTTTCCATCATTTTTCACACGTCTTGACAGTTACTTTTACTTTTGCTATCATTGTTTTTGGTGAAATCCCATAAGATGGTTATGTTCCCGATTCTAGTCAGATAATAAGAATCTTCTCTTTATAACTTTTAATCTGTTATCCGCCACTAAAATAGACATATTCTCTCCATAAATATTGGCCCTAAACAACCGTGCCTATAATTGTATTAATTACTAGCTTACATTTTACAAACTGAAAGTAAGTGAGTTACTTTACAATATTTGCGTGTTAGACTATTTGTATTTATTAGGATATTTTCCTGAGAGTTTCTCATAGATGGACGTTAGTTAAGCTCTTCAATTACTAGTAGTAGTTGTGATAATCGCTTAACTATAGTCTACGTAGTGCAACATTAATATATTAAGCTTATATGTGTCTTTATAATGAGCTACCTGAGGATTATGGATGTTCTTTGTTATTATTAGTATTATTATTACTTTTTGTTGTTATTATTATGATTATTATTATTATTATTATATACCACTTATTACAAGGTTTTAATAAGTTATTAGCTGTAATTTTGACTGATGAAACCGTTAGTTTTCCGCAAAATCTTAGTGACAACATGTCTCTTCAGATTTACAGTGGTCGCCTCTTCGTTCAATCAACATTACAAATAATGTTGCGGTCTGGCAACAGTATTTTCCTATTATTGATACCCACCTGTGTCTTTCTCAGGAATTTTAGTAATATTACGCCTTCTAAGGATGCCAGTATTTTCTGTATCATTAACCTCCCCGTTATCTCCATTGTCGTTGACCATTCACGACCATTTTCGGCGAGGTTGCGAGTCAAATATTTTGGAATTTTCTACGCTAACTGTTTAAGTTCACTTATTCATGATTTTCCTATATGTTTAGTTTGCGATTGTACATTAACTGAATTTGGTCGTTGTCACCGTATTATATAGTAATGACTTCTTTACTCGAGGGTTTTCATAATATTCCGACTGTTTTTACCAATTCTTTGTATTTTAGTCAATCGTGCCTTTGATTTAATGTTTTCATTGTCTTTTGCCCCGGTTGAAATAAACTGTTTAGAATACATGCACAATCATCGGTGTTTCTCTTATTTCCGTAAGGTTCCATATTCATTTAAAATCTCTGATGAATGGCATCTATTTGCTTAGTTGTGTTGTCACCTTCATTTGATGGTGAGGTAGCAAAATCAACGAATTTGTATGTTTGTTCTTGAAATGAGATTGTTCGCTTTGATGTCTCTGTAAAATGGTATTTTATGCTTTTAAGTTTCAAATACACTAACCGATCTGCACCTGTACCATTTGTCTGCATGCTCAAAATTATGTCGTTTTTCAGAGTCCCTAGTAGAATACGTTTTCGACGCAACCATGTGTCTTTTTATTTTCCGTTTGTGCTAATTTTCTGCATTAACATATGATGTGATTGATTGATTAGTCCTCGTTTCGACATACTCGAACTGTTTTCCTGCGTGTGTGTTTGTGCTAGCCTTTCTGTTGTTTATTCTGATTTGTTCGGCTGTCAGTAGAAATGTCGTTTCTCTATTCAAGTATCCTTTCGTAACCGTATACCTTTGATTTATTCGGCTACATTTAATAGTACATCGAACTACTTTACTAAGCATGTTTTATGTAGCGATTCCGTTTTCCCTTTGAACTATTTTTCTGTAACTCTATCAGTGCCTATGTGTTTTTGTTTACAATTTCGTTTGTCAGTTTCATAAAAAAATGTATGTATTGTTTCTTTTCGCATTTTCTTTTTCTCACCTTTCTATTCTCCGTATCGCGGCTCTCCATATTGTTCGTCTAAGAGTGTAATTTTGGTGATGTTATTCAGTCTCTTGTTTTGTGAGTTCTGTACTTTTCTACTCCTTTATTTTTATTGTCCATAGAGAGGATTCAGTTTTTTCCTAGATCTCGATTTCGTTGGTGCGTTATATTTCTGCGATGACGTCATTGATCTGGGATATTACAGTAGTTTATATAGTTACAGTATTTAAATTGCGTCCCACATCTACCTGTGTGTTTTCAGTCTTTTACTTTACTTACGTCTTTACTTATATCCATTTGCTGCTAGTCTAAGTCCCCTCCTTATGATATATCTTGCTTGATCTGCAATTATCTGTGCCGCTGCATTGAAGTAAGCAAGTACTTTCGATGGCTTTATCTTGCTGTGTAGGTTAGTTCTTTAGATAGCATTTCATCACCAGTCAATTCCGTTGCAGTTAATTTCCTCATCTCAATCATACTGCCTTTACTCTATCATCATCATCATCATCATCATCATCATCATCATCATCATCATCATCATCATCATCATCATCATCATCATCATCATCATCATCATCATCATCATCATCATCATCATCATCATCATCATCATCATCATCATCATCATCATCATCATCATCATCATCATCATCATCATCATCATCATCATCATCATCATCATCATCATCATCATCATCATCATCATCATCATCATCATCATCATCATCATCATCATCATCATCATCATCATCATCATCATCATCATCATCATCATCATCATCATCATCATCATCATCATCATCATCATCATCATCATCATCATCATCATCATCATCATCATCATCATCATCATCATCATCATCATCATCATCATCATCATCATCATCATCATCATCATCATCATCATCATCATCATCATCATCATCATCATCATCATCATCATCATCATCATCATCATCATCATCATCATCATCATCATCATCATCATCATCATCATCATCATCATCATCATCATCATCATCATCATCATCATCATCATCATCATCATCATCATCATCATCATCATCATCATCATCATCATCATCATCATCATCATCATCATCATCATCATCATCATCATCATCATCATCATCATCATCATCATCATCATCATCATCATCATCATCATCATCATCATCATCATCATCATCATCATCATCATCATCATCATCATCATCATCATCATCATCATCATCATCATCATCATCATCATCATCATCATCATCATCATCATCATCATCATCATCATCATCATCATCATCATCATCATCATCATCATCATCATCATCATCATCATCATCATCATCATCATCATCATCATCATCATCATCATCATCATCATCATCATCATCATCATCATCATCATCATCATCATCATCATCATCATCATCATCATCATCATCATCATCATCATCATCATCATCATCATCATCATCATCATCATCATCATCATCATCATCATCATCATCATCATCATCATCATCATCATCATCATCATCATCATCATCATCATCATCATCATCATCATCATCATCATCATCATCATCATCATCATCATCATCATCATCATCATCATCATCATCATCATCATCATCATCATCATCATCATCATCATCATCATCATCATCATCATCATCATCATCATCATCATCATCATCATCATCATCATCATCATCATCATCATCATCATCATCATCATCATCATCATCATCATCATCATCATCATCATCATCATCATCATCATCATCATCATCATCATCATCATCATCATCATCATCATCATCATCATCATCATCATCATCATCATCATCATTATTATTATTAATAGTGTTATTATTGTTATTATTAAATACAACAAAATAAGTAAACATGGACAAATACCTTTGGTTTGTAATTTATACGACATAACAGGTTTCATAGTTATTCAATAACTAAATTATATCTAATTGAAAGGGTACATGGTATAGGATTAGCTAAAAGGAAATTGCAATGTTACCAATAACTAGGTCAGAAGTCTAGGTTAATATCTTACTTAACGGTCCAAATACACAAGAAATCACAATATATGTGATGGAATTAAATTATAACCGATTTCAAAGTTCATTAATTTAGAATAAAGATGACTCACTATGGATCGCAATGGGCGTGGTTTACCGCAACCAAAAGAGAAACCTAATCGGTCATTCTCACAACTTCGTATACCACAAAAGAAACTACAAATATGATAGATGAAAACCAAGAGAATAACAAGTGTGCGTTATGCAGTAAGGAGGATCAAACAATACATCAATTTCCAAATGAATTCATCAAGTCTTCCCACAACGAGATAAAAAAGGAACAGACGTAGCAGCTACGGGAATATAAACTAATTAGCAGTGCGCATATATGCATTTCTCAGTAAATATAAATGTGGAATATGTTTTTATAATATAGGTTTACAGAAAACAAGGTTATATATACCTCGTGCTTACTCAATGTTGCCAGGGATCATTTAATTTTAATTTTTTTTCTTCGCTTTTTATCATGAGCTTTTATTACAATCATTTTTAAAATATGATTTTTTTTAGTTTAATTTAACTCTTACAGTATCCTGTCGTAATTTGAATTTTTAATAGAGGCAATTGTAATAAATTAGAACACTATAAAAATAATAATATATTAGATAATGTTGTTTAAAATTACTGGATGTAAAACTTTCAATCTCTTAATACATGGGTAGTAGTTAAGAAGTATGAAGCCAAAATGGACTTTTCATTCGACAGTTTAAATACTAACACACTAATTTATATTTCGAAGTTTCACAATGTCATATATGTTTGTAATAAAAACGTGAAATGGCTAATTGTGTACGAACAAAGACAAATCCTTTATCGCCGATTTAATTTCATGAATAAATTATCTTTACATAAGAAAATATTATTTTAGTTTACGCTATTCTATTGTTTATTACTATTACATGATATATTATGATGTGTATTGCATGTCGTCGAGAGATTCGCAGCTATAAATACCGAATAAGTGGTTACACAATTGTATTACTATAGTCAGTATTCTACCTCAAACACACCACTGAGACAAATAGAGATGTGTTTAAACTTACACACATTAATATATATCAAACCTATCAATTCCTTTTTAAAGTATTTATACACGAACATGTCTTTCGTCGTTATACGACTCATCAGTGGCGCTGAACCTAGCTGGATTTGAAATCGGGACCCATAGTCTTAATCTCTACCACTGAGCCAATCCTCGCTTGTAGAAGAGTGAAACTATCTTTTAGGTTAAGCAATGCCTTGTAAAATACATTGCCCACCGATTTTATAAATGTTATACCTCTATACTTGCTACAGACCGTTCAGGTTGCCTTTCGAATCTATAACAAGATCAAAGTTGCGTCTATCAAGTTGTGAGGTAAATTCATACGTCAGATATCAAACCGTGGACTTCTTCAGCAGTCTAATCACACCAGAACCGGAGAACCCCAAGGGAGATGCTATAAAGGGCATGTGCTTTTCCTATATTTATTTTCTTGACTGTATTATGAATCTCACAGCAGGTGAAGTAGTCCATCATCACATGGTTGACAGCCTCCTGCGAAAGAGTTTTGATTACCTCATCATCCACAACTTACGAATTCTAGAATATGTTCAGTCCACCGTTTTATAATACCCTCAGCCTGTTTGTGGATAGAATACCTATCTTTGAATGTGAGTAGTACAATAGATAAAGAGTGTGGTCCAAAAACCTGCCTAATCAAGTGGTATATCATGTTGATACTTTTCCTATCATAGTGATCTTCTGTATAAACAGAATATTCCGGCCACCATTGGTCCTTCGTATGACATCTTACTGTGAAGAGTCATGTATCTATTAATATATATATATATATATATATATTTATTATATATATATTATATATATATATACATATATATATACATATAGATATACATATATATATATATAGAGAGAGAGATATACATATACATATATACATATAAATATATATATATACATATAGATATATATACAGATACATATATATACACGTATACATATGCAAATATACATATACATATAAATATACATATATATATAAATGTATATATACATATATATACATATACATATACATATATATATACATATACATACATACATATATATATATATATACATATTCATATATTTATACATATACATATACATATGTATACATATACATATACATATATTTTAATACATATACATATATTTGTATACATATATACATATATATATATATACATATATACATATGTATATGTACATACATATATAAATATATACACATATATATATATACCTATATATATGCATACATATATACATACCTATATATACATATAAATATATGCATACAGACATACATATATATATATAAATATATATGTATATACACATATACATATATATATATATACATATACATATACATACCCATTTATATATACACACATATATATATACCTATATATACATATATATATATATATATTGTGTGTATTTAGGCAGCAAGTTTTCATTTAGGCGAACGTTGTTGAATAGCACGGAGTGTTTCTGCTTTGTGATCTTTTTTTAAATTTATTTTTTCCATCTTCCGAATGATCAACTTCGTACCTCGATCGTTTGCCTAAATATATATATATATACATATATATATATACATATATTGACAAAGTTATAAACAGTTTATGTGAGTGTGTCAGAAGGTTGTCAAAATACAAAAGATGTCCTGTTAAAAAATGTCCATCGATAAAATGTCTCGTAACATAGAGATTAAGAATTGACAGAAAAAACTACCGCTAAACGTTCGTATAGACTGCATTAATAGGGTAAAATACTGTGATTCTAAGATTAATTTATCTAAGAAAAAAAAAAATATATATATATATATATATAGGAAAGGAAAAAAAATCCAAGAGATATTTTGGGTTGACATTTTTGTGTTTACATGATGGACTGATAAAGGAAAAGTAGAAGTCGTGGCTACTGTGCGCACTGGAGGAGAGTTAAAGCTGCGAGAAGTCAGTGGTGGTGAAAGATTGAAATGAATGAAACGAATATGGTAAACTTCGAGTCCTTTTTCATTTACATTACGTCGGATTAATCTCATACTTCCTTACTCATATATATATATATATATATATATATATATATATATATATATATATATATATATATATATATATATATATATATAATGATAATAATCCAGGTAAACATCTACAGGTTGGTAATCCGAAGAATTTCAACCGCGTTTATAAAAAGTGCTTAATATCAAATAGAGCTTTATATATGATTATTTTTATTTACATAGACATGTACAAAATCTGCGACACTGGCATGTCGATGTTATCGATCAACAGTTTGTATAAACTGAGATCCTATCAGGCAGATTTTGAATCCGATCTTAACCTTAGATCATATTTGGAGAGAATAACATGGAGAAAAAGAAGAAGAAAAGAAATTTCAAATTTCAAAATTCAGAGAGTCACGTGGTTTGCAACCGTTAAGAATAAAAAAGTTTAAATCTAAAATCTAAAATATAAAATAAAACACAATAGAACAAATAAACTAAAGTAAAAAGAGAGCGATGAAATAAAAAGATATGTAGATAGATAAATAGAAAGATAGATAGGTAGATAGATAGAAAAAGTTAAATCGTCTGTTGATTCAGACAGAGAGTGGAGAGAAGAGAGGGAAGATACATGCAAGTGAATGTGTCAAAAAATCGACAGTTACTTCAGCTTAGGCGAACAACATATTCTCAAATCAGCTGTACTTCGTAGCGGCTTGCTCGTGTATGAGTGTGTAGACATGTGTGTGTTGTCAAATAAGTTGTAATTGGTAGTATCATATATGTGTATGGGCGTGCAGACGCGTTTGATGGGGGAGGCAGGGGTTGTTAATCAATTTATTCACTAATTCTATATTTACACTGTTTTATTTTTCTTTAGAGCTTATCAAATTATCATTAATTAATTAATAGATCAGACAAATATACTAGTAAATTATTTAAGTTTACGTAATTAGAAGTAATTATAGTAATAATAATAATAATAATAATAATAATAATAATAATAATAATAATAATAATAATAGGTATAATAATACTGATAATAATTAAAATGATATAAAATAATAATAATAATGATAATATCAGTAATAATTTAAAAGTACTAAATACCGTCATTATTATGTATTATCAATACAACTACTACTACTACTACTACTACTACTACTAATAATAATAATAATAACGACAACAACAACAATAATAGCGGTCAATAATAATTAAGAATTAATAAAATAATAGTCAGGTAAATAATAAGATAATTAAGAGATATTAGAAGGTAATAATAATAACAATAATAATAATAATAATAACAATAATAATAATAATAATAATAAATAATAATAAAACTAAAATTAATAATAATATAGAAGTAGGTAGCAATAATATTAAACATAATGGTTGTAAATATAGTAATACGAATAATTTTATTAATAATAGTAGAATTAGTGGTTGCAATAGTACTGATCATATTAAAAATGGTAATAATAATAGGTATATTAATGGTAACAATTATAATGGTAACCACAATACTCTTAACAATAGTTATAATGATAGTAAAAAATAATAATAAATAATGATAAAATAATACAAATAGTTGTAGTAATAATAATGATAATAATAATAATCATAGTGATAATGATAATAATAATAATAATAATAATAATAATAATAATAATAATAATAATAATAATAATAATAATAATAATGCGAAACAACAGAGTGTGCAAATATCTTTACTGGACTATATGTAAATGTGTAATATGCAGTGTACCAGCAAGTCCTGGGAGCATATATAAGAAACACAGGTTCAAATAAGTAATACACTATCCATTATGACTATGCAATCCATACATCTACATCTCTAGAAAACGGAGGTGTTACACCTGACATAGTGATATAGAGAAACAAGGAGACAAGTATAAACCATAGTTGAAATCAGTGTACCTAATAATGCTGGCTTAAACAGAACTGAAATGGAAAATATTACGAAATACAAATGTCTTATACACGACATGATAATAAACTGGAATCTTAGAAAGTCCTTCATCATCCCAGTCATTATAGGAGCACTTTGACTAATGAAAAAGAATTGAAATAATTACCTGGCGACTATAACCGGTGAACCGAGCGCCATAGAGATACAACATTTGTACTTAAATAGAGAGTTAGAATCTTTAAATGATCTTTCGGCTGGAGTTTCTGAAATAACGGGAGGATGTCTGGAATCCGATAAGATGCCACGTCCTTAGCCAAAACAAAAACATAAAAAAGTAAAAATAAAAATAAAATAGTATAATATATATATATATATATATATATATATATATATATATATATATACATATATATATATATATATATATATATGTGTGTGTATATATATATATATATATATATATATATATATATATATGTTTGTGGAAGAATAGTTGACCATATGAATGTTTAGAAATTGATAATGCTAGCAAGTATAAACAATGCCATTTAATCTTTCCTTACCGGAGATCGTCCACCATTCCCGCGAGTAGTTAGTATCGTGTATTATTTGTGGAATTTCTCTTAAACAACGATTATGTCGTTGTCTTTATTTCGAAGGCACTTTGACATCCACTGCCGGCTTAACAACCTTAACAAAATAAAGCTCTGGACTTTCGAAAACCGCTAAAGGTTAACACATTTTTAATTGTAGCAGTATTTTAATACAGAACTCGGGCAGACATCCCGTACGAAAACTGGCAACGTTTTCACACGTGTCCGTCCGGTTTAAAATGCTCAAAGAAATCAGTAAATACAAAGCAATTCTACAGAATATGGCTACAAGGCAGATGTTGAATTTGCGAGAAGAGTTCAAAGCTTCATCGAGATTGGCGGTCGTCATTTTAATGATGCAACTGTTAAAACAACTTGAAACACGAAAATATCATAAATACATCTATTCTCATGAATAGGTTCTTTTTTATTAACATTTGAAACCGAGTCAATATTTTAGTTCTACCATGTATAACAAAGAAAAAGTGAGTTTGTAATGTTAGGTAAAAAAATAATCTAAAATTAGCATATTTCTGTTCATTTTGTATGTTTCTATCTTTCTCTGATTCTTTATTTCCTATCTAAAAATAATTAAAGTGTGTTCTTGACTGAATGGGTATTCACTTTTTATGATGGAATATACTACTATGTTACTCATGCTTTTCTTTATCACTTCCGACTGTTAATAAAAGAAGACATATGAGTAGGATGAGTAGAACGAGAATGATAGAGAACGTAAAGTATAATAGGGGGTGGTTTAAAAACATACCTAGACAGAGAATGAAGTAATATGTTGACACTTTTTAAGTGGTGGATCATTTGATGAGTGGAAACTACTACTAATTAGAATAATATAAATGGAATTTGTTTTTGATTAATATAACTCAATCTGAAACTGACCGAACGTTTTAGTATGTATTTAGTCAGATTAAAAAATACATGAAAAAATGCTGTAAGGAAACAAATGTTGATTAATTAAGCATGAATATATTACTAAGTAATAAAATTGATTGATGCTCCTGTGTAGGCATTATTCTGTGTGTGTATATATAACAGCGTATACTTATTAAACAAGGCCTCTTCCCTTTTTGTCATGTTTTACTATTGTCCCTCTCGATATCTATCATCTGAGCACTGAATTTCTTTTTGTAAGAAAAATTATTGTTTACATCTTGTTTAACTCTGTAAGCTTAACGTTTATTTGTATGGCCAAACAATGTATATGACATTTGGTAGTATATTAGTAAGACTATTAAAATCATTTGTGAAATTTGTACTTATTTGCATATTGTGATGGCGGCCATCTTGAATTCATAATGAGATTGGCCATCAGTAAACATGACCTTTTCTGATGCACATCTTTGTCACTTGCTGAATGTATTGTGTATATTTTTGCTGTCGTGTCTTTTATTTCAAATAAAATAAGTATTGTATATAATTTCGCTTGCTTTTAGAGGTGGTAGACAGCAGCGCTAAAAAGGTTAATAATAAAAAAAATAATAAAATACCATCATTTTAACAATAAAACAAATACTACTTATGCTTTCGTTATTAATAATATGTAACTTAACCACTAACTCGTATAAATGTGTATTTACATTTTCTGCGGATAAAACACTTCCAAATGTTAAACATATAAATAAAACGACTCTTATGCAATCGTAATCCTTTGTTTTCGCGTTCATTCGTACGTGTATTTTATATTATTAGGACGATTTTTGTGCCTGGATGTATGAATCAATCAATTGTTATTCCGACCCCTATGTTCGCTATTGAGCATTCAGGTGCGCGTGTTACGGTTGCCCGTTAACGATACTTCCAACAGATGGCGCTGATATCGCTTGGAAACACGCCATATTCGCCAGTTTCCCCCTTTAACAAGTAAAAGAAGGCGCTCAATTGGAAACGTGGCGATAGGAAGTCTGATTCACGTGTACGCACATGAAATGCATATTCCCGCCTATGCGCACGACTGTGTCCGTTATCAATGAGAGTTTCTATTTGTGACGAGGTATTGAGAAACTGGCTTATAGACTCACACAAACTGTAATATCAGATGAAAGATATCTCAAAGAGAAAGTATGTAAAGGTGCAGGGAAGAGAGGTGATAATATATTGGCACATTAGAGCAAGTGGAGTGGCTAACATGTTACATATAACAAAACTAGAGGAATCCTCATCCTTGGATGGGTTCACACTGTGTAAATATAAAGCGACATGCTTATCTGGTAGGGTCCTGTATACGACAATACGGTCGCGATAGCAGGATTCAATATAGACACCTTAGTGTAAAGGTAGAGAAGTGAAACAAAGATAATTGGATAGCATGCATAAAGACTACAGGAATTCATTCTGGCTTAGACTTTAACCATGTATGGCAAACGCTACGGGTGATACACCGTAACAATTTAAAAATGTTAACCTAAAATAAAAATACAAGGAACTACGCGTTAAGATAAATTCACCCATTATATTGACACAACAAAGGAAACAGGGTATAGGTCAATCTATAGAAGACATAACAATAGAACAGGATATAGGAAGTAACACGAACGATAGCTTTGTTTGCGGGAAGCCCAACGATTGGCTGAGAGAACAACAAAGAATTTGATTGGTTAACTAGCTAACCGTGTATATACAACCACCCGGCAAAAATAACTCCATGCATTTTAGCCTGAAGATTCCTCCCGGGTATGAAACGCGGGAGCTTCTGTGTAGCTAAATTGCCATAAATATATTTTCATAGCTTACTACCTTGCTCTACTTACGTATCAAACACTGTTGAAGTAAATACTGAACATTGATACATTTTATGTGGATACAGGAAAAACTAATATAAATATATATATATATATATATATATATACATATATATACACATATATACACACATATATATATATATGTATATATATATAATAGATGCATTCAAAGGATACATGGAAGAATTAATACATGACTATTCCTTTCATTTGTTCTTTAAATTTCTTAATCTTCTTCTTATATATATATATATATATATATATATATATATATATATATATATGTATGTTTCTCTTTAGATTACTATTTTGTCAGTAGAAATAAGCATTATTTACTAATATAAAACATTTTAAAGAATACAGTGCAAATCGAAACGTACTTCGAAGAACGAATCAACCGGTTTGTATTACAAATACGAACGTTAGACTCTGCAATCCAATTATTATAACAATAAATGAAAGAACTGCATACAATAAAACTGTGTTTAGAGTTTGGTGGGTATTTCTGTTTTACATGCTTGTAATAATTTAAGAATTACACTGCTACCTGGACCTGTAACAAAGTGACTGTGTCATATATTTTGTGTTAAAGTGTATATTATTAAAACATTCTCAAACATATGTAAACACAACTATTTGTAGATGTTTAATTTTTGAAGAAGTATCGCATAAGATTTTACTGTTGTCGTTATTAAAATCAGTTCTTTTATTAAATCAATCGTCACTTACTACAGTCTTGTTTCGTATACTATTCCCTTTTAGTATACTAAAGTCCGTCGCCATCGTCGCCGTCATTGTGGTCGGCATGGTTCCTCGCTATCATAACCGACGCCATCATCACTGCAGTTGGGCGAACCTCGTAGCTACCATCGCTGTCATAATGATCGTCTAGGTATGTAGGTAAAACTGTAAATAGACAGAAAAGAGAAAGACGATAGATAGTAGATGCTTGTTTATTGTGAAGATATATGTTCTCGTCATAAGTCTAATGCTAATACCTTTATTAACTTCGAGACAGATGCCAAATTGTTCTTCCAAACTTAAATCTACTTCGTTACGGGAATAGGAAGGACGAGCCTATACATTCGTTATCACTCCATTAGACATTAAATTCCAAATGTTCCATTTCTGAATTACATATCGAGTTTACATATGTGCACCACGCTTACGAGACACGGACTGACTAAAACCCTTATTTTTTCTTTTTGTTCTCACGATTGTGACGTAATTGCCTTAAATAGGGGCTCTATGCCTGCCACAACGCACCTGTTAGATCAGAGATGCAGGAAAATTGAGAGTTCAGCTATGTTTATATTTTTAGTCCGAGAGCGAATTTGTTCCCAAGATGTTCGCATGAAAATTTGCACTGGTCCACTTCGATCTTTTTTCACACCCATCTGCAGGGCCTGGTAAGATCTTGATACTTAACACGACTTGAACTATCTACCTTATGTTCTTCAACCGGCCGAAATCTAATCGGCCCTTGTGTTATTAATGGTAGGATGTTACAAAAGTCATCTTACGATCAATATCGGCTCGATAGCCATCTTTGTTAGAATCGATAACCGGGCGGCCATCACCCACGTCTCAGTGCGCAACCTTCCGGGGCGACTTATATGCACTGATGACCCTTTTACTCACAATGCAACCCCGTGTTCTACTGTCCTATAACGGCCTGACTACATGGCCCAACGGAGCATCTGCATACCATACCTAGGCACATCTCCACCCATAAACCTATTTCCAATTCTATCGGTATACCACCGATGTCCAATCAATCTGACGCTTATTACAGCGAAATAAGGGGGATCAAAAAAGAGAAACCTCTCTTTTTAACATGCCATCTAATATGGTCAGCCCATGACTTTAGTATTAGGTTCCGCTCTATCCATAAGTATTAAATCTGCTCAACAGTTGTAAGCCCCCTCAGCATACCTGGTGCGACCATTTGGAGGAAAAAGAACACCACACCTTAAACCAACTCCCAAATCATTTCCTCGGAGCGAACAGTAACTCTGGACGCTGTTTAATTCACCCACTTCAGGCCATTACTACACTGACAGAGAGCTTAGATGTCACCTCCAACACCGGCACACATCGGGTGCCGACTCGGCCCAATTCCTACCTCACTATTATCCAAGGATACTTAAATACGGCACCTTCCTCTAAGTTGACCCTATCCACGGTTCCATTTGTCCCCGACGCGCGCACCAAGAACTCCTGCACCAATTAACTCCAAAACCTTTTGATGAAGATGCCACATCATTTTCCAATCATACCCTTCAATTGATTATATCTACGTCGTTGGGGTTGGAGATTTGTCCCCACGCACAGGTCGGCCAACATTTATAATCCAAAGATGGGACCACCTTCCTAGAACTTAAAATGTAACATCATTCACCCCAGCTTGATCAATGCAATTGCTCTAAACCTCAGATCTTAAACATTCATAAATCTGCCCACTGCTTTTTGTGGTCACCACAGAAATACTATTCTCTGTCATTCAATGTCATGTTCGCTTCTATTAGGCATGTGAACTGAACATTTTGTCCGTATTTCACTAGAATGTATGTGGCAACCATATTTGGGCCACGCGCAGCGAATTCCGAGTTATCTCTTTGATGTCCAATAGCCTGTTTATACAATAAACATGTGGGACACTCGAAAAAAAACAGCCCTCGTCGTCGGAATATGTCAAATTCACCTCCAACCTCAGGATTACAAAATCCACTACCGTCAACTACCAGAATCATGTTTCAATACATACACCTGGAATTTATAGCGTGGCTGACATTAATTTGAACATACACTTAATTAACTGTTTGTTTTAATATATATATATATATATATATATATATATATATATATATATATATATATATCTATATATATATTATTATTATTATTATTATTATTATTATTATTGTTATTATTATCTAATTCATGTTTGTATTTCTCTGCTTCTTTTTTTGTATGTGTGTGTCATTCGTCTTTTTTAATGTCTTTTTTTTCTAACATAAGTTCAGTTCTTAAGTTTTTTAATGAACTATTCAATCATAAAAGCGCGAAGGTACTTACAATTTGTTGAAGTCTTGTATCTCTCTCTCTCTCTCTCTCCGCCTCTTTCGCTCTCTCTCTCTCTCTCTCTCTCTCTCTCTATCACTATCTCTAAGAAAACCGCATGCTGGCTGACTCGATTGGATCCATGTCGTATTTCTCCCGATGGGGGAAGCGCTGATCAAGCACACCAAATCGACACATGTAACGTTGTCGTTCATTAAAACACACATTCTTTATATCAAGGTCCCTTACTTCAAATGTTTTCAGTGGTCGTATCTTTTTTTGTATACTGACTCGCCGGGGGTCTTCCTCGCTGACGTCACCCACACCATCATCATTGCAGTGGGTCGCACCTCGTAGCCAACTACACTGTCATCGTGGTCGTCTAAGTCTGTAATCAAAATTGTACATGCACAGCAAAAAGTAAGGCGCAATGTGATCTAATCGTTGTTCTCATGAATCCATCTATTATGTAACAATACAAATTATGTCATATTTTACATATTACTGTGTTATATATATATATATATATATATATATATATATATATATATATATATAAATACATCTATATAGTATACATTGATATATGTATACACACATTGCTGGCTATATATGTGCATACATGATTCTGCTACAATTTTTTTTCAGGATAGAGTTTCCCGGGTGACGTAAACATTCTCGTTGCATTTTCAATTTATACGTAGACCGATGAAGCTTTATTTCGAAAGAAAAACTGCTGAAACATGTGTGCACATTTATAGCTAATGATGTTGTATAAATATAAGAAGTTATACAATAATACTTAGTATTGATCACTATGACCTAAACATCGCAGTTTTACTAGATTAACATCTAGGAAACGTCAATGCAATTACCACTATATATATATATATATATATATATATATATATATATATATATATATATATATACTAAATGGTGACCATTTAGGAATACCAGGTGCTGTATGTGCTAACTGATATCTCCGCATTGTTTCCAGTCGTCTTGTACTACTACTTACCATAGGAATCAAGCAATGCCGACTCAGGAGTGCGGTTGTTGGCGATTGCGCAAACTTTACAATTAAAAATTCACGCGCAGGCAGCCCCAGGCGGGGCACTCACAGGTCGAAATCGACGGGAGAGTCAATCATATATATATATATATATGATTTCAACTTCCTTACATGAAAGGGGACATCCATACAAAATTGCAATGCCCGGTTGTGGTCCCGCAAGTTGTTCAACAGGTCTGACTTATTTTTACAAGTCTTTATTGCCGTAGGAATATGTGTACATATAGACTGCCATGATGTTCGCTTGTACGACGCGCAGATCACGCTCTTATTCTACAATGCCTGATTTCATTGTAAAGCCGACGCAAGATTACTGAGAGACGATGTAGTGGGCAGGTTTAATATGAGAGTTTCCGTCTCCTTGATGGATGATCTAACAACATGTACGGGTCTATCCCGCCGCGTGGGGATATTTGGCGCCTAGGTCTTATACCAGGTATTTCTCCGCGCCGCTAATATATATATATATATATATCAATACATATATATACATATATATACATATATGTATAAATATATGTATAAATATATATATACATATATGTATATATAAAGGTAGAAGAAATATATATATATATATATATATATATATATATATATATATATATATTTCAAAACGGTTTCCGGTATCTATTATAGCTTTTAAATTCACGAAAAGAGTGACACCGTTCTCGGTGTTGTCGTTGTATTAAAAACAAAACACAAATTACTTCTGACTGAATCCAGTGTGAAAGGCACGGGCGAACGAAACGCCTTACAATATCGGTGATAATTTAAAAAATCACTAAAGTAGCGAGACTTCTCCCGTCATTGTCGTTGTATTAAAATCAGAATTATATATATATATATATATATATATATATATATATATATATATATATATATATATATATATATACGAATAGAAAAAAGTATGAAATAATTCGACGGTAGGAATTAAAAAAGAAACAGAGGAAACCCTGAGAACTCAATATTTCATCCAACTGGTGCATGGACTTTTTCAGGAGTGGACAAATTATAAAAGCGGTAAAGAACGAGAATATCTTAAATTCTGTGTATATATATATAGTGATCGTGCAAATAAAATATATATGAGTAGATTTCGAGTACAACAACATGATTGGATACATTTTAGAGGAAACATATTTTAATCAATTAAACGGGTTGGCGGATCAACAAATTGATTACATTTTCCTTAAAGCATCATAGTCTGACACTCTAAGAAAAAACGTCAGAATGATGAATTGAAATCTTGGAAAATCGAATGAAATATGAGTAGGAAATAGTTTCAGTTGGGGAAAACATACTATTTCCAATGATGAATTAACTAGCGTTTTAATTCAGTTGGGGGAATTAGGTCGGAGGTTTTCTGCTATACGAACTTGATCCAGCGATTGTATTTTGCAGAATTATCAATTTGAAACGGCGAAATGACTCAACTCAAAGGGACAGGCGTTGTTATCCTGAAACAAGTTGATTATCTCCCAAAATGTGTAACATTTTAGATGATTAAAATACATTTTGGATGATGGGTAGTTTAAGCACAAAAATCATACTTTTCGCATGGAAACAAACATCCAGAAAAGGCTTCTTCAACTTTATAAAAGCAGTCTTTTTGCTAAAGATATTTACGAGAGATTACGATTTCAAAAGCCTAGAATGAACGGCTTACCCAAGGTTCATAAACCGAACATTCATTTACACTCTATTATATCAATATTTAGGTTCTGAAAAACATGAACTTGGAAAATGTTTAGTTGATATTCTTAAGCCCGTACTTACTTTTTATTCGGCCTACTGTATCTCTAATTCCTTTCAAATTGTGTCTTATATACACAAATTATCCCTCTCAAAGATTACCAAGTTATTGACTTTCTTTGATATTAATAGTCCGTTTACCAAAGTGCCATTGGATGAAACCATTGATATATGTGCAGATTATCCTTACCGGGGCTCTTTAAAATCTCCACAATTTATTGACCAATGTTTAGTGTAACCGATTGAGCTCGTAACTAAATAAGTTTTCTTTGAGTTTTACCAATATAATGTATCGGCGAATTGATGGTGTATACATATGTACTCGTCTTGGCCAATATTTTCGTAAGATTTTTGGAAAAGAAATTGTGTTTTCAAATCGTCCTTTTACACACGTTACGTTGATGTCACGTTTGCTTGCTTTACCTCACGGAGTCAGGCTAAAACAGTTTATTCGTCTTTGTGACTTGCATCCATCGTTGCAATTTAGTATGGAGGTCTATGATTGTTGTTCCCTCAAATTCATTGATGTTTTAGTGTCTAAAGCTAGTTTAACATTTGTATAGAAAACACGCCTTAACACGTCTTTATCTAAATTGTGTTTTTCTTTACCCCTAAATCAAAATACATAAACCTTATGAGTACTCTTACCCATCGACTACGTATGATTTCTTATGAACCCAACTCGATGCGGAACTTGGTGAAATTACCAATATTTTACTTGCCAATCGATATCCTATCAATATCATAAAAAAGCACCATTGCACAAAAATTGCAATATTTAATGGTGATACATTTATTGGCACGTCACTATGCCCTATCTTTCATTGTAAGGTTCTGACGGCCTTAGAATAGTATAAGGGATTCATTCTACTCAACGCTGTTTTCCAACAACCATGCTGAGAGTAGTTCACAGGACTCGAACTTTTATCTCGTCTATTACGTAAGGATGATTTGCCAGCCATTCAAAAGAATGCTGTTGTTTATAAATTCATGTGTCAGAGTAGAGCTGACTACGTTGGCAAGACATCCCAAATATTAGAAATGAGGATATCCTAACATATTCCACGTAATATTCGTTTACATAATATTTCGAGATCACACGGGAACTTTCAAACACATGAATCTGTTGTCGGTAATCACTTGGTTGATACAAATAGTTGTTCTGACCAGTATTCCGATGGGTGGTTTTCTGTTTTACAGTGCTTGGTCGAACTATCATCGCAATATTATTTAAGCGTTAGTTATTAACAATTCCCGATTTATCATGTGTACACAATCTATATACTACTAAAACTCTATTGGTCTTGTATGTTTGCAATCAGCTTTCCGGTTTTCAACATCCGGTTGCGCATGCGTAAATAGCATCGTCTTCAATCTGTTATTCCAATTCCGTTAATCTCTTATGATTAACAAACGCATGAAATTTTTCATTCTGGAAATTTTTATATCGCTTTTAATATAAACAATTTCATTTAATTTCATCAAATAGTTTTTTTGTTTTCTTTACGACTAAAAACATTCAACGGGAGCACTTCGTAAAGTCTGTCGCAGTTTCAAACAAACAAAACAACAACAATCATTATTAATATCAGCGATCGGTGAACGAAATCACCTCCCACTTTCCCTCTCATAGATTTCACCACTCCTACTCCCTCTGTTTTCGTGACGTGCGCGAGAAAGCTGAATCGGTAAATGCACACATTTCTATTACATTAAATAGTGTTTCCTTTTGTTGTTTTTTAAACAGCAAATATTTGAATCATATGTTTTACACATATTACATCCAAAAAAAAAACAATTATAATAAACAGAACGACTCATAGAAATCTATCTATATTCTTTTTTCATTTTAATATACTTTCATAGAAATGCTTCTGTTATGTAAAAAAACCACCTCCCACTTTCCCTCTCATAGATTTCACCACTCCTACTCCCTCTGTTTTCGTTACGTGCGCGAGAAAGCTGAATCGGTAAATGCACACATTTCTATTACATTAAATAGTGTTTCCTTTTGTTGTTTTTTAAACAGCAAATATATGAATCATATGGTTTACACATATTACATCCAAAAAAAACAAAACAATTATAATAAACAGAACGACTCATAGAAATCTACCTATATTCTTTTTTCATTTTAATATACTTTCATAGAAATGCTTCTGTTATGAAAAAAAAACCTATTTTCTTTATGCCACAAGTGTCACGCTCATACATGGATTCCATAGTTAAAATAACAAACTGACCCAACGGGTCACGGGTGGTATAGTATATTATAAAACATCAGTTGGAGATATTCAATGACATATCTCTTATAACTTTGAGAGATTTACCGTTTTTGGTTTTTTTCTTTTTCTCAATTGTTTTCTCCAACTGAAACACTTTTGCCTTAATATCTCATTTATGTTTCTTAATTTTTAATTCATCATTACGATTTTTGTTATCTTAAATGGCCAAACGATCAGGTTTTAAGGAACATTTTAGCAATTTTCTTTTTTCCCCACCTACCCGTTTCATTAAAGGAAATATGTTCCATCTGAAATATATATATATATATATATATATATATATATATGTGTGTGTGTGTGTGCGTGTGTCTGTGTATGTGTGTGTGTTTATGTGTTCTTATGTACATATTGACATATCTCCCTCTCTTTAACTAGATTTAAATGTGGTTTAGACTAACACTATATACAAACATTTCAGATATTTCCATTGTTTGCCGCCTTTAGCATTTGTTCGCTCTTAAAAAAGCGCACACAACAATGGGGCGAAATATAGAGTCTTTAGGTCTTCCGCCGTTACTTTTTTATTTCATATATATATATATATATATATATGTCTGTGTGTGTGTGTGGGTGTGTGTGTGTGTGTATATATATGTGTAGGTGTTAACATATGTTTTTAATACTTCTATTGGCATCAATGAATGTTAATATGAATGAACGTAAATATAAATATTTCATTACTTTAGCAGTATTAAGGGAGGTTCTTAAAAACATTGAGATTTCACTTAGGCATTCTCCTGCCGAATGGTTAGAATTAACGGTAATGTCGGGTCAAGATCCCGACTTGAAGTAATTGAAACATTCACTTCATCACAGCTCTTCTATTTAGCTAAACATTAGCTAAATTGAAGAGCTGTTATGAAGCGACAACGTATGTCTGTGGATAGCTCTCTATCTTTCCAACACTCTCCCTTTCTCTCTTGATATCTCTCCTTCTTTCTCTCTTTCTCTCTCTCTCTCTGCATATATACATATCTATGTGTATAAATGTTGGTATGTTTATACAGTTGTTTATAATGAATTGTCTCTTTAACTAATTTTACGACTATTATGGTATACAGAGAAAAGCTGGTTGATAGAACGGGGTCAAATGCTTGCTATATTAAGTTTCATTTAAAGATAGGTAGTAAGTGGTTAAAACCTTGGTGAAATTTTAACAATAGGTATTTTACATACATAAACGAATATTCTCTAAATGTCAGTTTCTTTGGAGTATTTGCAAAGTTTTTGTGGGGGAAATATAAACGCACCCACACATTTTAAAATTCAAATATTCAAATTTTCAAAAATTAGTATCTATCGAAATTATATATATATTAAACTGGATTACCTGAAGCTCTAAATAACATATACTATTAAATTAAAAGTTTAGACATATTCTAGTATCAAATTCATGTAATGGGTTTTGACCAAAATAGGTATTAAGATTAGTTTCATAATTCTTTGAATTTAATATTCGTACATGTACATGAAAGTTGTAAAAACTATTCTTTTTAGGGAATAAATTTTACCGGTCTAACCACGAGTATGCCTCTTGAATATATATATATATATATATATATATATATATATATATATATATATATATATATATATATTAGTACTTCATGTATCCACATAAAATATTATGAGGAGATATAATTTTTTATGTATCAGTTTTCAGTATTTACTTCAACAGTGCTCGATACGTAAGTAGAGCTAGGTAGTAAGCAATACAAATATATATGGCAATCAAGCTACACAGAGGCTCCCGCGTTTCATCCCGGGGGGAATCGTCAGGCATTTAGCATGACGATTTTCCCCCGGGTATTAAACGTGGTAGCCTCTGTGAAGCTTGATTTCCATATATATTTGCATTGCTTACTATATATATATATATATATATATATATATATATATATATATATATATATATATATATATATATATATAGTAAGCAATGCAAATATATATGGAAATCAACTCAACTTGTATGACCTGGATGGAATGTATGGATTCAACAAAAGTATGTTTTGGATTGATATGTTTGATGTTATGTATTTGTATGTATTTGTGTATATAATTTTATATATTTTCAAAGCGTAATTTTATTGCCTGTAGTAGTATAACTGCGGTAATGGTCCTCTGAAGAGAAGAATTATCTTTGAAAACTCATGAGCTAAGGACTTTAGGATGCTTTGCATGAACTTTGAATTCTAATAAAATTTGATTGATACCTTATTTTATTACTTCATTTTATATTATAATATTAATGCTCTATCCAGTATATTGAGCTTCAGTTTTTTATCCGGATGTTTCACTAATTATAAGATATTAGTTGACGCTTATACTTTTTGTTGGATTGCTTCATATATATATATATATATATATATATATATATATATATATATATATATATATGTGTGTGGGTGTGTGTGTGTATATGTATGTATATATATATATATGTATATATATATATATGTATATTTATTTATTTAAATAGTGTAAAGAGCTTTTCTTTGAAAATACATGGATAACGGACATAAAGCTCCTTGCTCTGAAGTTTACAACTGTTTATTCTCATTTTTCATCTCTAGAAATATATATATATATATATATATATATACATATATACATATATATGTATATATATATATACACATATACATATATATATGCATATATATATGTATATGTATATATATATTTATGTGTGTGTATATATATATATATTTATATATATATATATATTCGAATAGTTTATTTTATATGTCGTTCAAATTAGTGTGCATGAGTTCTATGTGTTCTTTTTAGATTTGTCTTATTTTAGATTTGATTTATCAAATTAATCAGGCGAAGTAAATCAGGTTATTTTTAAAACATATGTTTACGGTTGAGTTTTTTAACGGTTAGTATCTTACGAGTGACTTTAGTGATAATAGTCATCATGCAATCGGCATTACGGACAAAGCGCATGCAAAGTTTAAAAGGATGAGTAACAGCTTAGAATATGTTAATGTTAATTTCTACGCGAGACAATTTTTTTACTAGTTTTTTCATTAGTAGTATTAATTGTGAGATATTTAATCTTAATATAAATCGCGTAAATAATTTTCTTTATATATAGATGTAAGTATCGTGGTGTTTTATTATCGTTATTAAGTTAAATACGTGCATATTAAAGAAGTCAAACTAACCAAGTATATTGTAAACTAATACATGAAATTAATTATTAAAAATTTAGAAAATGCTAATAATAATCAAAAATTATGTCTTACTATATCAATTTATTCTATTAGAACCAAATGCATATTAAATTTAAATTGGATGAACAACTCTTAAAAGTATAATACAGTTATATATATATTTATCGTCAAGGGTAAACACATGATAAGATGTATTATATATTATAAAAAAATGGAAACAATATCATACATCAGTTACAATGCCCTTTGAGAGAATACATTTCCGACAATAATGGTGCAAACACTAATTTTTACATCGGTTTCACTAACACAACACTGCCACGTAGGCTAACTTTGCGTTTCTCTGACACTAGCTGAATTTGGAAACTGCTATATAAACTTCCCACTTTTCAATAAACACACCAAACTCATTCGCATATTATTTGGCACACAGGGTGGCCAAGACGTAACTGAGGCATCACTGAAGAATGTTTAACTTCCATAGATTTTTTATTTGTCATTGTTCCTTATAGGAAATTTAACATGATATGACGCAGACAATGGAGATCAGTTTGTCAAAAAGAACAAAATACCCTAAATATATTTAAGAAAAATACCAGCTTTTAAATGGTGTCCATGACAGATTGAAAGACCACTAGATTAAGATTTAATTTCCCGACTTCTATTCCTAATATTCTCCTTCAATGCACGTAGAGTTCCACGTTAGTAGATGGTAACTATTTTTAAGTATTTTAAGAGAAAAAAGTTACGGCAAGTAAAGTCTAGGGGACGTGAAGGCTATTTTACATTGTCAACCTTTCCAATAATTGTTTATTGTTGCACGCAAATCGCTATTGTCTCGTCATATTATGTTCAAATTATATCGAATGAAGAATTTCTTCGAGTAAAAACTCTTCCAGTGACTTCTTTGCCAACATATATATATATATATATATATATATATATATATATATATATATATATACGGGTTGTTAGATTTGTTGATAGTATCTGACTTAATAGTAATTTATTGTCGTGCCTGCGTTTAGATAAATGTAAGCGTTTATTTACTGAATACATTTTTACCGGGTATGTAAATATTGGTGTTTATGTCCGGGGCACAGCTAACAATATCTAGAATGGGTGTTATATTAGACCTCTTCAAAATTGACCTTTTTCTTCAAACATATGGAAACAGCTATTATTCCCATTCTCCAAGGTCAAAATTAGCTAAATATACCAGTTATTGTCATCTTGGTCCTTGGCTATGCCTGCCTCAAGAGCCATGTAATTTTATTGTTGACGTTTTTCAAAAACGCTGCTAAATATGGGATATTATGTCCTTATTTTCATTGTAGCTTTCCAGAGGTTAATGCTATAGCATTGAAAGTGGTACCAAATGAAAGCTAATAAAATTTTCTTGCATATGGTAGTAAGCACAATAAAACACATGAACACCTGTGTAAATTTTAACTAATTTTATTGCACAAACAGCTGGGACACTACAGAAAATCAGTTTGGTAGTATGATAGCACTGCACTGACACATACATTGCATAAGAAACTGTCAGATAGGATGTTACTAATACATGTATTATCACTTGTTCAATGTGGCTTATTTGAAACTGTCAAATTTTTTCCTGTGGTACTCAACACCTTGTAGTAAGCAGCTTCTTTGCTCTGGGTCACTTGTGATCTGAGTTGCAAAGTCACTCATTAGTTTCACACCTCTTCCAGCCACATCATTGGTCACTTTCACTGGCCTAACAAACTTCTGTGCATTCCTGTAGCTGTCATTGTCTTCCCAGGTGTCAGCAGGAGTAGTGAGACAGTCACATTTCACTCGAAGAGCATCAAACAGAAAGTGAGACTCTGGCCCAACCAGGTCTGTGAGAACTGTAGCTGCATTGATGACAGGAAACACTGGCTTGCCTTTCCTGTAACTCTTAGGTTTTTCTGTTTCTGACAGCTTGACTGCGAGCTTCTCTTTTGCAGACTTGGTCATGCTGGCATGTGAACTGAACAAGGTGAATGGCACTAGTTCCTGGGTCAGATACCAGCGGTGGTTGTTCATTTTCTTGAGAATAGAGGTGGCCAGTTCATAGTCATACTGCTTGTATTGCAGCATGTTCTTCATAAGCTGGAGGTCATGGATAGGTGCATCAGCTGCAGATGTGGTGGTCACCCAGTGGCTGGTGTAGAATAAGGTCAGGAACTTGTTCATCCTCTCCAGCTTGAAGATAGTGTCCGTGTTGTATTTTAGTTCCTTGGAAAATATGAGCATCTTAATACAGTAAATGTTCCTGGCCATCCAGCGGGCTTGGTGAATGGCGCCTGGCTTGGCTCAGTGGATACCTCGAGGAGGTTCCTCACCAAGCAGGATCAGGCACAGCTCTGCCACCTCTCTGTAATCTGCCCTCGGACTTGCTTCCTCAAGGAAATTGCTTAAGACTGCAATTGTGATTGTCTTCTTCTGTTTCAAGTCTTGTTCAACAAGGCCCGGAACTCTTGGGCAGTCCTTAACCAACTTGTCCCACTTCACTTTCACATTGCTGAACATTGGGTTGTCAGGACTCTTGACCTTGCTGAACACAGCCTCCCATACACTTCCAATTATTACCTCTGATATGTGATGGCGACAAGCGAAGTAGAATAACTTTTTGCCTAGTTTTTCTTCAATAAGCTTCGCTGCACCCTTTGTTGATGCCACTGTTGCTTGCTGTGGTATCAACTACCAAGCCTACAATGTTGTCTGTGAGACCCCATGCTTCTATCAGTTCCAATGTAGCATTACACTGTTGGATTCCTGTGGAACTTTCTATGAAGGGCACACCAAGCAGCTTCCCGTCTTCATACTGTGGAGTACCAGAGACGAGCACTGCAAGACTTTCCACTGGGTATCTTTCACCAAAAACATCCCGTAGAAGTTTTTCATCCCAGTGTAGTGTGCAGTAATCTGGCGGACTTTCCTTGAAGTTATTCATGTAACTTTGGCACAAGTTATGACGAGTGTTTATCTTATTTCGTCTTGTAGTAGAGGCTGATATAACAAAGTCATCAAGATCTGCGCCTCCTGCCTTCAACACTGCAGACACCATGGCTGTAGTCTGGTTGTCAGAGAGTGACAACCGATCTGCAGTGCTACAAATCTCTTCACTGGTCATAACTGAGTGTGGAAAGTGTAAGGTTATCGTACTTGGTTTTGATGAACAGCTTGGTGTTGTCTCAGTGTATTCTGAACCCTCACTAGTACCAGAGCCTTGACTGTTCTCTGGGTCTTCATCACTTGAAATTTTCCCAACTTCTGCTGCTGCAGCAGTCACTGATGATAACATACTCCTTTCTCTTTCTTCTCGGAAGCTTTTCTCTCTAGACTTCTTCTCAAACACCTTATCATGACCTGACATGTGTGCCAGGCGAGTTATCTGCTGGTCCAAGTAGAAATTGACGTCCTCTTCCTTGGTCTCCTTTGTGAGCAGCCTGTTGTTTCTTATCTCCTCCACAACATCCTTTGCTCCAATATCAAATAACTTGTCTAAGTCCTTCAGAAAGTTAGCTCGTTTCTCTTCCTCTGGTTTGTTATTTCTTCCCTTGTTTTTAACAATTTTCCTGTACTTTTCATGGAGGATGATGGAACGGTTGACTGCATTTGGTCTAGTTAGTGTTTTAATCATTGCCATATTCCAAAATGGCAAAACGACATCCACTGTATCATGGGCTAAATACCTATTGTCACTGTTGGGATTATCATTCCTCAAATGCAGGAAATACTGGAACACCTGGCGATTAGTAGGAAGTTGAGAGCCCCTGATGCTGGAGCTGGGTTGCCCAATGAGATACACATCACCGAATGACCTTGTGGCAGGAGTTGCCACCTTCTTCTCTTTTCAGTTGGTTCATCCCGTTCACTTGTATCGCTGACCACTTTACCACAGCATAGTTGTCTTCCAGATGCCATGTTGTCAGCAGTTCACAAATCTTAACAAATCAGCTTTAACTTACAATCTGAAATGAAGAGATTAAACATACTTAGTGATAATAAATTATATACATGCATTAAGAGTAACATTTTAGAGATAAAGTTATGTATTATATGATGGCATCCTTTCCAAGCATAAAAATATATATGTTTGTGCATTAAAATTAATTAAAACTAACACAGGTGTTCATGTATTTACTACCATATGCAAGAAAATTTTAGTAGCTTTCATTTGGTACCACTTTCAATGCTATAGCCTCAACCTCTGGAAAGCTACAATGAAAATAAGGACATAATATCCCAAATTTTGCAGCGTTTTTGAAAAACGTCAACAATAAAATTACATGGCTCTTGAGGCAGGCATATCCAAGGTCCAAGATCACAATAACTGGTATATTTAGCTCATTTAGACCTTGGAGAATGGGAATAATATCAGTTTCCATATGTTTGAATAAAAAAGTTCAATTTTGAAGATGTCTAGTGTTATATAGTAGTGATATTCTAGGAATTGCCCATATTTTGTGTGTTTTGGTTTTTATGTTTCAGATGCCTTGTGTTTTTACAGTATCGTGATCAGTGTTTATTGATTTTGTAAAGTATTCTTTTATTTGCTTAGTTGTTTTTTTTTCAAGTGCCATCTACTAATTTGATCCATGGCTTTTTAGTGTAATTTCTAGTCATGAATGGGGTTTTGTTTACTGCACTATTATTTAGTTATTCCCTTTTTAAGTGGCACGCAGGTTGTGTGTTTCCAGTAAAATGGGAATTATCAGTTTTTGTATAAGCCTATAGATCGTTTTTCAGATATTTGAAATGTGTGTGTTAGTGATAAATAGAATCCCTATGTTTGTGTTTACTTCCTTATTAACTATGAATGTATATTACCATTTTGGTGAACACTGTTAAAAGGTGTGTTGTGTAGTATCCTTTACTATTGCGAAAGTTAGTTTCGTAGGATAGATTATCAGACGATCTGCGACTGTATATATCGGTATATGTTTAAATATAGTATTTAGGTACTTTTTTATCTCTATGTCTCCTACATTACCTGTAGGTTTATTTTTGTTAGGTGAACAAGCAATATATATGAACATCAAAAGCCAAAACACATCAACGTAATTAATGCAAAAATAGATAAATCATGAAAAATGAAACACCCCAAAAGGAAAAGTAGATGCAACAAAAATATCAAGTAAACTATAGCAAAGATAACTTGAAAGAAATGCAAAGTAAAAATAAATAAAATGTCACTTGTAAAAATCAACAAAGTCAAACTGAAAGAAATGAATCATAAATTAAAAAAAAACACCAGCTTGATAAATTGTACGAATACAATATCAACAATAAATTAGTCTGAAGTATAAACAATAAGAGAAAATGTGAACTCATACAACTACACTTTATTCCACATACATCATGACAACAATAGTAGATATAGGCCTAACCGTAGCGGTCAAACAAATAAAAAGAACAGTTTCTTGCATATACACACACACATATATATATATATATATATATATATATATATATATATATATATATATAAATATATATATACATATTAATGAACGAATACCCATGTTATTTTTGTATTAGGACGGAACGTAGACGTATGTGGATAATAATTAAAAAAACGTTATTATTAAATAATTATTCATACCATATTTACCAATTAGCACATTTAAAAGAAATATAATAGGTTGTATAGTGAAAGCTGAATACAACGTTATTGTCTACGTGATCTGTTGAACAGACGGCTGGCAATGTGTACACTTCATATGACATCAATAGCATTTATTTCTCGGTTTTTAGCATATCTGATAAAGTAAGCCGTTTTTTTAAATGCCTGAAAAAAGAGTTCAACGTTACTCGTGTCTGGAGCTCGATCTGTGCGACCACCTCAACAGTTATCTTCTACACTGATAATTCCATTTGGAATGAAACGTATACGTATGTGGATAATAATAAACAAATAGTAATTTTTAAATAAGTATATATATAGAGTGTTCATGCAAAATTGCGAAGCTAACACTACAAAAGGGTTTAATTTCAACACTCTACCACACTTTAATATCATATTGCCCGTTTTATCTATGTGAAATCGGTATAATTTTAGTTTGCTTTAAATTTAACAAGTCGACGTCTCCATGTGATATGTTTCTTCTGTTATTATTTTCCTTCGTTTTTTAAAGAAATTTGATTAATCGTGTTTAATCAAATATATATATATATATATATATATATATATATATATACATATATGTATATGTGTGTGTGTTTATGTGTGTGTATGTTATGGTTGTTGCAATTTCCTATATTTAAGTATGTACGAACATGTCTTTATTTATTTTTATTCAGTATGCTTGATCTTTGAGCAACTCTTTTTAAAAGGTGTATTCATCACGTAACGAAATTATGCAACAAGCTCTCAGCTGTCATTCACAGATCATATCGTTTTTACTTGCGTGATCAGAATGTATAAGCTTAATAGAGTTGTACCTTAAAACGAAACACGTCATTATTTCTTTTGTGTTACTACAAGTCAAACGTTTGATTTATCGTGATCACCTGCGATGAATATCCCATTGACACGAGATGTGACAAGTATAATGTTCAATCTTCGCATGTTGCATTCATCGGAGTGTTATATTTTACATCTTGTCGTTTCATCACCTGCAACATCCCCATGATACAATGCCTCACGTTCGATTCACCGTGTAAAACACAAAATCAATCTCGTTGAAAAGAAAAATCAGTAAAACGTCGTATGAAAGCTGAAGTAAAAAACGAAGATAAAAGATTGGCAAATTTTATTTATCTTATTTACAAGTTTCGGATTACTTTCCCGATATTGCTTGCTGTCATTTGTACATTTGTCGTTTTTTTTCGTTGAATTTGTAATATTCAAATCACAAAAGTTTTATAGGTATAAAGTAAAATCATCAGTGTCTTTCCCCCAAAATCCAATACACAATACAAGAGAAAAGACAGAGATCGAGTTCAAAGGCGAATAACGCCGTTTTCCTTCTTACCACTGTCGTCGATCCCTCCTCAACAATCAACCCGATAGACATTAGGTCATTGCGGTAGTGTTTTTTTTGTCGGGCTGTGGTATTCGTTCTGGATATTCCTAAGAGGTCCACCATCTCATGATTTGCTTTTCAGAGTTGGGTAAGTGTATGTAATTGTCAAGCTACCTCAGAGGCCAACACGAGTAAACGCCGACGAACCTTTCCATGGAAATGTTAAAGGGCCACCGTCACCTTCTGCACTAGCTTATTCTCACCACCCACCGACCATATGGCCAATCGTTTTGCGGTGGGATAAAACAAATACTGAGAAAGTGTTAAATAAGTAAGTACTTCTACATTGTTTAAACCTGGAAAAAAAAAAAAAACAGATTTTTAAAAAACAAATTGGACTTTTACAGAATTCGAACAGGGACATTTAAATAACCGACTTTGGTTGACCTGAAGCATACATTACGGTTATACAAAACGTCTAAATTAAAACTCGAAGACACAAATATAGTAGACATATTTATGACACTGGGGCAATTACAATCATTGTTCGAGATATAACCTATTTGCTTTATGCCGGCTGTTAAAGCCATTCTGTTATATTACTCCCGGGCAGTGCCGGACACCGGGTTCTGCTAGATATAATATATTATCATCATTAATTATATAAATTTTTAAAAAACCCATCAAACTACGTAGTTTAAAATAACAAGGAATAAGCCTAAATCACAATAGAAAAAAAAACAACAGTATGATATACCAGTTTCAATGCTCTATAGGAGAATGTATCTCCAACTATGATAATAACACTAATTCTTACATCAGTATCACTACCACAACACTTATTCGAAGGCTCACCATGCATGTCTAGGACATTAGCTGATTTTGCCAACACCAAAAGATAAGGATTCGCCCATTCTTAATATAGACACAACTTAGTTCATAACAAATGTATACACCATGCTCAAAACGTAAATAGATTAATAATTCATGAAGCCCTTTACATAAAAATCGGACATATCACAATAATATCAATTACTAAACTAGTCACAAAATGTGTAAGTGTCTAGCATAGTAATTCACATAACATATTCGTAGCCGTTTATGAAAATAATGATTTCGATATCTAGCAAGCACGTCGAGCGTGATCACGTATACCATGCAGCATTTTATCACCAAATAGGTTCATTTAAAAAACTGTGAATGACTGGCCGTTAGAGGAACTCCGCAAAAAAGTATAAACCAGTTTTCTGATCATTTAATGACAAAAATCGAAAGTACTTGCAAAAGAAAAAGAAACATTGAACAAGAAACTTACGGAACTAACGTACACAAATCCGACTAAAATAGAAAATAGACGATTCAGAAAATAAAAAAAAGGTTTATCAAAAAAATCACTCTTTGTTATTCAATATATTCATTATTTATTTAGTTATATATATATATATATATATATATATATATATATATATATATATATATATATATATGAATTTGTAGATGACATAGTTATCCCCAGGCACGTGTTTTGCCATACTACGACTCATCAGTGTGGTTGACTACGACAGCAACGTCATAAATTTATAAAGCGATATTCGGCACATAATTTCAGATGGGCTCTTGATGGCGTGATATTCAGCGACTCGGTTACTTTTCTAGTGACCAAGATTCGGATTCAGTCATAGTCAGCAACGCTGATGAGCCGTATACGTTAGCTATTTTTTTATAAATAAATAAATAAATAGCCACGTCCATTAAAAAAATAGAATAGAATCTGTAGAAATGTAACTCCTCAAGCTGGAGGCGAGCATAAAAAATACCAGCAATTTATCACTAAAACAAAATCAACGGCAAACACAGAAACGTCACATACACACACACACACACACACCCACACACACACACACACATATATATATATATATATATATATATATATATATATATATATATATATATATATATATATACACATAACTTCTTTGTGATATAGCAGGACAAATCCCAGCAGAGTGCTCGATTAATGTAGAATTAAAATTACAATTTTAGAGCGTAATATTTATTTATTTTGGTACAAAAAAAAATAGTGCAACATTCGTACTGTCGGTTTAAATCACAGAAGGACTTTGCTATCAGGCTATCTTCAGAATCCTTAAACCCAATCTCTCTCCCTAATTTCTTTAGAAGACACATTATTAAACCACAAAACAGTAACGGCCAAATAGACGCTGCTCATAAATATTAGCTCACGGGATTTATATAGAAATATTATTTTAAAATCTGTTTAAATCTCTTTAAGTCTCCTCCAGTTTTAAATCTAAACTGTTACTTTTCACCCGCACCCTTTTTTACCAATCCGTATTAAACCTTCCTTACGCTAAATTTAAACAAACATACACAACACTCTAAACAAATAACGCGTCAAAACGAGAGTGAGACGTGAATCCCCATTTCCGAAACATATGACAACAGAAGCTGAAGAGAGCCAGATGGCTAAGTCCTTCTGTGCTTGAAACCGACGATACAGATGTTGCACTAATTTTTTCTGTACCAATATATATATATATATATATATATATATATATATATGTGTGTGTGTGTGTGTGTTTGTAGAGAGCGAGAGAGAGCGAGAGATAGATAGATAGATAGAGAGAGAGAGAGAGAGAGAGAGAGAGAGAGAGAGAGAGAAGAGAGATATGTGTGTAGGGGGTGTGTGTGTTTGTGGATGTGTGTGTCCAGGTAAAATAAAATCTAAATTTGATGAAGATATTGCATATTATTTGTTAGAAACACAACATTATATATATATGGACTTCAAGCAAACACTACTTATACAAGGGACTTCGACAGCAGCTACAAACGTATTTTTCATCCCCATCAAAGATAAATATACAATATCGAGTGCACACTTCATATCGTCGATCTCACCGAAATAATAAGCTTCGATAAAGAACAACCTTATTCTACAGAAGTTACAACACACCATTATTACAAATAAACCACCACCCACTCAACAAACACGATATATTGTTAATCGCAAAGCTACCACACCAAAAGTGGCATTGGTATTAATTATTTTACCTTTGCCCTCTCAAACTGTGTAGCCATAAGTCTATGTCTGAGATATAAATATACGACTCTCTAAAAACTTTAAAATATCATTGGTATCTCTCTAACCTACTCACAGACACAATATATACATATGCACTGCCATAACTAAATGTAGCTTAAGGACAGTGCAATTTATATATTTGACTATGAACAGTTCTTTTAACATGGATAAAAAACGCCTGCACCACCTATGCCATACAAGACAATATATACACGATGCAATGTAGCTTTTACAGCTGTCTTCTGATGCGAAAGCTAATGTCTATTTAGTCAAAAGTATAATACTATAATATAGTCATTGCCCTCTTATCTGTGTCAAACTAAAAATGTCACCCTACTGCGACGCGAGAAAACTAAATTACTTAATATGCTGCATTTCCGTGATTAAAACCGCCATTTCATATTTACTCTTAAACTAGAATTTAAGCACCTTTGGATATAATTTATTTATTTCTATTTTTTATTAATTATTCAATTGTCTTAGACTTTGGATATTATTTATTGATTTCTATTTTTTATTTATTATTCAATTTTCATTAGTCTTTGGATATTATGTTAATTTTATTTTAAAAATTTTACTAAGTTAGTTATTTAATAGTCAAGTGTATTTCATGTCTACAGTTAATTGCTATTTTGCTTTTAATTATTTCGTAAAATGTTGACGTCTTTGAAATTCAGAAAATCTGCTTTTACTCCAAAACATAATTCACACGGATGGCCCTGGCCAATCTTTTACTTTCGTATTTGAATACAAACGATCGACCTTTTTGTTAAAGGTCCCAGTAATGTTTCAGAATGATGTAATATAGCTGTGATATTTGTTATTGGATTATATTTTTTTATCAATTTCAGTACGCTTTCCTCATATTATATTTTTTCGATATTCGAGTTGCAACGTGTGTATATTGTGGTTGGTTAGATCATGCTTTTAGTCAAGATACTTTTTGTAAAGGGTAATGTGCGCTAATTTTGATGTTGGAGGTGTGTTCACCATTATTATCTTTTTTTTATTTTGGTAATTACTATAACTATCATTACTATCATAACTATCATTACTATTTTTATTATTGTTATATTTGTAACTTTTTCTTCGAATATTTTTCGAATTGTGTTTCTATTTGTCGCTGTATTATCATATTTTATTGTGAGCTTTAATGTTTATTTCTAAATTTTAAGTGCACATCTAAAACAGTTTTATTTTTATTGAATATTTCATGCAAAGGATGATTACGAGAAAATGTGTTTCAATAACTTTTAGTATTTTTTTACCAAGTTTACGTTTTTGCATCCGCATATGTGAACAACATGATATTTCTCTTATTATCATTTTTATTATTGTTATTGATGGTATCTTCCTTATATCTAGTGTTAATGTTAGTACACTCATTAAAAGATGAGATCCACATCATAATTGTGGATAAAAGATCGTTTAATATTAATGACAATAACCAATGAATGAATACCGAACAAATAATTCCTTTAATCAGGCGATAGGGACCCTTTAATATGTAGTTGCATCATATATTGTAAGTCTCTACATAAGGTACACCCAGGTAAATATATTTGAAAATAGAAACATCCTTCTATGCTGAGATAATAGATTGGAAATAATAATAATAATATATTCTAACAAGCACAATTGTAAAAACAATTATATAGAGAAAATGGTAAAATTAATCGAAGAATCAAATTATTACTGAACATAAAAATAACTAACCTTTTATATATTATATTTAATTAAATAGAAATACATACCACCCTTATATGAACAATTAGGCTTACGTCAAATTAAATACACTATAATAAATGCATACATGAGTATTGCTTATGCTGAAGAAGATCAGTACATTTTTTATTCTGCTTTTGATCGTTAAAATCTAACATTTTCCAATAGTAGGTTTGTTTGTTTTTTTACGCCATATCAACCCTTTTGGGTTATTTAATGCCGACTCAATTTATATTAATAAACTAATTTTATGCTTGAGCTTTACAATATGTTTAAATGCTTAACAGAATTTGATTACTTTTTTTTATATGTGAATATTTTTGAGTAAATATTCTAAAATTGATGAGTTTTTTCTTAAGGTAGTTTGGTTTATTGAATTTATAGAAATTAGATTTTGGGGTATACACCCACAATTTGAAGAAAGAAAATTACGATTACTACTCTGATGTATTTAAATAGTTCCTTCATAGTATTAACATTGTAGTGGTTTCGTCGCATGGGAACAAAATCAACAGATTCTAAAATAAAGTGGTTCACTGTGTATAGCACTTGAAAAGTCTCACACCAATGTTGCTCTTTCTGCTAAAGCAAGAATATATGCGTGGATTTTTTTGTGGCCAATACGGACTGAAACGATCATGACTTCCTCCCTTCGTGACTTTCCTCAGCCTTGCCTCCATTCACGTGAATCAGGTTGCATTGTTAACAATTTATGAGAATGTATTAATACTTGATCTAAACTGTTATCTCCTACAAATATTTGCTTGGATGTTTGTCTTGACGAACATCATAATTTTTTTCGTATTGTTTTTTTGCTATTTTTAGAATCAGTTGTTTTTAAGTATATATATTTATATAAGATCCTAGTCTACGGTGTATGTTAGATGGTGATGAGGAAATGATTACACCACTTTCTATCCACGTGCGGCGTAGAGAAAAATATTCAGTCTCTAGCAGGGGGTCAGTTTGTAAATCCAAATTGTGGGTGAAGGTGTTTCTGCTCTGACTTATGTGTTTGTATGATTTTTGTGTTTGAGGTCCTGGTTATGTACGTAAATCCGAGATTTTATATTTGGTTTAGCCGATATAAACCATCGAACGAGGCACATTTTGATTTATAAATGCTGACTTGAAAATAAGTGTCATATATATATATATATATATATATATATATATATATAAGAGGTTTATGTAGTTTGCTTGAAACACAACAACCTTGAGACTATTATGATAATAGACTGAGGCTATCACTACACTGTGTATACCGAAAAATAAGACTCAAAAACAGATTCACATAGCTCATCTACCGTAACAACGATACACACACTCGCACACTCAAACACAACTTGCTTATAACGACAATAAACAGCATACTATATCCCACCTCGTCACAGACTTAACAGACTCCCTATCACGAGAGGGAAAAGAGCTTCTTAGCATTGGACCCAAATTTATCACCACTCAAATAATCAACTACAACATCAAGCTCAACATCGAGGCACACTTTTGCAGGACAGCTTACCACCTGAAGTGGCTGGCCACTATCAACAACACTGCACATGACAACAACACCGCAAAATGTTCTGTATACCAACTTGATCACCCACTACATCCACCACCCAACAACCGCGAGCTAGACCCGAAACCCACACGCCTAAAACATAGCATACTCTCTATAATACAACACGAACAAACAAACATTATACCTAATTTGACAAGAACACAACGAACTACACTTCAAAACATAAGAGATAAAAACCTTGTCTTCTTACCCTCTGAAAAAGGGAAATGATTCTGTGTTATTCCACGTAACACCTACGACACACTCGCATTCACCCACTTTAGCAATGACACGCTCTATCCACCCGCTTCCAACATTACTTCCGAACAAATTGAGAACAATAATAATACAGCCTGGACCAACATTTGCAAAAAAAGAAACATACCTAATAGCTACAGACACAACCCAATTACAAGAAACAGTAAACTTCCTACTTTCTATCACCTCATCAAGACCCACAAGACCGGCACCACCACACAAATCAGACCCATAGTATCCAGCATTGAAGGACCACTATACAAAATCTCCTGGTTCCTCTCCCATCTACTTGAACCCCTACTCCCAACCTTCCCCGAACATGTCAGCTGCTCGGATGAAGTCATCCAGAGGTTGAATCTGCTACCACCAGAACAGCGTAAACTGAACCGATATGCCCTCAGCCTTGACGTCGTCGCCCTCTACACATCTGTACCCGCATACCCAGCAGTAGACATAATTACTGATTACATCTCACCCAGCGACCTCTATTGCTTCGGCCTCACCACCACTGATATACATGAACTCCTAAATATTATAATAGACAACACATATTTTACATACAAACAAAACACATATGAACAAATAACAGGACTGCTTATGGGTTCCAGCCTCTCGGGACTGCTCGCCATTGCTTTTATGGATAAATTAGAACGCCATGCCCTCAACTCCTGTCACTCCCCCATCTTCTTCACACGATACGTGGACGACATTCTAATCCTTTCATCGTTCCAAGAAGAGGCTAACACAATCTTCGACACATTACACAACACTGACTCACACATAGAATTTACAACAGAACACACTTACAATCCTGGATCCTTATCACTTTTAGATTTCAGCTTCAACATCTCTGAAGAAGTTACATATGCTAGTAATGAGCTTACTCGCATTCGTAAGAAATTCAGTATTGAGGCTGACAAAACCACCTACAACGAGAAATTCCCACAGATACTAGAGACCAATGAATAACCTACCCCCATCATTGAACACGTTAGACAACCCCGGGAACCCCGAAGACGGACGCAACACGCTCTTCCCAACACCTGCTCCCTGAAGTTGCGTCATTTCAATGACAGGATCACCACAGCTATCCGCAAAGCTATACGAAAGGAACAACTCGATATTCAACTAACACACACCTGTATTTCTTTACGACAACAATTGACAACACGGAACACCAATTGCAACAATACTCCCTGCATCCTGGCGAACTGCCCCATGAACACCACATACAAATGCCACAGTACATACACTGTATATCGTTTACAGTGCACCACATGCAACAAAAAATACATTGGTAGTACGGTGAGACCCCTACATATTAGAGTCAAAGAACACCTACAAACACGCACTTCTTCCTTCCACAACCACATCCACGCATGTGGAAACACCAGCAAATCATTCAAGATTGATATCCTAGCTGCGGAGAGAAACGTTGGCAACCTTCAAATAAAAGAATCGATACTAATAGCAAAACAATCTCCGCAAATAAATCACCGACTCGAATTAGTATCTTCATTTCTAGTCTGATATAATTTCACATCTCACTCTTGTTGTATTGATTTTATCTTAATTTAACCCTTAAATAAATACTGAAAACTAATAATCTAACAATAACATCACCTTATAATAATAACAAATAATATAACAACATAGTTCAAATACTCACTCAACAAACAAATAACAGGGAAACAAATAAAATAAAATAAATAAACAAATAAATAGATAAAGATAAATGAATAAATAAATAATAATAATTAAAAAAGATACATAAATGGTTAAGTAAAATAAAATAAATAAGTAGATAAATAAATAAAATTAAAAATAAAAAAAATTAAAGTCTATAAACTAATAATTGTAATAACTTAACCTAACATTTAAAAAATACCTATAATAACATATACTAATAATATTAATAGTATTAATAATAATAATACAGCAATACATTGAATGAAAAAGTAGTAAAATAAATAAATTTAAGAAATAAAGAGATTGTTAATACAATATAAGGAATTAATAAGAAATACCGAGACTGCCCACGCGTAAACATTCAATTTACAATATTAATAGTTAATCGACATTACATGACGAAGGGAAAATAAATAAATACAATTTAAAATAAATAAATAAATAATAATAATAATGTTGCATTACCCGTTCTTTCAGGGTACCCGTTAAGGTCCAACAAGAATGACAAAGAACATAACGTATATGAAAAAACTTTGGTTTTCTTTATTTGCCATTACGCCGGTTACGCACACATATTAAACCATCTTTTGACATACTTTTGTCTCATGAAAGTCTTTTTGTTGCTGCGGTCACAGACTTAGTTTACGCTAGAAACTCGTTCGTATATACATTCGATTGGAAATTAATTTGCTCTGCATTGTCTATCCGAGCGTGAACTGAAGCAATTGTTCTACAAGCGCTTTGGTGAAGTACAAGTCAGGGGATACCTTCATTCCGCATTTTTAGTCAGCGGACACAAAACTCGCATTCTTCCGGTACATCGATAGTTCGATCACCAAGCGTTTCGGCTCTTCGCGTTTTTGAAGCCGTCGTTGTTCAAGTTCCTTTTGCACTGCCGAACCTTTTCCTTTTTAACAGTTATCAAGTCGCCTTTATTTCTTTCTCGATGTCCCACCAACAATGGACTCGTCCACGATTCCTTTTTGCCACTCTTCATTATCTTACAATAACAGTAAAAAATAATAATACTAACTATAAAAAAAATAATAATAATAATAACAGTAAAAAAAAATTAATAAATAATAACAGTAATAAAAAATAATAATAACAGTAATAACAATAACGACGACGACGACGACGACCACGACCACGACCACGACCACGACCACGACGACGATGACGACGACGACGACGACGACGACGAAGACGACGACGACGAAGACGACGACGGCAACAACAACAACAACAACAACAACAACAACAATAATAATAATAATAATAATAATAATAATAATAATAATAATAATAATAATAATAATAACAATAATAATAATAATAATAATAATAATAATAACAATAATAATAATAATAATAATAATAATAATAATAATAATAACAACAACAACAACAACAACAACAACAACAACAACAACAACAACAACAACAACAACAACAACAACAACAACAACAACAACAACAACAACAACAACAACAACAACAACAACAACAACAACAACAACAACAACAACAACAACAACAACAACAACAACAACAACAACAACAACAACAACAACAACAACAACAACAACAATAACAATAATAACAATAATAATAATAATAATAATAATAATAATAATAATAATAATAATAATAATAATAATAATAATAATAATAATAATAATAATAATAATAATAATAATAATAATAATAATAATAATAATAATAATAATAATAATAATAATAATAATAATAATAATAATAATAATAATAATAATAATAATAATAATAATAATAATAATAATAATAATAATAATAATAATAATAATAATAATAATAATAATAATAATAATAATAATAATAATAATAATAATAATAATAATAATAATAATAATAATAATAATAATAATAATAATAATAATAATAATAATAATAATAATAATAATAATAATAATAATAATAATAATAATAATAATAATAATAATAATAATAATAATAATAATAATAATAATAATAATAATAATAATAATAATAATAATAATAATAATAATAATAATAATAATAATAATAATAATAATAATAATAATAATAATAATAATAATAATAATAATAATAATAATAATAATAATAATAATAATAATAATAATAATAATAATAATAATAATAATAATAATAATAATAATAATAATAATAATAATAATAATAATAATAATAATAATAATAATAATAATAATAATAATAATAATAATAATAATAATAATAATAATAATAATAATAATAATAATAATAATAATAATAATAATAATAATAATAATAATAATAATAATAATAATAATAATAATAATAATAATAATAATAATAATAATAATAATAATAATAATAATAATAATAATAATAATAATAATAATAATAATAATAATAATAATAATAATAATAATAATAATAATAATAATAATAATAATAATAATAATAATAATAATAATAATAATAATAATAATAATAATAATAATAATAATAATAATAATAATAATAATAATAATAATAATAATAATAATAATAATAATAATAATAATAATAATAATAATAATAATAATAATAATAATAATAATAATAATAATAATAATAATAATAATAATAATAATAATAATAATAATAATAATAATAATAATAATAATAATAATAATAATAATAATAATAATAATAATAATAATAATAATAATAATAATAATAATAATAATAATAATAATAATAATAATAATAATAATAATAATAATAATAATAATAATAATAATAATAATAATAATAATAATAATAATAATAATAATAATAATAATAATAATAATAATAATAATAATAATAATAATAATAATAATAATAATAATAATAATAATAATAATAATAATAATAATAATAATAATAATAATAATAATAATAATAATAATAATAATAATAATAATAATAATAATAATAATAATAATAATAATAATAATAATAATAATAATAATAATAATAATAATAATAATAATAATAATAATAATAATAATAATAATAATAATAATAATAATAATAATAATAATAATAATAATAATAATAATAATAATAATAATAATAATAATAATAATAATAATAATAATAATAATAATAATAATAATAATAATAATAATAATAATAATAATAATAATAATAATAATAATAATAATAATAATAATAATAATAATAATAATAATAATAATAATAATAATAATAATAATAATAATAATAATAATAATAATAATAATAATAATAATAATAATAATAATAATAATAATAATAATAATAATAATAATAATAATAATAATAATAATAATAATAATAATAATAATAATAATAATAATAATAATAATAATAATAATAATAATAATAATAATAATAATAATAATAATAATAATAATAATAATAATAATAATAATAATAATAATAATAATAATAATAATAATAATAATAATAATAATAATAATAATAATAATAATAATAATAATAATAATAATAATAATAATAATAATAATAATAATAATAATAATAATAATAATAATAATAATAATAATAATAATAATAATAATAATAATAATAATAATAATAATAATAATAATAATAATAATAATAATAATAATAATAATAATAATAATAATAATAATAATAATAATAATAATAATAATAATAATAATAATAATAATAATAATAATAATAATAATAATAATAATAATAATAATAATAATAATAATAATAATAATAATAATAATAATAATAATAATAATAATAATAATAATAATAATAATAATAATAATAATAATAATAATAATAATAATAATAATAATAATAATAATAATAATAATAATAATAATAATAATAATAATAATAATAATAATAATAATAATAATAATAATAATAATAATAATAATAATAATAATAATAATAATAATAATAATAATAATAATAATAATAATAATAATAATAATAATAATAATAATAATAATAATAATAATAATAATAATAATAATAATAATAATAATGGCGATGATGATGAGGATGGATGAAATACCGGAACCACCCCGGAGAGAATAATACCCCATAACATTAATGAAAAAGGAAAGAAATACATTCGTTGTATGAGAGTAACAATATTTTAGCCTAACAATTGGAAATAACTAAAATTAAAAGCGACTTAAACATCATTAGACAGCCCAACTGAATTGAATTACCTCTCTTCCATTGTTGTAATTAACATTAGACGGATAGAGGCGATTAATGAACAGATGATATTAAATTGATTAATAAAATATACATATTTAAAAAATAAAATAAGATCAATAAATAAAAACTAACTGTTAATATACACAATAATTTAAAACGAACAGATAATGCAATGTTTAATAACAGTATTAATCGACATATTAATGTCAACGAATAGACTTGGTTTAAATTCAGATTAAAATTTAAAATTTAACAGAAAAAAGAAAAAATTCAAAAAGTAAAAACAAATAAAAAATTATAAAAGAGTTTAATAAAGGCAAATAGATGAATAAATAAATTAGATAAAAATAGATGAATAAAATATTAAAAATAAAAATAAAGTTTATTTCGTTTTATGAATCTGGTTTGAAATTCAAATCTAACCGGTATTTTCTGCGAGACTGCATCCTACGGGACCTACATATGCACGCTTGAACTTGAATTGAGCACGGTTCTGAAGAAATAAGAGTTCCCGAAATATTATTTCATACGGAGTTTCTACCAGACCATCTTGATATAGGTATTACATACCATTGTAACATTGTGTATATAAACAGATATATGTGTGTTTGTGAAAAAAAGGTTAATAAATATATATATATATATATATATATATATATATATATATATATATATATATATATATATATATGTGTGTGTGTGTGTGTGTGTGTGTGTGTGTGTGTGTGTGTGTGTAAATGTATACATTGTATTACGGGTGAAACTATTTAATTTGCTCCACCATTATACGTCTTATTTGCCTTTTACGTATCGCACCCCCCCTCTCTCTCTCTCTCTCTCTCTCTATATATATATATATATATATATATATATATAAATCAATATATATATATATATATATATATATATATATATATATATATATATATATATATATATATCAATATATATATGCATACACATATATATATATATATATATATATATATATATATATATATATACTGTCATTCTTGCTTTGCGTTAGAGAAATCTAATGCATTTTTTTAGTTTGTTTAATTTTTTACGAACTATTTGGAGAGATTTATACTTGTTTTTTTTTCTGAGTCACAATATTACTAATTTACTTTTATTTTAGATTTTTATTTTTCAGGTATTGATCTTTTACTGCTCGAATTCTGCGCATTACATTCGAGTATTCGCCTTATATCAGCTCCATTTATCTGATTCGTTGGATAGTTACTTGGAAATGATATACTTCGTCATTGAAGATGTTTGTTTATTTCGCTCAAAATCTTTTATATTTAAAAAAATATTTCCTCAACAGTAATACTAATTAAAATTATTTATTTTTCTGATTGATTTAATAAAAGAAAAACATTTTTATATTCAATTTTTGGAAAAAAACTAATTATCTAATAAATAGTGTACTTGATCCAATATTATTTTCATTATTCATTTTCATATATAAAATAAAAATAACCTAAAACTATCCCACAGCTGCTTCGAAAACCTAGAAATGATAATTAAGGTACACAATAACAAAGTACTGAAAGAGAACAGAAAAGACGGAGAAATATAACAAATTACATAAAAAGTGAAAAATATAGCAAAAATAACAAAAATATAAACAATACAAATGGAAAAAAACAAAACACTAATAGTAACAACCCGAATAGAAATGAAAAAGTTTGCAATGAAGAGAAATCATGTAATTGCATAAATCGTGCACATTGTCCACTACGAAATAAATTCCTAACCAAAAGTATTGTATACCAAGCCACAATATTTGCCAAGGAAAGACCGAATATCAAGAAATACTACGTAGGTATGACCCCCCTTAGATTTTTAAACAAGATATTATAACCACAAAAGCTCATTTAAAAACAGAGAACGTGGAATTAAAATAGCACTTGCAAAACACTATTGGGAGCTGAAAGAAAGTGGACGCGCACTAATAATTCAATGGAAAATTATACGACAGGCCAGTACATGTAGCAATTTAGACGCCCCATGTAGATTATGTCTGAATAAAAATTTGAAATCCTACAATTTATAGACCCCCAAAATATAAACCTGTAGAAGTGAGATAGCAAACAGCTGCCTACACAGAAATAAATTTAGCTTAGGCTAGCAATACATGAATAAATAAATATATAAATAAACAAATACATAAATAAGTAAAAAAAACTAAACTAAACAAAAACCTAAAAATTCAAATCTAAAATAGTAATACAAGGAAACATGTGTTAAAATAAATTCACCCATTATATTTATAAAACAAACGAAACAGGGTATAGGTCAATCTATTGAACACAGAACAATAGAACAAGATATAGGAAGTAACACTAGCAACAACTTTGATCGTGGGAAGCCCAACGATTGGCTGAGAGAACAACAAAGAATCTGATTGGTACACTAGCAAGCCGTGTATATAAAAACAACCGGCAAAAATAACTGCATGCAATTTAGCCTGAAGTTTACCCCGAGGACGAAACGAGGGAACCTCTGTGTAACTTAATTGCCATAAATATATTTTCGTAGCTTGCTATATATATATATATATATATATATATATATATATATATATATATATATATATATATATATATATGGGCGTTAAATATATATATATATATATATATATATATATATATATATATATATATATATATATATATAAAGAGAGAGAGAGAATTGTTGAAGCGAATTAATGTATGTTTATTTCGATGTGTTAAGAATTAATGACACGTGGCTGTATTGTAATTATTCACAAACGAATAATTCAGAGAATTGCGTAACACTTCTGTTCCCATACGGAATAATTCAAGGACTCAGGATCTGCAGATAAGGTCAGAGTGACCGTATTTTGGCATGAAGCGGACGTCATTACCCTTGAATATCTTCAACGTGAGAGAGTTATTCGTTCAGACACTCAAGAGGATTATAGAATCCATTAAGTGAACGAAACCGGAAAATAAGAATCTGAAACAGATCTGAAAACACCATGACAATTCATGAAGGCAAACACATTTTAGATATAAATCAGAAGACGAACAAATTGAGCTGATAAGGAGCTGCCACGCTTCCGTCTTTCTCTTTCTCTCTCTCTCTCCCTCTCTCTCTCTCTCTCTCGCTGTACAGACTATAAAGTACCTTCCCCGGAAATAACAATTTGTTTACACTGACGAGATGAAAGTAGGTTTACTTGGCAAATATATTATGTTTTACGACAAATCTACGCATAGTTCTTATTTATGCGGCAACGAACTTACTATTACGATTCATCTATTCGATATGTGTAATTGTTGGTATTTTACCTATGGAATGTCGGTTTATATACTTCTTTAAATTTTAGTACGTGGATTAATGCAATATATCCGGTAGATGTAGACATAGTATAACTTATTACATCGTCCGTGATATCATTAATTACAATAATCATGCAAACCTATCCTAATCACTGCATGAGTATAAACATACAGGAAAACGCACATATAAAAATCATAGTATTATTATTATAAATAATAATAATAATAATAATAATAATAATAATTATAATTATAATAATGAATATGTAATTATTCTCATCTAAGTAATCTCTGTTTAAAATCAATCTGACTTTATTTACAAAGCACCACAAGAAAATGTGTTAAGTCTTAATAGAGTCTACTGTCAGAATTTTGTTCGGTTTCGAAATATTTAACTAGCTGACTAGTTATATATATATATATATATATATATATATATATATATATATATATATATATATATATATATATATATATATATAAGCTAAACGAATAAACTTTTAGAAAAGTAGACCTATTGTAAATAAAGAAAAGCTCACATTACAGTATAGAGCAAAAATAAGATAAGTCTATTAAAACTAATTAGATTCGCAGGAATTCAAACGGTATGAAATTCGAATACATTGGCAAGTCAAGAAGAATCCATGCAGGAACCCCGAAGACCCAACCCAAGTTTGTAGTCAGTAGATGGATGATCAAGTGAGGTTGGCCATGTTTATTCATTTTTAGTGACATTTATTTAAACTGGAACATGCCCATTTGAATGTAAACATTTTTTAGAATTTTTATAAACCTTATTTTAAAACTTTTTCAAAAATTTCAAAATTGACTATCTTTATATGTCAACTTATCAATCAACAGCTTCCTCTGATGATAAGAATTTTAATTCATGTAAAAGCCGGCTTAAGGAACGAAGGAGAGAAATAATAAATTATGAGTATTCATTATTTTCCCTCGCTTTGAACTACGAATGATTTATTTTTATTTGCATCCATCTGCGAATCTAATTATTTTTAATCGACGTATCCTTATATATATATATATATATATATATATATATATATATATATATATATATATATATAGATAGATAGATAGATATATATATATGTGTATATATATAGAGAGATATATAGATAGATAGATATATAGATAAATAGATATTTATGTAAGTATTCACACATCTTTATAGTATTAATGTTATTATTATTAGTATCAGTATTAGTATTAGTATTAGCATATATATATATATATATATATATATATATATATATATATATATATATATATATATATGTGTGTGTGTGTGTGTGTGTGTGTGTTCGAGTGATTCATATTTTGAGGTAATAACAGTTGAATACATTCAGATAAATAATTTCCTGAAAATAGTTCATATATATTGTACTAGAAATAGAAGTTAAACTATAAGTATACACACATCTTGATAGTATGAATATTATTTTTAGTATTATTATTAGAATTTATATATATATATATATATATATATATATATATATATATATAATATTAGTATTTCATGTATCCACATTAAATCTTATAAGGAGATATACTTTTTTTATGTATCAATTTTCAGTATTTACTTCAACAGTGCTCGATATGTAAGTAGAGCTAGATAGTAAGCTATGCAAATATATGTATGGCAATAAAGTTACACAAAGGCTCCCACGTTTCATTCCCGGGGGAATCTTCAGGCTAAAATGCATGGAGTTATTTTCGCCGGGTGTTTTTATATACACGGCTTGCTAGTTAACCAATCAGATTCTTTGTTGTTCTCTCAGCCAATCGTCGGGCTTCCCGCGAACAAAGGCTTTGTTGGTGCCACTTCCTATACGCTCTTCTATTGTTTTGTTATCAATGGGTGTGTCTATATGCTGTTTTCTTTGTTGTGTCGATATAATGGGTGAATTTATTTTAACACGTGGTTCCTTGTATTTCTATTTTAGGTTTTAATTTTTAAATTGTAAGTTTTTTACTTTTTATTTTTTATTTATTTATTTTTCATATTTATTTAAATTTTTATTTATTTATTTATTTTTTTAAATGTATTTGTTTATTTATTTATCGTTAGCCTAAGGTAAATGTATACCTGTGTAAGCAGCTGTTTGCTATTTCATTTCTAGAATTTAATAGATTTCGGGGATCTTTAAAATTTAGGATTTCAAATGTTTCATTCAGGCATAATCTACACGGGTTGTCTAAATCTCTACATGTACTGGTCTGTCTTACTATTTTCCATCTAATTATTGGTGAGTGTCCATTTTTATGAGCTCCGAATAGTGGTTTGCTAGTGCTGTTTTTGTTCGACGTGTTTTATTTTTAAATGTGCTTTTGTGCTCATAGTATCTGGTCTTAAAACATAAGGAGGTCATACCCACATAGTATTTCTTGTTATTTGGTATTTCGTTTGCGAATATCGTTGCTTGGTATACAATACTTTTAGTTAGGCATTTATTTTGTAGTGGACAAAGATTACGATTTATGCAGTTACATCTTTTCTCTTCATTTCTAACTATTTCGTTTTTGATTCGGGTGGTTATTACTGTTTTTTTTTTTTTTCTATTAGTCTTGTTTATATTTTTGTTCTTCGTAGTGTTATTTGTGTTATATTTTCCACTTTTTTTCTGTAAGTTGTTATTTTTTCCTCTCTGTTATTCTCTTTTAGTATTTTGTTATTGTGTCCCTTAATTATTATTTCTAGGTGTTCACAGCAGCTGTAGGATAGTTTTAGGTTATTTTTATTGAATATTTTATGTACAGGATTGGTTACGGGGAAGTGTTTTTCAATCAGATTTAGGAATGTTTTGCCTAGTTTAGTTTTTAGCATATGGTTATAGGGCGGGGTATAATAGATTATATTTCTTTTTCTTTTATTTTTATTTTTAATTTTGTTGTAATTATTAGTGTCCTTTTTTTATATTTAATTTCGGTATTATGGTAACCACTATTTTTTAGAGCTGTATTGTAGTAAACATTGATTATAAGGGGGATTTTCTATTAATAATTTTAGCTTTCTTCTTTTTCATAGAACACAAGTTTCCCTATCCTCTTGTTTTATTAGAGAGTTAGTATGATAGGGAATTATATTCGAGGACACCAATAGCTGGTTGTTTTGTATTTTGCGGCTATGCTACGATTCGTTAGTCATTCAATGCTTCGATCGTCATATATCATATCACGCCACACTATAGGTCGATTAACTGTGTACGTCGTTAATTCCAACAATGCTCTCTCAGTGTAATGTGTGGCAATGCATTTAGTGTCTCGAACAACATATTCTTTAAGGAATATATATATATATATATATATATGTTTTTTAGAATCAGTAAACTGCATTTCCAAACAATGTTTTTGAAGCTTCAGCGCAGTGACGTTTAAAATGTACTTGTACTTATGAATGCACGTCTGATTCCATTAGTAATGTATACACGCTAATATATTTTTCAAGAATTCAAATTCTTTTCAAACTTATTAATGAAAAAATCACAGACGCAAAGATATTTCAAATGTAAGCATTCAACTAAGGGGTATCGTAAATAAACATTCTTTCGCGAAAGTAGTCGTCTTATATTTTTACATCCATATTTTCCTTCCTGCTAAAAAAGTAGTAGTCTCTAAAAATGTACTAGTTATAGTCCAATACCTTTTACTTTTACTCGCACAATTGTTATTATACCAGTTTATGCTATTAGTTTTAAATAAGGAAATTAAGCTTAGTACTGGAGGCTTAACCGTTTAAGACAATACCCACAGTAAGTCTTAAACAATGCCTTAAATCACAAACAAAATTGGTATTTCATGAATTATTGTAAATAACTTTAGTGATTTGTTTTAATATGATCGGTATGGTATGCGCAGACGAAACAATGATGATGTTATTACAAGAAGTGAAAGGGTTTTAAAAAGATTAAGTACTGTTTACAATTTCATTTCTATTTTATAAACTTAATTTCGACAAATAATGTAATTGTGTTTAGCCCAGTGGATATACTGTATGCCTATTATTCTCTATTACACTCTTACACTACTTTATTCATGCTATAAGATTATGGCTATTTGTAGTTGACCCATCACAGTTAAAATGGTGGGATGTTTGCTGCCTATGCGCAATAGCAACAGCACAGGTAGAAGTGATGCAGTGGTGCTTACTATGGAATATATGGATGAGGACACATTTTTCTATGTTTGCTTTAACTATTCAGTTACGTCCTGTGCACATTGTTCAGAAAAAAGAAAATGTTTTACTCCAAGGTACCTCTCTGACGAGATCTCTGAGAGATTCCCAATTAGCAAGTACCTTGTTGTGTAGGAAACAGCACATCGGTTTGGAGCTCTCAGTTTGATTTCATTTAAACGACTATTACCAGGTGATCAGCATTCCCGACTGGATTGTGTGCATCTGTTACACAAACCTCGGGAAGTGTTGTCAAGCATGGATCCTGAAGTGAGGTTTGCTTTTCCTTACAATATGAGAGGCGGGTCTATAAAGTATGCTTTTTGAACGGGGATGCGCTATTGAGAAGCTACCCGTGCTGTTACAATATTGTTCTTTGTAGTTTGAGAAACCAAGCCAATCTGTGTGATAGACAGTAAAGTCCTCAAATACGTAGATTTAGGCACTCCCATCCGAGGTAAGTGCTGCTTCTATATTATTTGGGGCATAGTTTAGTAGGGCTCGGTGTTGAGTCGAGGTAGAAGAGTAGATTAAATATAGGTACCTAACACTGTTCTAAGGTTAATTTAAAATACATATAGACCTGCTCCTCCGACTCTTGACTGCTTTTTACTCAAGGAGGATCGAGAGCGCACACATACACTTAGCCTGTACATATGTTTGATTTAGTTTTTCCTGAAGAGGGAAATATATCTTAGTATAAATAAGGATTAGAAATGTATTTTCGTTTCGCTTAATTCTCGCATATCTGAAGAAGTTTACAAAAAGGAAGGATTCTACATCATCCAGTGTGTTCTTATCCCTCGGATATTAGTAGAGTAGATCATGAATTGAACTTGCGTAATATAGAAGAGTTGACCATATCATAAAGGGGTGTATTGCCCATGAAAAACTAAAAATTAATACTTCGAATTGCTACCGATCCCATCCTATTCTCAAGATCTACACCCAACAACTACTTTTTGTGTTCAGCCCCCAATAAAATAATCCATGAAAAATAGCTGGCTTAAGAAAATAGCATTATCGGAAAATAAGGCATATGTTGATGACGAAGATATTTTTTTTCACAAAAAAATCATCGAATTTTTAATCAGCGTATCACCGTGCAAAGCGACTAGGTGGATGAATAAATTCAAATGTTGCCTAAAGGTTTATTCATAATTAAGGGCCGGGATTTATTGAGTCACGTGTGAATATTCTTATACATTTAAAAGAACAGAAATAGTTTCGTCACCGGACCGTTATTTTTGTTATATTTCACTCTGCGTGGGTGAGTAAAACATGTGAGAAGATAAATTCCCAAATTATTTCCTCGGTATACCGAATAAAGAAATCATATACGATATTCTGCTATAAAGAAATATTAATTTATCAAAGACGACCTGCATAGACCAATGACTTACCAGCATGAAACTATTAGAGATTGGCGGTATGTTTTGCTCTTTCTCGCACATTTGGTGTCATATCAATCGTATGATTTTCTCCCGGTGGTGGAAACACAATCACCGAAGCAAATCCAATAACTTGATTCATCACTGAGGATTCTATTAAGCTTCTATTAATCCACGTAACATATCTGAGGATCGCTAGCCTATATTGGATGATGTCGATTACTTTCGTTTAAATCTAAGTAATAACTTAGACATCGGTATCATGCTATCTTATAGGTGCTGATAACATCTGTGGAGTGTTATACTCACCGACACCAACATACTTCAGATTTAAAAAGGTCACCATAATAGACACGTCTATTGAAAATAAGAATCATATTCAGCTGACGTTAATCAACAATTATTTCATTCAGTTCGAAATTCCATTTAGAGGGTTTTGTACGAAGTTGTTTTGTCAACAAAGAAAGTATCCGATTGAGAAAATGCCCCCTCTACTTCTATCTCATGTGTGGATTGTCAACTCTCCACAAAAGTAGATATTGCTATTTATGATACTGAACGATGATATGCTGAACACCAATACATTAACATATAAAATACTCTAGAACCGATATCTTATATTATTTATTAAAGTAATTAATATAAACAAGAACGAAATTATGTATTATTAAAATGTATCGAATTGGTAAAAATTCAAATATAAACCTGTATTCTACGAGTATGAACATTTATCGAAAAAACTGCACCATAATATTTCACTATATATGACAATACTCCATTTCAAAACAACTATGGATGCTCCGGCAAACTCATGAAATAGCTGATATTAAATATAGTAATTATATATATATATATATATATATATATATATATATATAGCAAGTTATGCAAATATTATCAAAGCAATTAAGCTACACATAGGTCTCACATAGGCCTCCACGTTTCATCCCCGTAGAGACTCATGTGGCTAATATGAAATGCATGTATTGTAAATAAAAATGGATAAACCGAACTATATATTGATCAAGGTTCCGTATTTAATTCAAGAGTTTCTGATGATGACTGATTTGAAAAATAAACATGGAAGTCAATATGTTACAAACATGTGGTGCGTCTATCACTTGAAAACTCTAAACTTTTCTTTCAAGCAGGCAACTTGATGAAAGGGCTTACATAAAGACAAACTGTTGATGGTTCTATAAAGTATGAATAGTTATTCGTTGTTTGCATTTTCCATTACGTTGAATTATGATCCCCATAATTATGATCTCTCTTTGTTTTCTGTCTCTCCCCATATATATATATATATATATATATATATATATATATATATATATATATATATATATATATATATATACTAGTATAACCATAACTGTCATAAACACCCCACACACACACACGCATATATATATATATATATATGTATATATATATATATATATATTTATATAATATACCTATATAAGTATAGGTATACATATACATATATATATATATATATATATATATATATATATATATATATATATATATATATATATATGGGTGTGTGTGTGGGGGGTGGGTTTGTGTGGATCTGACAGTTATGGTTATAATAGTGATATATATATAAATATATAGATATACAGATATAGATATAGATACATAAACAGATATGTATATATATATATATATATATATATATATATATATATATATACATATATAATTCGAGAATCAAACAAATATGTTTCAATATGGTATCAAAATCTAATTTACAAATACATTAACACAAATTTAGAGTGTAATTGTTCATAACTTTATATAAATTAGATAAATCAACGAAGCGTGTGTTTAAGGGCATCATGATAATTACGTGACAAACTTAATTATCATGTAAGATCTTATTTAGAGAATATTCTATTCCAAATCCAAAGAAACGTTGTACGATTAAATAAAGTGTAAAGGCTCTGTTTCCGCATATATGAACTTTAAACATGAAGTTGTCTCGAAACTATACTGTTAAGTCTGTACAGACAGGTAAGCCACAACATTATTTTTTATGTTCCCATTAATCATCATAACAAATACATTTGACTATAATTATTTATGCAACCCAGAAACGCTGGCAAGTGGAATTACAGAATTAAAAGCGACTTACCCCTGAAAGGCAAATGCAGCTTGAGCAACTTTGTATGTAACGTAACTATTTTCACAAGACTACAAAGTAGCGATCAAAAACATCGGAATTTAATTCGTTGTCGCTGAACATTAGTAGTCAGCCCATTGGAACCCAGTGTTTATACCCACCTTATATTCATGAATATACTTAGCGTGCTCAGTGAATGCTCTTTTTAATATTAAGTCGCCACTTATACAAGGCAAGAGCAACTTGGAAGTAATACTTAATTAGATATAAATGCCAGCCCACAGATAACGAACAATATGCGGGTACTAAGATTGACAAACTGCTTATTAGTTATGGTGCGGGTTTTGGCAAGAATTTGTTCACATTGAATTGGAAGATAACCCAGTATTAATATGCATCTTTATTATTATTATTTATGATGTTTTTAATAATAATAATAATAATAATAATAATAATAATAATAATAATAATAATAATAATAATAATAATAATAATATGAATATGAATAATATGAATAATAACAATAGTATAAGAGTAGCATAGAAAACATTTGCTTATATATATATATATATATATATATATATATATATATATATATATATATATATATACATATGAATGTAAAAATACTGGTTACCTAAACGTCCCGTCATTTATTAGTGATAGTGCATCTTGACCTTCACGAAAATGAGATAAACACTATCCCTGTGACAGGTACACCTGCATATAATACCTAAACCTGGTGTTGCCACATACACCAAAATATGAATAATGCCACATAACTTACTGACATAAAAGATATGAATGTCATGATGGACAAGTGCTCCTTCGATGGCAAACATAGGGGGGCCGGTCCGCATCCTTTGAATGTTGGCTCCTTTAATGTCAGTAACAAAATTATAAAAAAACAAACAGGCAAGTAAACTCTCTAATATAAGTTATGACAAGGACACGGACCAAACACAAGAAAGAAGGAATAAAACAATTTACATAAGACATAGAAAGAAATGAACCAGAAATGTAAACTAACTGGACATTAAATTCTACTACAAAAGTCGTCAGAGAGAGGCTACCGGAAACGAATGAAATATCTATGGGACATTTCTACTGACTACCATACAACGGAACAAAGGATAGCAGATTTAGCAAGACGGAAATCAAACAAAAAAATAATGGGGTGACAGATCAAGAAACTCAACTTGCCGAAAACTCTCAGGAATAAGACAGGCAAAGCATAAACACTGAAAGTGAGAGGGCGAATACTTCGAAACCACATAACTAACTGAAGAAGAAGTGGGCAAAGTAGAAAACATCAAGCAGTGTGTGTGCAAGAACAAAACAACACTCTCGTCACCAAGGAACGTAGATTAGAAAAGGTTAAAACTAGAAACAGAGAAAATAAACAGATTACTCTCGTAAATCTCAAGAGACACTATCGCAGATGTAGACAACTTGATAAATACGGGGGCAAAATCAACAATATACTAAACAGAGAAATAAGACTGGTCGAAGTATTGATCGACATTACTTGGATGGGGAATTTAACTGGACACCCAGATTAATGAAGTTTGAAAAGAAGTAAACATAATAAATACGATGAAAGAGAATAGGAAACGATAGTATAGAAGAAATCTGCCTCACAAGCAAGGACTAAATAAGAAACATGAAGAACAAAAGCGAAAGATAGCTGCAATAGAAGAAATAGTGAGACGATATAGATGCACGTCGGAAGAGCACAAACAAAACAGAACCTTTGAAAACAATGAAAGACAGTTGTACAAAAACGTAAACGGAGAAGAAACAACAACAGTACAACTGCACGCGACAGAGACAAAACACTTCTGGAGCAAGATATCGGGAAAACGTAAAAACACGTAACAAAAATGCCAAGTGGATCAGAAAACTGCAGGAAATTGAAGAAGGAACACACGCAAAACTCAATGAAGAAAAGATTAAGACAACCTTAAAGAAAATGGCAAACCTGAAACCAGCAAGCCACGATAGACTACATGCATACTGGTTTTCGAAATTCCACGACTCTACATGAAAGGCTAGCGAAGAAACTGAGAGGAGGTATCCATAAAACAGACAAACTTAACGGCACAACTGAGAGGACAAATCTACTCATCCCTGAAAACTCAGGGACTACTTCCCGAAGAAGAGAAATGATAGCGTAAAGGGAGAAGAAAGAAAGCATGATATGCTATACATGGATCAAAATATCCTGAACGAGGTAAATAGCAGAAAATACATATCTATGGTATGGATTAACTAACAATAAAGCGTATTACAGAACCCCTCAAGCACGGATTATTAATTTCATTCTGAAAGGAATAGGAACCTGGAATCTGAAACTCAAAACTACATGACAACATCTGACGCAGATACAAGAACACAGAGGGACGTTTACCAAGGACACTCTCTATTACCACTAATGTTTATAATAGCCATGATGCCACTTAACTACTCACTCGGGAAATGTGCTGCCAGATACAAGTTTACAGACACAGAACAAAGAATACACCAGATTATGTATATGGACGACCTGAATTTATTTGCAAAAAGCAAAAAAGAACTGAAAAAGTAAATAAATACGACCAGTAAATTCCGTCACGACATACAAATATAATTTGTAATGGAGAAGTGTGCACTGCTACATATGAAAAAGGGACAATTGGAGACGACTGAGAGCATAGAACCAAGAGAATATGAAGGCGTGAGGCGAACAGGAAAGCTATACATATTTGAGCGTTCTGGAAGCAAACACTATAACATCTACAAACATGACTAAGAGTATTGGAAAAGAATATTAACGACGAACGAGAAAATTATTAGAAACGAAATTATAAAGACGAAATCCAGTAAAATGAGTAAACACCCGGGCAGTATTACTAATCAAATAATCTGGAACATTCATAGTCTGGACTAAAAAAGAACTCAGACACCTTGATCAGAGGATTAGAAAATGAATGGCCATGCACAACTTACTACAACTATAAGACGACACGGACAGACTCTATATGAATGAACAACGGGCGTAGAAAAGGGCTGAAAGGTATAGAAGACTGTGTGGAATACACAACAAAGAGCGAAAGAAATGCATAACCCAGCACACTGAGTAGCGAATTACCGCAGCAAAAGACACCGCTCTCACAAACAACTCGGGTAGCACATGAACTAAAAACAAAAACCAAGAAAAGAAAACTGGGAGGAAAAAATGCATGAGAAGTAACCAACAAAAATAGCTGAGAATGGCTGAGAAATGGACACTTTAATAGAGAAACGGAAACTTAACCGACGGCTGCACAGAATAACGCGATTGATACAAACTACATTAAAGTTAAAATAGATAACAACAAAGAAAACACTAAATTCGGACTGTGTGGACAAAGAAATGAAACAGTAAATCATATAATAAGTAGTCGAAAAACAACACAAGAAGAGTCACAACTGCGTCGGGAAAGCAGTAAACGGTAACGGTGCAAACGATTGAATTTCAAACACGAACATAAACCAGAAACAGTACTGGAAAACGAAAAACACAACATTTTCTGAGATATGGATGTACAGACAGATAAACACATACAAGCAAGTAGACTGATATATTAATCAACAAGAATACAAGAAATCCTGTCAAATCGTAAACTTCGCCGTTCCAACAACCTACTGAGTGAAGATCAAGGAGACGGAAACACAAAGCAATGACACGGAACTTTCCGGAGAACATAAAGGAATAGGGATCATCAAGAAAGTCAATATAATACCAATAATCGTAGTTGCACTAAGAACAGTCACAACAATTCTGGAGAAAATACTGGTAGCAATTGGAATCAAAGTGATCACTTAGACCATACCAAATCAAACGGCAATAATCAAAACAGTTGGAATCTTATGGAATATCCTTGAATGCAGAAACCAACCCGCATAAGCTACGAATGGTTTACAGTCAGATGAAAGTTACAACACGAAAAAAAAACCACACGAAGAAAACCGCCCACCAACCAAGGAACAGTAACTGCTAGAAAAATCATAAGCTGTCCATCAAAAAATATTGAACAGGCCTCGGCTGACACCACATAAAATAGTTGTAGAGGGTTGAGAAGGATTGGAAGACCTAGGAGGGATAGCACTAATCAGACTTCCAATAGAAAAGTGCCCAGAGTGTTATTACGTTGGGGAGGCTTATTTGAACCAAAACCCCAAGAGAGCCGAATAACTTGTGTTAGACCTCCTAGTAAGTACACGTCATAATTTCTAACCTACTTTTAGTGCAGACATGAGGTATTAGAAGTAACATTTCACTTGTAACAGTGTATTAAAATAGTATAGGTGACAAAAACTCACCTCAGATTTCTAGTGGTTTCCGATGATTTCCATTATAAAAGCAACTCACTTGTAAGTTCTCCTACCAGTCGTATATCGAAATTGAGTGGGAATAATCCTGAATAATATTCTCAGAATAACACAACACCGATCATTCGTGTTAACCAATGTTTGTGAGTGTATGCCCTCTTTGTTTTTTTTAGAGGGCTGGTTTTAGTATATTTCTAATATATCTCCCCAAACGGCCTGTGTGGTCCATCTATATTTATAGCTTTTCTTATGAATAATGTTTTATTTCATGTTGGTTAATCTAAGCGGTTATGTGGTTTGGGTTTCGATCTCTATAGGTTTTCGAAATATTTCGGCTGATTTTATCAGTATTGCGATCCTGTATTTGATATATATTCCTGTTAATCTTGTTCTAGATTTGATATTAATGTTCACAGTGCGATTAAAACTATTAAAATGTTGACCGTTTTTCTGTTCCAGTATCTGATTTGCTTCGGCTCAAATCTGTGAACTGCTTGAACAGTGAAAGCTACTTTTTCGCAGCTTTTCTCCGTTTTGTCGTTTATTTTCATTTCTGATTTCCTTACTTCAATGAAATTGTCCGTAGTATTCAAATGGTCTAGACGATTTAGTGTTTTTCTGCACTGGATCCGGTTTGTGTTTGTATCATTTGTTCGTTTGCATAGTTTCTTTTAATTATTTTTCACAGAACACTCATTGATATTTGTATATACTTTTTACGTTTGCTTACTTTAATTAGGTTCCGTCAGACTAAAGTAGAGATTGTGAGACATCTGACATCAAGTTGTAAGGTTCTGCTGAGAGTACGATACAATGCGACACAATAGAGTTCGTAAATGTCTCCACTTAGCAATCTATTAACAAGGATAATATCCGGTGCAGAAAGAACTGCTATAAATGGGTCATAAACCATCCACTATGACTATACAATCCTTACAGCTACATATCTAGAAAACAGAGCTGTTGGACCTGGCATATATCGGACAAAAGGAAGAGAATATGAACTCGGTTCAAATCAGGGTCTTAATAATGCATGCTTAAATTGAGCTGAGAAAGAAAAATTAACTTTGATTTACAACATAGAGCGAAATCGAAATCTTATGAACATTCATATCATTCCAGCAATCATAAGCACTACCATGCTCATAATAAAGTATTTTAAAAACTACCTGACAAATATATCCGAACAATTGCGCTTAAAGAGCCAGTTATAATTCTAAAAAAGTCTATTGGTGAGAATCTCTTAAATACTGAGAGAATGTCTGACATCCGACATAATACTCATCAAAATTAAATAAATTTAAGGAAATTGAATAAAACTACATCTGTGAAAAAGTTCAAATGCTTACTAGACACCCTTGTTGATTCTCTTTACATTGGTTTGTCAGAACACGTTTACATGAAGAGATTTAACCCTACAAGTAAATCTGGGAAAATATACAATGGAACATAGTATTTGCAAGTGAAAATAAAATCCCTTCGGCATACTTACACACAGCCTAAAGTTTTTTTAGATTGAATACATCCCCGAAGATTTTCATTTGAGGATATTTGCTGGTTGAAACATTTACAAATGACCCAGTTTTGAGGTTTTGAAGGTGAATTAAGCATCACTTTTATGACAGTTTTTTTTTTTTAAATAATCTAAAGTTTCGTTTAGACAATTTTATCTCCCAAAACAGGCAAATTCACGTGTTGCCACAATAAGATAAGACTGGTCAAAAATTTAATCGAAAATGTTGCCTCAGATAGTATTATTATTATGGAATGGCTGATAAAGTTATATAAGATTTTCCAAGTTCTAGTATGTACATTAATGGATATATTGCGATCATTACATTGATATAGACAAGGATAATTATTTAAACATGCCTACTATTTCTGCCGATCTATCCTTCAGCGCGATATTCTTGGTGATTTTAGAATCTGAAAAACGATTTGGTTCTTAATTGCCAAAACGGGAATCTAAGAATTCCGTCGTGGACGTGACTATCATGTCTGCAAAATATAGTACATTCTGAGATAAGCTAGAAGAAATTATCCTACAAATTATAAATATCGATTTTTATTTGCACATTGCAGTTTGGTGTCGATTCTTATTTCTCTCAGACAAAATAAGTTTGGACACAAGACGAATGAAGACAGCGAATATTTAAAGAAATGGCCGCAAATGTAAGCAAAACATGATTGAACATATTGTACACACACAATCCTTAAATTTACAATGGTTCACATTTGGTCAGTTTGCAATGTCCGTTCTATTCTTATATCATTTCTCCTTGCTTAACCGACAAAAGTTGGTCGGAAACAGCAAACGCAGAAAAGTCTAAATATGTCCAAGTCCGTGGAGAATTCAGTTGTTCTATGTCATTCCGATAAAACTTACAAGCTGAATCTTCTAACATGTTCATGTTGGTAACATATGTAGATATGACGTCCAATATTGATTATTGATCTTTATCGGCTGTTATCAGAAGTTCGAATTGAAGCAAATAGTAAATCTTAGAATTTGAGATTGTTAGGTTCTAAAACTGTTGTCTATGAAAACGAACACAATTTTTCCAGATTTAGTAAGGTTTTTTAAAGTAGACATTTCAGAACTAAATATTTATAACTAAACATGTTATCTGTCTATAAGATATATACTGTTCTTCTGTGTTACAGCTATTCTATATATTTTTTTTTCTAGGATCCACTTTATAACTGTAATGGACGGTAGAGTAAACAGCCCCGTGAAAGAACGCGCGCGTGTGTTTTGTGTAATTACTCGGGGCATACGACAGTATTTGAACACTGATCCAGTGAAAACAGATTCTTGAAATCAGTAATATCTCTAGTCAAGTCGAATAATATATCCACTTTAAAAATCTGCAATAACCTAGAATAGACGTATTACTCAAGTAATTTGTATTGCACGATTGGTGATGTAAAACCTTCCTGGCAGCGTATAGAGTTATTTGAATGAGTCATATTTTGTGTGCTATAAAAGAAATAATAGTTTACGATTTGGAATTCTTCTTTTTCTGGAAAGAAAATTAAGGAGAACGTACTTGTGTGGTGTATATATATATAGTTCGGTTCTGGTTAAATGTTGTGTTCTACGTGTTGGGTCTGCTTACAGTTAGAATACGTTTCTTTGGATTAAGTTGAGATGTCTCCTCTAAATATTCTAACGACACGATGAAAGTATGTATAAAGCGGTGTAAGCGCTCTTTACATTTGTGGACCATGTTAGCATGTAAGTCAATGTGCAAGCGGTGCCATCCTCAGTTTTAACTTTACAATAACATAGACTTATATCAGATCATCTATCTTATCGGACAGGTAAGATATTACAAACAACACGATGCTATTATTACGTTTGTACAAAGGTTTTCTAATGATATTGAGGGTCTGCGTTAGCTCCGGACATCTGACGAAAACGATGATGACGTATACATTTAAGATACCTTATTTAATTAATAATCAACTGTATCTTACTAGCGTTGCCCCGCTCTTTTTTACTTTCATTTTTGTCTCGTTTCTTCAACAACATCTGTTGTGAAGTAGTCCAACAGTAAAAAGAAGGCAAGTCGAGGTTGGGTTAAGATAACAAGTGTATTAACATAAAAAGTACAAAGGTAAGGATACTGACTGGCACTCGGCTTGACAGTTACAATACTGTCCTTTTCTCCCCGGTGATTGTCTACTCCCACTATTTATAGTGGAAACCGGTGTAGTTTCTATTCTGTTAGAACGGCTGGTGTAACACCCCCTTTGAAAATATCCCGTCTGGGGATTAATAACGTTTTTGTTTGGGAATCACCATCAACTCAGTCGATTTCCGTTTTCTTTTTGATTTCCTAATCTCAGGAGCGGTCTCTGGTATGGGCACCTGAAAAGTATCAAACACTGTGTCCATGATGTCATCCTTGGGCAATCTGGTCACCTCCCTGTTCGAATATCTTGTCCGGATTTGGTTAGTGTGATGTTTGAGCACGAAATTGAGTTCCTTAATGATATAGACCATGTTGCCTATTCGTTTTTCCACAGTGCCGGACTCCCAGAAAATCATATTGTTTCTGTAAATATTATAAAAGACTTTTACGCCAACTTTATACCGTTTTTTGTTGTCGGTCTTATTTTAGGTTTGCCCTATCCTGGCTTGGTAATAACTTGTGGAACATCGATCCAACCTTGCGTCCGAACATGACCTCAGCAGGTGTCTTCGACGTTTCGATGTTTGCATTCGGAGTGGCTCTGTAAACTTGCAGAAACTGTTGGATTGACTTATCCGTCGGTGATCCACTAGCTTTTTTCAGAGCTCTCTGGAATGTGTCAACGAATCTCTCTGCCTGTTCATTACTTCTTGGATGGTATGGAGGGGTTATTATAGGCTCGATTAGATGATCCTCGCAAAAGTGTTTAAATTCAGTAGACGTCAATTGAGTACCATTGTCGGTGACAATGCAGTCTACTACTCCAAACCTAGCGAATAGTTCGTATAGGAAGTTGATAGCTGCCTCGGATGTGGGGTTCTTGCATTTTAGTACTTCCGGCCACTTAGCTAGGCTGTCTGCAACAATGAGATATTAGAACCCATCCATTGGTCCCGCAAAGTCTAAGTGAATTCTAGACCAAGGTCGGTCCGGTTTAGTCCACGATCCGAATTGAGTCGAAGGAGCTTTCATAGCTAAGGCGCATCCTCTACGCTCCCTGACTTTTTCTTCGGTATGCTTGTCCAGTAAACGAAAGAGCGCATGAGGCTTTTAATTCTCGATATGCCTGGATGTCCTACATATAATTCCTTTATCATTCTTTTCTGTATTGTCATAGCAATTACAACCCTGTCGCTATATAACAGGACGATGTCGCAAATTGAATAAATTCCCTCATCTTGTTCGTTATTGTTGATTTTTTCTTTCGTACTTATGATAAATTCTGCCTTACTCTTAATCTCATCAAGCGTTACTGAAAGTTCTTTTATTGTGTCACATAACGTATTTTTTACTTCACCTTCCGCTTGAATGACTGCATATCCTCTAATGGTTCTGTCTGCTAAGGTATCAACCTTGATAACGCGTCTGCGTGACCAAATTTGTTAGATGGTACATACTCCATTTGACAATTGTAGTTCAGAAGAATGGTCCCACATCTTTGGAGTATATTCGCAGTGTGTTGTGGTAGCCCCTTTTACGATCCGAACATCGTTAATAAGGGTTTGTGGTCTGTTTGTGACAGAAATATTGAAACTTTCTTTACCGCGAATATAAGTCTTACAGCCTCTTTCTCAATTTGAGAGTCCTTTTTTTCGGCCGGTAGAAGTGTCCGGGATGCATGGACTATGGGTTGTAATTTTCCATCATTCATTTTGTGCAATATTCATGATCTTATGCCATAGTTGCTGGCATCGCTTGGAACTACAATATCACACTTGGGATTATAATGTGCCAGAAACAAGTCAGACGTTAAGATATCTTTAATTTTCTGAAGCGCTTCTTCACACTCTTGCATCCAGACCCATTTTTTGTTCTTCCTTAATAGTTCATTTAAGGGTTATCTTAGATTATGCATGTTTGGTACGAACACATTGTAGTAATTTGCCAACCCTAAGAAGTTTGTAGAGACGCAATATTTTCTAGAGCAGGCATGTTCCTTATCGCCATTGGCCTATGTGGGTCTGGGCATCTTCCTTGTTCATCAATGATTTGCCCGAAGTATTTTATTTTTTCCATGAAAAAAGTACATATCTCATCTTTGAGTTTACACCAATAATCGTGGATTTTTTGAATACTTGTGTTGCTAGCGCTGTTCATTAACACATCATCCAGGTACCCTACTGCGAAATCCATTCCATTTAACATCATGTCCATAATTTGTGGAAAAATCGCAAGGGCGACCTTGACCACAAAATGAAGTCGGTTAAATTTGTATAATTCCTTATGGGTATTGATGCATAGAAGTTTTGAACACTCCTCATCAACAGGGATTTGAAGATAGCGTCGCTTAGGTCGATTTTAGAAATATATTTACCTCTACTCATTTTCGCAAATATTTCTTCAGGGTTCGGAAGAGGTAATGGTGATCTTTTAATGCCTTGTTCAAGCCTGTGGAGAAGTCGGCACAAACCCGAATCTCCTTGCTCTTTTTCTTAACATAAACTGTAGGTGAAGCCCACTCACTGTGATATTTTTTTAAATGACACCCATGTGTTCGAGTCTTTGTAATTCACCGTGTTTTTGTTTTATAGCGGCGGATGGAACATTTCTTTGCTTTCTGAACACATACAGTTCATTTGCTTTGACTTTAAACTTTGCTACCGCTTTCGTACACACTCCAAGACCGCCTGAAAATACGCCTGGAAAATTCTCTTTTAATTCCCTCTTGGGTTTTTCTGCCTTCACATTCGAATCGTCAACCTTTTGGCAAAAGGAGCTTAAAGGCAGATCTCAAAGTCTACACTTTTCAATCAGATCAGTTCCAAAGAGGTTATTCGATTTTCGCATGACACAATTTTAGCTTTTTCGGTCTTATTCTGGAAAACAAATATTCGTCAATAATTCCCCTTCGAAAATGCGAAACATAGGAGGCTATATTTACGGCGAAATATATCTTTTAACTAGTGGCTTACTACTTGAGTGATGAATTTTCTGGGAAGGTAAGCTTGTCTCAATATTGTTAGAAAGGGTTTACAAATAAATACTATATAAATTCCATATAAACACTTATGTAGAAGAAACTTTTTTAATTGTTGATTGAATGGACGGTTGGACACATTGAGACTAGCTCTATAATGATCTGCTTAAATGAGTTTCGCACCATAAACATTCAAGTAACTTTAATACAAAAATAAATTATCCTCAAATAAACTGGACTTTATCAATAAATTATAGTACATATTAAATATTTTAGCAAATATTACCGAATTAAAGTTTTTGAACTGATCGCACTAATTTTTTTGGGGGAAGATACTAGCTTTGAACGAAAATAAAAAAAATAAAAAAATGGCTGATTAGTTTGATCGTACACATGTGAGTGTTTGCTCTAAAAAAAAATTTGTTTGTTCTTTTGTTTATTTTCACCTTAAAATGTAACTGATGTATGATGTAGGTGTTTTTCAAGACACTCTAATCTAATAACTCTTATTATTTGTGAACTTTTTCTGATGATTTTGTAGTGTTGCATAGACGATATTGACATACAAATGTTGTTTGGCACAAAACAAATGAAACGGACCGTTAAATATATCTCACAGAAATTTGGAATTTTTGGAAATGTTAAAAAAATAAAAATAAAAATAAAAGTAATAAAACAAACCATGGTAATTGGAATATAATAAAAAACTGTTCTATAGTTTGCTCTGTTATCAATAATTGACAAACATTGAGCTGAATCTTCAAAGGAGACTACAAAATAAAAGGATCTGATGATATATGATAATACATATATTGTCTTTAATAATTAATTATATATATATATATATATATATATATATATACATATACATTCTCAGGCTTAATCAACGTTGTCTGCCTGTTGAATATGCTGATCCATTATGTTTTACTATATGTATGGTATGTCTCTCATTTATTACTATATTACATAAAGATCAATATATATTGCATTCGTCAAAATGTCATGTACCAATGATATTTATAAAATATATTTACCTAACAAAAATACTATATTTTAAAATAGTGTCTCTTGTAAGGTGTCAACAAAAGTTTAACACACAAATCTTTATATCATATAAAACATCGCTTACCATGAGTAGTCATAATACTGTGTTTTTTATACGGATCTGTTACTAGATTAAATAATTCGTATCCCGTAAATAAGTCAATAAACCGCCATGGAGTAATTTTGAATGGTGTGATTTTTACTGTAATATTATTGGTGATTAAATGATCGAAATTTGTGTTAAAATATGAAAAGGTAAACATAATCTTTTTTAATTCCGCTACGATTTCAAATCAGAAATCAAAACATTCACTCTTGATTATCACAACAATCTTCCTGACAACAAATTTCACTCACTTATATATTTGATAACACACTTTAACTAAATGATATTTTATTGTTCCCTATTCATTTCTATATCGAGAAACTTTAACTGTATATATGTATATATGTATGCATATATCTCTATATCTCGTGCTCTTTCTCTCTCCCCTCTTTCTCTCTCTCACTATATATATATATATATATGTGTGTGTGTGTGTGTGTGTGTCTTTACTCTTTGCAAAAAAAGAATTAAATGTAGTTCTTCATTTCGTGGTGGATTGATTTTGGATAAATCACAGATAATACAAAATCAGTCTGGCATGAAATAACCTCATTTTCAAAATAAATATTTATTTTCTCAAACGTAACCGTTTTGTTGATTGAAGGTAATAAGAAATACACCTATTCACACAATCAAGCATACACAAATATACACATACACACACTCGCAGCTTTATCAAAACGGTTACATACGAGCATAAAGACATCCACTACACCTACAAATTGAGACACGTGTAGATTAACACAAACGCGCATATGTAAACAGAATTGCCAGTGTGGGTCTGATTAGTCTGTTCTCTATTCTTTTATTTACGATGACCTTTGTGAGAACCTATAATGTGTAACAATAATAACAATAATAACACCGAGTCCAATTTATTAGCTACATATGGAAAAAATGCAACGAGCCATGTAAAAGGACGGTTAAAAGATGGGTACGTCTATACACCGTTTGAATGTTTTTCAAATGCGACTTTAAACCTGGATATGATAGCTATCGTTACTACCTGTAGTAGGTGGTTTGACAGAGCAGAAGCACAGAACAGAATATTATGCTTTTCTCTTAATGAGAGGAAAGCGAATATTGTACATCTTTTGTTGAGTCACGCAGAGACCACATCTTAGCGTTCAGGTGAAACACTCTTATAAAGGTATATTTAAATTTTAGTTGATTCTGTGTACACCAGAATCTCGTCTCAAGACATCCTCCGCTGATCAAGTGATGTGCACTTAACCAAGGCGGTCGTGATGCATCTGTTGTAATAACGAAGGTCCAAAGAAACGCAAATCACTCTGTCCGTAGATCACAACGTCCTCTGTCAACTTCCAAAGCAGATCTCACCGTTCGTCACACGTGCACTTACTTCGCACCGAGTCGTTTTCGACGGTAAGAGACCCGTTTTTATTATACTGAGGCACACCTAATTTGCATGCGTGCAACGTGACTTCGCGAACCGTACGTAATAAAGGTTCATGGACGCCATGTTAAATTCTTTTCTTTCATCCGCAGCGCACAGGACAGACAGACACGAGGACATTTCGCAGGTAAGCCCCCTTCATGTTCCCCACAGCATCCAGCGCTGCATTGAACTGTTTGACCATCTCCAGGCGTACCATTGTTTTATAATAAAACAACTAAACATACGAATGCGTAAAACCATAGAAACACACTTCCATTGAATTGAAATAAGTACAGATGAAAAATCCTTAAGATAACTGGTGTAACATGACCCCAATAACCCCTTAATTAGCTCATTCACAATGATTAAAATGTACACATTTTAAACTGAGCTGAAACATATTGATCATTTGTTGTGTCTGCCCGTTTCTATTTTGATATCATTATTATAAGAACCCGATATCTTCGTACCACCCGATACATCCGTTCCTTGATATATTAAAGCGGAGACGAGTACATATGTCTGCACGAAAGAACTTTATATTCCCTCTTGACAGATATCGAGTTACCGACACAATTACATGACAATCGACTGTATAAGAATACGAATACACCTGTCGACTTACTTCCGTTGTCTACCAGTTAAAATATCGTTTATGAAGATGTGAGTTTTCTGTTGTCTGCTTTTTTCGGGGATTCGCTTATTGAAATTACGATGTCTGATATAATTTCATTTCCTCATAGCGAGCTTACACTATTATTTGAAAATACAAGTAACTTAATTTTTATATTGCATGACCTTGTCGGAAACTCTAACAGCTTTGAAAAATTTGCCCTTTTCATTTTACTGGCTTGTTTGACGTTATATGGAAAAATGAAAAATGAACAATATTTGTGAAATTCTCAGCAATAATATCATGCCAGCAACACTGACTGTATCGAAACCGAATATATGTATGCTTTGCTAATCTAAACATTTCATACATCTACAAAGAACAACCTATGTGATTTTGTAACATTACATCTAACACAAATAATGTATATCCATAAAATAAATAGAATTTACATTTGAAACATTTGCGATCAAATAGTTGATCCCATATCAAACTATTTTCATGGCTATAACAGGGTATAATCGTATAAAAAACATATTGGTTCATACATTGTTGCTCAGTGTTTTCATATGCTATATTTTCATTTTAAATATTCTGTACACTTTGTTTTATTTTTGTACATACCCCGTGACTTAATATTAAGTTTAAAATCATACTTGTGCTGTTTATTTGTAATCATGTGCTATATTGATGGTGTTTCCTCTCTATCTTAACGATTCTAGGGAAATAATCCTGGCTTTCTTTTCTTGTGGATCTTGGGAGTCATACCTGATATTTGCTGAGACATACTGTCTTACTTTCAATGTATCCGTAACAACTGAAAACACCTGATTAAAATTGAATACACCAAATGCTACCAAATAAGGATATGTGTGCACCATGCGTACATATTAGAATTACAAACTTAAAAATAACACGTACACTTACAAATACAGTAAAAACAGAACGGCCACGTATAATTTCAAATCGATGTTCTACCTGTTGCAAATTGGCAAAAAAGTATTTGCCAAGAGGAACCTTGATGAACACGCCCGACTACTTCCCTACTATACATTAAACCAGAAGATATTCAATGCAGTAAAATCAAGTGTAAAGAACTTAGACACGGCGAGTAGTAATTTCGGCTTTTGCTTTAGAGTGCATTCATAACCGGTCAGACAGAAATATTGAAACAAATAATTAACTACCGTTAATACATTCTCTGTAATGTTTAAAGCTGCCTTTACGTTATTACAACATGCATTTCTTGGTAAGTTCAATAAATCTAATCACTTTGTTCAGCCTATCCCGAATACATTTAGACATCGATCCATTACAAATGCTTTCAGTTTTGTTTTTTGTTTACAAAGTCATAGCAGATTTTTGTTTACCTAAAAGTCATATCATTTACCTAAAAGTGGAAGTTTGTATTCGCCAGTGGCACGGGAATATTTCATGATATTTTTCCGAACTGTTCTGCCGATTCAAATGTACGTTAAGTTATGTAGCATAGTAGAGTCAACCCTTTAATTGGAATTTAACATCTACGTTCTTCATATTGATATTTATGAATGTTATTTTATAATAATAAATGTGTTTTATGTTAGTGTACGTTACTTGCTGTATCTGTACACAAATTATTACGTCAGTATTTGCAGTATCATGGTTTAAATTTAATATTCGTTTATATTTTATCGGCGATAATTCATAAGGTTAATTTCGAATCGTGATCCAGTTTTTACAGAAGACATTATCTAATTTAACTGTCGAGCAGAGCACATATTCCTTGTTCTCATATGAAACATTACAACATATCTCGAGAATGAATTTTTTGTACTCTCTACTTATTCCTTTGTAAAATTTAGTATATTCTACTGCAACTTCTTTAGCCAGATTAAGGCATGGTCAACGTGTGTTGGAAAGTGAATTCATTTCGCGCTACCCCTAAATTGTTAACAGCAAAACTGATTTCTGAAAGAAAAAATATATTTCTTGGGTATAGGTAGTATGCAATTAACATAATGTTCATACGATGTGACATATATCCTCTTTTACACTTCACGCATGTGCTTCAGGTTCCCGGCTTTTTATGATGCTATATGTCTTCGTGTAACCAGGAAAATATAAAGACAATAACACGATACTAACAGTTGAAACTTTTATCTTTACAGCCCAAATACATTTTCCATAAGCCAAACTTTAAAAACAACTGTCGATTTTATTTGTACTGAACGATGTGTTTTTTTTACGCGTGTCTCTAATATACGTCCGTATTCTTCGACGATCTAATAGAGAGGAATCCGACTATTATCACTAAAAATATCGCGGTTATGTCACTCAACAGTACTTGTATTCACATTTGTCCTATTTCACAACATACTAGTTAAGGAAAACAACGTTAATATATATTTGAAGATTAAAAACTTTGAAAAACAGAGAAAATGCCTTTGTATTTCACCTTTTAGATGTAAATATTTTTATTAAAAACATTTATTCTTTTACAATCTTTACGTTTTTAATTAATTTTAGAGAATAGAATGTTTATTGTCAGCAAACAATAATCTTTTTACAACAAAATTAAGAGTTCTACTGTTATTTTATTTTATCAAAATTGTTAATAAATATATAATATATAATTATTTTAATATTATAAGATATTTAAAAGTTGATGCATACACATGTTTATAAACAATAAAGGATACACATGCATTTCCATTTTAAAAGTCGTTCTGATCTACACATATCCCGGTTTCAAGTCACATTGAATAAATATTAGAACGATATAGAGATGTCTTATTTTGTATCGTTTTACATGGCCTGCTGCACTTTGCTTTTTTTACAATAAAATTGATTGGTAAACTGATGTATCATTTATCTCTCTTCTGTCATTTCCGTTACTTATTTTTCAACTATCTTTTCGTGTTTCATCTCTTTTATCTCCTTATGCTTTGCACTTTATCTAATTATTCCTTCTTCAGATTGTTTTTCTTAGTTGTATCCATTATCTTTATTCCATAATGTGTTATTGTATATTCTTTAGTTATTAATTTGAATTGCCTTTCTTATTTCACTCTTTATCTCCATATTAATATCTGTTCAATTTTGGCCATCATAATCTCACCGCAACTACAATTCTATATATTCCTTTTATTACCGATTTTATTAGTCATAACTTCCATTCCGTTTCCCGTCGTGTCATTCTTATATTCTACCGACGTTCTATACTGGAACATTTTCATAAATCCCGATCAAAATATTAATATCGTCGATATTTCTTTGCCAAAGACAAACAAAACATAAAATATAATTCTCTTATCTTGTGAGTCTCAAATGCCCAACACGACATTGTGCATGTACAAGCTCATGTCTGGTTGAATGCAAGCGAATCCATTATTATTTGTGTCACGACCCATACCCTATTTTTGAAATGACTCCCGGTTTCGTTTCACAACCTAATTTTATATCAGCACGATTTCCCCTTCAGCATAAAATCATCTTTTGCCACGTCTTGCCAATATACGCCGTAGTATTGTTCATGTTAAGAATGCTTGGCTAGATAAACAGAAATGTTTTTACTTGATAATTTTGGGATTGCATCAGGTAGATTTCTGATAAACACACATCAGTTAAGTAACGCATAAGCAAGAAAGAGGTATTCGTCCATTCACTTAACTCATGTAATCGTGAAACAAATATTGCAGAATGAAGCATCATGCATAAATGCCCAGCGTGAGAGAAAAACCGAATATAGATGCTGAAACATATCTTAGAAAAGATCTTTCATTCAATTTCCGAATATAGCAATGGAAATTCTACTTCAAACTGAAGCGAAGATTCCATTTAAGACTGTACGGCCACGCTTAAGTTTGATATAGGGGTGTATCTCATTGTGCACACTTCTTATGCTAGGGTTATCTTTTAATGCCATTTTTGTTTGTCATTAAAGCTTAAGTTTAAAATCAAATAGTCATGGCAAAAGATAAAGATGGAAAGAACGAATCTGAAGAATGTTTCTTCCTTTTATCTATCGAATAACAGACAATAATACTGAATTAATGAAAATAAACTACTTTGAAAATATAATACAAACACCTTGTTTAATTTCGTTACGCCTACAGTAAATCTTAAATATGCAAATATATTTGTGAAATGAACCATCATTAAGTCAGCCACAGTATTGAACTCGTCAAACATCTTTTAATCTTTTCGAACTTGTTAGACGTTTGAAGCGTTTTTTAATATTGAAAAGCATCTGTGATCAAATACAACCCATTTAACTAGGAAGTTTAAAGTAGTTCTCCCCAATAAACACAGTTGTTAATGTCTGTAAAGAGTGTGATGCTTTTTTGTTTTAGTTTTGCGGCAAATAAAACATTGTCGGGTTATAATGATAAACCTGCCAGTAATTTCAGGAAGGGTTGAAATGCCTAGAATTCATAACATCTGAAAGTCGTTCTTGATCGTGTAAATGTATGCTATGATATAAAATTAAAAGCCTGTGAACAATATTGAATATTTTACACTATCACTTCGGTCACATTGACCGTCAGTGGAATCGAAATAAACTGATAATGTTATAATTCCCAAACTCCGAAATTAAGTCCTCACCAACAGATATAGTTTTATGTTATACCTGGGGCAGTTGAATATAAAATAGCTGTGGTAGTTTTTAGAATTTTGCAGTATAGAGAGAAGAGATATGTTAGAAAGGATTTGAACATGTGTTTCTGGTAGAAAACATTTATCCTAAGTGTGTCGACGAGAGTTTATGTTTCTGATGGGGAAAATCAGTAACACTACCAAACAGTAAAATTTCAGGGTCACAAAGCTTATTATACGCCATTGACACGGTGAGCGATTACTTGCTAATGACACTGTGTAATGAATGCAACTTTAAAATAGTAAGATAACTTAATAATGAAACAGAACAAAAAATAAAATAAGAGTTAAATATATTAATTCGAGATAATAAAACTTCGCAATATAAATATAAAACTGTACGAGTATTTACGGGTATAAAACAGATTACCAACCGCATATGACTACCAAACCATTCCTCTTACTCAGTCTGACAATGTAAGTAAACATTGTCGGTAATCGATAGTAATCTAAGAAATGAGGATAGAATATATGTTATATCATGAAATGAAATCACATAAATACAGGGTGTGTGAAAAATACAAACAGACAAAAAATTAAATACAGGACTATATCTTTAAAACACGAGAGATGTTACCGGTGTCATACAGATTAACAAACGTCTTCTAAAAAACATTTTTGAAAGACGTTTGTTGATCTGAACGAGACCTGTATAATCTAAGATATATATTATTTTGGAGGAGTTTACATGAATTTAAAATTATGGTCAGTGTAAGCTATGAAGCTAATAAAGATACGTAAAGGTTGTACCTAGAATTCAAAGTATTTCTATGATTTGTGTTGATACAGTATAGTCTTAATCAAGACAAGTCATTGTGGGGGAAATATAGAAATTAAATTAAAATGCGACGATTTTACTTCGATTAGTCCTAATTAGAGTTCATTAATTTTCAAAAGAATGAGTTTGTTGATCAAATTCTGATAATAGCTAGAGCTCAGAAGTAAAATAAAAATAAAAACGGTCGAGTAAGGGAGAGCAAAGAGAGAAAGGAAAATGCTGGCCAATGAGGATCCAATGGGTGTAGTGTATTTTTGTCGACCACCAATGGGACTGGGTAATATACTTATGACAATTAGAAACCAATATGACGAAATATTCACAAATCAAGTCGTTTGCGAAGTAATTGGTCAAGAGTAGAGAAGTAACTAAACAACCAGTCGAACTATCACCGGTAGTGAGCGGTGTCAAAATAAAGGGGAGTGTTTTTTAATCTCCATAGAAGTCATCCAATTATAAGTGGAACACACAGAAGTTCAACGAGACTTTGTTCCTACTCGATGCTCGAAATAATCTGAGTTACTACTAAACTCTTGACACTAACGAAAGCCGACCAAAGAAATGTCCGTAAATGGATTTTGAGTAACACAAATCGTATCAACCGATAATGTATACTGATAGAAAGTAAAGTATCACAATACAATAGTAATATATGGTTCAGGTGCGGGAGTAGGCTTTTTACGTGTTTTCATTTTATCTGGCAACGATAGGACATGGGTACTTCGAGTATATATTTACATCAATATATTTGTACACTTTGTGATTGCCCATCATCAAAATCGAGCCAAAACACTGTTCGACGACATGTTGGCTTCCGTGATAAAAGAACACAATGCAGGTTAATCCCGAGTGAGTACATCGTCAACTGCAGAGACGAGAAAAAAATTTATTGATCAATTAAAGAATAACAACTACATTCAGCTATGTATTTATCTATTAAGATATATCTGCCAAACCAATAACTGATGTAAATATCACAAATGAAACTACAGCATTAAAACTGAATATGTTTATTAGTTTTTCTACTTTTACTTTTTAAAACCATCGGCAAAACTTCCAATAAACTAAGATTATTTTAAATAGCATATCAGAAAGCTTGCAATACTGCTCATATAAATGATTATGTATAGAATACTCATTAATATAATAAACTATTGCCATTAAACTAATTTTGAACTTAGCCCCGTAATTAATTATCTCGTTCAACGTATATTGTAGTGAGAGTGTAAATTTCAAATTATCTTTGAAATATTAAGAAATGTGTCTATATGTGTCATTTCTATTAGACATTCTGTGGAATCCGATTAGATCATATCGAATTTTGTATTTTGAAAACATATCTCTATGTTAAGCTCAAATGTTCAATAAGGTAACAAAAGCAAGTTTCAACATGTGTTTTGCTATTTATCTCACCTTTATTTCAACAGTAATGTGGTGTGAGACACATCGACTAAAAATCGCTTTTTTAGCATTAAATATTTGTTATCTTACGTACTAATCTGTGTGATGTATTGTACTGCATTTTGTTGACATTAGTGTTCATTTTGCTACTACTATCTAATAACCGATTCAGTCCGCGGGGATGAGAATTAAAAAAAGAGTTAAAAATGAGACAGTGACTTCGAAAGAGCGACTACTTGGCGCGCGTGTCGTTCTGACCGGTTGGCTAAGAAGGTGAACGGCAACAGAAACTTGAATTTGTATACATAATTAATCTCACAGATACTGAAATAAGAATTTAGTAATTTATTTTTTCACTAATGTAACATTAACTCGATATAGTGTCTAGCAGGAAATACCGTAATCTGATAATATATGTAATACTGACATTTTATTGATAGTATATTGTGTATTTTTCTTTTTTTTAATTCCGATACCTAGACTTATGTAACCTCTTATTTTATTGTATTACTCAAGAAAACACAGGTGCCCACAAAACATCATAATGATGCATAATATGGAGTCGGAAATATATTTTAATGTTACAATGTTTATTTCAGTAGTCTAATTAATCCGCCTCGTATTATATATATATATATATATATATATATATATATATATATATATATATATATATATATATATTAACTAACATAAATATGTAATTTTTAGTCTACCTCTTTTATTTACATAAATTATGAGCGAAAGGGATATCGGAAAGTATAGAATACTTTCTATGAATGTTCTTCATTTCAATAAATCATGCACATTAGATAAAGGTTTTAGAATCCCCAAATTGGGGCAGGAGTGAAGCAGAGTGTCACAGACGTGCACCTGACAGGACGAAACAAGGCACGATTGATTGTCCAAAATAACATAATTGATGATTGATTCAGTACACCATAGGCGGTAGAAACCAGACACGATTTATTCTAAAATATCAAATTTATTGATTCGAGGCAACCTGCAAAGGTGAGCTATATCAACATATAAGCTACAGACGGGAATACCCAGTCGTTTAATAAACTCACTAAGGTAATGTCTACATTGACAGCGAATGCGAAATCTAAATATTGTCGTGTTCAGGTTGATGCGTTGGTGTCACACATTGTCATATAATACCAACCTGAAATTTAGATCGAGAGTCGACATGCATTCGTTCAAGAAACCAACTGTGTGCTTTCTTCCTCACAAACTCGAACGCAGAAAACGCCCTTTAAAATATAGCTATATCATTATATTTGTATATATCAGTGTTGTCGTAATTCTATAAAGCACACCAGAAATATAACAGTGTTGGTAATTATAAAAAAAATACTTATTTATTATCACTTTAAATGTCTCTGCAATTAGAGAAACATTATGTTCAAAAATTCAATACGTAATTTTAATAAGGCGTTATATTCTATTTAGAAAGAAAACAGATTTCTCCAGCGTGATTAATAAACTTACATTTTAACGGAATGAAAATAGAGAACTTTCGTAAAAAGTGAAAATGTTGGCGCAATAAAGTGGGTATTTAGTGTGTTAATCATTCTTTAATTGCTTCAATAAAATCACATTCTTCAGATTCTGACAATATTATATAATTATTGAATTACTACATCCGATTGCTTCCTTTCTTGTGTTTTAATGTCAACGTGTTCCTTATGCAAAAGGTAAACACTATGATTAGACCCGTTTTCTCTCCAAACGGACCAATTAAGCAGTCAAACATTTAATCAATAAACGAAGAGAAAGAAACAATCATTTGTTGCGTTTCAGTTGTTAAGGAATTAGAGAGGAAAGATGTTGTACTGACTGAGTAGCTACATATTAATATTATTTTTTTTAATTTTATATATATTTTGTTTGCATCTTCCTATCTCTATGATGCTCGGTCTGTCTGCCACCTGTTAAGTCTTCCTGTTTATATCTAATATCTCGGTTGGATTTAGTGAGTGTAACTTTTTATCGGTTGTTTTGTAAGGCTTCATATGAAATTAAATGTTTATCTCTGAGCAGATTGAATGGGTGCATCTTTATTAGATATGTTCAAGCATCTCTATAATAAACGCAACAGTCCTTCGGTGTGTGATTTTATTTACTACCGTTTCCAAGAGAGCACATTTAGACACAAGGTCGGTGTTTAATGTTGGGGAGAATCAACCTAAATAAAAAGGAAACACGCGGTAGATGTTGGCAAAATTACAAATTACCTCATTATAGAAGGACCTACTCGTTCACTTAACGACGACAGAAAAGATGCACCACAGTATCTGAACAAATACTACACTTTGCTCTAAGCAGGTGTATAATATTTTCGGTTTGTTATGCTAAAGTTTCAAACATAATTTTCGTTGGGCTATGATACTTTCGTTCAAATAGCATTTTATACGATGAACGCAGAGACTGAATATACATATCATATCACGCTTAGATTAAGGTAGTATTTACGTTGGTCTGTCAGGCCTAACTTTGCAATTAAATTTCAGTGTTTCTGTTGTGCTTACATTAAAAAAACACGCAGATTACATGCATGCATGTGTCGACAAATGTGGCTTACTAAAGTTTAAAAGGATATTTCTACGTAAGGAATATCTAAGAATATGGAAACTAGTCAACATAAACTATGAAAGCTAACCAGTCACATAAATGTTTCCATTATAATAAATCCCAAAGACATAGCAAGAACACCATCACATGAATCTAAACGAACTGAAACTACAATACATTTTATGAACTGACCGTATCTTAAAACAAGAAAAAACTACAAGATACACACACACAATGTTATGGCAACAGCCTCGGCTAATAGCACACACGTGATTGTGAAGGGTAAAGGAGGATAGAACGACCGAGGTGATGAAAGGCAGACCTCCGCTGGTAGGGTGCGGAAAGTACTGGTTTTTTACCACTAAAATCCAAGAGAAGACCAATGGTGTTTGCCAGCGAGAAAATAATGGTATGCACCTGTTACTACAACGCAGATTATTTTGCAATGCTTATCGACACGGGTGGAGAGTACTATAAATCTGGAGAAACATTTTGTGACTAAGACTACTGGGACACCACCTGTTTTGTCAGTGGGTAATCACTGATGACGACTCATTGTTACTAAATAATAATTACAATAACAATAACTATAATAATATTTACATAGCTGTGACACCCGAGAAAACATGGACATGGCTATGCAAAAAGTGACTTAAATAGAGAAACATATGCATTACTAACAGTCGCATTAAATAACTTGATCAAATGAATTATACCAAAGCAAAAATAGGCAAAACAACGAAGAGAGTAAAAGTATACTGTGTTCACAGAATGACGAAATGGTAAATCACATCATAAATGAATGAAACCTTGCTAAAAATCCATACACAAACACTGCGACTGCGTCGGAGATGAAATACACTGGGATCGATCCTTACGATTGCACTTTGAATATGCAGACAACTGGTACAGACATAGACAGAAGTCAACATCATAAAAAGAAAAGTATAACAGTGTATAAGACATAGACATATAAACAGACAACCGCATCTAAGCAAGGGAATACAATCTTATGATAGTCAACGGAAAGACGACAAAGACTAACTGGTTAACGACTCTGTGTGCCAAGTTCGAATTCATTTCATTCCATAGTAACACTTTAACCTAGTATGTTGGCAACCGTCATGTGGCCCCTCCTGTAAGTATCCGATGTATTTCTACAAATAAGTATAACTAGACAAATATCGCGGAAATCAATGCCAACAATAAAACCTTTTCATTCATAAGAAATGAATGAATGAATGAATAGTCAACGAGAAAGTAAAACCTGCTAAATCGTAGTCTTAGCCGACTCAGTTCATAATAGCCTGAATATAAAAGAGACAGAAAAAAAGTCAACCACATGCCACTTGCAAGGGAATTGAAAGGAATACATCACATTAAGAACATAACTATAATACCAATAAGTGTAGGAGCACAAGAAACTAGAATCAACTAGGAGGTGTTATAATCAAGGGAAAATTGACACATTACAATGTATGGAAATGCTAAAAATTGTTTAAATCTAGGAGAAATTCCTCAAATGCGAAATTAGTCTAACTAAATTATGAATCCTAACCAGCCACTAGTAAGTTAAAATTGAAAGAAAGCCACAAGTCGAAAAGATCTGTAACTGCAAGAAATTCAACAACTGCACCTTAAAATAGTCACGTACACGCACACCTATATATATATATATATATATATATATATATATATATATATATATATATATATATATATATATATATATATATATATATATATATATATATATATAGGCAAACATCATTAAATAACACATACTGGTTTTGCTTGATCAGGCATTATATTTTATAATTTCCCGAATAGTCTATTTTAGGTCAAATTCGTGTATGTAAGTTCCGTGGGGTTCTTGTTTAATTTCCCTCTCCTATTTCCTGAGTACTTTCAATTTGATTAGTCAAATTATATGTATGTGTTGTTAGTCTTGGTTTCTATAAAAATAGGCTATACTGTTTAGTTTTTTAACGGCTACTAATTTACAACTTTAAAATAAACGTCTATAATGTAGGGATGTTACTTGCAAACATAATTTCGTTGAAAGCGCGTGAACGATTGCAAAATTGTATTAACATTTAAAAAGCTGAACTAGTTCTGTTTTATTTTTTTGATAATACCAACAAGTATTTTGTTATTCATTCAGAGATTATTTTTTCTAGCACTCATAGAGTCACAGTAGAAAGAAGTTGTTCAACAATATACATATAGCAGCACTGATTGACAATATTAACTACTGGTTATACATAACTGACACCGGAAAATAATTGTTATAAATTAATTTTTTTTTAATTTATGAAAAATATTTGCTTCATATTCTTAGTTGATTATTGAACAGACGCAACACGATTTTAGAGATATAAAATATTAATGTATACGTTTTCTTTATGAGATTACGGTCATTTCTAGAAACATAATTATGAAAAACACATTAGTAGGGCTACATACTTGATTGTTTGACAGCATTCGTAAAATCTTTTATTATGTTGTCTAAAGTCTGAAATCATTATTTTAGCTCTACTTTTGAAATAAATAACATCTTTCAAATACAATTATTTGGTGAGAAGAAATGTGATTGCCTGCTTCGTATGATATAATGAAGACTGGATAGATGTAGACAACACGGCACCTGTGTAGTAATGCGTTATTATAGGTATTAAATGAAAGTGAACCGCAAGCGATTCTCATTGAACAGTGCTAACACAGCACGGGATGTCTTTGAAAATTGACATATCGCTCCGGAGAAGAGACTGCGTATGCCTAATGTATTTATATAAACATATATATTTTAAGTGTAGATGTTTATTCTTAAATCTAAGTAATGTTCTACATGATGAAATACACCTGTTAGAATTTGACGTGATAGGATAAACTAGGTTGAATATTGTCGAATGTTAATTTTTATATAATAAGCCAATGTTGCCTGAGATTTTTCAATCCATTATTTATCTTTTAATTAGAAATGTTTCTCTGAGAATATAAATGCGTTTTATTTGGTTATACACACGCGAACAAATGTGTATATATATGAGTTTGTCTTCGTTCTGTCAGTACAATGGTTTGTCATTAACACCTGAAATAAGGATAATTCTACGTACAAGTTAACCCTGACCGAATATTGACAAAATAGCAATGTATTCGCAGCACATATCAGATATTTTCGGTATGGCTATACACTGGCTTATAAGATAAATCGTGCACTTTTTTCTAGTGATGAAACCTGAAGTAACACCACTGGATACTCATCCAGATAAGATGGAGTGTTGTTCTGGAATCCGATAAGACCAAGAAACCACAATAAAGATGAAATATAACATAGTAAACTGGGCTATTGGGGAGGGGGAATATAATGTTCTTAACTTAAGTACTTACTCGCCTTTTGACAAGTAAAGGAATATTCGAATATTTACGTATCTCATATAGAGATCTATAGAAACCCTCAGGAAGGCACTCCCTGATTTTTGAAAACATCGAGTGAAAATGGCACAAAAAAGGAATATATATATATATATATATATATATATATATATATATATAAAGTCATTAGAGAGATGCTACTTTTGTCAATTTTCTAAAATAATGGAAAGAAACGGAATTTTGTCTGTTGATAAAGCATTGCTTTCTGATATGGCAATACTCTTCGGGTAAAGCAATGGCCTGATTTGTATTATTCGGACGGATCCACTGTCGGAAAGAATGGGTAAATACCAGTATTCTGACTATAAACGGGGTCGTACAGAGACAAATGCTGCTGAATGTTTTGGTCATTCAACTTTTGTAGTTGTCACGAAAATATCAAAATATCAACAAACGCGTTTAAATCGATCATACATTTATGTTGGGTTCAAGGGAAATGTTATTCAAGATATGAAAAGGCAGTAATTCAGTATTTGGTGTGTGGATTAGCCAATGGTACAGCTGTGTCAAATGCTGATGCCGCGTTTGCTTACAGTCGATACAACTAAACAATGCGCTGACGATTAAAAATGTTGTTTGCAACAGTTTTAACGCAATACATGACACTTGATGAAATATGCGCCACTTTACTCAAATCGGCACTCAACTCAGTGGACAGCAGCAGGTGAAAGCCGACCAATTCGATCAAACACGCAAACATCAGCAGGCAAGTCCATGGCCTCCGTATATGTTGATGCGTCAAGTATGTGGTTCATAGATTACCTAAACAAAGAACGTTGATTGCAAATATTATCATATAAAATCATTGGTGCGTTTGAAGATGGGAATTGCCGATACACGACCACAAATAAAGAAGAAAACGCGTCCTTTTACAAGACAATACACCATGGCAGATCTTGGTCACAACGATATGGACACTGCATGAAATTAACTTTGCATTGATTCTGCATCCATCTCAGAGATCTGCCAAGCAACTTTGCCAGTGTAACCAAATAAATATGTAACATGTTGACAGGCAATATAATGCAAATAAGCGTTGGAGCACTAGAAACAATCTTTAAGAAATGGAAAAAAGACTAAAAGAAATTTGAATAAAAGGGAAGGCTCACACTATACAACAGACGACAGCTGAATTCTTAATCCCCTTATGTCTACTGTGGTGATCTGTCTTATTTGAGTTAAACTATGTTAAAAAAAATTTTAAAGAAAAATCCTCGAATTCGGAAACCAACCCACATAAAGTACGAATACTAGTGCGCGTAATGAGGAGTCGCAGGATTAATAGAAAACACATGGGGAAAACACTAAATGAATCTAAGCGAACTGAAACTGGAAGAACTTTCATAAACTACCCCCGCCACAAAAAAGGAAGGGAACGAGGGTAAAAGGGCCGATGAGATAGATCACTAAACAGATCTTCACTGGAAGAGTGCGGAGAGTACTGTGACTTTTAGGAGGTGATTGGCATCTAAATTCAAAAGAAGGCTAATTGTTGCTGCCAGCGAAAAATCAATGGTAAGCGGCTTTTACGATAACGACTTGAAAGTTAGAGAGACTTCGTCTCACTCAGACTTCTAAGGAAACACCAGTATGCAGTCACGGATAGACACCTTAGTGATAACTCTTAGTGATTACATAATACTACTAATAATAATTGTTATAATAATTGTAATAGTACCACAAAAATGATCATGAATGCTCAGTCAGTATTAAAATAGCGACGAGGGAGACACCATTTAGACTTTCACTAAAATGCACCGAGAATACTGGAATAGTGAAAAGGCTTAAAACAAGTCAGGTTCTAGAGAAAATCAACGACCGATATCATAAGCACATCAAGTGTAAATGGCTTGAGTAAGAACGTTAAGTGATTAACAATAGTAACCTAAAGATGGGGAGAGTACTGGACATCTGAGGAGATTAATTTTAACTCAGCCTCCAATGAACCCATATGTGTTTGCCATGGAACGTTCAATAATAATAACTTGTGTAAGAACTACGAGTTATTTAAATAATAAGTATATACCCCGGATACACAAAGAATAAACGATTGCACCAACCGCGGTGTGTCCGTCCATAATCGTTGTCAATGGGGTACAATGATGGAAAAACAGGTAAGCGAGAGAACTAGAAAACCTCCACTGGAAAACCTGAAGAGGTGTATTGTTACTCAGATACCATAGGAAACTTACGACCTTGTCGAACGAGAATATAATTTCAAACGGCTTTTGTTAGAACGCAGTGATTTGCATTGGTGAATGACGACGAGGGGAGTATTTCAAATCTAGAAAAGCCAAGTATTACTTGAATTCCAAGAAGCATTAGTCATGACTCGTGTGATTTAAATCCTTATAAAGTCAACACCAATTAATGATTGTAATTAATTATTTTCTGGCTATTTAGCGGCATATCAACCCTTTTTGAGTGTTTTAATCACGTAACCGAATACATGTACTAGATTAACTGTGTACTATTGATTAAAAACAAAGCGTTATTTTAACATAGATTTGAGTAGTTTTTTCACTCCTTTGGTAAGAGTACTCGTGTGTAAATTGCCACAAATTATCCGGCAAGATGTTAGTTCAATATATCTTTCCATGCTACGGTATACTATATATGAAGCATAGAAAAAAACTTGAACGTAATAAATGATATCGTTCCTATGGAGACGCCGTGATAATTACACGGTGCTTTCTATCTCAATCTGTATTATTTACTGTAATAATAATATTCGTTATGAAATAATAAATGTCTGTCAGGGTAAATACTCTCATAGTGAGATGACTCTTTCTGTCTTCCATGAAAAAATAATTGCCATTGTAAGTTTAATGTTCTTTTTTTATTGATTTAATCCAACATTTCAGAAATCAAATTAGTTAAAACAATAACTATTCTGTCTCATTACCGTAACAATAATTGTCACGTAACTATTCTTCAAATGAAAAGAAGAACGAATGCAATTTTTAGAACGTATTTATTTAGAACTATACTATTTTTAGTCGACGTAACGATATTAATTTATTTGAAAACAATTCATTTTAAAATAAGGTTACTTAGAACTCATTTAATTTAGCAACATGAGATCAATCACCAGTCACCATCTTTGCTGATCGGGCGATCTCATGTTTGTATATATGTGTGAAAGGTGATACTGTACGTTCGAATATGAAATGTATTAGCATATTATTATATAGATAATAGCAATCTTCAACCTGTAGTACTTGGGTATTTTTACTAGTATAACAATATAAGACAATGATCGTAGATAACAATAATTAGATAGAAAATGATGGATTCTTTTCAAGTTGACCGTTTTCTTATAATAATTATTTTCGCCCATTTACATAAATATATATTACAACTTATTATTCTAGAACAGCGTGTATTCATTTCCAAACATTTCGACGCTAATCGTATTTCGAGTGTTCGTTAGGAAAATATCGAACGTGAAACGGCAGGTTCTAAAACGAGATCAGAAGAATGTGTGTCTATTGAGCTTAAAGATTATCGTCTCTCTTTGTGATCACGGCAGCTTCGTCTTCGGATGACTGCAACAATGGCTGTCGGCCTTCGGGATCCTCACCACTGATTTGTTGCCCATTATTAGTTAATCTCGACTTGTCTGGTTGATGTATGTTTGTTTCCTAGTTGGCCGATATCAGTCGACTCTAGAGCCGCAGACGTTGAATCTTGTTCAGTCACTGAGAGGAGCAGACATTTAGAAAAAGGCAAATGACAATGATTTACGAGCTGAGCGAGACAAAATATATATCGTTATATTACTTCGTTTTGACAGAAAAAAGCGATAAACAATGAGGAAAATGATAATAAAAAACAGGAGGAAGTGGACTACCAGGTGTGCTTAGAATTTGCCAAAAAACAACTGACGTTTCATCAAGGGGTGGAGATATTTCGTCTCCGCATCTGTAGATAAATGTAAAAATACGAACATTTATAACATCTGTTAATAATGGAGAGTATGTATATGTCTGTCTGTCTGTCGCCGAAACTCCATCAGAGTAATACTACTATTTACTTAGTCTGCCAGCTTCTATATATAGTACTACAAAAACCGCCGTAAACATATAAATAAACTAGAAAGACATTTCAAGACGAGAGTGCGATTAGAACAGAAAACGTGTCAAGAATCTTACTTAAAATAATACTTTTTAAACTTCGTTATATACCATTACAGAAAGTCGCCCAGAAACTAGACGGGGGTTGCCATTTACATAATTCATTCCTTTTAAACTTCAATTAAACTCATATTTACAAATATACACTTATAACTGCTATTATCAAATTTACAATATTTTCCGATAAGGTGATATTAATAAAAATTATTCATACAATTAGTTAAATACATTTAATTAAGAAACCATCGATTTATTTAAATCATAATTTGAATGGCAAGTACTGTTAAAATTGCAAAGTCATCCTTTCGGAATTGACGTCAATTTGAGAGGATTTCTTTTCACATTATAATTCTTTATTTTCATTACGTTGTTAAGATTATATCTTTTGTTGTAAATTGAAGTTAAGCAAGGCATATCTTAGCCATTAGTAAACGGGTGACCATTTTGGAAAAATAAATTGTTGACTCATCATTCCGGTCCTTCCGGAAGTGACATCATTGTGAGAGAAGTTTTTCACATTATCATTATTTATTTTCATTACATTGTTAAGACCAGGTGTTTTGTTGTAAATTGAAGTTAAGTTAGGCATATCGCAGTCATTAGTAAATAGGTTACCATTTTGAAAAAATAAATTGCTGACTCATCTTTCCGGTCCTTCCGAAAGTGACGTCATTGTGAGAGGATGTTTTAACATTATCATTCTATATTTTCATTACGTTGTTAAGACAAGGTGTTTTGTTGTAAATTGAAGTTAAGCGAGGTATATACTGGCCATTACTAAATGGGGGACCATTTTGGATAAATAAATTGCTGACACATCCTTCCGGAAGTGACGGCATTGTGAGAGGATATTTTCACATTATCATACTTTATTTTCATTATGTTGTTAAGACAAGGTGGGTTGTTGTAAATTGAAGTTAAGCAACAAATATCTCGGTCATTACTAAATGGGTAACCATTTTGGAAGAATAACAAAATTGGTTCTTTGATATGACGTAGGCGCCGTCAATAGCATATTTAAACATGAGTTAGTTGATATGACCGAGTCGCCTCTTATGTTTGTTTCCTTTTTCTTAACTATGTATGAGGGAAGGTAACATTTTTTTAAGAAAGGGGGTCATCTTCTTATGTATGGGGGAGGATAACAAATATGTGGGGGCGTCCAAAAAATGTATTTTGTTTTTTTTCTTTTTTTAACTAAAAATATATTTATGTATGAAGGAAGTTAAAAAATAATTGGGGTGAGCTCGAAATTTTTTTCTTTATTTTTAAGTAAAAATATTCTTGGTCGGAAACAAAAAAATCAATGTCTAACCACTCAGGAAATATGACTGGGGCTCCATCGATTTACGGGTGCGCGTTTATTTCTGATCCAGCAGCCTAGCAAACATATGCGACTGGAGGGAGAATATGTTTGCTAGTTTTTATAATTAAAACAGTGGCAAGTTCGTCTAGATAAAAGGTTATAAAATATATTTTACCGCATCTCATTCTGTGTTTATGGAAAACGTCATTTTATAATGACGTAATCGACAGTGCACTGTCATGCCAATCTCTGTTTTAATAGCTTACGTCATTAAACAATGACAACATCTAGTTTAAACGCGCCAAAAACAAACACTAAACAAGCAAGCAAACAGAGGCATATAATATTAGTACTATACTAGACCCCCGTAGGTCTTAATGTTCGTCTAGATTAAGAATAATCTCTCGTTCTCTCATTCTTTCTCTCTCTCTCGTTCTCTCGCTCTTTCTCACTCTTATTTGATGACTAATGTCATCAATTGTTATGTCATATACTTTGCCTAATTATCACACAACTTTTTTTTTATGAGAGGCTTCATCATCTCGTGGGGTCATCTATTCTACAAGGAGACAAGCAAACAAGTATGTAATTTAGATCAACATAGTTTTAGTAGTATATATAGAGTGTGCTCCGTGCTTCAATTCACCTATATTTATGGTATATAACACACATACTGTTTTCTACCCCTTTAGCCGTGAAATAAGCGGTTACAAAAAAGATTTAGAAGGTTTTAGTAATATATACATTGATAGACATATATATATAGATTAGCATAATTGGATTCCTCGAAAAAATCCACCCTTATACAGTTGTAGTTTATCTTAAAATATATTTTGTAGTATATAACACTATAACTAAACACACTGAACCTGCACGAAGATTAGTTACTTGCATTGTTTTTCTCCTATTTATCACAATCATCGCAAGAAAATATGTTGATAATAACAATACTCCGAATAGAACTCGAGATACGATAAATAACACTCGACGAATAAGTGATAAGTCAATTTCTTTCACAATTACTACGTATCTTGCTCCAGTTAGCTCCAAATCGATTTCATGCTTTTAATTCACATATTATTCATCTTAGAGAACGCCGAACAAGAATATATCAGTTTTGTGAGTTGTTCCTGTATAGTTTTTTTTTAATTTTTAGCTGGGCACACATACAGAAAGATAGACACATATATATATATACTGTTTATAGATGGACCAAGATACATATCTACTATTATTCTACAGAAACACACAAACTCACTACCGTCACTGTATTCTTATTAACATTTCACTGAAGACAAGAAAGTTATGTTTCATTCTGTATAAGGTTAACACCCAATTGATTACCCAGACAGAGACACGAATATTAAGTTTATATAGTACGGTCAATCTACTGTGGGTTTAAATGCGGATAATGTAGCTGATGAGCCGATTTCAAGGTTCAGTCTAAACACTTAGTTTTAATTTACGGCTTGGGAAAGTTATGCATCTTCATATTTCTCCTGAACTATGGACTACGTGCATACCCTCCGTTTAGATGTCGCGACGTCAACTCATATTAATATGTAACTGTACATCCAATCAGGTAGAATGGCGTAAACACTCTACATCTTAAATTAATTATTTAAGCAAAATAATAATAGACATACCCACAACAATATAAAAGCCTATTCGTTCGGATTAATTATTAAAAATCTAAAATAGAACAGAAAACTAGGGGTGCATACCACATTCTACTAAAGGTATACACCCTCGTTTAGTATAATCTCTTTAGTTCCTATTCATGTACACATTAAAATTAAAATTCAACCCGGAGACGATATTTATATTGATAAGTCACCACTTGGCAAGGACAACATCCAGTAGAAGATACGGGTTAATGAGATTGACACTTAGATGAACAATATAAACATAGTATCGAAACCCATATATAGTGGACATATTTTTAAAATATTAGATGGCAGTTCGACAAGTATATATTTACATTGAACTAAAATACGTTCATGTGAGAGGGAAGCAACCCCATGGTCATCTGTTCTGGAGATGTTAAGTTCTTTCTATGAAACTCTATTAATTGAAATACCGTTCGGTTTTAGGTACAAAAAAATAGGACATTTATGTGAACTAGTGGTAGACGACGAGTTGTAGCTGTAGATGTTTTAGAGAGATGAGGCCAGTTATTTAAGCTTACTGAGGCGCTATCAATGGAAATATCATTGGAGTAGAAAAAGACTGGGAAAGAGGCTGAGAAGAAGAGATCAATACTTCCCCTGTTGCATGTGCAAAGTCTGTGTTGTCATCTGTTTAGGAAAGAAATGGTGTTAGTGTCAGCGTCATCATCCGAGAAGTTTAACTATAAGTTGTATTTGACTTTTATTCAGTCAAATGATTGCATCAGATGCCTAGTGCTTCCTTGAACAGTAAAATGACCAAACAATTTTTCCAGGGACTTTAACAATATATTCCATGTATGTCTAGCGTTTCTAGTCTTGAATGGAAGTCAGTGCCAGGACCTTGTCAAATCATGTTGCTTCTACAACTAGATCTTCATTAATTCCAACTGAAGAAAAACTAGCGTCAGATGGATCGTAATGAAATTAAGGAATCTTGGTTTTAGATGTGTTTAAAGTAACACACATCATTCTCTCCATTGCACCACGTGGCCTAGGTCGGAAGCGCGAGTGTAAACAAGAGTTAAAGAATGAATATAACAGAAATAATGCTCTACCACTGAGTTCAAACGGGACGCCGAATTATTTTTTCTGTTTTTTAAACGAACAGTCCAACAGGCATGTCAACTACAAAACCTCTAGTCAAAATTCTAATACTCTTTCTTTTTCCTCTTTCTTGTTCTTTTTTCTCTCTCTCATCACTCGACGTGGTCACAACGTCAACCTCTCTCCACGCCGTTCTCGGAGCAATGTGTCCACACTTTTTATTACGACGACAATCAGCCCATGCAAACCAAGCCTCATTTGCATACGTAAACTGTCCTCGCGTAACAACAGTTACATTTTTTCCATTTTGTAAGTTGAATACTCTGGGGTCAATCCTTAATGGACAATACACGGTGCAACCCTTACCCGTTTTTCCTGTCGACCTGACAGAACTGGATCACAAATGTTCTTGGGTCGTATAATCTCTGAATATGATTTGGACGATCATATATAAAAATCAGGAAAAGGGTTGGCCACAGAATAGATCCTTTATGTATAGCAGCCTTACTTCTATATGCTTCCGGCGTCTAGTCATAAAAACCTACAGTCCTCTCAGAGAATAATGTGATGGATAAAAATATATTTACGAATATTTTATAGCTAACATGTTTGTGGCACAAATCCATGTGCGAAACATGATCAAAAGCCTTTGGCCTATAAAGAGGTATCGTCGTAAAAAGAAGGTTCCATCGATAGATTCAAAGATCCGATTTTATATCACAGTCAGCGTTTTATCTTGCAGGAAAAAACAACTCTGTTAGTTTCACGATTGTTTTGCTGAAGTCACTGAGTTCGTGTATTATCATATATTCAAACAGCTTACTCATGACGTACATGAGAATAGTCGGCTTGCATTGAGATCTAGAATTCCGAACTCCAGTTATTTTAAATACTTGACAAACAAACAGAATTTTCCTCAAGGATGAAAAGCTATTTTCATTACGAAAATAATTCAACAATTTTATAAGGATAAGAGCAGGTTCGGCAGTAGGTTCTTAAGAAAAATAACTGGAATGTAGTCGGGAAAGAGACATAAAAGATGAATCTGAGAGATAACTAGAATATTATTAATATTTAATTCAAATTATACATTAATGAACGTACGCTAGTAAAGAGAGTATTACTGTATTAGTGTAATATAAGAATACATATTTTTACAAAGTGGTTTAAAGAGTCCGAGAGTCAAGCTTCGTTTTCCTCTGTCTTCTCTTGAGTTGTCAATGGTAAAGAACCCATCAGGTAGGAGTACTTCATGCTGCTCCAGGCACGTCCGTATATAAATCGACCCGAAGGACGCTCCGTTACTTGTATATGACGCTGAGGTATTAATTGGTGCCGACGTTTGTCGTAAATGGATAGTATCTCATATCTCAAGTGAAATTCATGTGTGGCTGACAAAGGACAGTACATGCACATTGAGGGGATGACACTAATGATTAAAAAGAATGATAATAAATTAAGTTGGCTCTATTTGGTTGTTTTGATAGAGGAGAGTGAGATATTGGGTTAGAGAAATTGAAAAACTAACGGAATAATGTTTCAGATATTTGGAAAAAAAAAATATATTTAATGGGTAGGTCATGTAGTAGATAATTTAGTTAGTCAAGAATTACATGGAATGTGACAGTGGTAAATGCAATCCCACAACTCAAAATAGTCTAGACCTTGAAGGACTGATTGTCGGGAACGTATTTTAGATAGGTATGAACAATAACAGTTCAGGTTTATAATTTGATTGATCTATTGATCGTAAATCAGTAAATATTGCATAATAATGGTACCATTCGGTATTCTATTAATTCATATGATTTTGAAAGCGCAATGACCTTTTGAGAAACTATACACGTATAGGTGTACAATAAAGCGTTGTAGACGATTTTTTACGACAATAATATTGTTTAGATGATAAACCATTTTTAAAAAATACGTTAGTTAATAATGTATACAGTGTTATTGTTTTAACATGGTTTACCCATAACTAGGCAGGCCGCCACTATAGACGTAAGAGGCTACTGATAAAAAGGGTGACACTTTTTGGATGTCAACCTAAATTGGGAGCTGCGAAACGAGATCTCTGTTCACATTAGTTGTAAGGTTTTGCATGTCAGGACCGCCAGGAAAACAGGGAGCACGGAGGGAGATCCACAGTCCAGCTGCACGATGAAATAAGCTTTTGGAGAAGGACGTTCTTCGGCATCAGTGGACCTCTAAAGTGAATGGATGGGGTTTGGGAGATTGTCGGGTTGGTCTAGTGAATTTACATCAGGGCAGCAAGTTCATCTAAGCACAATCCATTGAAGTACTTGTAAAACAGGCACTAGAAAGCAACATTTCGGCGATCGGACAGGGAGTGAAGCTTGGTAGATAGTGATAGACCTATTAAGTTTTCGACTCTTATTGAACTTTGTCTAAGAGGGAGAGACTAGTGGATGATGCACCAGCCCAGATGTGTCAACAATAATCCATACATGGGAGGATAACGGCTTTGTAGAGATACAGCATAATGTCAGGTATGTGGAGTTTACTAGCACGGTAGAGGAAACCCACCTTCTTTGCAGCAGCCCTGGCAATGTATTCAATGTATTTATTCCAATTCATGTTATTTGTGAAAGTTCGGCAGAGGAGTTTCAATGACGAACTCTAAGGTAAGGGTGGTATTTGCCATAACACTTAGTGATTGAAGAGGTTTCTTGTAGTTATTGAAAGGAAAGTAGCTTTGTCTTTGCGGCATTAAATGCTACTATCTGTTTATGACCCTAATACACCACAGACGGGAGGTCATTCTCGAAGGAGTCAGCCATTGCCTCAGATATGTGCGCGTAAGTTTTGTCGATATGACAAGAGTAGAGCGTGGTGTCGTCAGCAAATATTCTTATCTCAGTCTTAATGACATCAGGAAGTTCATTTATGAAAATAAGGAACATGAGATGTCCAATGATGGATCTCTGGGGCACACCAGACTTTATGTCATGTTGCTTAGAAGAACGACCATCGAGTGCAACCTGAATTTTTCTTTTTGCTAGAATGGATTTAGTTATATAAAATATTTGTCCAGTAATACCACATGCGTGCAGTTTTAGGAGAAGCCCTAGTGTCATACCTATAGCTAGAATAGTAGACGTGTTACCGAAACTCTGATACAATTCTAAGATTTTTAGATCTCAATTTGATAAAAACAAGTACTAAATATAAACTTGTGTCTTTCAGTCGAATTCTGGTGCAGAACAATCAATCTTTGTTGTATTCCTTCAGAGCAGAACTCGTGTTATCGATGGTAGTCATATTGGTAGGTAGATATTTGTCGATATTTTTAAAGGTCATCCGGCGTATATGCTATTGAAGTTCAAACAATTAGAATGATGCTATCGGGTTTGACATAGTGACCTTTAGAGTATGCACCAGTGACATTTACATATGTATATGTTCTATCACTTACACGCATCAGTGCGCCAGCAAGACGGCTATCAGTTTATCAAATAAATTTTCTCACGAACGCACAATTATATATATATATATATATAAATATATATAAATATATATATATATATATAAATATATATGTATATAAATATATATATATATATAATTATATATATATATATTTATTTATTTATAAACTTATCATAAAATGTACTTTGATTTAACACTTTAATTCACCTTTACAGTATAAAAGATCATCAGACAAATATCATCGATCAATCATGTATTATTGCCATATTATATATATATATATATATATATAATATTTGTTATTGTTTATATCTATGGACGTATACGTTTCGTCTTTTTTCAATCAAGACTCATCAGCATAGAAGTACGACTATTCATCACCGGTCACACGATTCGAAACCCTGGACAACAAGTATTTTCCAACTCCCGTCCAACGTCGCTAACCGCTAGGACAGTTCTGAACAGCTTATAAACAATGATAATTTTAACACGTTAACGGCGGCGAAGCGAAGAGGCATTCAAACTTCTATAAGTGAAGGAACGATGCATTTTAAAGCAAGTGACGCTACGCTGTGTTACCACTACAATTTTACGGTGCTCTACTTTTTTTAACGAGGAGCTTCAAATATAAAATATTTGTTATTGTTTATATCTATGGACGTATACGTTTCGTCTTCTTTCAATCAAGACTCATCAGCATAGAAGTACGACTATTCATCACCGGTCACACGATTCGAAACCCTGGACAACAAGTATTTTCCAACTCCCGTCCAACGTCGCTAACCGCTAGGACAGTTCTGAACAGCTTATAAACAATGATAATTTTAACACGTTAACGGCGGCGAAGCGAAGAGGCATTCAAACTTCTATAAGTGAAGGAACGATGCATTTTAAAGCAAGTGACGCTACGCATGGTTGTTTGGTTGGCTGTTACTGAAGTCGATATGTTTACAGTTAGAACATTCAAATAAATTCCAATAAATTTATCTCACTAACATTAAAACTATAACGGCCAATAGCTTTTTAGTATACCGATTATGTGTAAACGATTAACTAATATTTATATTACTTTGCAAAAATACATTTCATTAATTTAATATTTGTTTTGATTCTTACTGAATAAAATTGCTGTTTCATGTTACTATAAAACATAGTTCGATTTACGAATCGATTTTTTATCGTGGATTAAAGCTCAGAATTCTTAGATAAAATATGTTTATCGTTTCGGATAAATTTACAAGTTTAGGTGTCAACCTTGATTTCTCAAATTCTCCGGGCAACGCAGGGACACAGATCTCGCGAATAAACAAATTTAACAACATTTGATAGAAATGAAAACAACAAAATCCGATGGAAAATATGATTACGTGTGTTATTTATTATATATTAATTTTTATTTTTGTATTTTATTACATTTAAAACTTCTCAATATATTTGAGGTATAGTACTTTTTGTAAAATGAACTTGAAATAAACCCCTCCAAAACATTGCAGAAAGGACTTGTCTGTTGATTAAATACATTTTCTTAATAAATAATAGTAAACCGAACCAATAATCAAGTGATTCAACTAGTTAAAACACACATTTTCATTTCTCATGTTCTCTCCCGATATCTGGAAGTTGCTGAATCTAGAGTCGGCTAATACTAAAAAATACGTTATGTAATTAGGGGAATTATTTAAAAACAACTATATAATATTGACCGTAACATTTCTATTGACTTCGACTAAGCAAGGACAGAGCACTCTTCTGAACCTTCAATTCTCGAAATAAGTAAGGTGAGAGTAACGATTCCTTAAACGCTAAACTGTCACTTCAAAATTTATATAGACATAAAATAAAACAATAACACAATAACAAAGTCGGTACTATTTTACTGTAGGGCTCGACCTAACCATGACCCTAACGCTAAACCCTAACCCTAACCTTAACTCGCACTTTGACCCTGACCCTAACGACGGTGTCAAAGTTAGCGCTTGGCCTATAGTTAAAAAGCACCAAAAAATCAGAAAGAAAGTTTACCTAAATTAAATTCATTAGAATGTGTCTATGTGTTTTTGTTAAATGACCTTTTTTTAATTAAACAATTTGATTCTAAAATTAGTTATGTAGTTTTCCAGTACAATGTGTTAATTTTTTGTTGACTGAAAAGAAAAAGAATCACCTCTTTTATTTTAATAAATAAAACACGGAATAATAAAAATAGTGTGTAAATAAAAGCTTTACAGCGTAAAAGTTATAATGGAAATCATAAACCTATTTAAGGTCGTGAAAAATGATTATATTGGAAGTTTTTTTTCAAATCGGAAAAAAGGTGTACCTAAAATAAAACTATCGTAATACATATATAAATAAAAATACAGTAAACGCGAATTGTTTTTTAAATGCTCTCAAAAAAGTTTACCTAAACTAAATTCAGTATAATGTGTGTGTGTGTTTTTTAAATAGTAATTTTTAAATCAATCATTATTTTAATTAAACAATTTGATTCAATGAATTTGTGTTTTAAAACGTAATGGCTGATAAGATTAAGAAAATAAACAAACTCAGAACGTTTTAATAAAAAAAATCATAGTAAAAATAACATGGTAAATGGAGAATTAATTATATGTTATGTCAGCATCAACACCAACACATACACATGCATTTTAGAAAAAGGCTGTATACTGACTATGCTGAAGTTGTTTTCCTTCTGTTCTCGAGTAAACATCTTGTTACAACTAACATTGCAAAATAAACCAAAAAGCGGGAGAATGATAACTCTTTTCAGACAATGTTATTACCCGATTGAGAAATTGTGGAGAACAATTTAAAGATAATTTTCTGGTATGAAATCTGCAAACAAAATGTACATCTGACACACATTTAAAAAAGACTAGGAAACTATCACTTCGCGTCCATGTAAGAAACTGATACAGAGCTTGATCTAACGAATAGCTTTGTAATAGCTATTCGGTATAAGTTATAAGCCTATTTGCTGATTTGTGTTTGTGTAAATAATTTCCAAAATAAATATTTAAGATTACACAAGTTCAATGCTTTTTTTTTTTTTAATCATGAGTAGTCAAAGCGTAATTATTTGACGGGAAGTGTATGTATATATATATATATATATATATATATATATATATATATATATATATATATATATATATATATGAGGAAGAAAGAAACAATGTTTCTGACAGAATGTGAAAATAAAAATGGAATAAAGGATAAGCACTTCAACAACTAACAAATAGTAAACTAGAAAAACTCATTTTGTATTATTCTCCGAAATATTTCAATCGTCTAAATACGACCATTCTCAATCGGATAGTGAACTTCAATTAAAAAGAGAAAAGTCCTCAAATTTATACAAAGAATGCGATAGGAAGAAATAGTCACATGCAACAAACAACAAAGAGGGGGAAAGGAAGCGTTAAATGTTAAAAAAGGGTAAGAGGAAGAAAAAGAGAAAAATCAGCTATATATATATACATATATATATATATACATATATATATATATAGATAATTTATAATTTATTTACTTTTCTGAAGTATTTCTAAAATATCTTTATTCGTACATTTTACTGCTCCTTTCAAAGCTCATTGTTTTAAATAATCAATGTGTAGTGATACTAACAAGTCAGTATGCCTAATAAGACTAAGGGTATCCTATATAATAATAGGTATGTCTCTGATAATAAGGTGGTGAGAAGCCTGACTTGCCACTAATGAGGCTAACTTTTCACTTGATAACAATGGCGTCGCCGATAGGATTTCTACTGTCTTTTAAGGGTTCCGACTTTGTCGATACATGTCTACGATGTTTTACTACTAGTGCAAGAACTAAATAGTTTAAATACAACAAGTATACGGGGAGAATATTAAATAATTGATTTTCTGGTTACAGTTGGAAGGAAACCATAATGTAAGTATCTACCGTGTCGTATTCCGCAAACCTAGAACACCTGATTTTCGAAAAAAATAATTTAGATAATAATAAGAAATATGAAAGGAGGATCGTTGCAAAACAAACGAAGTCAATGCCAATGAGACAAGAAAGTTATAAACTAATCATGAATGTGAATAGACATTGCGAGTTTGGAAAAACAGAAGAATAGCCGCTTGATTACGACTTAATCGAATTAAGATTACTTGAAGGTATATGCAATACATATGAAATAATCAATCAACTACAATTATACGATGTGTCTTTTAATGCGTTATTTCTATGTTATGAAACAGCAAGAACTAATGTAATAATATAACCAGTATAAAAGTCAACAAATATTCGCCGATACATATTAAATGAAATAAAAAGAAGTTTGTATAGTAAACGTGACCACGAAATAAAAGAGATAGAAATGACCAGCATTTGAAAGGACTTGAATGAATTGCTTACAAAGAATCATATTCAAGCAGTAGTTAGATAAGAAAGTTTAACACATTGAAACTAATAGGAAAGTATGTTTTATTAAATAACTTAAATTAAAATGTAGAGAAAATTGAACAAAGAGAAAACAAAAATTATACTAAAGTTAAAATTAACAACGATGATTTGGCTATGCAAACGGATACCGGGCGTGAGATATCTTTTAGAAAAAAACTATTCTTAGAGCGCATTATAGAGTCTCATAAACAAGAGAGTAATTTACAACTCTGGCAATTTGATAAGTCGGTTACAAGGGGACCCTTAATATCGACTTACATTGGTTACGGATTTTTCTATGGCTAGGGTGAGTGTGTTTCACCTTCTGTAAATCAAGGTCAAGGCTGACAGCTTGATACCGGATAACAATTGAATTCAATCTTTTAAAGAATATATTGCTACTTTTTATCATCGGAATTCTGTTATTTACCAATATTTAAGTAAATATAAATGTGTATTTTATCAATTTACAATATATTGTTTTAGCGTAAAAACTAAAACAACATTATTTGTAGTAAAATATTCACGAATATTTAAAACATTATCATACAAAAGTGTTCGTAAGTACGAATTTATTAATAATAACAATTAAAAAGCTTACTTTTAATAACGAACATAGGTTTAACTATAAAATAATTTTACTTGATATTCGCCTAAATGTTGCAAGAATTTATATTTGGTTTATACATTATTTTATAACGTGATTGAAATCGAACTTTTATTTCAACTTATGGCGCACTTCTGAAAGTAAATCACGACATGTATGTTACTAAACAATATCAATGTATATTTAAACTTCTAAATTTAAACTTTTTACTCCATTGAATTCAAGTAAAATGTTAATTGTGTGTATAAGGTTATCCACATTTTCTTTTGTTTGTCTATAGGTACTTTTGTGTGCAATAACATTCGAAAAGATTAAACAATGTTACCTCAAGAAATAGTAAACACTTCGATAAGTATATTCGCATTTTCTCTCAGTGTTTTAAAAATAGTATGTTATCTCATTCGTCAGAAATAAATACAAATACGGGATTAAATTTTCGAAACTATTATGAAAAATGTAGTTTGTTAACGATGTTAATTATTATTAAAGTAAATCTACTAAATATAGTTTTTAAATTTTTCAACTGTACTTTAAAATACATTGCATTAGAAAAAAGACTATATAGATAGGGTTGGATCTTCTCGCTGATTTATCTTAGTAGCCGCCAAAACTTAAGATAAAATTAACTGTTGCTCTTACATGGTATTTTTTGCATGAAATAAAATACTAATTTACTTTTTAAAGTGAGAAGTATCGAACTTAAATTGAATGTTCGGTGGCCATTGTTTTTGTGCTTTTCTTGTTACAAAAATATTTTAACAAATGTTATAAACCTAACATATTTTGACACAAAAATATACATGTACTATTCTTCTTACACAAATACACCGTTTTAAACGATTTTAAAAGCAAAAATAAAACAGTTATAGCAATGTTCACGTTTTATTCTTTTGATCAAATAAAGGGGATACTTTATAATAATAATTTCAGGATTTCTTGTTAATTAAGAATATTCTAAAATGATATTTACTTTTATAGACTATTTCTTTTTACATTAAGTAAATGAAATAGAAAATACGTTAGAAATTACTGGTTAAGAAAAGTATACCTAAACTCGCCGACTCAATATGAAATGCAATCTATTAGTAATAAAATAGACGCTTTATTATTATTGTTAATACCATTATTTATTTGTTAAATAAGTGAAACATGAAACATGTTGTATTATAATAAATTAACAGTCCTTGCCACCCATTTCTAACAAATAAAATTTTATTATAAATACCTTCTTTCATTCATCAATACAGCAAATTGTGCATGTAAATTACATCACATTTTTTTTGTAAAAATGATCAAAATTGTTTTTCTAAACATTATTTTGTTCATAAAGTATTTGATGTTATAAACAGTTGTACTTCCTTGCAAATGTTCTACTAGCGAGACTCGGCGCCCGGCGTTCCCTGGGAGAAAAATCAAAAGAATGAATTAAAATTTGTCAACGTCTTAGTGAACGCTTATATTTCACATCAGAAAATATTAATCCCCGAAAGGGATTACTTCTGAGATGAACAAAGATAGAAATTGACACAGTGTAGTAAGATATCTTTTTAACTAACCGATTATTGAAAGGGTTACTTGTTTCAAGCCGGGCTGTTTGCTATTCTTTCGCCCCTCATTGAAAGCCTCTTCGTAGAAAGCGGAAATATTTATTTATGTTAATGGATGTTGGACACGGTAAGAACTTATCTTGCGTCTAACTCTTCTATCGTAGAGAATTAAATGTGACTGAAAGTTAACCATGTCTAACTTAAGTACATTTCAGGCACGTATTTTATTGTGTAATATTAAAAAGAATTAAAACAATATTGATCTTAATTGCGCGAATTAAGGTATTGATTAATGAATATTTAAGTCCCGTGAATTCCAATTTCATATGGAGCTAGAATGCAAAAAAAATTTGAGGTGTTCGTTAATAAATACTGTTCGAAGCAAGTATGAGTGTAAAACGATAATACTCTGATTATTTAGTATTAACCACATGTATAATATATAGTATTTAAATGCCGAGAGATCGCAAATAGGTAAGATTATTAGTAGGGTTTTTAGCAACGCCAGTCTGTGTTCCTTTTAGGAGTAGTGAGTTAAGTAAAGACATTTATGCATAATCATAAAATATAGTAAGAAAACCGACAGATAATAATTTTAATCGTATGTGAGCAGAAAGAAATTTGCATATATTTGTGATGTTTATTGGCTGGGAAAATGTACATTTATTTTAGAAATTGTAGCAAATGAAATGTATATACATAAATATATATATATATATATATATATATATATATATATATATATATATATATGTGTGTGTGTGCGCGTGTGTATGTGTGTGTGTATGTGTAGCGTGAGAGAGAGAGAGAGAGAGTCATGATATCGACAATACTAAGATTGGCAATACGGGATTTGACTTTGATATAGAATAGGCAAAAGGAAATTCGATTTAAAACATAGATGCACTATCTGGGTTGCATTTTCCAAAAGATCAACAGATAACACAGAAGAAAAAAATTGAAGATACATTCTTACATTGGCAATAGAGTGGGAAATTGTTCTCGGGTGAAAACACCCTACAAAGGAATGATACATGTTATCGATTGAAAATGAAGTGATTTAATTGGGGATCTCATAAATCCTAAGAAATACAAAGACAATTAGTGATGAAAAGTTTACATGATGATATACTCTGGGGAGTTGCGTCCTTCTTAAAAAACAAATTATAGCATGCTTGTCGGGATATTTACTAAATGTCGAAGAGAATATATCAAAACATTACCTAAAATATGTCAAGAATTATTAGATTTTACATATAACACTTTATATTAATAGTCCAGAGAAGTGAAGAATACGTGCATTACTGGAGTGCTACTTTTATTAATACTAGTAACCTCATCTTAAATCTAACTGTAAGTGATCAGACGAGAAACGTTTTACGAGTAAACAGATGGTAATGGCTATATTTTCCCAAAACGGAATCCAAAAACTCGCTGATATTTGAAAATGCATCAGTGTTGTCATGAACACTTAGTTCATGCTTGGATAAAATAGAGTGTAAACCGTATTAGACACTGCCATATCACCACCTATCGAATGGATTAGCAGAAAGAATAGTGAACACCGTAAAAGCAGGACTAAAAGCATGTTCTCAGATTAATTAAAACTTTTCTATCAACTTTGATTCTTATGTGCACCACTTAACACCATAAAACTAGAAAACTCATTTTATCTTGTGTGAAGGCAGATTAGAGCTACGCCACCGTTGCCTTATTCAACAAGTTAAAAGATTTTGTACGAAAAGAAGAAATACTACAATTTAGAAAAGACCATATGTATTATTGGAAAATCTCACAATATTAAATAGAGAAAAGGACATTGTATTATTTCATGCAGAACAAATGAAGCCCCAGAGTGAATAGGATAAACACAATGATACTAACGTCTCTACTATTCCTTTAAGTATACAATTATAAAAAAAGCCTCTTCATTATAAAACTTCAGGAGACAAAATTATCCAATAACATGCGAGACTAAACGAGTTTGAAAATTAATATGAGGATCAAACAATGCTAGAAGCCGACCCGAGGTACATCTAGATCTCTAAGAGAAGAAAATACGCGAGAATAAGTAAAAGGAAGGGGGAAAATAACCCCAAAAATGAAATAATCAGAACTAAACGTACAAGACCTGCTAAAGGAAGAAAATATTTACGTTTAAGAGCGTATCTAATTCTCTCCTTAAGAACAGTGAGGTTATAAGTCTGACTAGCCACAACCGAGGCTTACCTTTCAAACTACAAAAAATAACACCAGATAAATAAAATGGCGTGAATAAGATTTTGTGAGGATTAAATGACATAGAATAATTAGTAAAAATCAAAATCGAAAAGCAAGAATTAAGGGATACGGGGCCAAGATGCGTGGGTTTAAACTTGTTTTCTTTATTTATATGATTTTCGTGTGAAAACGTAACAGAACACTGTTAAATAATATAACATAATGTTGTGGGTGTATTTTGATATTAGATTCTATTTATTTGGTTTTAAAACTATACAACTATGACTCTTCTTATTGGGTTGCTTGAAAATAAATAGGTAACTAAAATGAAGACAACTAATTAGATGTTTACGGCTTAATTTATTCTGGGTTTAATTTGATTGTAAATTTTAAAAAATAACATTTTAAAATATTTTTCATTTTTTATCAAGGAAAATCTATGTTTTGAAATCAGTGGAAAGAATAGTATCAATAAATATGTTATTGACATATTCGGAATATTTATTAAATTATTATATTCAAACTCTGGTAATATATACATTGTCAAGCTAGTAACACAACTTTTGTTTAAATTCAGATTAATTGAAATATTTTCTAAACATAGTTAACCCCAAACAAAGCAGGCCGCCACTGTAGATGTAAGGGACTGCTGGGGAAAAGTGTGACATGATGTCTGTTTACATTAGTTTTAAATTTGTTCATGTCAGTACCGTCAGAAAACAGGGAGCATGGAGGGAGTTCCAGAGTCCAGTAGCACGAGGAAAGAAGCTTTTGGAGAAAATAGCTTTTCGGCATCTGGGAACCTTCAACAGTGTATATATCGGATTTGGCAGATTGGAAGGTTCGTCTAGTGAATTTACGTTGTGGGGAGTACATGAACAGCAAGCCCATCAGAGCACAATTCATTGAAATATTGTAAAACAGGCACAAAGGAGTGACATTGCAGCGATGAGAGAGGGGCTGCAGCTTGGTGGATAGTGAAGGACCTATGAAGTTCGCAACTGATGTTTGTACCATTCCTAAAAAGGTGAGACAAGTGGATGATGCAGCAGCCTAGATGTAGCAACAATTCTTATTGCATGTGCGGATGGTGGCTTTGTAGAGATATAGGATAATGCCAGGTTTGAGAAGTTTACTTGCGCGGTAGAGGGAACCCACCTTCTTTGCAGCAGCCCTGGCAATATCTTCGATGTATTTATTGAAATTCATGTTATCTGCAAAAGTCAGGCTGCATAATTTAAATGTTGAACTTTAGGTAGGGTGTTATTTGCCATGGCAATCGTTGGATGAAGACGTTTTTTTTGTAGTTATTGAAGGAAAGTAGCTTTGTCTTTCCGACATTAAAATGTACATCCACGTTTGACCCCATACCACTTAAGACCGGAGGTCATTATGTAAGGATTCAGCCACTGCCTCAGATATGTGCGCGTCGGATTTGCCCACATGACGAGAGTAGTGCCTGGTGTCGTCAGCAAATATTCCTATCTCAGTCATAATGACATCAGGAAGGTCATTTATGATAGTCAAGAACAGCAGAGGTTCAAGGATGGATCCCTGTGGTACACTAGCATTTATGTCATTTTGCTTAGATGAACGGCCACCGAAGACAACCTGGATCTTTTTTTTTGTTTGAGAAATAATTTAATTACATTAAATATTTATCCAGTGATACCATATAAGTGCAGTTTTAGGAGCCCTTCATGCCAGACCTTGTCAAAGGCCTTGGATATATTGATTGCTACCGCCCTATCTTCATCTGCCTTGTTCAGTGTATGTTATATGTGTTCAGAGATGACCATTAGGATATATGCAGTAGATAGTGCTGGTCTAAATCTGTATTGATGATCAGAAAGAAGTTTAACATTACCTAGGTACCGGGCTATCGCTAGATTGATTAATAGTTCAAAGATTTTAGCAAAGATCAGGAGTAGACTGATTAGGTGGTTGCTTAGATCATCAGTTCTATCTCCAGAATTCTTCAAGACTGGCACCACATAGGTAATTTTCTGACTATCAGGGAAACACGATTCAACAAAGCATTTGTAGTATAGTGTGTAGAGGACAGTCCAGCTCAGCAGATTATCTTTGTATTACTATTACTTGTATAAAATCAGCTTTACAGGCTTTAGAGGTGTCAAGGTGTTTTATGATGTCTCTGACTTAAGATGGGGTGATGACCAGATTCTGAAGTGTGGCTTTAGTCCGCATGAGAATTTAGGGACGAGGTTGTTTACTGAGTTTAAAGTGGAGTTTAAGGCGAAACGCTGGGCAAGTAGTTCAGCTTTGTGCTTTTATAGCGGGGGAATTGTCGAATGCCCATTGTTCATCATACTATTGAAGATTTTACAGAAGCCACGAGTACCTATATTATGTGTCTGAATGCGTTTTTTTTTGTTCTTTGCAATCATTTCTATTCGCAGTTGACTTATGGCTACCCTATTTTCGGAATGCCTTCTGCCTATCAGCAATAGCAGCTCCACGTTCTGAGGCGTGGGGTTTTCTGAAGAATTCTCGCGTGAGTACATAAGCATCAATGCCTGTTTTGAGCTATTCGGTTAGCTGATTTGCACACTGTTCAGCAGGGAGTAGGAAGATTTCACTTCATGGGGAGACGCTGATGTGATCCCGGTAGGATTCAAAACCAGCCTGCTCATAGTTTCTCGTCGTTTTGAGCAACATCTCTTGAGCTTTTGGAAGAGTTTTTAAGGTGATAAGTATAATGACCACAACGTGGTCAGATTGTCCCAGCAGGCTATAGACATTCGCCACACACACCTCGGGTAGTGAGGGCAGGAACAGGTCGAGAGGTGAGGCTTGCTAGTCCGCGCGATTAGGTGGCGGGTCGGAAAATTGACAGCCTGTGAGAGGTCGTGCGCTGACAAGAAATTAAACGTAGAGTTCCCAGCTATATCAGTAACGCTGGAGAATCCCAATCAGTCACGGTGGTGGGCATTAAAATCCCCAAATACATGTATTTGTATTCGAGTCGAGTGAGAGTTACTTATCTAAGCTTTCAAAGACAACGTCAAGGCGGGTACAGTGCTGGGTCGAAGGAGAACGGTATAAGAAATATAAGTAACTAACTCTGTGATGTAAGGTCAATCTAAATCACATATATGCTTGGTCATCTGATTCTAGCATATATTCTCTAGTCAAGGGGAGTGTGTTCCGAAATTTCTGAAATCTTTTGAAGAAAATACTGATTTATAATTATTTTCGGGACCGATGTCTGAGCTGTAAAGTATTCGAAATTTGATTAGATTTGTAATTTAATTAGGGGTTGGCGTCACTATTTGTGTCACTGTTCCCTTTTTATTGTTGTTACACTGTTATTTTTGGGTTTTAGAATGAGCGACAAGAATTACATTTACTTGGAACTGAAACATTACCCGAGTTGTAATATTTGCTTTATTCAGTATCACGATGGTTGGTCCATTCAGGAAATATCTAGCAACCTATACGCCGATCGTTTTCAAGTGCATCTAGGTAATCAACTCGACGAACGTAAGAATGTTTATGTCGAACTCACGAACATCGATGGAAATTGTAACTGCGATCATTGTATCAATCATACTCGGATAGAAGTGTTAATTGATATGTTCAGTTATTATTGCCTGTAGTAGGGCTTGGACTTTCAAAATCTAGAAAACTTTCACTTATACCTGTGTGTTAACGCATGTGTTTTACTGTTACGGCATGATTCTAGTATGAAGTGATGTGAAACCTTAGGCAACCGTTGGTAAGTTCTACATAAGTGTGAATAGTTGGTGCCATGAACCGATTGTGAAGGTAAATTAATAGATATTTAAGAGTGCATTTATTTATTGGTAGTTTGCGGAATGTTAATTAAATTCGACGAAGATATATATCTGTTTACAAGAAAATCTCATGTTCACTATTTTAACAATATTATTAAAATGGCAGTACCTATTGTTTTGACTAAATCTATATAAACTTTTATGTTGTTGTGTTATTTACAACATACCGCCTGTAATTGGATTGAATTAACAATTCTCAATTAATGATATATTTATGATGAATACATTCTGAGCAATCTAAGTCAAAATCTCCGTCTTCCTATCTAATATATGTAATGTTACAAACAATCAACGAAGAAAGATTACCAGAGTGTTATTATGATATAGATAATCACTCCTCATAAAACGCACGCAGGCACACATTCAAATATAAGCAATATAAGTACACACACGTGTACTAAAAGGCACATATGGCGTGTATCTTGTGAAAATATATTCACATAAAAAAATCGTTGTTTGAATTTACGTATTAATCAACCTTTCCAGATATTTAACAATTATTCCTAAATTCCTGTAATGAAGACAATTGAAACATCCAAGATTTATTTCGAGGCTTATGGATTTGAATGAAATGTTGTTTGTGCTTCGCAACTGACGGCTCTGCTACCGGATCCAGAAATACACCATCATCAGCAAGAATCACTTCGCAGTTTCGGCCCCTATTCCTCGACCGCTTTTCGGAAGTGGCGGGACCCCTCTGTCAGAAGGTTGTTATGCAGCTCTGGTGTCATCTGCCCATAATTGCTATTAAGCTGATACACTTTCAGCCATCATCATCAACAATTAATGATTTTGATTGCAATGTGACATCATAAACTACTCTTCATATAGCGTCATCACTATCTACTTTACTCCCCTGATTTCGCCGTCAAAAATTAACCTCTTATTCCGGTGCATATCATCACTCTTAAGCTATATCCAATTATATGTTTTCTCCCCTGTTTCCTGAAGATCTTTAATCAATGTTCTCAATTCTGAGTTGTTACAATAAAAGCGATGTCGAAAAAGGTTGACAGCCGTTCGCTCTAAATTTCATCTTGCCCCAATTGCTAAATGATCGAACTTCGATCTTCAAACCTTTATCTTTACACTCCTGTTCCAATTCTTCTATATCTGATATATGTTCTATTTTCTGCTGCAGCAAAGTTTTCTACTGTTAATTTCAGTAGTATTCCTTTTTTTCTTTTGTTCACACTACACGACAATATCTGGTCGGTGTCAGGATGATATACACGGGAACACCAAACTGTTTTTTTTTTCAGATCTCATAGTTTCTAGTCAATCTGTCATCTATATTTATAGTCGTTTGATTACAACTCATATAACTTCTTGTGCCCGTATTGTAGAATTCCATCCTCTTTATTTGTTAAATCTTGGGTAATAACCCAAATTAAACAAATACACATCATGAATGGCTTTATCTTTTGCTTGATTTGTTCTTCAATTATTGCAAGCTGATTGTGACACCGCGTATACCTTTCTCTTGCCAGGTCACAGTTTGAGAGAATATGTCTCAGTGTTCCATTTTTGCCGCATCGACATCTATCATTATAACACATCCTCCACCAAACAAGATTGGCAGGTGATGGCATTATTTCCAAATTCTTCACTTTTTCTGAACACGTTCGCTAACACGAACGAAACGGGTCAAATCTCTTGTGTTTAGTTTTCTCCAGTACTTCAACCTTTTTTCTGCTTGCCATTTTTCACACACACACACACATATATATATATATATATATATATATATATATATATATATATATATATATATATATATGCATATATTTAGTGTTATTGAAGTGCATTTATTATGCGAAAGTTACACAGAAAGGGGACAATTTAGTAAAATGATTACAACACTAAACTTAATAAAAATAAACATTGTAGCAAATAAAATATTTAAAATAGCGACAAGTAACAACATAAATGGAACAGATAAATTAGTGTCGCTCCCACGTGTCACAGTAAGGTTACAGTTGTGAATTTGACCCATGTTACAGTGAGGAGCGCCTCAAACCATCTAACAAAATGGCTGTCAGACCCTTTGTAATAAAGTTGATTACCATTGGCGATTGAAAATAATAGCCCGAGAGTGGGTAATGTGAGCAACAAATCCGGTTGGTGAGTTAGCTAAAATAATTACAATCTAAAACAAGTCATACACGCATGATTTCCTTTGGCAATGAAATATGAATGTTTCTGTATGGATTACTTTTCATTAATATATTTTTTGTAATATACTCAGCATTACTAAAGCATACAGAAGTGTTAAAGTAAATAATACATAATATATACGCATTATAACACATCCCTCAATAAGTCTAAACCATAACTAATAAAAACCCAACGTTTAAGGTTATTACATCATAATAGTGTATGGGTATATACTTCAAATATTAAATATATAAATGTAAATATCATAATAAACGGACACGTGATTCGTCGTTTTACGGCACACCAACGTGGCTTCACTTACACTGTTCATATATATATATATATATATATATATATATATATATATATATATATATATATATATTCATTAAATTCAATCAAAATCATTACTAAGCTCACCTCGCAACCGCCCCTCCAAAACACACACAACAAATACAACATATCGTATACACACACCACTCAACCATACAGTAACCCTTACGAATACAGCCCAACACAACAATACAAACCTAAATACTTCCACCCACACCAACCAATACAATTAGAAAACCCCTATCATATACCCTACCCCACACACACAGACTACCACAAAGTACGCTTAGTGAAAACGCCCTACGAAAATCACCCCACACTAAAAAACAACCCGTACAAACACTACTCATACCTAAGTAAACGTTACAACAATATAAAAAATATAAAAATATAAAGACCAATAAGCACACACTCGCAAACCCACACATGCGCAGAAACGGCAAACAATACCACATGCCCTCAAATGAAACTACACTTTTTCAAATCGAAATACATTTATTTAAATTCAATTACATATCTGATGAGAGCGGACCACCGCTTGAAACGCGTTATATAAAATTATAAAATGATAAAACAACAAAATAATAAATAAATGTTGACATTTTTTTACAGATGTTGGTAGCCTTACTCCTTTACATATATATTTCTCTCTCGTTTGAACTGCACTACTACTGCACTACCCTATGTTGCATATATAACTACAACGAAAGTATACCACCAACAAGGAAAAAGTTATTGGAAGACTTACTGGAACTCTCGAAAAACAACAACAACGAACAAAAACTTATCCAGGAAAGATGACGGAAACTCAACGAGAAAGTGGGCACGGTACTTCAACTTATATTCAATACACACGATAAGGAAAACAACAACATTGAAGAGACAATTATACAACTATTTAAATCTCAGCACGAATTCATAGAAAAATACAGATGATCATATATCCATGGCGAATCGTCAACAACGAAAAAAACAAAATCTCAAAATATGGGGAATTCTCCTAAAACTAAGGAAAATAGCTTTCTACCATGCAATCAAAAGTAGTGATACCGCTCCACACTTAGAACATTTCTGGGGACGGAGCAACAATTCATGAAAAAAAAAACGAGAAAAAATAACCCCACGGGACACGGAAGAACAACACATAATTTAAAACATCCCTAAATATATACAAACTACAAGCCCTACTCGACATACAAGAAGACAACCAAATACACTTCACAAAAATACACGGAAATCGACAACAAAATTTCTACTGAATTCACAAAAGGATATACCACGGAAACTCATCAATTCCTATCAGAACTCTAGGGCCCCGAATGCAAAGAGGTAGAAAATAGATCCAGGAATATTGCCCAAAGTAAAATAACCTGGCTAAGAAGCTTACCCGACAAGGAAAAGACAAAACAAACATAATGCATGAACCAAAATAACAACCCAGAACAAAACTCAATGGGAAACACCCACACAGGACATGCACAAACCCAGTGGAAAAAACAAACCAGAGGTAATAAGCAAAACACATACCACACATACACATGCATACACAACATATCCAGTTACACACAAGAAAACAACATCAATATACGCACATCAGTTATCTACCCCTTTCAACAAAGTCAACCCAAAGTCTCACTAAGCTCCCCTCGCCACTGCACACACACATACACCCAACAAATAAAACATATCAAACACAAATACCACTCAACCATACACTAACCCTTACGAATACGGCCTAACACAGCAATACAAACCTAAATACTTTCACCAACACCAACTAATACAATCGGAAACCCCATATGATACACCCTTCACCAAACAAACAAACCCCTTAAAAATATCCTTACTCAAAACCCCCTACAAAAATCACCCCACACTTCAAAACAACCCGTACAAACACCACTCATACCTAAGTAAACCTTAAAATCATTACCCACACCCACCACACAAACAGACGTTATCTTCATAAAACAACTTTCTACTCAACAGCACACACCAACACAGACCTTACAACCACCCTACACACCAATGGATACAATCAGAATACTCCACACACTACCCACATCATCAAAGAAAACAACCCGACAACAATACCTAGCGACATAACCTTACACAACAATACATACCCCACGACTAGGTCCATTATTACAACATCTACCAATATTCCCCAACCCGAAACAGCTAACTCACAATAACAACACATTCTAATATACCAAAATAATCCCTTATAACGACACACACAACACCAATAATAAGAACACGCACAGCACCACGCCCCCAAACACACAATCTTCTAAACACACACAATATTTAGAAAGCAATAACCCTTCAACAACTCATTAAATCAACGGAACAAACGACATGGATCATCTTTTAGAAACCCGTCCACGAACAACAATGCCATATTAGACAACTTAAAACCCACAATCATCAATTTATCTATATATACATTTAAAAAGAAGAAAATAGAAATACTAAAATTAGGCCTCAAATTCTGTCCAATTCATGAAAGTAATATCAGTGAACTCGGGAAGGGCCTTAAAGAATTTCAACACAAATTTAGACTGATAGAAACACTAATCAATAACGAAAACAAAACAGATAGTTAATTAGTGAGAAACAAATGTACATATTTTCCTAACAAACACAACAATACGAACTAACTAAACACCTACTTTGAAAACATCTGGAACATCAACCCTCAGTGTAAAACTAAACCTACTAGTAACCTAACATCTAAAGAAAACCAAGCACTAGATAACATCCTAGATCATAATAACATAATTGATAAAGAAGCTTACAAATGCAGTCCGGTAGTGATCATGGCCACGAATTACTATGAATCGGACATTATAGAGATACTAGAATACAAATATTACTACAAACCAATTAACACCAACATTTATAACAACACCATTTCAAAAATCACAAAACTTTGCACGACATGCAATAAAATACTAACAAAGAAATAAAAGGATGTTCTAACAAACTTCATGATTTAAACAAACTACTTCTACGGACAACCTAAGATACATAAATCAAATGAGATAAGAACTACCATCACCATACAGAAATCAGAATATATTAGTGTTCCGAGTCCCAGTGATCTTATATTCATACATATAGTAGCAGGACCACTATCACCAACAAACAGACTGAGTAACTTAATTGACATATTACTGCAACTATTAACCAATCAAGTCAAGAGCTACATAAGAGACGACATACAATTCCTAGGCTCCTTACCACAAATAATAAATCCCGTGACTAAATTAGTTATATTTGACGTCAGCAGCTTATATAGCAACACAACCCATGACTTAGGTAAACATGCGATATAACACTGGATAGAAAAACACTCACCAATACTACACCACAGATTCACTAAACAATTCATCCTAGACAGCATATATATTATTCTCAACAATAACTCTTTTGAATTCAATAACACGAATTACATAAATATTTTAGGTACAGCAATGGGGACAAAAATGGCACGAACATATGCCACCCTTATACTGGCCTACCTAGAGAAGATCTTGTATGAAAAGATAGAAAAATATATGGACAACATATCCAAACTCTCATCATAAAATCTTGGAAAAGATACCTTAATAATTGTTTTATTTTCAAGGACCCCACATAGGGGGGGCATCAATGCATTACACAGCATACTACAAAACTTATACTCAAAAATTAAATTCACCATTGAACACAGTCAAACAGAACTACCCTTCCTAGATGTACTAATTAAAATTTTAAAAAATCACATACTCACAGACATCTACCACAAACCCACAGACACCCAACAATATCTTCATTTTAGAAGTCATCACTCCAAAAACTGCCTAAAATCTATACCCTACTCCTTAGCATGCACGATATGTACTATAGTCAGTGACAAAGACCTACGGATTTTTCGACTGGCGGGACTACGGAAAACTTCAACAATAAGAAGATACACCTACAAATGATACATAAAGGTATAGAGCTAGCAGAAAACATGCCATTAGAACAATTACGAATTTCCCAAAAAACGAAACAATGAAGAGATATTAGCATATTCTCTACATACAACATAAACAATCCAGAAGTATTCACAGAAATAACAAGAAACATAACCGTATTCAACCAAAACAACAAACTAAACAACATATTAAAAACAACCAAAATAATATAAAGATAACGGCAACCAAAAAAAACTATAACAAATCTTAACCTCATCCAAACTCAACCAACACACAATACAAGGGGTCACAAAATGCAACAAAGAAAAATGTGGGGTCTTTGACATAATAATAGAGGGGGGGCTCATACACATTAAAGAACCCAACACAAACATTCACAATAAAAAGACCTTATCTGCATCTCCAGGAAAGTTGTCTATGTGCTAGAATGTACACATGCAACGAATCTTGCATAGGTGCAATCAACACATTTAATAATAGACTATCTTTACATAAAGGTAAGATTAAAATCAAAGAAAACTGTAACTTATACGTCTCGTAATATTTGAAATCATGCAGCGGAGGAAAATTTTAAATAATGCCAATTTTCCAAAGCCAAGATTTTACATACTTAATAACACAAGAAAAAAAAAAAATATTTACATTCAATCCAGCATTAAACAGATCGTAACTCAAATTACACACTATACAAACCGCACACATCTACATGCGTGTGGGGGCGGGGATACACACATATATGGACGAAGCCCACGTACATGCGCGCACATGTACATGTGCACATGTGCGTGTGGGCGCCTACATGAATAGAATGTGTGGGCGACACGCGGGCATATATGTGTATGTGTGCGCATGCATACAAAAATGGATGTGAACACACATGCACTTCTATATATCAACCTATCTTTCTATCAACTTTTCTCTACCTGTCTCTATCTATCTATCTATCTATCTATATAATATATATATATATATATATATATATATCTATTCATCTATCTATCTAACTAACTATACGTGTGTATATGTGTGTACACATATATGTGTATGTAGGGGGGGTGTCGCTCACCTATCTACGAGATTAACACATTTCCTCAAATGAAAGAACACTCTTTCAAATCGACATACATTTTTTCAAATGGGTTTACATATCTGATGAGAGCGGACCACCGCTGGAAACGCGTTATATAAAATTATAAGATGATAACACAACAAAGTAATGAATGAATGTGTCAACAAAACATTTTTACAGATGTTGGTAGCCTTTCTCCTTTACATATATATATATATATATATATATATATATATATATATATACTTATATTATAAGATAATGAATTACAATTACATTGTTATTATAGTATTTACTTCAACAGTGTTCAATGAATAAATAGAGTGTACAAGTATAGTAAAGGTATACATATACATATGACAAGTTACTTACACAGAGACGCTTGTATTTCCTACTAATGCAAGAATTCATCAGGCCACTATTCCTTTCATAAGCGAATAGTTTTATATCCAACACATTCTACATGAAGCTATGAGTTTTTATCTATCTATCTATCAAGTCTTAGTCTTTTGTCAGGTGACGATATATATATATATATATATATATATATATATATATATAGAGAGAGAGAGAGAGAGAGATAGATATGTGTATATTTGAGTAGCTATAAATACGGTGTTATTCTTCAAATTAGCTACACAGTTGAAGCTAAATACTGTATGATGATGTTAAATGAATGGAGTAAGTAAATAAATTCATATATGGTAAATATTAAATATGTTTGAATGAGACTTGTATTCTTATTAACGTCTTCTTTTACTCTCAATATTTTTTACCCTTTCTTACTGTTCAGTTTTCCGTCGTTTATCAATTTCCCCTTAATGCTTCCTTCATTCATTTCAACCAAAAGCATTCTATGGGCGTTTTCTTCTCTAAACTACTAAAAAACGCACACGCCGTGATTTATACGAAAGGCGTTCGTCGCGTGCGCGAACTTTATTATTTCCGCCATTTTAGAGTTTCCCATTGGAGCAGTAGTAATTTCTGGCAGATCCTTCCCGTAGATTGGTGTCAGTTGATAAAACAAGAGTCTTCATAATTTCACGTTAGTAATTACAAAATGAAGTGTGAAAATGATCAATTTTTTACGTTATTCGCCGCTGATGAACTTGCTTGAGATCGGAACAGCTCTTCTCGCTTTTCTTATAAATTATGGTTTGTTCTTTAACTGTCAGTTCAGAAAGCGTCGAGTTTTATTGTTTCACATTACTTGAGAATTCAATTTTCATAGTTTTATTTTTAGAAAATTTTTCTTCATATTTGTGTTCATTACGCTAGCATTTCTTCGAACACTCGTTTAGTGTGGAAATAAATAGATTCCTCCACGAAATATACAAAAACACAGACACACTCTATACTTTCCTCTAACATATATATATGTGTGTGTGTGTGCGCGTGTGTTTGTGTGCGGTTAGTGAAATAGAACCTTAGCAGGCTTCTCGAGTATCAGGAAATTGAAAAATAATAGCTTAATATTACTTTAGTTACGTATTACAGAACATTAACATTATTGATGTTTTTTTCTGATCTTCTGTGATACATATATATTACATATTGTATTTATATCTATCTATCCATATATATATATATATATATATATATATAGAGAGAGAGAGAGAAAGAGAGAGAGAGAGAGAGAGAGAGAGGGACAGAAATAGATAGAAAGAGAGGCAAATCTATAGGCTTAGCTATCATTAAATCATCTTATTTAATATTATTCATTTTCGACGAAGCATCAAACAGGTGAAATGTAATTGCATTTGCGTAAGCCGGTTGAAATGTTTATATAATTAAGATTTATAAAGCTCTATATAGTATGTAGTATATTTTAAATAATATTCGTGTTACGTTCCTTTCATGAACACTTTTGAACTTGCTTCATTAATAAATTCATACACACACAACACACACACACACACACACATATATATACAGGGTGGGCCAAAATAAGGGTCCTATCTTTAAATTTGAATAACTTGAATTTGAATAACTTCCACAACATAAAAGTTAAACTCACCAAACTTTATGTGTGTGTAGACTGACCCTTCCGAGATTTTTTGAAATAAACAAAACAAATTTTAGCCGAAAAACACTTCTTAAAACTTACAAAAACTAAAGTATTGTTTTTTACACTGTTTTGAGTTTTTTAAGCAAAAATAATGTTTTCTAAATGAGGGTACGTTCCTTAGGGCTAATACGGCTCATGCTTGCTTCGGAAGGGGTCCTTTACTTATTCTAAAAAAAAAATAAACAAAAAATCAATAAATAAAAAAGTTATGAATTTTTAAAAATAGGACCCTTATTTTTACCCACCCTGTATATATATATATATATGTGTGTGTGTGTGTGTGTGTATATGTGTGTGTGTTTGTGTATATAGCATTGAGGATGCGAGTTTGGTTTATCATCTTTTACAGAAATAGTTTCTGTAAGAGAGTTCAATGTAGGTACAGAGGGCAATAATGTAGAAGTTGAAATAAATTTAAACACCATTTCAGTCCGACGTGATCATTTATTAGAACTTTCTCTTGTAGGATAATTTCCATGTGGTGTTGGACGCATCTTGAAGTGGACGCATATGTGAGAGATCGTTTCATTTGGCTTGCGCGATGTAGTGCTGGTTGACCCGTACGGTCGAGTGCAAAATAAACTGGTACTCACAGTCGGAGCTCACAAGCGTTGACAGGATCACCACATTGACGAGACCTCAAGTCAAGGATCAAGGTGCACATGCGCATAGAGGGTTATGTGTCGTCACGCGCTTTTGCGAGTCAAGATTTTGGAAGCGGGCCGAACGGACGATTTCTCTATGTAGTCTTCAACATGATTAGGGGAATTAAATTCCCTAATAGAATTAAGGCATGGAATTTCTTCTTCGCCCATCCTCGACCGGCTAAGAACTTAAATTAGGAAGTAACTACGATAAAGTAGTAATTTGATCTCTCCCTCAACGTTAGTGAGGCATCTCCATCGACGGTAAACTTACGCCTGAAATAAAAGGATTCAAAGTTTAAAAGATTGTTTGTCTCGTGAATCGGTCATGAAGGTTTTGTTGCAGACACAGTGAACGGCGATGTTCACGGCAGTACAGAAACGAAGAGAGAACTCAACCAGTAGACGACACCTCTCCATTCGACGAAAGAATAAAAGGTACGAGAAACTAGACGACATCGAGACGAGCCCCCCCCCCCCCCACGCGACTAGGAAAGAGAGAAGGTACGAGAAATTAAAAGGTCTGCAACATATACATTTTTGGTGTTAAAAATAACGAGTTGTTTAAGCGAGAACTGCCACGGCCCATTACGGGACGTGTATACAAAGCGAGAACTGCCACGACATATTCCGGGACGGCTATGCAACAATCTTGATGAAGACTGCCTTATTACTATATATGTATATATAGATATGTGTATATATTATCATTTTATAAATGAATATTTTATAAGAAAACATATGTTTGGTGTTTACTAAGAATCATCAGTGTAGCTGATACAACTGAACAATCAGTCGAAGCCGTATACGCTTGACCCACTTAATTGTAAGGCACTATTATTAACTGTTCGTCCATCGTGACTACCATATGTAAATGTAAGAGATGAATAAATCGTATCTTATATTTAGTAATATGGTAAGAGTGTGAGATTGTTCGATCGGCCATGAAGACATGAGACTTTTGCACTATTGCTAAAAAAGCAAACTTTTAATATTCTCTCAAAGTTATCGATGAAACAGGCGCTTTACTAATTATTATTTATTAATGAATATTTATATCAATATTTATAAATACTTATACATATATATATATATATATATATATATATATATATATATATATATATATATATATATACATAGGGCACACACCATATTAATTTACACTTGAAATATTCAGATCGAGTGTCGGAACTAGCTACTGAGCACGTCCTCTGTATGTAATCACGTTTCTGAGATTCAATTTCATTCATTATATTAATTATATGTTAGTATTTTTTTTTAATAGATAAAGAATTCATCTCATCTGTATATGAACATATATTGATCAATATTCACGTTTGAGATACCGATTTAGAAGATCGTGATGTCTGGAAGGTTACTGGCTTTGTTCTATGGAAAACATTTTTATTCTTTCGGTCTAGTTATTTATTTATATATAGTACTAACTGAACCCATCACCTCGCGTTATCCGGGATGAATACAACAAAAATGAATTAAATATGGCATCATTCGACAGAACGCAAATAGGTCACATCCAATAATTTCAATGGTAAGAATAAATGCAGATTTAGAATTGTGGAAAATGTATTTACCCATGAAAAAGATGACTTATGAGTTCAACAAAAATAGAAATTGTCACAGTGTAGAAGGATATCCTCTTCACTGACCGATTATAAAAAAGGTTACTTGTTTCGGACCGGGATATTTGTAAGTACATTATATTTTAGGCATAATAACTAGAAATTGTGTAATAATAAAATTTAAAAAATGTAATCGATATTGATCTGAATTGTGCAAATTAAGGTGTTAATTAATTACTATTTTAGTCATGTAAATCCGAATTTCGTATGGAACTAGAAATGCAAAACAAATCGTAGTTGTCGGTTAGTAAACACTGTTTGAAGCAAGTATGAGCGTAAAAAGACGAAACTATAATTATTTGTAATGAACCACGTGTATAATAATTATCATTAAAATGCCGATAGAACGCGAATTAGTAAGATTATCAGTAGCATGTTAATCTCATTTTCGTATGGAGCTAGAAATGCAAAACACCCCTGAGCTGTCGGCCACAAAATTATGCATGAAGAAAGTTTGAGTGTGAACAGACAGAAGTATGATTATTTGGTAATGGCCACGTGTCTAATCTATATTGTAAAAATGCTGACATAACGCAAATAGGGCACACATGGAACCAAAATAGATCATGGAAAAGGGTACTTCTTTCGGGTCAGGATGTTTGTACGATGGGTTAGCTATTCTCTCTTTCGTCATTGAAAGACCAAATCCTTGTAGAATGCGGAAATGTGTATTTATATTGGTGGACTTTCGACACAGTGAGCACTTGCGTTGTGTCTAAGAAGAAAGAAGAACACGTTGGAGTAGTAGGTAAAGAAGAAATAAAGAAGAAAACATGGGAGTAGAAGGGGGACGGAAGGAACGAAGGAAGGATGGACATGATACGCTGGAGTATTGTGGGGGTGGGAAAGGACGGAAGGAAGCAGACGCGGGTGTAAGAGTCTTCCCGCCCATCTCCCGATACCGGTATTTACCCAAAATGTTTATTTCTAATTAAACACCCGATCTATCTATGATAATGAGCACTTTTTAAATTAAAGCTGCCTACAGACCACTATTATAAACAATTACCCTTGATACTTTTGTATAGAAATTTCCGTTTTTGTGAGGAAAAAAAGAAAAAATGAACATTACTGAAATGAGTATTACTGAAACGCGGAAATATAATTAGGGAAGCACGCAGAGCACTAATACACCATGTGGGTTCGAAGAAAAAAATTGTGGATATTCACAATAGTTAAGAAGAAGAAGACGTCACTGTGACGTCGTTTACGCCGGAATAAAATTACTACATATTCCATTGATTTATTTTTAAATTACTACATAATAACGTAGATTTTAGCCCGGCGTATTTGCCCCCCTTCACCCACGCGTAAGCAAATGTTAAACAATGCAGCTCTTCCACGGTTGCTCGAGGCAAAAGCTGTTTTTTATCGGTCGCCTGCTCGTCCTCACCTTCGATTTATGTTTAAATCACTTTTAAAAAAAGAAGAAAAAATGTGAGTAGCGAGTATTACATTTCTCGAAATGTAGTTCACTGAAACCAAGCTGGCATGACTGTTATGTACGCACACATGCACAGATGGTACGATCCGACAGAAGTCGACCAAATTTAGTGTCGCCCGTCACACGTGTTGGGTCATTCATATACAAAGAAATCGATGTTTTTTTTCGAATGTTTATAATAGTATGCGTTCGAAAAGTGCGGATCCAGAAAAGGGCAACTTTATGTATCTGTCAAGTATCTTAGCCGCCTTTTCCAGACATACGCACACACGCATATGCACACAGTCAAAATATTGTAAATACATATATGTAAATTGAAGTAATTCTAATGTCGGTTCGGTGAAAAAATAGTAGCCGTCATATTGAATAACGAAACACAACACAATCACGAACTATGTTAATTAAATATATTTCCTACAAACCTGAATGAGTATAACTGTATAGATAATACATAGAAATCACGTAATCGATATTCTAAAAAAACAGCAAAGTTAGAGGAAGTGTCTTTTAAATGTATGCGTAGTGTATTGTATTATGTAGTAAATTAAACGAAGACGAATAGTTAATAATAAGGTCACTTTAAAAAAAACAGTTCATTAATTCCCGGTGTCGAGTGTTAGTAGTAAAGTGTTAGTAGGAAACGTTTTTGCTACAACCTCTATGGAGTATTTTTGGGAGAATCCAAGACAGTGGGCCAAAAGTAATATTTTGTGTTATTTTGTTTATTATAACACGCTCGAGTGAATAAGCGTAATATAGTGGTGAGTTTGTAGCCTGTGATGCATTCGGTTATTTTCCTATTCTTAACATAGTTACGAGGAAAAAATCTTCTTAACCTAATATATAAGATATATATATATATATATATATATATATATATATATATATATATATATATATATATATAATACTAATAATAAGTAGTCTCTGCTTAGTTCCTCTGTTTCTGAATTGTTACTCTTATTTCGATATCTAGTCGCTTTTGATATTTTTAGTTCGTACGCATAGTACGTTTATTAGTATTCGTCGGTTGTCTTACAGTTACAAGTGTGTTTTCATGGCTTTTGTAATGCATTATAAATTGCTTTTTATTATGCGTAGATTAATAATTTGCTTGTAGTTTCACTTGGTTTTATTGTGTTCCTGTTCAATGTGTTGTAGCGTTTGTTAGGTATGTTACATGTTTATGCTTATAACTGGCAGCACTAATAAAGTAAGAAATTAAACACCCACAAATCTTTTAGTCAAAAATAATTCTTGAACACAAACCAAAAATAAGAAAGAACCAACAATATCTATGAGTTATAAATCTTTTTGGAAGAATTAAACCCATTCAATTATTATAATAATAATAATAATAATAATAATAATAATAATAATAATAATAATAATAATAATAATAATAATAATAATTATTATTATTATTATTATTATAATTATTATTATTATTATTATTATTATAACAATAATGACGATAATAATAATAATAATAATAATAATAATGATGATGATGATAATAATAATAATAATAATAATAATAATAATAATAATAATAATAATAATAATAATAATAATAATAATAATAAACAGTTGCCCTATTTTTAAGTAGTTTGGTAAACTAAGACTGGGCCGGTGTTGCCATAAACGCAAATGTCTACACATAAAAATTAACGCCGTAGACTAAACCGAAAGAGCCGAGTGGCATGATGGGCAGGTGCTCCCTCGTTGACCAACATAGTGAACCCGTTCCTATCCTGCGAATATTGGCTTCTTGAATTTCAGGTACAATATAACGGACTAAAACACGGGAGTAATGACACTGATCAAACACAAGAAAGCAAGAATTTAAAAAAATATCATAGAAAAAAATGGACCACAAAAGAGAATAGACTGGCAATGGATAGTAACGACAGAAGTCGCCAACTCAGTGAAAGAGATACTTGGAAACGAATAAAAAATGTATGGGAACTTTTCTACTGCCACGATACAACGGAACAACAAGTATGACAGATCCGAAAGAGACGCTGTGAATTAATGAAAATCAAACACGAAATAAATGTCTAAACACATAAAGAATCACCACTTGCCGAAATCCCAGAAGTAGAGGACAGGCAAACACTGAAACACTGAAACTGAAACTCGAAAGCAATAGAGGTGGAAAAATCCAACCGGTTCATTGCCGAGAACAAAAAACGCTCCTATCCTTAAAGAACGTAGATAAGAAGAAATTAAAAGTAAGTACTAAAAAAGTAAACACACTATTCGAGTACATATCAACATACACTATCACATACCTAAATAACTTCATAGATGCGTGAGCAAAATCAATGAGCATGAAACTAAAAACAACATAATGACTGGCAGAAAAAATTGACCGACAACGCCTGGATTGGAAATCAGACTGGACACACATATCATCAAGCCTTGAAACGAACCAACAACGGTAAACGAGATGGAAGAGAACAGGAACGATGGAAGAGCGGAAATCTGATTCGCATGGGAAGACTAAATTAGAAACATTAAAAATAAAGCAAAAGATAGCAGCAATACCTCCCTAGTCCACATTTAGTGTGATATAGGTATATTTACTGACGAAACCACATTCTACTCTCGTTATGTGGGCAAAACGGGCGCGTACATATTCTGAGGCCATGGCTGATCATTAAAAAAAATCCTCTAGGCTGTAGTGGAATGGAGTTATAAATAGATGGTAACTTTTAAAAGATCCTTTCCATTGTAGAGATAAAGGATAATGTCAGGTGTGAGAAGTTTACTAGCACGGTAGAGGGTACCTTCTTTGGCAATGTCTTCAATGTATTTGTTCATGTTCGTGTTATCTGTAAATGTTAGGCTGTGTAGTTTGAATGTTGAACTACTCGGCCTAACATTCACAGATAACAGGAATATGAACAATACATTGAATAAATTGCAAAGGCTGCTGCAAATAAGGTGGGCTCCTTTTACCGTGCCAGTAAACTCCTCACACCTGACATCATCCTGTATCTGTACAAAGCCACCATCCGCCTATGTATGGAGTAGTTTCGTCATATCTGGTATGGTGCATCGTCCACTAGTCTCTCCCTCTTAGAGAAAGTTTAAAGAAGAGTCGCCAACTTTATAGGTCCCTCACTATCCACCAAGCTCCAGCCATTGTCCCATCGCCGCAATGTTGCATCCCTGTGCTTGTTTTACAAATACTTTAATGGATTGTGCTCTGATGAACTAGCCGTTCTAGTTCCTCCTCAAGGCAAATTCATTGTGGCGGTCCCCAGATGCCAACAACCCTCTACTCCAGCAGCTTGTTTACTGGTGCTGCCGACTTCTGGAACGCCCTCTCTGCTTTCTGTTTCCTTCACTGTACTGACATTCAAAGTTTTAAAACTAATCTAAACAGAAATCTCGCTGCACAGGCCTTAGCCTAGGATTACACCCAAACCTACTCTCTAATTCTCAGTACCCCCTTACGTCTACCGTTAGTAGATATATTGTGTGACTACAACTACCCTTACCCGTAGACTCACTATGCAACTGGTAAATTCTGGTTCAATTTACCAGCATTAAAATATACAACTACTCTTCCTCTGATTTAAGACACATTTTAGTTTACAACACGAAAATATTACATTCCGAAACTCTTTTTAAAAGTTTAAATACTTGGGGCTATCTCATAGAATCGAGTAACCCACAATGAATACCAGTACATACTAAACTAGTACCAATATTGAATAAATATAATTCATCCTTGGACGCTTATTTTGCTGTTTTGCATATAAATTGTAAAGCACCTTTCTGAATTTGTGACAATCAAGAGGAGCACACACCATCAGGAAAAAGAATGAGGTGCTTTGCATGTCGTATGCAGATTTAAAAAGGGCTTACCCTCATAGGTGCAGCTCTTTGTGGTGGTCTGATTTGCATATGTGGATATCAGGTGATATAAATGAAGAGGACAGCTGGGAAGGAGCAGAAGCGATTTTGGATTGGAGAGAGAAAAGCAGAGAGAAAGTGGGTTGCACGAACTTTTGTTGGAAATTGAATGACAGTCAAAACTTTTGGAGAAAAGGGCAGAAAGTGGGTTGCACGAAATTCGGTTCGGTTGAATTAAAGTCTAAACGTTTTTTTTAAATTTTATAATTCTTTTTTTTTCTGGCAAAGTTAGTTAACAGAAACTACACCGGTTTATTGTTGACGTTTAACAAGGTCGCTTACGGCGTTCTCAGTGCTTATTTTGTATTCTATTCTATTCTCCAATACTGTTTCCATTGTTTTTGTGAGTTGAAGATAATTCAACGAATAATTGAAAGTACTCGTGATATATATGAAACATATATATGATTCAGGTTGATTTTAAAACTAGGAATACTATTAGGAAAATAAAAAAGAAGGTATCATCAAGCAGAATGCTTATTTTTGTATTTACCAATGATTACTTAGATTAGCAAGTTCGCTCCATACATACACACACACACACTATATATATATTTATATATATATATATATATTTGTGTGTATGTATGCGTGTTTGTGCGTGTATGTGTCAGTCCTTAGGTTACTTAAAGGTTTCTGTTATTGATGTGTGATATAAGTCCGAACTAATGATAGATGTGGATTATCCGTTTGATTTTGTACGTAAGTATTTTCTTCTTAACTAATAAGATGCTTCAAGCCATCCGGTTAGATAGAGTGGAGAATCTCGTGAATTCTTTTGTTTTATTATTTTGCGAAATAATCTTCCGCTAGAAGTCGAAGGAGGCCGCTGCACATTTAGCGAATCGATGGCATAGCTCAACGTAAGTCCACAATCCAGAATTTCTCTCGGTAAAACAAGGACAAAGCACTTACATTTTAAAACATTCATAATATGACATTGAACAAACCCTTAATACACATGACATAACCTTGCGATGTTCTATTCCATCACATTAAAATATACTCACATTTTCCAATTCTATGTTTCTCTTCATAAATAAACATGTATTGAAGCAACGATAACGACTGTGCTAATACTACTACATACAGAGACCCCCAAAATACGTATACATATTTGTTGTTATTTACATACGTGTACGTATTGAGTATAATTGAGGACAACAAGACTTGTACGCCTGTCTTAACTGCAAGTATTGAGTGGGGTGTTTTTAACACTGAGAAGCATGCAATCGCATTACTTATGACTAGTGAAAGAGTTCAAGTAGTCCGTATAGCCCCCCCCCCCCCTTCACCGGCCTAAACTCCTCAAGAGTCACATTATCGTTTCCAAAGGATTTAAGCTATTCTGATGCTGCTTGAGGTAGCTGTATGTCGAAATTGTTGCATATAGTAACCATAAATTCTTCCTGGGAGGATTGTCAGTGTATCTAGATAGTCGTTCTCTAATTTCATTTAGGTGCTTTGATATCTTCCAGCATTTTAATTATAGACTACTGGTTTTGCAGCACATCTTTAAACTTTAAAAATGTCTTCCTTGCTTCAGCATTGAAATTCAAGACACGTTCCCTTATCTTATATAGTCCTGAGTTTTTCTAAGACATATTTGAGGTACAACTTTAGCGATTCCAGCTCTGGAACCATGGGTTTACTGTTTTAACCGTCAACTGGTTATCAGACGAATTTGAGTTTATCTCTTTCAGATTTGTGTTAACTATTTGCAGCATACATTTAGGGTCCTTATTAGCTTGACTATCTGCCCACAATTTATTTTGAGTCGATTCTATACGACTTTGATAGTTGAAACAAACTCCTTTTCTCATTTTTCTGACACGCTCATCAGCTTTTCTATTTTTTACTCTAAAGTGTTTATTGGTAACTCCCATAAGTTGAACCGCTGCATTAAGTTCGTGTCAAATGAATTGTTGGTATTTTTTATATATACATTTTTACTTTTTTCGTTGTTCTGTTTGAAGTAATCTCTGTAATGATTTCAATTTTTCTACCAGAAATTAGTATGGCTATTTTGTTGGGCGTTTTCATGTATGCATGTTGATAATAGACACGTCTGAACAAGAATGCAATAGTAATTTTTTATTTGTATTCAGTGTGTTTAATTGTACATATTTTCTCATAATTCTGTGCCCTGTTCGTACGTTTTTTGTGGAGTTTACTTGTGTTATTTTTCCTCTATTCGTTTTGCAATGTGGACTCTTGTGCCCGACTTTATTACTAGTTAGATAAGTTTTAAAACGCTATGGACAATCCGCTACCCAATGAAAGTCTCTACAACGGCAGCAGGCCTGGGCGGTCATTTATCCTGGTTTAATTGGGCCGGCTGGTTTTTGTAGTAGCGTGAAAATAATCCATCTTTTTGTTCTGAGTTGTTTATTTAAACGAAGTTGAAATTTGATTATTGACGTAGTTTTCGTATTTGCGATATGCCAGACTATACAATGGTTTGTTTAACACGTACAAATATTTGTCAGTTTTCGGATAATTTCGGTAATGTTCAATGTCGTTCACTTTCTTACTTGTTTAGAACACTACTTCTAATTTAAGCGTCTGTTCATGATACAGGTCCTTGCTATAAAATAAAAAATAACGTAATCCCCGCTCAGTTTAACTAATTTAAATCGTCACTGTTGTTAGTAACGATTTACAAAAAGTTGGGTAGCCTTCGCCTACTTTTTTTACTAAATTCAAACACTTCCGCTATTTGTGGAACAGTCCATTTTTGAAGTTGAATAATTATGTTTAATGTTTAATCGCTTCAGAAAAAGTCAAGTCGATAGTTTTTAAGGTAAAATATAGTCCACGAATTTGGTATGTTCGGTGGTGCCTAATTTTCGGAGCAGTAGGTGAACCTTTTTAGAGTGTGCCCAATTTGTTCAATTTTTCTTTCTCATACCTTCTGAAATATGAAGACAAGGTGTTATCCTCGCATGCGGAAGTGAAATTGTAACTTACACTCCAAACGGTATTCTGTAAAAACCCATTATCGTTTTTATTACTTTGACCCCTTTTTTAACACACAATCACCGAGATAAAATCATATAAAATATTATGGTATTGAAAAATACGGTCTTAGACAAAGCTTTGCTTCTTTACTTTGGTGTGCTTGTGTATATTATAATGGATGGGCAGCGCATTTTATTTATATTCCTATTATATCCTCTGTATTTATTGATTGATGATTTTTACTGGAAGTTTAGTTTAATTATCTATTTAATTTACATCAACCGCATTTCATAATACATTTTAATGCATATTCAGAGACACATTTCTATTCTATGCATTATTATATGTTTTATTAAAACAAAAGGATCAAACAAGATTATAACTATGAACTAAAATCATTAAACATTAAGTACGCATACACGCACTAGAACACCCACACATACACATGCTAAATTATCTAAACACGCACAGATATACACCAATGTATCCATAAGTATATTTACACAAATATGCATGGAAACACACAGTGACAAAAATATAACTTCGTAGCGAAACTTTACAACATTGAACACCTAAGAAATATTCATTCTTAATAAGCTTTTACTAGTATATATTATAATGGCGGTAAATCTAATTTTATTTACAAACTTATTATATATTATCTACATATAACTGTTTACTTAGGGATTGCATTACTCTATTTACTTATTAATGTATATTTTTTTTATATATACTTTACTTAATGTTGTGGTGGCAAACACTCATTTGCATATACGAATAACGTTACACTATAAATGGCAAGCCTAGGTTGGCCTTAGAGTGTGTTATCTAAATGCCACCGGAAGTGACGCCGAAGAGCGTACATGTCCTCCCACCAAGACTCTCTGACTCGACACCTTCATTTGTACATACTGTAAATATACATTTTCTTTAATACACTTATTATTGCATTCTCCTTGTTGTTTGCGTCTTCATTGTATTCCTCACTAATTATGGTTCAACCTTGCAACCACAACAGTTGGCGACGAGATATGAAGCGTCAAATATAACAGTTTGACGAAGAACTATTTAAAAAAAAAAAAGTACAATGCAAAGTGTTGACGAGCAAACGGATTTTACGCTAAAGAAACGTTTTCAATTTAAGTGAAAAAAAAAAAAATCGAACGTGGCAAAAGCGACAATTTACGCCGTTTTCTGGGAATCCGACTTACAAACGAATGTAAAAGTGAATTTTTGTTTTGTCGCTAAACGACAAATCTGTTTTGTATTACTAAAGGACCAACTTGCAAACAAAAAGCGGATTTTGTTCTGTCGCAAAACGACAGGTCAGACTCATATTACGAAAAGCAAGGAAGTAACCTACGAAAAAAAAAAAGTTCACCAGTGGATTCTAATTACTGCTCCCCGTTAGCAAAACAACAACTAAAGGAATCGTTTAATTAATAATTTGTTTGGCGGCGGTACTAAAAGGAAATGCCATAGCTAGAAATTAAAGCTCAAGGAAAGGATTTTTTTTTTTAAATTGTCGCTGGATAACGGATAATACAGTAAAACGTCACGAAAAAAATAAATAAATAAATAAAAAAATGGAAGAATTATCAAAAATGTTCATGCAATTTTTACAGGCACAAGCTGACCGCGAGGAAAGACAAAATCAGGCACAAGTTGACCGCGAGGAAAGACAAAAACAGGCACAAGCTGACCGCGAGGAAAGACAAAATGAACGTTTAGAAAAAAGCGAGGAAAGACAAAATGAACGTTTTGCTAAAACACTGGAACTACTAAAGAGTAATCGAGAAAATGTCGACAGTGTTAATTTCTCCCATACAACTATCTTTAATAGTATGGACACATTTAATTATGTGCCGGAGGAAGGAAAGACTTTTGAAGCATACTATACAACATACGACGATGTTTTTCAACTGGACTGCAAAAATTGGCCAAATAGCCAGAAAGTGGGCCTTTTACTCAGGAAATTGGGTACATCAGAACACAACAAATTCATAGATTACATATTACCTAAAAAAACTGCGGAATTAGAGTTCATGGAAGCTGTGAAATTACTAAAAGAATTATTTAATCCAAATGTATCTCTTTTTCATAAAAGATGGCTGTGCATGAATCTAAGAAAGATGGACAACCAAGATTATTTGACATACGCATCAGTTGTCAATAAAAACTGCGATAATTTTAAGCTTGCGGAACTAACGGTAGAAGATTTTAAATGTCTAATCTTCGCACAAGGGTTGGTTTCCACGAAAAATGCAGAAATACGCAGACGAGTGTTGTCTAAGCTGGAATCTGAGCAAGATTTAACCCTCCAGAAACTAGCAGAGGACTGTGAAAGGGCCATTACACTAAAAAAGGATTCACAAAATATAGAAGAATCCGGAGTGGCATATGTAAGAAAAGTTAGAAAACCATACACACCAACCAAGAACTTTACAAAGAAAAGCAATCAAAATGGAACGGGATATTACAATCCTAATAACCATAAATATAGGACATAATATAACAAGCCTCTTCCTAGATATAACTGTAAGAGATGTACAGAAAAGCATTAGGAATCAGATTGTCCTTATACGAAGAAAAAATGCTACATTTGTAAGAAGGTGGGACACAAAAGCGATTGCTGCAGATATAAAGATTACACCAGAAAGAGAGTACAGCAAACAAAATCAAATACAAAATTAGACAAAGATCGGCGAAAATACGTAAAAGTGGAAATATTTAAAACACCAATAAAGTTATAATTCGACTCCGGCTCCGATATTTCTATTATAAACCTGAATACATGGAAAAAGTTGGGTAAAAAACCAACCATGATGAAAACGAGTAAATCAGCCCGGACGGTAACTGGTGGGGGTATAAAATTTGAAGGAGAAGTTGTTCTTCCGATAAAATTAAAAGGGATTACGAAGAAATTAAAAATATTCGTACTGAAAAATAGTGAACATCTTTTTGGAATAGATTTAATTGAGAAATTTGGTATATGGGATAAGCCAATCAATACATTCTGTAAAAAAATAGAATGTTCTTCTCCAACAACAGTAAATATAAAAGACGATTTAAAAGAATTATTTCCTGAAGCATTCACGACTAACTTAGGTCGCTGTAATAAATTCAAGGCCTCGTTATAACTTAAAGAAAACGCCAGCCCAATTTTTAGAAATAAGCGAAACGTTCCGTTCGCTGGGTTGGAAAAAATTAATAAAGAATTAGATAGATTGGAACAGACAGGAATTCTATCAAAAATAGAACACAGCGAGTGGGCAGCCCCCACCGTATACGTAAAGAAAAAGAATGACGAAGTTAGAGTGTGCGCAGATTTTTCGACCGGGGTCAACTCCCTATTAAAAGATCACCATTACCCTCTACCAAGTCCAGAGGAAATATTCACGAAGTTAAATGGTGGTAATATCTTCTCCAAGATAGACTTAAGCGATGCATATTTGCAAATACCGGTCGAGGAAAATTGCTCAAAAATACTATGCATCAATACGCATAAGGGATTGTACAAATACAACCGATTGCCCTTTGGCATTATAACTTCCAACCTCTGTATATCTCACTTATCTCTTTGAAATCCAACTTCAAAGTGAACGTCCAAAACAACAAATCAACCCTCTTTTATCTCCAACCAGGAGCATCTCATTTACATATCAGGTGGTCACATTGCAGGCATATAAAGAGACAAGGCAGCCATGTTTGTTTCTTTCTTCTTCATTCATTTACTTCCACGACCGACCCATTGAACTATGCACACATGCTAGTTAGGTAAGTCCCGCGTTTCCCTACACTCCCCCCTGATCTCATGATCACACACAGGGCAGGGGGGTGGCCGTCGTTGTCGAGTACTTCTTCGAAGAATCGGGGGCAGCACTTCCTCATTGCCATCTTCCTCATTACTACCGTTATTGCCACCAATCTGTTCCATTATCTCCTCTCGTGGTTCCCTATGCGGTGTTTCACAATCAGGGCATGGGGGCAGTATCCGTCTTTGTCGGGTACTCCTTCGAAGAACCGGAAGCATCACTTCCTCGGTCCCATCTTCCTCAGTATGTTCCATCATTCCCTCATCTGGTTCTGTATGTAGTGTTTCTACGCTCACCGGTAGGGGTAGTAGGCAGTCAGGATCATCCCTGAACTGTATGTGATCTTCCTCGTTATCCTCAGAATCAGGAGAGGTATAACAGGGGCGGATATCTTTTACATACCGTGGTACACCATCAATCAACATGGTCTGAGGACTTATGATTTTATCTATTTTTCCTCTGCAAAATTTTTCAGTGCACCTAGCATTTGGGGGTTTCAACCAAACACTGTCTCCCACTTGATATGGTGTATTGACAACGCCAACCTCTGATGGCGTGACATCAATACCTTTTATACGCTGTTCATAGCGGTAAATCCCATTAGCTGGGGCAGTTTCTGGTGTTGCATCGTCCTTTGGTGTCATATTATACCAGTACACCGCTTCTGGAATAGAACACTGTGTCCTGGCCGCAATTCTTTTAATGGTGCGGTGACACCGCTCCGCTATACCGTTACCTTCGGGAAAATATGCGCATCGGTAACGCATTCTAATCCCCCATTCCTGCGTGAATTTCTGAAATTCTTGACATCGAAATGTAGTGGCGTTATCAGTCAGAATTTCAAGCGGGGCACCACGTTCAAAAAAGACAGCTCTCAACTGTCGTATAATGCTAAATGCATCCTGTCGTGTCAACAGGCGCCATATTGTGAAACGTGTTGATCCACAATCTGTCATGGTCAAAAAGTGCTTGCCCTCATAATGCGTTATGTCCATTCCTACTCGATACCAGTTGTCCTCCACCTCAAGCTTTCCTTTTTGCCATTGGGATGGTGCCGGATCAATTCGCTGACACTCTTCACACGAGCGTATAGCTGCCTTGATTGATGCTCTTGTAGTTGAAGGACACACTCTTCCGACAAAATATGTTGTCCTCCGAATTCCGGGATGTCCACTCTGCTGATGTATCGTACGGATCTGGTCAGGTGTCAATTGATCTGTTACGGTCGCGCATGTCTGTTGTGGAGGATCAGATCCCTGCCTCATTACATCAATCCACCTCTTTGGTACTCTCGTCAGGCTATCAGCCAAATTCTGCATTGACAAAACTAAAGTGATGTCCACCTGCAAGCTGTATTCGTCAACTAGACGCTTTATTATTTCCAGTCTCCTACGTACTAACATCTCACTTGCCGCTCTAGTCTTAACCCGGGCCTTCCCAGTTAAGGTGTCGGTCAACCAGTGGTAAACACACAATGAGTCAGTGTGAAGATGCACAACCTTGGCCTGCCATTGCAATGCAAGATTAAGCCCTTTTTAACGTGGCATCGAGCTCTGCCAAATTTATATGCTGGGCATCATTTTTCGGACGAAGCCAGCACGCATCTTCCACGACAGCTCCTAATTGTTCCAACACGACACCTGTAGCCAGTGAACTTGCGTCAACCCATGCATTCACTTCGTTTCCAGATACTTGCCACTCACCCTGGGCAGGATCGTTCCTATGTACTCTGGACAACGTTTCAGCCATCATTTGCCGGAGAGCATTATCATCCACCATGTCATCCCATCCTGTGGTTACTGCAGTTACTCGTCGTTTTAACACTCCTGTTGCCGATCGGAGCCATCCACAAACAGGTAGATGTCCTACTAATTTACCGCAAATAGAAAACACAATGCGTCTTGTCAATACACTGGGTAACTCTGGAATTGCGCTCCCTCGCTTCCATCGCAAAGTATTGCCCTTCTCATAGACCTCTAGCCCTAACACGGGCGCCCCATCCTTTAGGCGCTTAGGGTGTTTGCTTATTAACCCAAACGATTCCAGTTTTGTTCGAACCACATCTGCAGACATTATATCCTCATCAATGTAAATGTCATCAATATAAGCTGAAGCAGCTTTTGCTGTGGTCTCATCCTGCATCAAAACAGTTTTAATAATAGCTGTCATTATTAAGGGTGCTACATTCAGGCCAAAATCTAAACGTGTCAAACAATATCGTTTTCCCTTGTCCAAGCATTACACCTCCAGTCGCTGTGATTATGACGCCTCCTAGTGCTTGTATCGCATCAATTCCAAGCAACATGTCATAGCCAAGGGGTTTTTCTTGCATCACCAGAACATCAACTTTGGCTGTGTCACCCTTCTCAGTACAAATTGTGACTGTCCCTTCACCACAACATGCTCGGGATAAACCATTGATTGTCATAATACCGACTGGTTTCTCCCGCCACATCCGACAGTAATGTGCACTAACTATAGACCGGGAACACCCCGTGTCTATGAGTGCTGAACACTTCACATCGTCGATTTTAACGCCAATGACCGGTAATCCTGTGTTTATTGGTTGGCAAGGGGCAAGAGTGGCGATAGTACCTTGCCCCCAACCTCGTTTCCCGAACAGTTGCGAGATATGTGCCCAAACTTATTGCAGCGATAGCACTGTACCATTCTCTGTGCTCGTGGATATACACACCTCCTATCACTTCGGCACTCCTTAGCAAAATGATTGATTTCCCCACATTTATAGCACACTGGGCCTACACGCTTATTACTATCTGGGAGAGAATCTACCTTGCCTCCATGTGGTTCGACTGCTGCATGTTGAATACTAGTTGCTGCTGCAATTGGCTCATGTTCCTTGCAGATGTTTCGAGCTCGGGCTAATAACTCGTCCGTTGTCAATTCATCAATTCGTGACGATGTCCGCAACAGTCTGCTGACCTTCTCAGGTAAGCCTATTAAAAATGCACATCTTAATATCTTATCGCTGACTCCACCAAATGGTACCGACAACTTTCGTAGGTCAGCTAGGTACACGTCAACCATTTCCTTGGCCTGAAGTCGCCGGCTCGTAAACTGTTGCCATGCAACAAACGGATCTGTACCAAATGCTGTATACAGGCCATGTTTGATTGTATCCCAGTCTGGTTCATCCCCGAGTTGCTGGTAGACTGCATAGGCCCCTCCGATTAACCTCAGAGGAATGACTGTGGCTGGTTCTTTAATTCTGCACAGTGTACAGATATTCTCAGCCTTTTCAACCCATTCAACAACAGACGGTTCTGTGGTAGATCCATCAAACTCAGGTATCAAGCGAAAATCGAATTTGTCCATTTTCTGCCTTTCGAGTCACCGCACACCAAGAGCCGAGATAGCTTATAACTTCCAACCTCTGTATATCTCACTTATCTCTTTGAAATCCAACTTCAAAGTGAACGTCCAAAACAACAAATCAACCCTCTTTTATCTCCAACCAGGAGCATCTCATTTACATATCAGGTGGTCACATTGCAGGAATATAAAGAGACAAGGCAGCCATTTTTGTTTCTTTCTTCTTCATTCATTTACTTCCACGACCGACCCATTGAACTATGCACACATGCTAGTTAGGTAAGTCCCGCGTTTCCCTACAGGCATCAAAGTAGCGCCTGCCATTTTTCAGCAAGCGATGGACACCATGCTAAGTGGTATCGAGTGCGCATGTGCATACCTGGACGACATTGTTGTCAGGAGCAAATCCCTACAAGAACATAAGGAACATTTGAAACAAGTATTTACTCGAATACAAGAATTCGGCTTCAAAGTAAAAGAAAGTAAATGTGACTTTTGTATGAGCGAGATTAAGTATCTTGGATACATAATAAACAAACATGGACGACGTCCAGACCCAGACAGATCAGCGGCAATAAAAAATATGCCAGCACCTGATAACGTAACAACCTTGCAGAGTTTCTTAGGACTCGCAAATTATTATCAATCTTTTATTGAAGGAATGCATAACTTGCGAGCCCCCTTAAATAATCTGCTTAAAAAGGATACACCTTGGAACTGGACGCAAGAATGGCAAACCGCTTTTGACAAAATAAAGAGCGCACTAACATCCGAATTATTCTTAACGCACTTTGACACAAAATTAAAAGTAGTCGTCACGAGTGACGCTAGTTCCTACGGCTTAGGAGCATGCATTCAACATATTATGCCGGATGGGTCTAGAAAACCAATACCGTACGCTTCGAGAACGCTGATACCAGCCGAGAGGGCATATTCACAAATCGAAAAAGAAGCATTGAGCATAATCTTTTCCGTGACAAAATTTCACCGATATTTATATGGTAGACAATTCTTACTTGAAACCGACCATAAACCGTTAGTCACGATATATGGATCAAAAAAAGGATTGCCGGTATACACCGCAAATAGATTGCTGCGCTGGGGTACAATCTTACTTAATTACGATTTCCAGCTACAAAATCTAGCATCAAAAAAGATTTGCCATGCGGATGGACTGTCAAGACTGATACCACAGAAACACAATCTGGAAGACTCAGTCATTGCAGCAATTCGGACAAATGTTGAAGTAAAAAATATGGTAGCAAACATCATTAAGGAACTACCCGTAACTTTGTCGGACATTAAAAGGGAAGCCGAGAAAGACGAATACATAAAGGACATAAAAGAGAAAATTATAACGGACACAAAGGTGCAGGAAGTTTTCTCCATATGTAACGATGTGTTACTGTACAGTGAGAGAGTGGTAATACCCAAAACATTGCAGAATAGGATGTTAAGAGATTTCCATACGGAACATCCGGGGATAAATCGAATGAAGTCGTTAATGAGAAGCTACGTGTACTGGCGTAACATGGACACTGACATAGCAGCAACAATAAATAAATGTAAAGGATGCCAGTTAGCAGCAAAATCCCCACCTATAGTACACAAACCTTGGCCGAAAACCGACCAACCATGGTCGAGAATCCACATGGACTTCGCTGGTCCAGTAGGAGAAAACTATTATTTAATTGTAGTGGATAGTTACACAAAATGGCCGGAGGTAATGCGTTGCAGGAATCCAACAACGAACAACTCAATAGGGTTCCTACACGAGTTGTTTGCAAGATTCGGTGTACCAGACACACTGGTCACTGACAACGGAACGCAGTTCACATCCGCAGAGTTTAAGGAATTTTGCGACACGTTCCGAGTGAAGCACATCACGACTCCGCCGTATCATCCAAGGTCGAACGGCCTTGCGGAAAGGTTCGTGGACACGCTAAAACGAGCGTTCAAGAAATCCATTGGAACACAAACAGAAAAAAGCTTTGCAACAATTCTTGCAAGTTTATAGGATCACACCACATCCTAGTACACCATCAAACATATCACCAGCTGATCTAATGTTTGCCAGAAAAGTAAAATCAGCGTTTGATAAACTGTTGCCAAGACAGGCAATTATCCGAAACACTACACACACGAGAAGAAAGAAATATAACTCGGGAGATCGAGTATATTTTAAGTGCTACAAGAATAACACATCTTACTGGGAATGTGGAGTAGTGGATAAACGCATTGGTGATTGTACATATATGATTAAAGGTCCACAGAGTATACATAAAAGGCACCTAAATCAGATAAAAAAACGTCATATCCAAGATGATGATTATACGACAACAGTCGAAGAGGAGGAAACCATAGATGTCATATACGAATCCTTTAATTTGGAACCGCCTCAATATACACCTGAACCCCGAAGATCAGGTAGGAAAAGAAAATTTAATGAACCATTGATGGTAAACCCAAAAAGAAAAAGATATTGAAATCTGTGTGACTTCAAATCTTGGGAGGGGGGTGTTGTGGTGGCAACCACTCATTTGCATATACGAATAACGTTACACTATAAATGGCAAGCCTAGGTTGGCCTTAGAGTGTGTTATCTAAATGCCACCGGAAGTGACGCCGAAGAGCGTACATGTCCTCCCACCAAGACTCTCTGACTCGACACATTCATTTGTACATACTGTAAATATACCTTTTCTTTAATACACTTATTATTGCATTCTCCTTGTTGTTTGCGTCTTCATTGTATTCCTCACTAATTATGGTTCAACCTTGCAACCACCACACTTAATAAGAGAGTTAAAATAATATTCATGAAATTATTTTCTTTATTAAAGGATTGTCACTTATCAATGCCTAAAAGTAACCCAAATGATGAAAGTTACTTAGGTAAACATACAAGCTATAAGTACTACTGACACCTAATTGCATTTATTTAAGACATTTAATATTTTATATGAATATATATGTATATAATGTATGTTATGTAATTGCTTTTTATTAGTGACATCAATATCGTAAGCTCGATCTTTGTATAAGTTAGTCATGCTAATGACGGTTGTTAGCTTAAAACATGTGGCCATAGATTATTTTATGTGCGTATACAATTAATAAAAAAGATATATGTTAACGGAAAATACGTCCTATAAAGATTAGGTAGACTACCATTGAAATCTACTGCATTAAACTGTATCACATAGAAAGTAAATGATTAATTAATTTAATGTAAGGCACGCTACTATCACATATAATAAACAATTACACAAAATACATTAAATATTAATGTGATAAAAACCGTACGGATTTCCAAGCAAGTCGTCATGGTCCAGAGGCAAAACGTCACACTATATACATTAATATCGAAGGTTCGATTCTTGTCTAAGTTAACCATACTGATGACGTCTGTAAGCCAGAATAGTCGTGTTCTCGGATTACTGTTATATATATATACCCAACCACACGCAACACTACGTTAACCGACCAGAACACGAACTTACAGACAATTAAAAAGAATGTCCAAATCTTGGACCTAATTGCCACCTTTTTAATCGATTCAACCAGCAAACAGAAAAGCAGAAATAGAACTATTATATGAAAACTTAACCAAACTAGAAACAGACAATAAAATTACATTACACACCGGTTTACGTGATCTTCTAAAAGCAGAATCTATAAAAACTCGACTAGATAAAAAAACAATCAAACTCATTATTAACTCATAATCTAAAACAAGCTGCCAATGAACTATGTAATCACTTTAACATCATTCTAAAAAAAGCTCACAAAACAAATATATTCGTAATACTAAATAAATATGACTATCATACTAAAATCCAAACAATTCTCGATGAACACACTAAATTTAAGAAAATTAACAAAAATCCTACCAATGCATTAAACACACAAGTCAACAAACTTATCACTGCCAATAATTCTCAAATCGACAATTATCAACTCCCTAAAATAATCGAAGATTATAAACCGGATATCCCATATCCCAAATCACTACCCCTATATACTCCCTAACAAAGACCCTAAATGAACTTATCAGCCCATATATTCCTAGCAAATATAGCGTTAAGTCCACATAACAACTGTTACAAATCTTACACATAAAAAAACTGACAATAAAACCATTGCCTCTCTAGACGTAGAAAGTCTATTTACTAAAGTACCCGTAAAGGAAACAATAGATATAATCATAAACAATATATATAATAACCCATCTCTCCATCCACTTAAAATAAATGAAACAATTCTTAAAAATCTACTAACAATATGCACGACTGAAGTACCTTTTTACAACCATAAGGTAAACATATACACACAGATAGACTGAGTTTCTATGGGTTCCGTTCTCGGCCCGACTTTTAGTGAATTTTACATGTCCAACCTCGAAAACCTAACATTTAACACAATTAAAACACCTCCTAGTTATGTAAGATATGTTGACGATATACTTATTCTAGCAAATAACATTAAACAAATTAATAAACTCTGTCCTTAAATTCACTAGAGAATTAAACACTGATAATAAAATCCCATCCCTAGATGTACTAATTGTCACTTCTAACAATATATTAACACCTCTACCTATAAAAAAACAACTAGTATAAACTCTAGCCTATTAAATTTCAAGAGTGAGTGCCCCCACCGTTATAAAATAGCTATCATAAAAAATGTACTAAACCGAGCAAAATTGATATCCTCCTCCAAAAAAACACTATTTATCGAACTAAAAAATATGAAACAAGTATTGATTAACAATACATTTCCCAACTACGTCGTAGACGAATTAATAAAATCACTGATAAAAAAACTTGACAAACTCTAATACAAATAATGATATACAACATAACAACTCTAATTACATCAACATATATTACCGCAACCAAATGCAGCCACATTTCAGACAAGAGAAAAAAGCTATAAAAAATATTACACATCAATATATATCACCAACAGATAAAGAAAACAAAATTAAACTAATTATTTACTATAAAAGATTTACAACTTAAAACCTTGTAGTAAAAAAACCCTCTCCAACCCCCAAAACACTAGAAAGAACCAATGTAGTCTATAAATGTAAATGCCATTTTGGAGGATGTACCTCCCAAAATAATAATAGCTACATTAGCTAGGATTTACAACAACTACCCTATCCCGCCGCCTCATAATGCACCTCTCGAATTCTAGTTCAATCTACCAGCACCTACAAATACACAACTGCCCTACATCTTAATTAAAACAGATTTTAGTGATGAACATAAAAATAATACATTCCGAAACAAAGTTTTAAAAATTAAAAATACTTGAAGCCATATACATAAGAACACAGCAACCTAAAATTAATAACATTTCATATGAGACAAACAAAACCATTTTAAAATGCTTAGCTTAGTTCAGTGACACCAACCGGGGTCGCTTAATTTAATTTTTAAAAAGGGGCATCCTATTAAAATTACTCACTGCCCAGCTTCCCTATTTTTCCCTTCTACATAATTAATAGACAGGACCAAATTAAATCAGCTACTATTTTAAATTAAAAATAAAAAATTTAAAAATATAAATAAAAATAAATAAATAAATTAAGAACTAGTTCATCTGTTACATTTCAAAATGTAGACGTTTGTTTTTTTTACGTGACCAGTTTGCCGGCATATTTCTTAAAGAACTCCCATTCATTCACCCGCTTTTTTATTCATTTTGTGCCATTAAAAAGAACTGATGATGATTCCGGAGAGAATCAAAAACGTTTGTCAAACATACGGATCCTACATTAATTCATTCCATGTCAACGTTAAAATATCATTCGAAGAATGGAAACAATAAAGAAAAAATTACCGAACAGAAGAGTTCTGTTGTTTTCAACAACACATGATTAATATGTATATATATATATATATATATATATATATATATATATATATAGTTTTCTGAGAGTTGTTAGTTTTTAAGTGTTAGTCCTTAAACTATGTTGTTTATATAATAATACGCAGTAACAAGTAGATGTATGGTTTATTTCATTTTTAAAAGAACATTTCAGCAACATATGTGCATACATGTCTATAAATAACATAACGTGTTTTTGTAATATTTATATATATATATATATGTGTGTGTGTGGGTGTGGGTGTGTGTGTGTGGGTGTGTGTGCGTATTACTATGAGTTCTGAGTTCATAAGAGTAAGCCCTAGGAAACTATATTAAAAAAAACAATGCTAAATAACAAGTAGACATATTATCTAGTCTATTACCCAAACATCATCAGATACCGCTGAATTTCTTTCAACAATCGTTCATATTATTAAACTAAACTTATTATAGACCATATTACGACCGCTTACGCCTAACAGTTATGTTCATAAATTCACAATGGTTAGTTGATAATTTTAGAAGTCAAGTGTGTGAATTCAATATATAAAAATACAAATACCTAATTTACATATATATGTATATAAATATATATATATATATATATATATATATATTGATTTATATTTATAATATTTTATATATATTCGAAAATAAATTTGATAATATGAAGTCATTATAATAGCTCAATAGTGTAAGACCAGAGCAAGGTTATATTCAATATTCTTTAGGCAATTTTATATTTTTTTATACAATTTTATACCGTATCAATGTGATGAAAGAAACATTTACGTTATTTCATAAAACTTATTTTATATTCAGCATACAATTGTTTCGGCTTACACCCAGATATTTGTAAAATACTCTTGTGCATGTATTTCTTGGTGTGGCAATATCCAGTGCTTATTATATAAACATAGTAACAAAAACACTGAAAAGCCATGAAAAAACTTGACAATTACAACCAGTACTCGTTAGCAATGTTTTATTTGCATACCACTATGATCTCAGTATATTTTAGTTGTAAAATATACGTATACTATGCTTTTCACTGTTTTTATTTTTAATCATTTATCATCCACTTAAATATTGATCAACATATTTTGGAATTAAGACATGTATTTTCACTAACGGTCTTTAGTGGTTTCGCCCAATTATTTCCTTTTTTTAGCCATCAATTTTTAACTTATATTATATTCCTTTCTTACATTTTACTATTTTATATTCACAAATTTAGGTGACATCCTTTTTGCCTGAGTCACCAGAAATACGCACACTTATCTATTTCGAACCGATAAAATAACAAACTACAATAACAGTATTTAGAAGATGATCGGAAGTATTTAAAATATTTTTAGAAAATATTTTATATTTGATTATAAACACTTTTCATATTATTAACACCATTTGCTATCATATTTAGCACTGACACCTTTCATTACATATTTTTGTATTTTCGCCGTCGGTAATTGAAATGCAAGTCACGTGGATATCCTCGATACTTATTTAATTGTATGAAAGTATAATATTTATATGATGTTTTATTTAATCGAAATTTTATTTTATATGTACTAATTCACAATCTTGTATCTTATGAAGAAGTATAAACTTTTGCGTATCTTTTTTTTCATTTACTGCAATTGCTTATTTATTTTAATAGTCTTCCTATTTGAATAAACCTCTGTGCACAAAGGCATGATATTATTATTTTCTAATTTACGATGATGTTATATTTAGATGTGTGTTTAATATTCCTTATCTCATTTTAAATTATATTACAATATCATAATTAATATGTTTTAGCCATGATATAATGTTGATGATTAGTACTGTTGTAATTTCCGCTCTGCTTTCCAAGTGTTGGCATAGTTTTTCATTGTTCTTGTTTTGTTTCATATAATTAGCACTGTAGATCCCCCCACTAAGAGATAAATGCACAGCAGTATTTTACAAATATCTGGGTGTAAGTCGAAAAATTGTAAGCTGAATATAAAATAAGTTTTATGAGATGACGTAGATATGTCCTTCATAACATTGATATGGTACAAAATTAAATAAAAACTATTGAGTATATATATATATATATATATATATATATATATATATATATATATATATATATATATATATAGATTTAGATTTTTCACTTATAAAATAGATCATTCAGTGAAGACCGGGGTTGTTCCAATAAAAAACAAGCTCGATGATACTCGATTACAGAGTACAGAGCATTTATATGTGATTTTATGAAGGCTTACCAAAGCATTCCTTTCAAGACACCAATGATCACCATTAAAGATATTTTTTCTTCTTGAAAGGAATGCTTTGGTAAGCCTTCATAAAATCACATATATATATATATATATATGCGTGTGTGTGGGGTGTGTACACGGAACGGAAAATGAAGTATATCTAAAGTATAACTTAAAGCGTACATTGTTATTCCTACGATATTCTGGCATTATTTATGGATGATAACAATCTAAGTTCAAGCAACAAAGAACAAACTCCATTATCAAAGAAACACAAGTGTCAAACAAATGCAGAAAAATTGTAGAGAAACAAACCCATAATTCCATATAACCTATTACGATCCGCTTCATTTCACGCCTTCTTTCATAAAAAAAAATAATTTATTTAAGAATATTTCCGTGTGAATGCATATGTACTATGTTTCACCAATTAAAATCACGTGAGAGAAAGTTTAGAATTAAAATATGAAATTAAAAACACATTTCAGACCGGCAAATAAAACAGAAAACAGCTCTTTTGTACTCGATTCACATTGACTGTAGACGAGATTTATTTAAACGTTATTTATCGTTTACAGGTATATACGATGTTGTCGCGTTTCCTCGTACTAGACGAAGGTGTCGATATTTTTCGTTTTTTTAAGAATTCGCATGGGAATATTCAGGCATTAATTGTGTTAGTAGCGAGAACTAAAGTCAGTATTGAGAAGGGAAATATAAGTTACCAAATTGTAGACACTAAAAAGCTTTCATGTTAAAAATTGCTTCACACTTTCTGAAACTGTAAGATAAAATATTTTAATTTGTTTTCAGTTTTGACGATAAACAAAAGGAAACCGTATTTGCAAGTGCAAATGAAAGGATATGTGTACACACACACACACACACATATATATATGTATATTACGTATAAATGTATATATATATATATATGCATATATATACATATATATATATTATATATATATATATGTATACATATATATATATATATATATATATATATATATATATATATATATATATATATATATGAGAGAGAGAGAGAGAGAGAGATAGAGAGAGGTATATATTTATATATTGGACACCTTATCGGCGGACAATTACTACCTGGACAAACCCAATATCTTTTTACACGTAATTTTTTCAGCCATCATTATTTAAATATTTTTTTCAAGTGTTGAATTTTGGCTTTTCTATTGCCAACATATTTATCTGTATCATTCCTCTGATGAAAAGAGCTCGATCTTTGAAAACGCCTTGGCTTCAGGAAAGAATAATACACATAATTTTATTACAGAATATACCTTGCATTGAACAATGAAAGTTTGATATAAATTCGGACATTCGTGCATGTTTATCACTCTCCGTCCATCGATATATATATATATATATATATATATATATATATATATATATATATATATATATATATATATACAATTAATTTGTGGAGAACACCAGAAAAATGCTCAATTAATAAGGAAATTCAAAAATAATTAATATATGTATTACAGAAGATTACAACAACATCGGTACTGTTGGTTTATAATCAAAAGAAAGAGGTATTTCTACCGCAATTTATGTCTGCTCTCACGGAAAATGACAGCGTGTTTTCTGACTTTTTAACTTCATGTCGATCGTCTGCTTTATTTCTATATTTATCTTCTTGACTAATTTGGCATTTTATCCGCACATTTTGCCGATATGTGTGCCGTGGAAAAGTAAATAGAGTTTGTTTTTAGTGGTCTGTGAAATTAAGTCGAGTTATGCTGATATCTGATCACCTTATGCTCATCTCAAACGTCGGAGAATAAATCGATTAAATAAAATGAATAATAAGTAAGAATACTAAAATGTTTATATTAAAAAGCCTCACCGTCCATAAAGTGGAAAAACGCAGAAAATAATGATTGGGAAATAAATCAGTGTTAGCAGCTTACGATAGATCATCGGGAAACTACCCCGCAATAAGTAAATAAAAACCAGTTAGGCTTATTTTCCTGTTTAAAAATAAAGAGTGCAGTGCTAGTAAGATAAATGTTTATTTCAGGATTCACTTGAGATTTGACTAAATTCTAATTTTATTAATTTAAAAAAAAAATTAAATAATCTATTTTTAAAAATATATTAAAATAGTGTGAATAAAACACAATAAAACATTCAAAATAATTGAAAGTATTTACATAGAAAAGAAAACTAATTAAAATGTAAGAAATTATTTACTTATACAAATTAAATAAAATAACAATACAAATGATAATGAATATAATAATAAATATAAAAATATAAAATACAATAATGAAATTCAAATTGTTTTAATATATTTACTAAATTAAATCAAACTCAAACCCTTATTTGTTAAAAACTATAAGTAAAGAGACGTCATAAAATAAAGTAAACATTCCACTAATAATTTATATATATAGTGAACAAGATTAAATGAAAAAATGAAATAAAAAACGCATGCATGGCTTGGGTGGGCGGATAGTTTTCTGTCCAAACTATAAAGCTCCTCTGGTCGACCTCATTCCCCCCCCCCCTCGGGATAATTTGTAAGAAAATAAATAAGTTCAGTCTGACCGGATTTCCTCTTACTAAGCAATTGGTACCTGGTACTGATTTGGTCTTTAGTGGAACATGTAGGTCCCTTACAGTTGGTGCCTTGCTTGCATGGTTGGGCTTTTTCTACCCCTGCCTGAATTATCCCATTAAGTGAGATGGACTCTTTTTTTCCACAGACTATTCCTCAGTTCAAGGGGAATCTCTTTTGTTTAACTCAGTAATAAAACATACACCCGACGTGGAATCAGCTCCTGTTTTTTCCGTCCTGGAGACTGACTCCACCTATGTAAACCCCTTGGTGGATGTATTTCCCTTTTAGCGATGTGGAGAGATGATTACAGAGAGTGTTCAGCATTGAGTCATTGGGGGTTTAAAAAAGATAAGAGATTTCAGGTTAAGATCGTGATCAGATACATCAGTTCAAGAGGTAAATAATCTTCACATATAGAAAATATAACGTTCGTGTGGCCTTGTATTCGGACAAACTGGATCGGGGTCTTTAAAATCACGCAATTGCGTCGAACATTCTGGATCGTGCTGTAGGGAGCTGTAAAGAGAACGGGTTGCATTGGGAGTATCTGATAATGTTCGTCCAACAGAAGCACAAGAGTATCATTGAGGAAATACATGTAGCCCCACAAAGATTTTGGGAGTATATCTGGATACGTCATCGACTGATTTTTAAGGCAGATCTGGAAGCCACTACAAAGATCAGGCTGGTATTTAAGTGAGGTGTAAAGCAAGTGCCTAGCCTTTGCTTAGCGAGGTTACTTACTCTGGTGTGATCATAACGGGAAATATCTTGGACTTGCTGATGTCATGTATATCGAATAATTTTGCCTTACTCGCATCCATCTGAAAAACGTTCTTGATAATGGGTGTTGTCCTTGATGCAGACAAAAATACCTGCGATGCTCCAGCTTAATTATATTGGGAAGTATCCTTAGGTTGTATGCAGCCCAGTACCCCCTAGACGACTGTTGAGCAGCAATTATGGGTCAATTGTATGTCGACAACCTTGTGGTGACTGGGCCTAATGTTTTTAAGCTTGCAGGACTGTATTCATATGGGTCATATTTATATATGGCTATTTACATATAATAACAAACGATTTACTGATTCGAACATAATTTGACTACACACCGACAACATCTTTCACTCGTAGCTTTAAATAGCTCGAAACCTTCTGGCCAATACTTTATTTGTGGGCAATAAAATTAAAGCCTTAAGACCGATTTATTGGCCCGAGAATGACGAATTATTTTAAGCTACGACTGCAATACGTTATAGATGTGTAGCAAAACTATGTTTGCATCAGTTAAACCTTTTTATTTTAAGTAAATACCTGTATATAAAGGTGATTCCGATTATATAAGAACTTTAACAACGTTGCCTAGTGTACAATATAATATATATATATATATATATATATATATATATATATATATATATATATATATATATATATATCGAGGCAGCATTTTTCCTTAAGACACGTATTATTAAAAATAACCGACAATTTTTGTCTGGTTATTTTAGTATTGATCCCTTCAATTTTCCGGATTAAAATCTTAATCTCTGAAGAAAATTGGCTTATGAAACTGCCGTAATGTACATGTTGGTCCAGAGTACTTTCTAACCCGTCTGGGTCCATCGTCAGTGGAATAATGACAAACAAAAGTATTTATTAGGTATTATAAGCATTTAAATGCTTATAATACCTAATAAATATAGTTTCATATATAAATTTTCCCGCCATAATTAATTATACATCTAACTCCAGGTCTTTACCTGTTTGTCATTATTCCACTGACGATGGACCCAGACGGGTCAGAAAGTAATCTGGACCAACATGTACATTACGGCAGTTTCATCAGCCAATTTTCTTCAGTGATTAAGATTTTAATCCGGAAAATTGAAGGGATCAATACTAAAATAACCAGACAAAAATTGTCGGTTATCTTTAATAATATATATATATATATATATATATATATATATATATATATATATATATATATATATATAGGAAGTAACACTAACAAGACCATTGTTCGTTAGAAGCCCAACGATTGGCTTAGAGAACAACAAAGTATCTGATTGGTTAACTAGCTAGCCGTCTATATAAAAACACCCGGCAAAAACAACTCCATGCATGTTAGCCTGAAGGTTTCCCCCGGGGGTGAAACGCGGGAGACTTTCTGTAGCTTAATTGCTATAATTATATGTTCATAGCTTACTATATATATATATATATATATATATATATATATATATATATATATATATATATATATATATATATATATATATAACACTAGTATACAGTCTGTATGACGCTAGACTGTTTAAAATACATTCGAGTTTTACGCAACGCCAAATAAAAATGTAATTGTTCGTAATTGTGATAACACTTGAATCAAAATAATATCGATCCCATTTGATGGTCCATGATCGCTTTTCATTAGTCGACTATGTTCTTATTCCGAGAAGTTTAGTTTAATGTTATTCTCAACTCTATAATAAAACCTAAATGTGTATTTATTTGTTTATTCCCATATATCTAAATATGCCTACTTTAATCTCGTCACGCAAATTTAAACTAAGAAAACACGTGCCCATTTCGAACCCACGAACACACGCCAAGTGGTGTGGGGAAGCGAGAAAAATATCAAGTCAGACAACCGCCTCAGACTTATTCACCCCGCCGTGAAATAATTCGGAAATAAATTATCTACCCTATGATATTTTCATTTAATCTAAATAATAATATACTAAGTCATTTCATTATTGTACGTACCTTATCGCCTTTCACACACTAACATGACAGTGATTGCTTAATAGGTTCAGGCCGCCTACGTGAGACATTCCGACTTTACTCATTTTAAAATGAATAGTTCGCAAATCAAATGTCCAGTCGACTAAGACAGTACAATTTTATATACATACATTTCAAATAGTGACATGCGTTTGCTTTTAGTTTAAGAATATGTTTCTAATGTATATAAATTTGCGCGATATATCACTAAGGAATAAAAACAATTGTCCTGCATTCTGTCTTTGACTCTACTGCGAAAACCCAGAAGTAAAATGATTATACATAGGAAGCACCTCATTGACGTTTAAGGAAATACATTACGATTATGAAATAACGAGAGGTATAGTACATTTCTGGAAGGTAATGAATGACAAAATCACAATTTGTAGAATGAGTAATATTTAAGAAAGCTACATCTCTTAGCTAACCTTGCTTGTTGTGCCTTAATGAGAAGCTTGAAGTAATAAGATTTAAAGACAGTACGTTGTTAAATGTAAAATCATAGACAATACTGCACTGCAAGCATGTAAAAAGACATACATTGAGCAGTATTTTAACAAAATGTATAGATTGCAATAAAGAGCAATACCACCTCAGCGGCGAAACACTCCTTTAATATTTTCTATGTTATTGCAGTTTGCTTTGTTTAATTTTATATGAGGTAATCGTGTTATAATGGTTTATTTTCTTTAAAAATTACCATTATTTGATGTTTTATTTCATATATTTATGTTTAATCTTTGTTTAATCTTAGCACAAACTGATACGGAAAAAAGCACTTAATTTAACATTTTAATTGTAATCATTGTTAGTATGCATATAATATTTAATGTATTTTCAAAACGGTTAATTTTAGAAAAAAATCTATTGGCAAGATTAATTATCACGCTACAACAAGAATCTGATTCCACACAATATAAGACTGAAAGAACATTCGTGTTGTAAACGGTAAAGCTATGTATGTAGGTCATGCTATTCAAGTGATATATTTGTGTATATGTATTTTGATGAGTTGATGTATTTGTATAGGTTTATATATATATATATATATATATATATATATATATATGTTTGTGTGTATATGTGAATTGATACGTGTGCTGTTGTATGTGTATGTATGTATATGTATATTTGTATGTATGTATGTATGTATGTATGTGCGTATACATGTGTGCTATTTCTATGATTATAAATTATATTTATATTATACGTATGCACGCCTGATTGTGTATATAGATATTGGTGTGTTGAGATGATGAACGGTATATATATATATATATATATATATATATATATATATATATATATATATATATATATATATATATATATATATATGCTTATTTGTTTTGATAACATATATACTTAAAACGATGGGAGATTTATGTAGTAAACTAAATAATAGATTAGGGTGTGTAAATATAGGTTCTATCTTTACTTTTTTGGCTTTACCAAACATTCCAAATTTTCATTTTCATTTTCTAATGTAAATATTTATATATTGGTTTGAGATATATGTATGTGTGCATATATGTATAAGTAAGTTCGCATAGTTATATAGGTATGTATACGTGTATGTGTGTATGCATGGATGTATATATTTGTATATTTGTATATATATATATATACATGTATATATATATATATATATATTTATATAGGATGGTGTTTGATTGCATGTTCATTGGTGTGCATGTAAAATATATAAATTGAAAGAGGTAAACAATGAAGAGAGACAAGGTGATATACATATATATATATATACATTTACATATATATACATATATAAATATATGTAAATATATACATATGTATACATAGATATATATACATATTTATTTATTTATTTATTTATTTAGGTTAGCACCGGATATCATAATAATTGACTGTTATTACTGTATCGACAAAGAGAATGTTGAGTCAACCGTTGAAACAAAAGAAAAGAATCCGAGTGTATATATATGTACTAATAAATGTTAATTTCAATGCGGAAAATCGTTTGGCCAATTTAATATTTTCTTCTCATTTCTTCACCATCCTCGTAAAAACAAATATAATTGTTATGTTGCCTTCTCTCTTCCCGTAGCAGTTTTAATTTTGACGTGGTTTTTATGTCGAAATGAATGGCAACTGAAACATCCATGCACATAGTGTGTCAATATGTCTGTATAAATAAAAAAAATATAACTGTAATACAGTTCTACTATCTATTGAGCACTATTGTATAAATACCGGCGTTTTATTGGATTAACGCTTAGGAGCATCAATACAATTGCGAATATTTACTTCAGAAAAAGAAAATAATCGAGCTGAATACGGAAATTAAGAAAGAAAGAATAAACTAAACGAATAAATCAATGTTAACGAAAGACAGTAAATATATATGTTTTTATGATGCACTTGTCTTCGTAATATGTATGTTAGTTTACTATAAACTTCAGAACTACTCGGGAGACGTGCAGCAAATGTAGCATAATATTGATACACTCGGGAATTAATAAGTTAATATGACTTGTGGTACTACTTTTACTACTGCTAATAATAAAAAGAACCAGCACTTTTATATCCAAAACAATAGTCGATATAGAGCTCTCATTCCATGCACCGTGTGTCAATGAGTCTCCGTATGAAACTAGTATTAACGGGCCCTTTAATGGGTCCGGAATAGTTGTTTCCTTTCATAAGTAGTATATTGCAGCCGTGCTTAAAAATGTTTCCATTCTATGAACATCCAGCGCGGGGGAAGACCCCACGATGTTATTGTACCAACTTTGGTTACACTAAAACATAATTAACTACCTACTCAGGTTAATGTAGTTCAAGAATATATCTGGTTATGAGCGTTTATCTGCAAAAGCCTTGCATTTATATTCCTTGAATACTCAATGCTAACAAAAGCGCCACAATATTATCATACCATATTTGAGTAGAACATATATTGCTATTTAATTGTATCAAAGATACCACGAAATTGTATTTTAGTTCGAGTTTAACGTTTGATAAATGACGAAATCAGATCATTTTTTAAGCGTGGAAGGTGATTACATACGTACCAACACGAACTCACCTTAGTGGGTTATTATATAGACAGATACTACTACTACCACTATTACTACTACAACTAATATTACTGCTAATAATAATAATAATAATAATAATAATAATAATAATAATAATAATAATAATAATAATAATAATAATAAAACAACCACACCAACAATAATAATAATCAAAATAAACATTTAGTTACCGAAAGTATTTTGTTGAATTGGACTAAAGTTAGCATGCTAAGCCTTCGGTATATATGAAATGCCCTTAGGAGCCAAAAGTATGATATAAATATTAATAATTTTAAACACTAAACAAATATATGAATTGGTTAAAATATTGCATACATAAACATGCCGATGCATGATAAAATTAAGAATATAAATTAGATTTCCTGATCAGACCTCTCCGCGGGATCTATACTAATCGTTGTTTTGTTGCTAAGTATTATAAACAAACATATGAGAAAATGTACTACTATTAATTCAATTAACATTGAATAATACAGGTGAATTTTCTGATGATGGCAAATGTTCAAACGATTCTGAAAGAAGATGGTTACTTCAAGAGAGAAAATGAAACACAACAAGAAATAAAGAGAAAATACCAAAGAAAGAAGAAATTAATAAAGAATACAAATTTAAAAAAATTAAGATAATTAAATAATTGTGTGGTATGAGTATTATTTACATCTATTGCCCGAAACAAAGCATATTACCACTGAGACGTAACGAGCGACTGCTGTACAATGGGAATCTTAAGTGAGGAGTTTTACAGCAAGATCCGTATTCACATTACACTTACATGATTGCATGTTTGTACAGTCGGTGAGAAAAGGTCGGAAGTCAACAAGTAAGCAGTCCAAAAAACACCGTAGAAATATAAAGTATTTCACAGTCTACCGACCTCTATAATGAAGAGGTGGTATTTTGCTTCTCGTCGAGTATTTACGTCGTTGGTGTACAACTTGAGTAGGTTCATTGGAGCATATTGTATGAACGTAGTTGTAAACCAAGCACATAAAATAGAATTGCAGTGATGAGACGGGGCTGGTGCTTGGTCGACGGTGCGGGTCCTATTAAAATAAACAGAATGAAACAAAGAAGAAAAAGCAAACTGATAAAATAAGCTACAAATTAAGAATCAGTTTTGAAAGAAAAAATAACTTCAAATTGTAAGAAAGAAATTGGTCGATCAGTTTTTTAAAAATAGAGAGGCATGAAGGAATAATTATGAAAGACATTACTTTACGGAAAGAAATAAACAATTCGTGTTGTCAGAATGACTATTTTCCTACAGGAATTAGAATCGTCTGACGAAAACCAGCATAAAATACTCATTAAAATACGTAGTAGAAAGAGTAGCGTTGCTGAAAGCAGTTAGTCCAACGAGGGAATACTTAGACTCAAGGTTGGTTGGGGAAATTTATCTCCCCCAAAATAAGCATATTGCATTGGGACAACAAATAAAATTGACTGGATCTGAAACTGATCGAGTACAGAAAAGTTAAAGTGTAGTATTAGAACAAATACTAAACGTTTCTGTAAGCAGAAAGGTTTAACCAAGAAATGTATATTCTTTTTTCATGTTTCATTATAGAACGTTATATGTTCATATACAAGTGATACAAAGTACACAGCCTTACACTGTTTCAAGATAAGAATCAGAAAATGTAATGATAAGAATAACTAAGCGAACATTTCAATTGAGTTCTGAAGACGCGTAAAAAATAACAATAGCGTATATACTGAAGATACGTACATTTGAGTAACGCGTTAAGTGATGAAAATTATTTTTCAAAACAACGAAACAAACGCACTGACTGATTACTGATTCTTTAAAAAGTAGACCATTGTGAGCGATGGGCATACCATTTCAAACAAAAACATTGTAGACCGACAGACGGACACACTCTATTATTGAAATAAAATAGGGAAAACACATATTTAAATACTAAAATAGTAGGGCCTAAGAAAGAAAGAGATCGCAATTAATGAATATAAATTAAGATTTTCTTTTGTTACGATGTCACGTCTATTATCCCATTATACGTATTTCGGTCGTCAGAAAGATATAAGATATATAAGAAAAGTACACCGCACCTAATCAAAACCCGATTTGGATTCAAATAATAAGAAGCTAAGAGACTGACAACACACATACAGAACACAGTGGAAAAGGCCTCACTTTAGTTATTGCCAAAAAAGAGAGGGCCCTAGCTTAATCCAATGTATATTATAGAAACAATAAACACTCAATATAAGATCACATGGACAAAATACATGCGACGAAACAGCAATAGTAAGCATTAGACCAAGTATTGGACACACTAGTGTGAAGGTGCGCCGCCGTACAAGTGTTATCAGTCGAGGATAAGACGCCGAGACTGGTCGGTATGATATTCTCTTTATGATGTTTTTGCCTAGTTACAAAAGTGGAGCTGCTGGCTATTCAGCACTACAGTGTTCAATACTTCTATACATGTCTTCTTTTAACTGGTGTTTTTATTAACCTACATATACCGACAAAGTACAGAGATCAGAGAGATATATTAATGAAAATGCGAGACACTGTATTAGCGCGCGCGCGAGAGAGAGAGAGAGAGAGAGAGAGTGGGAGAGAGACAAAGACAAGAACAAATAGAGAGAAAGAGAGACGGCTTTGGTCGTCTCTCTATCCTTTTTTTAACATAGTTCACGCAAAACAAAGCAGGTCGCCACTGTACACGAAAATGGCTACTAAGTATTAAGGTGGAAGTTTTGCGTGACATCCGAAGTTGGGAATTGTGCAGAGAGATGCCTATTTAAATTAGTGTTATACTTCTGCATGTCGGTATAGTCGAGGAAACAAGGAGCAGTAGGGTGTTCCAGAGGCAAGCAACACGAGTAAAAAAGCTATTGGAGTAGAAAGCTATTCAGTGAATGGATAACATTTAGCTGATTGTCGGGCTGGTCTAGTGTATTTATATCGATGGGGGAACTAGAGCAGCAAGTTAATCGGAGCACCATCCATTAAAGTATTTGTAAAACAATGAGACAGGTGCTGGAGCTTGGTGGATTGTGAGGGACCTATAAACTTGACGACTCTTTTTCGAACCTTGCCTAAGAGGTAAGACTAGTGGATGATGCACTAGTCCAGATGTGGCACCAATACTTCATGCATCGGCGGGTGGTGGCTTTGTAGAGATACAGGAATATGTCAGGTGTGAGAAGTTTACTTGCACGGTAAAGTAGCCCACTTTCTTTGCAGCAGTCTTGGCAATGTCTTCAAAGTATTTGTTCTAATTCATGTTACCTGTGAATGCTAGACCGAGGAGTTTGAATGTTAAACTTTTTGGTAGGCTGTTATTTTTCTTGACAATTGGTGGTTGAAGAGGTTTCCTGTAGTTGTTGAATGAAAGAAGCTTTGTCGTTTCGGCAGAAAATATTAACAACCATTTATGGCCCCAATCGAATACAGCTTGGAGGTCATTTTCTAAAGATCCAGCAATTGCCTCAGATATGTGCGCGTCGGTTTTGCCCACATAACGAGAATAGAGCGTGGTGTCGTCAGCGAATATACCTCTATCAGACTCGATGTCATCAGGGAGGTAATTCATGATAATCAGTAACGATAAATGCCCAACGATGGATCCTTGGAGTACACCAGCATTTATGTAATGTTGCTTTGATGAACGGCCATCCAGAACAGCCTGGATCTTCTTTTGGTTAGGAAATATCTAATTATATTAAATAGTTTTCCAGTAATTCCATATGTGTGTATTTCTATAAGAATCCCTTTGTGCGAGCCCTTACTTAAGGCTTTGGATATATGAAGCGCTACCGCCATAGCATCACCGCAGTAGATCGTGCTACTCAAAATCAATACTTGCGGTTAGAAAGAAGTTTAGCATTAACTAGGTGCGGACTATCGTTGGATTGATTAAATTAAAAGATTTTATCAAAGATCGAGAGTACACTGATTGCGCAGTAGTTCTGAGGATCAGTTCTATCTCAAGAATTATTGAAGACAGAGGAAAATATTTAGCTATCAGGGAAGCAAGATTCAGCAATACATTTGTTGTAGAGTTTGAGAAGGGAAAGGACCAGTTAAGCAGAGTATTTCTTCATTACTATTACAGGTATAAGATCAAGCCCACAAGCTTTTGAAGTGTCAAAGTTATTTTAGAAATGTTCCTGATCTGATCTGAGATGATGACCAGGTTTTCAAGTGTAGCCTCAGTCCGCAATAGGAATTTAGGGAGAGTATGGTTTGCCTAGTTTTATATGGAATGTAAGGCTACACGTTGGAAAAGTAGTTCAGCTTCATCATTTGCCGTGCAAACGACATCAGTGTGGTTTGATAGCGGGAGAAGTGTTGATTGCCTATTTTTCACACTATTGTAGAGTTTGCAGAAATCGCGAGTATCTTGTTTCTGTGACTAGAATGCGTTTTTCGGTTACCTTCTATTTGCTTCACTTATCAGTGCCTTACAATTATTTATTGACTTTATTAATGTATGTCTATTCGTAGTTGACTTATGGCGGCCTAATTGTCGGAATGATTTCTGCCTCTCGGCAATGGCAGCTGCTCATTTCGAGGTGAACCATTAAGCAGAGTATGGTTTGCTAAAGAATTTTCCCAAGTGGACATAGGCCTCAATGCTTGCTTTGACCTATTCGGTTAACTCATTTGTACACCCATAAGCAGGAAGTGAAAAAGGTGTCTCTCCATGTGGCGTTGCTGATGTGATATCTGATGGACTCAAAATCACCGTGCTTGTAGTATCTTGTTGTTTTGTCAGTCTATATTATACAGTTGCCCCACACAATCGGGGTCTCAAAACAAGGATATAGCGTTACTGTGCGTTAGTATGTATAACGGGAAACATGTTATTATCAGGAAAGAACGTGATACTGTTAACTTATCCTCTGACGTCATCCATCTCACCACTGATCTGTCAATCACTCTCCCCAGTCGAGTGCTGGACTTTCGTTACGTAACATTTTTATAAAAATACGACTTCAAATAAAATGGACATTATTTTATATAAATATATTGAATTAATAATTGGAATTTAAAATATGTTTGAATGAAGAATAAACACTGCAATTGCACACAAATTAATGAAAATATAACGAAAGATTGATTTTAAAAGAGAAGAAACTCAATGAAAGTATTTCTGAAGAATGACAAACTGAGTGAACAAAAGCATAATTTAAAAAAAATATATTCATGATTGTGTCTGGATTTTATTATTTAGATCCTGTGGACTACAGCTCAAATTTCTAGTGTCATTCTGTAATATCCAACCGTATTCAGATTCGTTTAGTCAAACTCTGGAATATTCATGATAAACTCGGAAATCTGCACACAATTTTGAACAGAAACCTTTATTTAATTCTTGAGCGTAGACTACTCTCATTCCCTCAACCATGACTGGTTAGAAGTAACACCCAGTTATACTGTAAATATTGCCTGTGTAGATCATTGTTATTTAGAACTGATTATCACTTAACAATGTATCCGTTACGCCACTGGTACACATTTATAAACGATAAGTACCAGACAAAATAAAGTATGTGTAACTATGATCATGGTTGTTGATAGCGAAAGCGAAACGCCATTTATACACGATATAGAGTTAGAATGAGATGAATATGAAAAGGGAGAATAGTTCATAATTTTCTATTTTACCTATAAAAGAACAACCTGCCTGGATAAAACGATGCACACGAACCTTATGTAAAAGTATATATATATTTTAAGCTTATATAAAGTAAAAATTAGAATTTACAGACTGTGAATACGTGTAAAAATGTTGGTAGCGACAATGGCAATGATATTTCGGTAATAAAAAAAAAACTCTTACTGAAACTTCAACAGGTGGAAATCATACCGATATATTCAAAATACGAATTGTACTTAGACTTATTTGTTCATGATTCTAACATTTGGTACTTAAAAATATTACAGATGTGAAATGAAAAGCTTACACATTAAACAGTATAATACGATGCTACAGCTTAAACTAATTTTACTTAAATGTAAGAACAACTTATTTTAGTAGAACTTTAGTTTTTAACTGTGTTTAATTCAATTAAATCTGTCATAGAATACTTTATTATATTAATACGTTTCATTGACCTTTTGGGTATGATCAACGTGTAATATCAGAACATATATAATACCTTAGAGTTTATCTCCCTAGTAAGTGATTGTAAAACTCTTGTAGACAATTTCTATGTTTTCACTACTAACGTACTTTTTTAGGATTGTAATTTTTCCGCCTGTGTCAAACTCTTGTATTGCCTTTAATCAACATTCAATATTGCCATCTAAGTATCCTAGAAAATGTTTTTTCAGCATCTATATTTCTATAGGAACCGACTTAAAAAACCCTAAAATTGTGAAAACAAACAAACAATTAGATAGTCACACTGCTTAGTCTAAAATAAAACATACACGCGCGTGTATGTGGATATACCTATTTAATTATAAAATTATGATTATTGACCCCCTTAAAAGGAGAACACTTTGTTTGAGAATAATTACTTTTTATGTTAAATCTGTAATGCATAGGTAATTTGCTCTGTCAAAGTTGACATTGAACCCCCTAAAGATACAATGTATCGTATTGACAAATGCAATATGGCGGCCATAGCGACGGCATATTCAACTAGTATCATTCGTCAGTTGAAGCTGTTTTTTTTTTAAGAGGACCGCCAACTTAAATATTAACAGATAATGACACTGAGTTCACTTGCCGACTATTTAAGGAATTTGTGAAAAGCTGGGGCGTGTATCTGAGGTGCCGGTGCGCTTACGTTCCGTCCGGTAATGACATTGTGGAACGCAGTCACAGAAGCTTAAAAAACGATTGCGGCTAGGGAAGAATGCTCTGCGTTGGCGACTGTCTACTAGGAAAACCTCTCATTCTCCACGGCGCCGGCTCATGTCTTGCATAGATACAATATCCGGAAAAAGGGCATTGACGCCGTGCCCCCGCCGTAAGTGCAAATAAGTGAATGGAGATATGAGATAGGTGTTAAGACCATACGCAATAAGGGTACGACGAAATTTGGAATTGGGCGCGTAACCGATGTTATCAGTGAGAAGTCGATGCGAGTTGACTGAACACCTCGTAATGTTAGAGATATGCGCCCTCATGTAGGATCGCCTCCCATCGATGACGAGGACGACCGAGAGGATAGTGAGAGGTAAATCTATTTGAGGTCAGGTTCACCAAATAGTCCCTCTGATATCGGTAGTCTGCCAGCAGATTCCGACTAGCCTAATGTGAGCTCCTCAGATGAAGAAGAGGTTCAACCGGTCCTTTTTCGGAGAAGAACCCAAAACAAAAGACCGCGCCCGCAGTGTCATTTGTGTGATCCGGAAATCAGGGGAGAGTTTGACAGAGTTAAGCGGTGGAAGTTGCCCCGACTTTGCCTGTCTTGTAGTTTGAAAGGTTCAGAAATTTCGAACTTATATGTTACTTTTGAGGATTGAACTCACGACCTCGGAGTAACAAAACGACAGGCCACCCCCGGACCTTCATTACACTGCGATAAGCAAATCCACCTTGATAACAAAAATAGTGAACCAACGAATTCTTTATTTTGATTGGTTTAACAGAATTACCTGAGATTGAAAATATGCTACTAAAAAGAAAGTAAAAAAGAAAAACAACAAAAGGGACAAAAGGGAGTGGTGAGAGTCAGAGTCGGATTATTTTGTGAGTCGGATTATTTTGTCTTATTAGAGCTCGAAGAGAGATTGTGTTATAATTGTTTTTTTTAAGTGTTTGGAGTTTGAGTGATAGACTTCCTAATCCCTTCTTGCAATATTAAAAGTAGTAAATATATTTGTTTAATATAAGTAAGTTATAATAGGTATGTTGTGATATTCTAAATACTTATGTATAGATTTATAGTTTACTTGTATGGAAATAATTTCTTTAATATATATAATTTAAATTAATAGACACGAATTATTCTCGGTACTGATATCAATCCTGAACCAGTTTTCGTGAGGTTCGACTCGGAAGCGTTCGGCTGTCCTACGCAAATGCGCGAGAGTTGACGAGCCGATTTGTACCAGACGACAATTTTTATACGGTGCTGCGTCCTATGATAATAATGTTTTGCTTGTTTTATTTTTGTTGTTGTTAGGGTTAGGGTTTAGTGTTAGGGTTAGGGTGTAGAGTTTAGGGTTAGAGTTAGGGTTAGGGTTAAAAATATTTCTTTGATAACAGTAATTTCGCTGTTTTGCTTGTTTTATTCGTTTTATTGTGTAAAAAATTTCTTGCAACTATAACTAAAACTTATAGGACGCAGCAACGTATCAAAATAAAATAAAATATTTATTTGATAACAGTAACTTCGCTATGTTTTGCTTGTTTTGTTTTTTTGTTGTTTCTTTTAGAACATTTCTTGAAAATTTAACTTACGATCACAGGACGCAGCACCGTATCAAAATTGTCGTCTGGTACCATTCGGCTCGTCAACACTCGGGCGTTTGCGTAGGACAGCCGAACGCTTCCGAGTCGAACCTCACGAAAACTGGTTCAGGATCGATATCAGTACATTATTCATTGCAATAATTAACAGTAACATATATAATAATTCTAATACTTTTAATTATAAGAGATGTTTTATAAATATGTTAATAAGGTCTACGATAAATAATGTATCACTAAAAAATCAATAAATATTCTTAGCCTATAGATGTTACTTATTACTGTGCTAAGAGGATGTTTTGTTGTAATGTTAAGTTTTGGGGGGTTCTTCTGGTGTAATTATAAGGGTTTTTTATTTACTCCTCCCCAGGAGGTAGGCACAAGGCCAGTTTTATCTTACTCCCACAAGTAAGATGTGACCCAAGATCGGGTCGAGAAAGTGGGGTTTGAAAAGCCAGCGCTCGAGAGGTGAGAACTCTGGCCATTTAAAAATTGCCTGGGCAGCCCCGTCGGCATTCCCCGGTAGGGGCGCCTCAGACAGTAAGCAATAAACTTACTCCTCCCCAAAGAGGGGACGCAAAGCCTGGGTGGGTGGACCTCCTAGAACTGCACAGGACAGGCGTGCAGTATCCATCGGAACAGATACTACACTTTGATCTTAGCCAAAAGGCTAATTTTTTAAAAGTGTTTATGTTTAATTCTTTGAATACACCGGACATTTACAAAGGAGTTATATGTGTATAATATTTAGACAATTGATAACTGTCATCATAGATTAAAAGATCCTTTATAATATCAAATTTTAATAAGCAAAATATAGGAAGTTTTAAAAATAAAAGTTGCAGTCCAAATATCCAATACCTTATTCGATTTGGTCATTAGGTCATTCTCTGTTGAGTTGATTTTAATGAATCTTCAAATAAGTTTTAAAAATATTAACTCCTATTAATGATCAATACACCTATGCTATCTGTTGATTATTCCTTTAAAGATATCTTGTAAATATATTGTACATCCTTTAATAAATTAATAGCAAATTGAATATGAACGAACACCATTTGGATATCTATTAAAGAGAGATAGAAATGGTCTGTAAGATTACAACCTTTGAACATATTTGGTGTTGATATTGTTTTGTTTTATTTATCATCTTATATATTATTTTGTTAATGCGTTTTATAAACTATTAGCCATTTTGACGGGCCACTTTAGTAATTCATACGTATTTCTTCTTTACTCTGCTTCTAAAACATCGCGTCTAACCACAATAAGAAAACCCCACGTTCTACGTTAAAGCAGTATTTCTAGGCATCCTACTTAGATGTGAGAATTTATTTTCGGTTTTTGCTTCCTGGTGTTTCTGGAAACGATCTTTTGACAGCTGAAAAGTTACATGCATGAAAACTCAAGAATGTATATATATATATATATATATATATATATATATATATATATATATATATAATTAAAATAAACATAGTTTGAGTATCCGACAATTGTTTCAGAACCTCCTCGGCTCTTCCTCAGGGATATACTGATGAGCAAAGAGTAGATCCGCCAATACACAATCACAAAAAAAGAATACAAAAAACAAACAGACAAATTACATTTCCAAATTTTCAGACGAGAAACCTTTTTGCATAAGATGACACTTTGACACATACCTATCGACGCATAAGAAAGTCGGTCAGCTTAAATGTTTGGCAGGACCGGCTTGACTCGGCCGTCTCCTCTTTCCTAACTACACGCACACACACCAAGACACACTCACACATACACCCCCACGCTTATACGCACACATTTATATCCTCACAAACACACATAACACTTATATATAGATGTAAATATGAAATAAAAACATATATACATACACATACACACATATATTTATCTATTTTGCGTAATGTATTAAGGATTGAATTTTTTTATTTTATCTTTTTACTAAACAGTTTCCCAATAAGCTGCCAAATAGAGTGTTATATACATGGAGGCAATCGCTATTTATTATTTAATTACAATTCTTAACAAATATCAATCATATTTACCAACGAACTAAGTTGATCCAACCACAATATTATTCCCCTAATTAATTGAGAATTAGAAACCAAGTTTTTAATATCGGCTAGTTATTATTTTTATCTAGTTATTCATGATAATCTACTTAATACTTTATTATTTGTAATAATTTTGCGTTATATTATAAAGAGAATTGTATTTTTTATGTTATTTTATTTTAGATTAATGATATTCTCTTTTTCTGTCTCCATCCATATTGATTTAGTCTAATGGACGTTTAATTAGTTTTTATTTAAGTTCACTAATTGTATCGTTATCTTCACCCTTCAATAAACCTCTTCTCTCAGTATAAATTCTAAACCTTGTAACTTATTAATTTATAGATCTCCTGGTTACTAATAGTTATACCATCATCCGGAGTTATACCAATACAATCAGTTACATAACATATTATGTATAATAATAACCCACCAAAATAATCTGAAAACTATATCTATAATACTAACATTAATAGCTATACATTCCAAAATTTTAATTAATAGTGGTTTGATTAACCTATCTTTATTTTTCATTAAGAAAAATGTATTGTTGTTATTAATTATAAATTCAATATCTCTACATCAAGTTATCTTATGATTAAATTAGTTAACTCAATCCTACTTATCATTGTTAATTATGATACATTAATTACGCGATCCTTTATCAGTTGTAATAATTTAATGTTATCTTTAAAGAGATAGTGATTTTAATTTCTAATCTTTGTTTTTATTTTTTATTTATTTATTATTCATTTATTTATTCTATTCTATTTTTTTATATTTTTTTTATTATTTATTTAAAAATCAGTACGCGCTCCGACTACTGGGTCAAATAGTATATTTGTATCGGGGTTGTAACCGTGCACCGGCAAGGTTTTATCCTCCCAAACTGATGATTGCAAGTTCTCCATGAAACACATGTGAATATGAGTTCATTTTCAAATATTATTTACAAATAATTAATATATATATATATATATATATATATATATATATATATATATATATACATATATATATACATATATATATATATACATATATATATACATATATATATATATACATATATATATACATATATATATATACATATATATATATATATATACATATATATATACATATATATATATACATATATATATATACATATATATACATATATATACATATATATATATATATATATTATGGTTGTTTCTGGATGTACGAGACGGACCGTAAAGTCATATGGATCATGCGAATCTTGGAAAATGAATAAAGAAATTGTCATAGAATTAAGAATCCCATTGTTCATATATATATATATATATATATATATATATATATATATATATATATATATATATATATATACAACCTGTAACTGGTGTGGTCATAATCACTACATTTATGTGTCTTAATGTTATTTAATTCGGAAAAAAATAAACTGCGATATATATTACAAAGATTATTTTTTCCTTATTTTGTATCAAATATGATGATTATTGACAATTTATAAATACATAAATCCAGTATCCTATTATTTTGTATCTAATTTACATACGTGTCTACAGTGTGCATGATCGCACTACATAATTTAATTTAACATAAACGAGCGTCATGATTTGTGTAAATTAGCATAGACTCATTAAGAACTAGTGTAGAGAAATGCATAGATTGTTTTCTAAGACGTCGATGAATTGATAAGTTTAAACGTGAATTAAAAGTAATAAAGAAATATTTTCCGACGAAAGACTACTTTATCATATGTTCTGTGTAATTGAACTTTGTAGACATATCGCATTAGCAGAATACACGCTGATAAACTCAGCAGTATGTTATAATAGATAGAGTTGGAGAACTATAGATTCGGGAATAAAATTCATAATTACATTTTACTCGCAACAGCAAGAAAATACAAAACTGCATGTTTTAATTTCAAAAATACATTCCAGTTTATAATATTCTAATTTAATATAACATCAGTAGAGGTGTGCTATTATAATTGGCTTCCCATGTCTGGTGAGAATTAAGCTCATAGCGCCAAATACAAATGAAACAACGAGATAAATAATTACATTTGATGGGCTTATGAATTCATTTTCAAGATTTTTGAAACGAGGTCTAATACTTTACATGCGCGATGAACCAGAATCAAATTAATGGAAAGATAATCTATAAGATCATTCCATAAATCACACGGTGTTGGGAAATTGTTAATAGAAGAAATACAGCCACCTTAATTGGTAAAAATAAATCACAAACTCATAATCAAGCGATAAAAAGAATTACATAAATAATTGTTAAAGTAGATGTAAGCTAGTATTCTTAAAACAAAGCGGTAATAAATATACGTCGAGTAAGAAATGAACTTGCAGGGTAACCGGTGTTTTCCGAGGGCATGGATAACAGATTAGAAAACTAGTTAAAAAAGTATGTCTTATTTTAAAACTGATCCTGTTCTCTATTTCTCTTTACAACTGCTCCTTTCTCTCTCTCTCTCTCTCTCTCTTTCTCTCTCTATCTATCTATCTATCTATCTATCTATCTATCTATCTATCTATCTATCTATCTATCTATCTATCTCTATCTCCCTATCGCTCTCTATATCCATCTATGCATCTCTCACTACTTTCCTCTCGTACTGTCTTATAATTCACTTTATTAGGGTGCAGATCCAATTTAATAGAAAAAAAGAAAATATAATGAAATAAATAGGGGAAAGGGAAATAACACTGACTGAGTGTTTGGAAGTATCACGGTTGTTTTTAAAACGACTACAAGTAAGTGTGACTAAAGTGCAGCATGCACTATTTACCCACATGCACGAATCAGGTTCTTACTGATTGGAAGATAATGGATTTTACTGTATGGTGTTTACCCTAACTAGGACGGAGTCGGACTAAATGTACTAGTTTGTAAATATATATTGTTACTTTTCTGACTTTATTCAGACACATAAACTCACATGTTTACTACTTTATTTAATATAATTTGTTAGATCTTCGGGGCTTTAACCGTTTTTCCAGTATATATATATATATATATATATATATATATATATATATATATATATATATATATATATATGGGCCGAAATGTTAGTGTATATTCTATGTTAAAAGCTGTTTTATGCCAATACGTAGTTAAAGCAAATTAAATCGTTTTGGACTGTTAAAATAATGTTTAACGCTATTCATTCAGTATCGGTTCTGTTTGAATAAATATTTTGAATAGCACAGTTCGTAGAACATCAGACTGAAGATCTCAAAATGTCTGTCTCGATTTCCAGCTATGCATCTCCTAGATTTGTTGGGAATATATTCTTTATTATTAATGCAATACGTTCTATTTCTAAAATAAGTTAAGATATTTCTTTTTACAATTTTTAATTGCGGGCAGACACACACATAGAAACATTGAATTTAATTAATTAAGGTGAGGAATTCGATAGTAAACATATGTGTCCTACTTTTTAACTAAAAAGAGTCTTTTAAACACCAGTAAGATTAATAAAAATATTTATTCTTAATGGCATGATTCTTTTAATATGTTATTCTATACGGTTAAAACTATGTATTGTTATATTGTTAATATAACGCGTTATGTGTTACAAAATAAACACAGCAGCGCCAGACTAACCGAGTTACAGTATAACTTTAAAGGCGAAGGTGTGAAAGGGGATATGAAACCGATATAAATGTTATAAACTGTGCCACCTTACACAATGGGCATCAGCATAGACTGATACCACATAAAAGCATAGTGCAAAGTTGGAAAGGCCGAAGAGGGAGAGTACCAATGGACATCTACTGGAAGAGTGCGGAGAGTACTGGGAACTTGGGAACACTTTTTGTCACCCACATTTCAAAGAAGACCAATGATCGGTTCAAGCCACACACCAATGAGAACCGGCTGTTAGATAACGCAAAGTCATTTGTAATAGTTATCGAAATAAGTGGAGAGTACTAGACATATGGGGAGACTTGTTGTCGCTGACACTCTAGGGAACACCACCAGTTATTATCAAAGCGAGCACAACAGTCCCCGCTGCTGTTGTTAGTTTTTTTCATGCTCGGCAGCGGCTTTTAATAGAATATTTCTTGGAATTATTGCTATCACAAAAAAACAAGAACACGATGGACATAGAAGACACCACAAGTGGTAGTTGTGGAAGTACACCTGCCCAACATGAACAACCTTATTCGGATCCTCAAATCAACCGGGTTACGAAGCGAACCTATAAGACAAACTTCACAAAACAACCACATCCGAAACCGAAAATGCCTCGCAAATGCACACGCTGCGGGAAATTTCCATTCTACAATAGAAATGACTGCTAAGCAAATGATGCACGCTGCAGAATTTGTTCGCAGAAAGGGCATCATGCAAAATTTTGCAGAACCGATAAGGCGAAGGTTAGAGAAATAAGAGAGGAAGAAGAAAAATCATTTTTTAGGTTCTGTCACTCTCGAAAATATAGGTACAATTACCACTGAGGATAATACAAATCGGCAGGCTAAAATTAAGGTTACCACTAAGACCTGTACCAAAATTATAAATGTAAGGCTGGATACAAGTGCAGATGTGACCGTAATCCCGGACCGGTTCTTCAGAAAAAATTCCGCACTCATCCAACCCACAAATAAAAGACTGTACGGACCGGGTCATCATGAGATAAACCTCATAAGATGTTCGAAGGCCAAACTGGCAACGGAAAAAGTAAGCTCGCAACAAGACCTTTATGGTATAGAGAGTCTTCAAGAACCTTTACCCACCACAGACCAATTACTGGCCGAACTCGATGGAGCCACAGTGTTTAGTAAGCTCGACTGCAGCAACGGTGTCTACCAAATCGTCCTACACGAAAAATCGCAGGTATTTACCACATTTATAACACCTTATAGGAGGTACTGTTTCAGACGACTTCCATTCAGGATAAGTTCTGGGCCAGAAATCTTTCATAGGGAGATGACACACATTTTGTCCGGAATACCAGGAGTCATCTGTGATATAGATGCCGTCCTAATAAGTGGAAGAAACCAGCAGGAGCACGACCAGTGACTAAAAGAAGTACTGCAGAAAATGAAGGCTGCAGGAGCTACACTCAACGATAAATGCGTATTTTCTGTCAGAAAGATAAAGTTTCTGGGTCACATTATATCAAAAGAGGGAATACAAATAGATCCCGAAAAAGTAGCAGCACTTATGGACTTCTCCAGACCTGAGAATGTGTCCAAATTACGACGCTTACTGGGCATGGCAAACCAGGTCGGAAAATTTGCTAGGAATCTAGCCGAAACCACCAAACCACTTCGAGAGCTTCTTTGGAAAGAGTCAGAATGGATCTTGGATGAGCCTCAGAAAGTAGTATTCCAGACCCTGAAGAAGCAACTGAGTTCTGCACTAGTACTGACTCATTACAATTCCAACAAGCCGACAAGGGTATCAGCAGATTCATCTAGCTATGGCCTAGGCGGTGTACTACTGCAGAAGCAAGAAAATGACTTGAGACCGGTATTTTATGCTTCACGATCTCTGACAGAAACAGAGCAGAGATATGCACAGGTTGAGAAGAAGGCACTAGCAGTCACTTGGTGTTGTGAAAAATTTGCGGACTACTTGGTCGGAATGCCAAAATTCACAGTCGAAACACACTACAAACCACTGTTGGCACTGTTGAAGTCGAAGCGACTCGACGAATTGACTCCAAGAATTCAACGTTTCCGCAGAAGGTTAATGATCTTCTATGAGATCATATACACAGCGGGAAAATACCTTACAACAGCAGACGCTTTGTCCCGAGCATCTGGGAGTAGCCCCGTTATAAAGGATATCCAGCAGGAGACAGAGCCCGACTCATTTATCCGCTCAGTCATAGGAAATATCTTGGCGAGCGATAAACGATTGGTGGATATCCGACTAAAACAAAATACTGACCAGGTCTGCAGTCAGGTAATAAAATATTATGAGATGGACCACTGGCCCGAAAGAGCAAGGCGGGGCCCTGAACTAAAACAGTACTGATTTGTCAACCAGGACCTAACAGTTTACCAGGGACTTCTAATGTACCAGAGCCGACTTGTCATTCCTAATATACTTCAAAAAGACATACTAGAGCGTCTACATGAGGGACACCAAGGTATTGTCAAATGCCGAGCACTAGCTCGCGAAAGTGTGTGGTGGCCTGGCCTCTCTAAACAAACTGCAGACAAAGTTGGGAAATGTTGTATCTGTGAAAAAGAACGAAAATATCCACCAGAACCACTACAATCTACCAAATTACCTGCATATCCATGGCAGAAAATAGGAATGGATTTGTTCGAATTCATGGGACACCGATATCTTCTGATTGTCGATTATTTTTCCAGGTGGATTGAAATAGCCCATTTACGGACGACCACCTCAGCCAGCGTAATAGAGCATTGCAAATCAATATTCGCTAGGCATGGGATCCCAGAAACAATCATATTTGACGACGGTCCCCAATTCAGTTCTAGTGAATTCAGGAACTTTTCAAATGTGTTTGACTTCCTGCACCTCACAAGTAGCCCCCATCATTCGCAAGGAAACGGAGAAGCTGAACGTGCAGTCCAGACAATAGAATACTTATTGAAGAAAGCAAGTGACCCATACATAACACTGCTAAATTATCGCAGCACTCCTCTGCAACACAGCAAGAGTCCTGCAGAGCTGTTAATGAATAGAAAACTAAGAACACGGATCCCTACCATTCCTCAAAGAAATTCATTTGAGGAACATAGTAGGGCAGACACCCGGCTCAAAGCCAGACAAAAGCAAAACTATGACAAACGTCATCGGGCTAAAGATCGTCCTGCCTCTGAAAAAGGACACCAGTCTGGGTCAAGATACCTAAGACCAGTACAGCTGTAGTACGTAAAACTCTGTCACCAAGGTCAGTCCTAGTTAAGACAGATTCAGGACTACACCGACGCAACAAAAGTAATCTGCGCCTAAGGAACGGGGAAACCAGCTTCTCTCAGGTGGCTACCCCACAGGAAGCAAACACCTTACTATGTTCCACTCGATATGGATATATGTATAGCTGTGATGATGACTCAACAGATCTACCCAGTAACCAAAGAAACATCCCACTAGAGAGTTCCAGAGGTCCTGACCAAGAGAAATCTACAAGAAGCGGTCGACAAGTTCGACCACCTAAAAGACTGTTCTTGTAAAGAACTTTACAACCGAAAGGGGGATGTAGTGTTACTGCACCGACGATTCACCGGTGAGGGGGCGAGTTACGGCCCCTGGTGATGACTCAGTTAGAATGTATTTTGAGTGCCAATAAACCTTGTTACTTATCCTATACTTCTCTTCGTCTTACTACTTACTTAACCCAGCCGATAACATTACAAATAAGTGATGATTACCTATGTGAGAACTGATGGTGAATAATAATAATAATAATAATAATAATAATAATAATAATAATAATAATAATAATAATAATAATAATAATAATAATAATAATAGCTACTTACCACCATACAACGGAACAATAAAGTAACACATATCTGGCAGCTGTAATTAACGGAAGTCAAACAAAAATAAATGGCGTAACAGATAAAAGAACACTACCTGACGAACACCGACAAGTAGAAGACTTGCAAAACATAAACACTGAAATTAAGAGGTCGAAGACTACGATATCCTAGAACTCACTGAGAAAGAAGCAAGTGAAGTATAAAATATGGAATGGTTCATGTCGGAGAACAAAAACAATCTCCCATTTCTAAGGAAATAATATTAGTAGAAATTGAAATCAGAAACAAAACAAATAAACAGATTACTTACGTACAAATCAACATATACTATCACATACCTAAACAACTTGATGTGTGTTAGGGCAAGATTAATTAGTATGAAACTAAAAACAGAAAATGAGACTGTCCGGAAGAATCGACTAGCAAAGACTAGATGAGAGATCACACTGGAAATCCAGATAAACAAACTTCGAAAAAGAAACTAAAACTGAAACAAAATGTGAGAGAACAGCTAACGATGGAAGAGGGAAACTCTGACTCGCAAGAGAAGGTACTTGAGAAGAATGAAGAACTAAACAATAGATAACAGCAATAGAAGGAAGACTAACACGGAATTGATACAGATCGAAACAGCACTAAATAGACAAGACATTTAAACACCATTTTTACAAGAACGTAAACTGTAAAAGTAAAACAACATAACAACCTGCCCGGACAGAGACAAAACACTTTAGGACAAGCTATGGATAAAAGCCTCAACAGCACAACAAATACGCCAAATGGCTGGAAAACATGTAATCTTCCACTCCCTTATACATCGTGGACTGCTCTTCGAGGAATAAAAGAAACCGGAAAGAGAAAAAAGACGCATGAGCTGTTATAGATCAGCGAATCATGAAAAAAGTGCAAAGCAGAGAAAAGAACACATGCATGGCATGGATTGACTTCATAAAAGCTAACACCAGAATCTCTCAAGCAGTGAGAATCGAATCCTTAAAAATATACAAGATACCTGACAGGGGTGTTAATCTTATCAAATAAGCAATGGAAACATAGAGACTAGAACTGATAGCTAGAGAACAACACGGGACTAATATACAAATACAAATAAGCATTTTCCTAGGAGACTCTCTGTCACCACTACTATTTATCATAGTCATGATGCCACTCAACTACACACTCCGGATAGAAGTTTACAGACCAGAAAAAAGCATTAACCAGCTTATGTGCATTGACGACCTGCAATTATTTTTTTAAAATGCGAACAGGATCTGGAACATCTGATTAATACGTCCAGAACCTTCAGCCAGGACATTCAGATGGGATTTTAGAATAGGAAAGTGTACACTGCGAGAGATGAAAATAATAAAACTGGAGACAATAGAAACCATTACACTGCTAAATCAAGAGGAGCTGAGGGCGCTAGGTGAACAGGATAGCAATAACAATTTGGAGTTCTTGAAGTAGACGTCATCAAATATATAGAAATGAAAGAGAATATTGGAAGAGAATACACGTAGAAACGAACTTATTTACCAGAAATCTAGTAAAACTAATGAATAACTAGGCAGTACTAATAATGATATGCTCTGGACAATTCATAGGCTTGACTAAAGAAGAACTCGGGCACCTTGACCAGAAGACTATGTACTTATATTTTTCTTTCTCCTGATTTCCTCGTGCCCGTACTCCTTATCGCAACAAAATGTTACCACGGTCTTGCTTTGCCAAATGATATCTCTCCAAACCGTCTTTCATCCAGCGCACACACCAACGTAGTCACCAACTCAAATAACCAACTCATAGTCGCCCACTTTCTTCAACACATTCCCCTTTTATTGCCAGTGACATTTCACTCATGCAAATGAGACGGCAAATGAGCAGTGAGCTCTTCTGCCAGAGAAATCAGGAAGTAATGAGAGGTCTTAGATATAACTAGCCATTTCACTCAGGTTCTGTTTCTTTATGAATCCATTCCATGCTGGGGTAAGGCATACTTTGCTAACCACAGACTAGAACATGTGTGACCCTATACAACGCACTACATTCAAAAGACGATACAGAAAGACACTACGTGAAAATAAGCGAATGGGGGAAATATTGGTAATTATAGAAGACTGTGAAATACACAAAAAGAGCTGGAGGAACCACATAAATAGAATTTCGTAAAAATAGTGGTCCTCGCTGACATCACTTTTATTCTTCATGGTACCAACTATTCGCTGTTAGTCCGAACGCATCATTAGCTGTTACACGCCTTTACTTTTCGTGTTCTGGCAAACACACGGTCCCTTTTTATATAGAGATATGTCTTTATCATATATGTACGTATTATGACATTATTGTATTTCCAGGAGATAGATTATGTTAATATATTAATGTACCGGTTTTAATTAGATATATGAATGTTATAGCTGTTATCTCCTTGGTTTTGGCACGGACTGTGTCTAACAATTTGATTACGACCTGGATTGTTTTCCTAGTCTTTTCCCCGATAAATTCCTTTTGTACTTATTTTAGATGCAGTTATGCTGTTCTATAGTCAGATGTGTTTGATAGTCATGCTGCCCATTTGTCAGTAACTCGTCGGTTTAAAATAGCATTAATATCGTTAAATGAACACATTGAAGATTGACAATGCATATTATTGTAGAGGTTTTCATGTTTTCTCATATTTTCTGTTCGTCGCTTACACTTTCAAAATGTTTACATAATTCGATAATGGAATTAAATTAACTTTCCTTCGGTGTCACCGCTACGAAAAATCTCAATTTCTATTGTTCACAATCAACTGCTCATTTTTCACTGCTTACTGTTCACTCTTTGCTGCCCAGAAATAAACTGATTCTTGAATGTCAAAAAATTAGAGTCTCATAGTAATAAGTTCACCACCTATGCAAATTGATTACTAGTCAGCGCCATCTATATCCATGAATTCCAAACAACCAATCTACAATAAGTAATTGACAGATATTGTTACCAAGGCAAATTATCACAGTATTTTAAACCACACGCCCTCATGATCATCACAGATCATTTCACATCAGATAATCCTGTTCCCAAATCGGTATATTACGTTTTGCATTGCAGCCGCTGCACTTTCATTGCCCTCGTGTTCGGCGCTTACATCTCCATCGTGCACATGGCACACGTGCCTTACATTTTAAATATGCCGCGGCATCCCGTCGATGCTAAAGTTGTTAGAAGATTGCACTCTAGCAATAACTCTTCTTTCCCATTGCGTCGTACATCGTGCATTTAGCGGTTTAACCCAATCCTCTTCTCTGATTTGGATTCAGGCTAGCCCTCAGTCTTCGATTTCCGGGGATTAATTTATTGGATGCTTCCATTCTTACTTAAAAATTGATCTACGCGGCACTATCATCTCTCTGTGTCCAACTTTGCGTGTAATGTTGTACAAAAACTTGGCCCCGTCAGGTGATTCCCCTCCTTTCCCAGCTATTGATTTCACTGTTCGATCATGTCGCTCCACTATTCCATTTCCCCAGTCCTGTAGGCTGCCCTTTTATATCTTTTCATCTTACATGTTTAGCATTGTATGCGGAGGTTCTGAGCGAATCATTGTGTCATTGTCCATTGCAACCTCTATTATTGGACCCCGTTAAAGCATCACCATCTCCATTTCCTTTGTAACAGTAAATGCTGTATCCGCATGTAACTCCCTGCATATTGCTATTTTCTCAGGTCTACAGTCAATCATTGACAAGTATGCACCCGCACGATATTGTGTTTTATCGATAGCTAATCTTGTTCAATTGTTTGCAGTCCCAATTTCACAAGGATCATGCATATTAGTGGCAGGATCGATTGATTGGCATCGACCGCAGTTCCTGATTACCTTCTGAACTTTCTCCCGTTGTATAATTGGACCCACCTTCCGCACTAAACATAATGTGTGGTGCATGCCATGCAACTCTGCTAGTTCTTCGGGACGTATTATTTCTCAACTAACCACCATTTGTTTATTCGGGTTAGCGCTTCTGCTTTGATTCTCTCTGAAAGCACACACACCGCCTATATTCGCAGTTCAAATTCGAATATTAACTTACCAGGTATTCCCAATCTCCGCTTCACAATCATTTCTTCACTACTCTTGGTTCGTATTCTTTCACTCTTTTCAATTGTAGAGTTCACCAAACCTGATACCGTTGCTGAATCAGTTCTTACCTCGATTTCTCTTAATTCTATGTGATTGATAAATGTAGGTATTTCAGAACAGCAACTAATTCATCCATGTTAATATGATTAAAATCATCATCTTCCTAAGCCATGCTGCATCTTCTGCTACCAAACCACCAATCCATACAACTCTGCATGTTACAATACTGCTTGCATCACACCACACCAGTCATATGTTTGTATAAAGTATGTGCCAAGCCCCACTAACATGGTCCTCTTTTTCTAGATAAGCTGGAATTTTCTGCATTATTTTGACAGTTTTCCCATCAACTTTGCCTTCCCTGTCTACTCCACTTGCTATTCTTTTTACATAATTCCACGCCAGTCGTAGCCATGTAGCAACTGGATAGTTCCTCAACAATTTACCGCAAATGGAAAACAACTATCGTCTACTCATTTCTTCTGTAATAACCAGAACTGTGTTACCTCTTCTGAACATCAGCTTACCAATCTTTCATTTCATCAACTTTAGACCCCGCACTGCTTTGCCGTCCAACAATTCTTACAGCTTTGCTGTCAGCCCAACCCCATTAAAAATTTCCACCACTTCCTCGGTCGATACATTTGCCACATCTACGATTATGTTATTATGTACGAATCAGTGGCTTCTTTTGTATTATTTACTTTCATTAACACAGTTTTTAGAACGGCCGCCATAATTGTTGGTACAACGTTAAGCCCAAATCCTAACCGTGTCAGCCAGTAAGTCCTTCCTTTATAACAGACCAGTTGGTACTGCCAGAGTTTCATTAGCCACATGTAGCTGCAAGTAGGCGTACTTAAAGATCACATACGCAGTTCCTCCTGTGAACCCACTACATTTTCTCACCTTTTCATCACACACATCTATTATGAAACTCCTCGTATGACATGGTACAAAACAGTACAATTGCCGAAAGTCTAACACTACCCTAACTTTATCTGTTGTGACCTGGAACATTGCCATTAACGGTAACGCATCTTTTCATTCACCTTTCTATTGTAAGAGAATACCGTCCGCTATACATCTAGCCACCTCCTTCTCAAACTCTGAGGTTTTCTCACACTCCGGGTAATTCTTGTAATATTTTATATGGTCATGCAACACTGGAGACTCTCCCATCTATTTCTATTTTACTGTCCATTTCTTTCCATCAAAATCTGCTTCAAAATCTTTGTCCTCGATTTTGCAAATGTTCGGCTGATGGGCAGCTACGGCACATTATACGTCTGCAAATGTCATATCAGTGGTGTGTATAGTCACACTTCCCATCGCAGTTATTACACCCATTCAGATTATGACACTGATCCTGTAAATCATGTGATCTATAACAATCACTTCTACCTTCACTCTTACTCTACATCCTTTTATCCACTTGCCGGATTCCCTATCAGTTTATCTCCCTTCCATCAACCGCTTTCGCAGTGCCACTCCTACCACACCCACTAACAAGTTTTGAGTTAAGTAAAGTGGTGGTGCACCAAGTATCATTAATTGCTACTTCTTCATTCTGTTGCCGCAGTAGCTACTGGCGTAGAAGCACCTCCTGCTTGTTTCCCTGAGCCTAAGAACAACATCTCGCAATGTGCCCAAATTATCGACACTCAGAGAATCTACTCTAGCTCTAGGTTGCTCTGTGCAATCTTTAATAAAATGCGGTCCTCGAAATCTGAAGCACCGTATGTTTATGATTCTCTTTGAACCTCATTTTTCAGTGTAGTGGTTTGTGCACTCGCCGCCACCGTTCCAGTCTCTTGCCTTCTTTTGTTAACTGAAAGCCGTGAAATCGGTATCAATTTACTGACATGTACTCTTTCTATGTGTAGTAGTTGTTGCAGTGCTACATATAAGTAATCTGAGAATCTTGTGATAAATGCTAGCTTGCCGTATGATCCAGCCCTCTACCTAGGTATCCTGCTTATCCTGCTAATCTTTTTATTGTATTGCCGTAAATGTCTACCTATTCTCCAGTCCACCTGAATCGTTTCAGTTTTTCGTAGGCTTCAAAAGACTTTTCCGTGAGCGCTGTCACAAATCTCATCTCTACTAATTCCGCATCTAATTGGTCTTCGTTACTCATTTCAAGGTAAAGAGCAAGCGCAGAAACAATGGGATAAAACTCGCACTTTCTGGGTTTGCCACCAGTTTCACTTTTTTCATCAACCTGACTACATTATCATCTCGAATTAAAACTGATATTTCATCTTTGGTTAACTTTTAATTTCCGGACTCCATAGTCTTTCTTCACGCCGAAATAGCTTGTAATCCGATAATCGAATTAAATTCACCTTCTCTCGGTGGGTCCGCTACGAAAAATCTCAATCTCCACTGTTTACTGTCAACTGCTTACTTTTCACTGATTACTGTTCACTCCCTGCTGCCTAGAAATAAACTGACTCTTCAATGTCAAAAGATTAGAGTCGGAGAGTAATAAGTTCACCAACTATGCAAATTGACTACTCTATGTTTATAGACTCCAAACAGCCAAGCTGCAAAGAGGAGCAAACTCATATAACACATGTTCTTACAAAGGCAAATTACTACAGTATCTTAAACCACATATTGCAATATAGATTTTCCTTGTTCTGCCACTCTTAAGTGTAAAATAGCATTTGTATAACTAAACTCGTTATTGAGTCGCCATATCTCTTTTTTGATGTATCTAAGCATGTTTATAGGTGTCGTTGGTTGTCAGTTTGTTTGTCCCAGGTAATTCTGAAATAGCGTCGTTTTGGGGCTCTGATGCTTATGCTTCAGTTTACATGTTCATCGATCTGCCATGATTATGATTCAATTTGCATCTTAGTCGTTGTGTCATGCTTGAGTTTTAAATATAATTTACATCGGTCTATCATTTTTGTATCATTTTTGTAATTTAATTTCCATGCCTATATTTCTGCCACGATTTGGTCTGGGAGAAAATCTCCGTCCGTCTTCTATGCTCATGATCTGGATTGAATGTTTAATGGTATCTAACCATCGAGTTTAAATACCATTTTACTTATGAATCAATTTGCATGTTCGTAAGTTTGAACGCTTTGGGTTTGAAATATATTTTCGTCATTCGTTCATGCTTATGATGTAATGTGCATGTTCGTCGGTCTGCCACGCGATAGTTTCAAATAGCGTTTTCGTCGGTCTGTAAATCCTGAGTGAAAAATGCCATTTTCATCCGACTGTCTTTCTTATAACTTAATGTGCATGTTCGTCGGTCTGTAACATTTAATCGGAAATTCGATTTTCTTCAGAATGTTCAGTATTCAATATGCTTATCATTAATCTGCAATGCCGTCGGTATGTCACGCTTAAGATTAAAATAGCATGTTCGTCGATTAGTCACACTTATATTTGAACTAGCATTGTCATCGAATTGCCACGCTTAAGTTTTAAATACATTTTTGTTGCTTTTATGAATCTCGATACTTGTTCTTTTCGTCCATTGATCGGTCAGTCATGCTTAAGCCTTAAAACGCATATTCATCGCGTAACATCGACATTTATAGGACGCATGTAAAAGTATCCATTATAATCTATTTCTATATTCGTTGTGTCGTTTATTCATATAGCTTCTATTATAAATACCGATTTATATTTAATCCATTCATCGTCATTGTGGACTGTGCCCGCCTCTTCCCCCGCTCTTCCTTCGTACGAAACAAATTTCATTTTCTCATCTGACCTCGTGTCATTCTTCCTCTTCTCTTTTCCAATCTCACCAAACAAAACTGAAACTGCTCTCTGTTCAGGCGATTTAATTAAAATCTCCTTCCTGTGGACATTACTGTCTGCCTATTGCTAGATCGTATCCTCCGTTGCGGTCTTGTCCATTTTTTTAAAATTTTAAATTAACATTTTATGTTCGAAAACTTATTTAATACATTCTTCTGTAGGTTTTCAAGACTTTATTTGTTTCTGTCGTAAGATATACATATATCATTGCTTACTTGAATGCAATTCTTTTTGATATAATTTATGTATCTCGATGTATGCTACAGACTTTTTGTATTAATCGATCGCGGGTTTAAGGTACAGTTTTAATGTCGACTTCAATACGACACTCTTGAAATTCTAATGCGCATGATTAATCATCCTGATTAATTCATACTTCATACAATTCATATGAGCCCCTATTTCTCATATCTGCTATCAGTAACATCTTTTGGAAGTCGAATATAGATATGATGTCCGAAATACATGAGGTTATTTAAGTAGACTTATTCATGTACCGGGTGGGTCTCTGAATTATTTACGAGGGCGCGTGGCTAATTTACAAATGAAGACTAAAAAAACCCACACAATAATTTTCATCGATTACTTTTTGATGTAACTCTGTTAACACTATACGATTCTCACACTCTTCTATTTTATGTACAAAGGTTACTTACGCGTCAGTGAGTAAACTCACCAAGTCACACATGAATTTGTTTTTACTTGTCAAATAAATTACAACGCATTACATTGTCAAAACATCAAAATCTGCTAGTGAAATTGTAATATAAAAATTACAACTTCAACTTAAATTTTCTATCAACGCATAGCTTTTTATCTCATACCCCGTTATCTTAACAGCTACCACTAATAATCATTATTAGCAATAGTACTACTAGCAGGTCTTATCCGGACAATATCAGTGCATTCATTGATCACCAAATGCAACGGTAGATATTGGATTAGTTTTTTTCTTTTCTCATGGCACATATAATGCTTTGATATAAGCATATATTTATGGGAGCAGACATGTGTAATATAAAATCTGGATAGATTGGGGTGATCATATCGCAATGTTGATGATCCAGCTAGAACAATTAATCAATAATAGAACTTTGACACTCCTAGTCAATCTATAGTAATACTATTGTGTTATCACTTTTCATGTGTATGTGTGTGCTTAATGTGTACATGACTTACACACTATTGTGTTTTTTCATAATTAATAAAATACCTATTGCATACAAAAATTAAATAGGATAAGTATTTAGATAAATATAAATATCTTATTTTATAAAATAAGTCAATTACTAAATGACATCTACGAGAATAAATTTTAGTTTCTCTGTAAAAACGTCAGTCATTTCAATATTTTGTTAATACATTAAATAAGAACTAATTAATTTTTAACTATTCAAAATTTTACAGGGATGTTTTTAAGAATTTACACTGGCAAATAGTTAGAATATATGGCCTTAGAATTATTAGCATATCTTCCTGCATTATCAGATTGAACGCCTAGGAAGCTATTTACATCAATAGTTATAGAATTATCTGTTTCTGTTAATAAGTTAATGAAAACTTTTTGAATTTAACTTCAAACAATTATCTTAAAAATAATTCGGTAAACAACCTAAAAGCATACATTCAAAAGGCGGAAGAAAATGAAAGTGCACAATCCCCCGTGAAACACTGGCTACGTACAGTGTGTAAGGTGCATCTTAAGATATGTAAGGTGCACATTAAGAAATATATGGTGCATCTTAAGATATGTCAGGTGCATCTTAAGATATGTAAGGTGCACATTAAGAAATATAAGGTGCATCTTAAGATATGTAAGGTGCATCTTAAGATATATAAGGTGCATCTTAAGATATGTAAGGTGCATCTTAAGATATGTAAGGTGCATCTTCTTCGCTTTCTTCCTCCCCTTTTTACTTTATCTTCTTCACAAGTTACAGCTACATCCTCAAGAGAAGAAACAGAATAACTTTAGTAGTCTTACCTATAAGAAAGAGGAACTGACATTATATACTATTAATAATAGATATTTGGTATCTATCTCTTTGAACCCTAAACTATACTATTACTTCTATTAATATACTATTGTGCTTCTATTACTAATACACATTTTATATATGTCCGCCAGTAGTGGACAATATAATAGTATATCAATTAATGTTGAATTGTACTATCGTAATGCATAATTCAGTTTACTATTCTATTTCAGATTAATGCACTATTTTTACAAATCTTAATTCAGAACGTAGATTTGTATCCGTTCTGTTGTCCTGCCCGGCATTACCTGCTACTTTTTGGGCACTGCAGTATATGTTATTTTGAGGAGATAGTGTATACTATCTGTGTGTTTATGATGCCATCTTTCAATGGGTTTAATTTTAGGGGTAGTGCATATTTGTCTAATAATCTTAATTGGGAATAAATGTAATACATGTACTTGCACTTGTTTTGCGACGGACTCATATATATATGGTTTCGCGACCGAGTTGTTCTTTGATATGTTAAGATGCAGTTGAGAACTAACATCTGAGCGACAGGATACTACAGGTTGCATATATGTGCATTTCAAGTTTGGTTGGTTGTTTACCAACTGAATCAAAAATGATGTCCTCTTCAATAATTGGTGGATTGAGAACATTACTTTGTCACTAGTATTACTCATGTAATTGCTATAGAAGCATTTGCTGGTTTGCATAGAATGGTGACGATATCTTTTTGTTAATCATAATCAATTTGGAATCAAATTACCATATTATATTATTATGACTATGTTCATATTCAGCTAATAAATAATAAACAAATAACAAAGATATACTCACAAAAATTTAGTATTTTATTTTAGTATTGGCAAGGACAAGTTTTAGTGAAAAAATATTATCGTAAATGCAAATAAAAAATACGTTTACAAATAAAGAATTACGCAATAATAATGCCCCAAAATAAACAAAATAAATAAAACAATTTTAAGTTACGATAGACGATTTCGTATGTATTTAACGTCTTATCATCCGAAATGTGAACATTATTGATGTCATCCATAATATACATGCAATTATATAACAAAAAACAACAAAAAATAAAGCAATATAATCGCAAAGACCGGAATAAATTGTTTAAAATATGTGCTGTTAAGTTATCAAATATCAGCAATTATAAATTTTAATCTGCAGATTTTATGATTATTATTACAAGCGATGGAAATGTTGCTAAAACTCATTTTATTTTAAAAATCAACCTAATTGAAATGAGCAGAATTTATTTGATAAATGTATCGTAAAATAAACACCCAGAACGTAATTATTTTCTGCTTTGAATATTGTATATCTAAGAACGCTGAAAATATAATATTTGTTAAGCTAAAGCAATTATATGGCTATATAGTTATCGAACATTTTGAGAAAGGACGAAATTATATTAAAACGCATAAAATGTGTATTAAATATAGAAAATGAAGATATACATCAGTAGTATGTTCTTCATTCCGGTATGTAAAATATCCGGAGTCATATAAAAAAACACATCATTTTTTTAAATAATGTAAAAGACTATTTTATACAATTTTCTAACTGTTTTGAATCTTTTTATACAAACCAACCTTTAACCTATGAAGAATAAGCACATTTATCGCGCTTGCGTATTGACGTGGGGATACGTCATACAACGGTTGTTATATAAATAGTTCGTTGTGCTCGTTCAGTAAACTAATGAAGAAAGTTCAAATAAAAATAGGCCATGATGGAGCCATCAATATTAATGAATAGTTAAACATTTTGTTTAAATTTTATTAAACACTAACGGGCTCAGTGAATGGGCATTTCGCGGAAAAGGGAAGGACCCATGCAGCTTATTCTATTATGGAAGAATGTATTTTATAATTGTAAAATCTTAAATTATCGTATCGAACCAAACATATTTTTTAATTAGTTTTTTTTCATTACATATTTGTCGACCGGTCGATATCAGTTTTTACTTAAATACGTATAAGGTGATAACGCACGTCCAAGCGGTTTACAAGAGTATGCTTATACAGAGTAAGTCAATTTAAGTTGCATTTCTTGGTCGATTATTACATATTTTTAAAAGCATTAAATATGATGTAGTTGAGATGACACAGAGAAAGGAATGGTTGGTTTTCAGGTGATGCGTGTATCATTTACTACCGATGATATATTTAATATAACATTGTCTTACTTATAACCTGAGAGTATTGCTTAATCACCTCTAAGTATCTGATTACCTTGATGGTTTCGCTTGAACTTAATTAATGGTGGTATACGTTAAAGAAAACATTATCTCATAGTAAACATGTGAAAGTATGACGTAATATTGATATATGTTAAAAGTATAACAGAAAACTATCATAACAAATAGTTTGATTAAAAGAAATGCATGTTCTGACATCTTTAGTAAACACGATAAAAATGGAGAAAAAATATACGAATACCACGCGTATTTGTATAATATATCAGTGAAAGGCATGACTCCGTGTATTTTACCTCCAGCTATGAATTAAATACAACGGAAAAGTGGACACTGAAGAGAGAGAAAGAAAAAGTTGGAATGACACCTATTTTCTTTCTACTTATTGTTTGATCTTCTCCTATATGTCTAACAACGACGATAATACAATGTAAGTGCAGGAAGTATGATGTAGGTATTTTGCAATCATAGCTTAACGATACATTTCGTGTTCACGAATCCAGAGAGGAGTTATGCGTTGTGTCTTTAGACCTGAAGGGTTTCCTTGCTTTAATATGTATCATGGGTCAGGAGAAGACGCTAGATGATGATGATGATGATGATGATGATGATGATGATGATGATGATGATGATGATGATGATGATGATGATGATGATAAACATAATGAGTGTGGTGACAGCGATGATTATGATGATGATTTTGTTGCTATTGTAATGCGAGTCGAATTTCTTCATAGAGCTCACGAACATCGTGCCTAATGGTTATCCAGTCTGCAAGAAATCCTCCTGCAGGATAACAGGTGGTTTTCTTCGACACCAAGAACGGCAAGGCCGAGCAGGTTCATGCAAAGTCGGCCAAGGCTTGGCCCAGTATGCCAAAGGAAAGGCGAAGAAGCAACGTTACCGTATTTATTTCATTTATTTGCGTCTCCACGCCTAACATGACATATCCTGATGCTGACTCCTTCATCATTTTCAACAGAGCCCTGTCAGCTAGATAGCTCTCATAATATCGTGTTGGCATCGCCACTACAACGGTGATGGAGGTTTGGACTTTATTAGGTGAGTGTGCTGGTGGTGGTTGTTATTCTGCTGCTGCTACTGCTGCCGCTGCTGCTGCTCACGATGATGATGATGATGATGATGATGATGATGAGCATCATCATCATCAGCAGCAGCAGCGTCAGTCTGACAAAGAGAATGCACTTTTTAAATTTATATATCACAGCAAGTAGTTTTATACAATCAAAAATGTACAACGTTGTACTACTAAATGACAATTTAGTTTCCGTCTTTGATAACCGATGTAAAATGTTGGCCTGATGCCATCTTGGCTGAGTTTTATTTAATCTTCATCTGTAAATACGTAGCGTAGGTGGTGTATGATGGCTGAACTCGGCCCATTATTCACGGTTCATGTCGACCGAAAAAAGAAACTAGTGAGTTCCATCATTACACAATGTCTAATGATTTCTATTTGACAAACGAATAGTCTATAAATTTGGGCGTTTACTGAGACGGTCTGGCTCCACTATAGTCGTATACATGCAATTTTGATTTACCTCAAAAGATTGTTAGCGATCGAAAAATATGGGCCGCCGGCCAGTATAAATACCTGATAATCAAGAACACGATTCTTGTTTGATCCCGGCAGCCATAGTGAGTTTATGTGAGTGCCGGACGACACAGAAGACGATCATTGCGTTTGAAAGATTCAATTAGAATTACAATCGAAAGCGACACGGCGTCTAAACGAAAGGTTTTCGCCTACTCATCATTTTTCTTCGCCATTTTGTCTATTTCATTCCGCAACCTCCTTCTTTTACTTCTTTATGGTTCACTAGCGACCATACACGGCGTTTTCAGGGTATTACACATGTTGGACATAAATGTAATCTTTATCTAACCCCGGTGCCTTACCGTCTAAGCTAAGGAGACTGCTAAGTGGAGTGGGAGGAATTCGTAACAAATACACTATTTTGAAATAAGGAATCACAAATTTATTCAAACAAAATATTTTGTTATTGACAACCCAATTAGAACACAGCTTTCGTAAAGGAATGAGAATTCAAAGGGATTTAGAAAATGTAAAGAAAGGAATATATTTGCACATAATGAGAAATTGTTTGTTTTGGTTGGCGCTGTGTTCGCACGTTTGTTTCGTTGCCGTGTGCGTTTATGGGTGTGTGTAAATGAATAGACACGAATATAATTGTATGCGTACTAGCGTGTGTGTTCTTTTAGTTAGAGCATGAATGCGTGTTCATTATGACTAGCGCCAAACACGTTGCGTTTGCGTAAAAATCGTGCATCCGACGTGTTAGTAAAAGTGGGAGTGTGTCGATTTACTTGTGTAGATGTGCGTTTTTAGCGGGCGAGTGTCTGTTTCACCGAAGGTTTTGTTTCGAAGTCCGTAAAATTCCCCCGTTATGTATGTGTTTCTTCTCATAGGTCTGCCCTGTCTTTCTTTTTTAGTAAACGAAAAATTAAGGGAGAAAGACTTTGTGTTTAGCTTTATTTTACTAAACGCACGATTTTGGAAATTAATATTGCTTGCAGTTTTGGAACGCAATATTTTTTATTAGTTATCGTTTTCGGTGCGTATACTATTATTGTTTTGTATAAATACGTTGAACTTCCTATTAAAATAATGCACATTACGTCAGAGTGTAAATAAAATAAGAACGCTTTTACTGATGATTAACTTTAAACAATTATGAGGCACTTAGCATTGCACACAATCACATATTCTTCATTACAATAATCTGTATTTGTTTATGTATGTATAATTCATTTATTTGTTCATTCGTTTACGAATTATAGTTTTTACTAAAATATTCGCGAAATTTTATTTTGTTTATTCGGTTTCTTTCATTGATTTACTTTGTATTATCAAAAGATTTTGGTAATTAATTATCGATTTATTCGTGATTTTTTTCTTAATCTTATTATATTGTTAAGATTATTCAAATTAATTATTTTTTCATGTTTTTCTTTTTTAACTTTTTTCAATAACAATTGTTAATTTATGTATTCATTACTTATTCAGTTTTTATTCGTTGAAGGGACATATTTATATGTAACTTTTGTAAATTATTTCTTTTCAATTTACTGTATATTAATTTGTTATTCCTTTGTTTATTTATCTATATATTCTATTAATGTATTTATGTAGTCAGACTTCACTATATGTTTTCTAGTTCTATTGTATTTATTTATTTATTTCATTAGTATAAGCCTTTAATATTTCTGTACAGTAGTTTGTAGTAGTTTTTGTGCTATATTACCAACTTCACATTTTCTTAATTTTCTCGACTTAATCACATTTGTGGATTGACCAAGTAATGAACAATTACACACATAACAAACATACGTATTTAATATTGCGTAGGTTTAGATCAACACTCAACCTTATGTTTCAAGCTGTGGTTTGGGGATCCAAGCGAACAAATATGTTATTTGTTTTAATCAAAAACCACACTATCATTATCGTCAGCCATCGCGTAACGACAAACAGAGAGAGTGGTGTATGATTAAAACAAACAACAAATTTCGCTAGAGATCCCACACGCTTGAAACCGAAAGTTACATATTGATCTGAAATTATGTGATATTATAAATTCATGTTACGTGCTTATTATAAAGTAATTGAGATTTCTACTGGATAATTTTCTATCCAATATATATATATATATATATATATATATATATATATATATATATATATATATATATATATATATATATATAGTAGAGAATGGTAGTTTGCTTGAAGCATTGCTGGGTATAGTAGTAGTAAGTTTTTGAAAGGCTGTGGGCAATGCAATTCCGGGTAAGATGAATATTTACTTTGTTTTATCTTCGTATTTTTATTTTGTTTATCTTTCTATCGTAATTTAAGAATTTTAATATAAAGTAAAGTAATTAGTCTCATATTTTAAATATTCTAGATCTATCTACTTATCGATTTCGATTATCATCTATTAAAGAAGTGTTATTGATTACTAATTGTGAGTTTCGTCAAATTAGATTAACGAATTAACTTATTAACTTGATATATTTACTATAAGATAAAGGGGAGTAACTCTAGATTTTTTTAAATATTTTTTTATAATTAATTTTTATTTATTTATTTAAAAATTTATTTTTTTTAGGTGGAGATCTGTATAACAATATTAGTATATATATACAACATATATACACATAATGCATATATACATATATATACATATCTATGTATTATTGTTTGTTTAATTGTTTATCTATATATATTCATCAATTTCTTTACATATTTGTTTGTTTTTTGTTTTTTTTTTGTTTTTGTTTTTTTATTTATTTATTTATTTATTTTTTATTATTATTATTTACTTGTTTAATTTATTTTATGAATTATTTATTTAATATTTGCATGTTATTTGTATACATTCTATATGTGTTTGGATTTATTAATTAATAATGCTAGGTTATGGGGTGACTTATTTTGGTGGGTTAGAAGAGTATGTTGAATATGGTTTTTGGTTTGTGGTTGAAAGTGTGTAAGGATGGAAGTTCATATGGGGAGGGGCCTGTTTGATTGTTTGGGTGTGTGGTGAGTTTATTAATAGAGGTGAGTAATGAGTGAAGTGGTGGAAACGGACTCTGTTAAGTGTTAGATATGGGGGTTGGTTGGTGGATGGGGGGTAGATATTATAGAATGAAAGGTGAGTAGAGTTCGTGACGTTGATTGAGTGAGGGGTTTAATCTGGAGATGAGGATTGATTCTGTGATTCTAAGGTCACCAATGTTTCTGACAGACGCTAAGATGGAGACGTGAATATCGCGCTGAGTGTTTGAGCAAATCTCTATTTGTTTGTGGAAAGAGGATATACGGGTATTCAAGTGCTCCTTTATGCGCAAGTGTAGCGGTCTTGTAGTGTTGCCGATGTAAAAAAATTTGCATTTATTGCACTGTAGTTTGTAAACACAGTTAGTGCGATGGCACAGACCTGTGTTGGGGATAGGGCAATTGGCCAGGGAGCAGAGTTGGGGTGTGTGGTTAGTGTGTTTATTAGATAGATGTTGGCGTAAGGAGGTGCCAGTATGTGTTAGTTGTATGTTAAGGTTTTCCTTATGTATTGCCTTGCGGATGGAGGTGGTGATCTTATCGCTGAAGAAAGGGAGTTTTAAGAAGCATGTGTTAGCGAGGGTGCGGTGTCTACGTGTTTTGGGCTTATTTAGGTGGACTATGGTGGGGGCGGGGTAGCCATTATTTTGGAGGGTTTGGTGGAAGTTTTTAGTGTGTGATATTTTGTCAGCAGCAGAAGCCATTTTGTTTTGTATTATTCTCTACACAGTCGGAGAAGAATAAAATATTATTCTTCTTCTGGTCTAATTATTTTTGACAAAGGGGTGTCTTTTCCCGAAATATCAAATAGTGATTTTTAATCACCCGGACATCACACGAACAGCTAAAACACTCTTGCTGTTATGTAAGAAAAAAAAAGAAAAAAAAAGGAAAAATAAATAGTAAGTCTTATATCGTATTCGATTTATTGTTATTGATTTTGTTCCTTTCCTTTCAACTTGCATCTTACCCGGAATTGCATTGCCCACAGCCTTTCAAAAACTTACTAATATATATATATATATATATATATATATATATATATATATATATATATATATATATATATATATATATATACTCAAGGGAAACCGTTCAAATACATACAATGCACATCTTTATTATCTCAAATTTTCAGGCGATAGACGTCCCCATCAGAGTTGAAGGGCACTGGTTCATAACTCTTTTTAGTCACCTTTTTGTCGTAGTACATCCGTGAAGTATTCCAAACGGTATCGTGGCAGTCTTCATTCAAGGACGATCGTGTGTGCTTAATGAAATCGAAATTGAGGATGCATTTATAAATCATTGTATATACAGCGAAATTTAAATTATTGAAAAATAATAACACATTTAGAAGCAATACAATGCTATTTTTAATTTTTTTTTTATCTGAGATTTTTAAGTGATAGACGCCTTCATCTAAGGTTTTAAATTAGTTTTGTAATCACGTTTTAGTTCGAATAGAGTGCTGTTTTCCTGGGATGAGGGCATCTATCGCCGAAACAATTAAGATCATAATTTATATATAAATAAAAGAATTTCACTTATAAAAGTATACATATATATATATATATATATATATATATATATATATATATATATAAATATATATAATTATTTTTAATAAATACATATGTTTAGCATTCAAATATGTATACATATATGTATACATATATATATATATATATATATATATATATATATATATATATATATATATATATATATATATATATATATTCCGTCTTACCAGAAACACTCATCAGTATGAGTTATGAAACTGTACCGCTTGTCGAACGATTCGAACCCTGTATCCAAATATATCAAACTCGAGCTTCAAATTCGAGACAAATAAGTTTATATATTATAAAACACAAATAATGAGTAACATACAGGTTTTAATCAACGTAAAGGGAAAGAACTCGCAATGTAACTAAATTATATATATATATATATATATATATATATATATATATATAATTTAGCCACGTTGCGAGTTCAAAACGTTTTACGATGAATATCGCAAAAACAATTAATAAACAATCATTAGAAATATTTTAGTTATAATTTATTTGAATAAATACGATATTTTGTGTCATGCACAGGCACAGTATTATTTATGAATAACTGCAAATTTATATTTAATCGAACCATGGCCTCATCATATAGTTAAAAGATTTCGGAGAATCCATTTCCCGTTACATTGGCATACATTTTTTTAACATCATGTTCTATCTTGTTTGTCAGAATGTAATTGTATTACTCTACTTAGTATAATGAATGGTTCGTGCTTCATCAAAGACATTTGGGAAGTTACACTCAATATGCAGATTTAATGAGTTGGTAATATTTCTGCCGGGCCTATCTATGGGTCCATACCTATATTGTAAATAGACTCGAACATACGAGAACACTTCAGTATAGAATGTAGTTAACTTTATTCTGGCATACTAAAAAATCATGCAATAGCAAAACGATTGACATTCATATATTTTAAACGAATACAGGGTTGTTAATAGATATAACTTAATAAACTAACGGATTAATTTCACCGCATGTCGCATTTCGTAGCTGACTGTTGATGGGGGCGGCCCTCTTAAATCTATCATTCCCGAATTAAATAAACTCACAATGTATTAATACGTGTGACAACATATCCAAACAATAGCGGACATGGACTAATAAACAAATCATTGAGTTGCAATTTTCTGTATTCAATTGTTTTTTTGCTATTTGTACTTACTGTAAGGGCAATTCTTTTCTACACAGCCAGCATAAGGAATGCATTTTAAACATGTTTATAGAGATTAAAAACCCACGCAGAGGGAAAAACGGGGGGGGTATTATATTTAAACTGGGTTGACGTCTATTTAGCAAATGATTGCATTTGGAAGTGAGTATATCAATATACACTGGTAGAGGAAATAACAGTCCTAATTAAGCGTAAAGCGTTACTTTTCTATGCACTATAGTGTTCTCTAGGCAATTGATTGTGTGAGTTTACACAGGAATAAAAACGTGATAATCATATTAGCGGTGTAACTGTTGGAAGCGTACGTGTAAGAGTCCTGTCAGCTGATTTCTAATCTCAACGTAACAAAACGTGCTGCGTATTGCCACATTTGTCTGCGGATGATTATTTATAGCGTGGAAAAGTGTAGAATATTCACTACGAATTCCAGCGCGTTATGTAAACAAACCGAACACAACTTTTTTTCTTTTATTTCTTGTTATTTTCAGAAAAAAACACGTACGTACGTAAAAAATCGAGTTTAAGACTTTTCGAGAGACGAAATGCATTGATAGTTTGCCAGTGATCTTCTATTGTACGAATTACTAGCAACACATCCTGACTCTCCAGTTATTGCTAATCCCGCACCCAACCCTGCACAAGGAGGCACACCTCACAAGAAGTGCTACCTTTTTTCATTGGCAACTCGAGACGTGCTCCTCAGTGACTCTATATTCAGCTATTTCCTCAGAGGCTTTGTTTGTAGTGAATCAAATATGATCTTTTTGTACTAATAAACTGTCATTCCTTGATGATATAGTGTCCTATATATAATATTGATTACCCCGAGTGAGGTCTCTTCAATACTGAGACCCCTAAACATCAGACGTTCTGAAAACTCCTCAATTGATTTTCTTTACGAAACACTCACTCCTTTTTATCCACACTACTACAACATTAGTAGGCAATGACTACAAGAATCACTCTCCCTTTTTGACGAAACATACTGGCACCGACTTAACACAACACAATGATATTAAATATTATTCTGCACTCATTAGATAGATGTAATCCACTTACGCACATATTTAAAATGCCCACTCTGACACTCAAGAAGTAACTTTTTTTAAACACAGCGAGACGGAAAAATAAACAGCAGTTTTCGATGTAAGCAAACACAACATCAAAACCGAAATAATCTGACTTTTAAACAGCATACTATTGGGATGCCGTGAGAATAACAAAATGCGTACGTCATCTTTAGAAAGCAAGTGGGCGAAAAAGACGTCGATATGACCCCATTTTTTTAAATCCATATCGGGAAAAATAAACAAAACACAACGTCATCTTCTGTGAACACCTGGTCATCAAACTATCCTCGAGGTCATTTTTTTTAACCCAAGCGGCGAAAATAATCTTCTAAAACACTCGGTAATACAACGCCATTTTTGTAAAACACGTGGGGAAAATAGACAAATAAAAACCGTCACATGACGTCATCATTTTTGTGGATACGTGCGAAAAAAACAAAGAATAAATAAAGGGAAAAAAAACCCCAAACTTCTAAAAACTAAACTCAATGAAAAGGAAATACTCTAAAATGTTTATTATATTTCAACGAATTGCAATCACACATCCTGCTTTAAACAAAATTTCGAAAAACGAATACATTGACGTATGAAAAAACAGCTCAATTATGGAACCAAATCTAAATTATCATCCGGTAACTAGCCGAAAAAAAAACAGAAGTTTGCACTGAAAAAAAATCAGTACCTATAAATATGATATTTCGCAACAAAAATTTGAACTTTCATCATATTGTCTACAGCACTATAGGATGATCGTCAGATCAACTCGACAAATCAACATATTCTCAACACCACAGTCTATTAATCGTTGACCGTACAGAAAATCTTTCGGATTTAAAACTCGTGTTCTAGACAAAAGAATAAAGGCATCCGAAATTCAAACCACGTTATTCGATGAAGAAATGCTTCCTTCCTTCCTTTCTTCTGTGTACCAATAACTAAACAGAATTTCCATAAGTAGAGTGTATTTTCTTATAACTATCCATCTGTTTTACGCAATACTGCGGAGCTTCTAACCAGGTGACTAAAACATAGTCGTTTTCAAGTTAATATAAACAAATTAGTGTTGTGTCACTCTCTTGAATAATCCAATTCTGCTCAATTTTAATCGGTATTACTTATCATATCGGTGTTGTGTCACCGTCCACCTCACAATCTTCCAACCCCTTATCCTAGATTGGCTCTTGAGCCTTGATAAATGGGTACTCTTAGTAAAAAGAAAAACATCATAATTCTAAAATATCGTCTACACGGAGAACTGCCAACAACGAATTGCGTTTAATTCTGTCAACTAGATCTTACAACAACTGACGTTTAATTAACAAACATTAGCACAAACTTGAATTTCAAAAAGGTATCGAACAAATGTCGACAAACAATTCAAGAAGAGATATCACAAAACCTTTTCGATTTCCATGGGAAAATCGATCAAGCAAGGAGGGATACTGTTTGAATCAGCAGCGGCAGTGGGCGTGGATTTTACGTATCGACTCTTGATTGGACACAATTTTTAATCAGAAGTTTGTTTCAAAAAGCAAGAATATTCAATCCGATCTCAAGCGCGTACTATAATCCCCCCAACACGGCTTTCTGCCCATAGTTCTTTTTATCTTTCAGGCGACTCATGTGTTTACGTCACTTTCCTTCCTAGCTCCTTTGGGAGGAGGCGATATGTTTCGACAGTCAGCTCGACATATTTTCCTACGCGAATCCCTTTCGAATCACTGCTGGCAACGAATTCATACTGTCCAGTTACTACTATTCTTTCCCCTACCTAACGAGGTACTCCTCATACAAGAGTTTTATTATCGAGCACGAAACTTTTTTCTTAACATTGATTGACTATTTCTCAAGTTTAGTTGCCTGTCATCAATAAAATTTAAATTATTTTTGTACAATAGACATTATTATTTCATCTATTATATTTCCCTTAACAGTTAATATACTGTTTTTATTTTTAAAGAATTGAGGAAACGGGCGTAACCTATTGTTAGAGATTACAACGAAATGTTAGTTCGGGGTGAGTTGTCTGTCATTACGGGCGAGAAAAATAATTTATGTTTCTTTTTTTCTTAATTTGAGGCTTCTAATAAATATAATATCATTATATGCTTTGAAATCGAATTATATAAGATTTAAATTTTTAAAAGTTATTTTAATGTCATCAGTATAATCGAATTAAATACATTTGTGTGCTGTTTTGGCGATGTTTTGAATGAGAATGACTTCAGGAATGCCAAATAGAGATACAAGTGCGGACATTCATCACGGTCGAGAAAGTCAACCGTAGTCTGCAAAATAAAAAAATAAAAACGTTTATTTTCTCCTTCCTAAATTAAATAAGTTACCCCTCCTCTCAGATGTTTAAGTTTCTTAAAATTCTCAGAGTTGCTTCCAAAGATATTTAGTTTAAGTCTAACGAAACGATTAATTGACTAATTGTTGTAAGTCTGCTTCAATTTTACCCCCTCTATATCGTCCATCTTATAATAAAGAGCATTGTGTGTGCTTTTGCATCTAAATAAATAGTAGTGAGTGAAACCGTGCGTTTTTCTACGCTCTAGATGAAATCATTTTAAAAGCTGAGTGGATGCGAGAAAGAAAATAGACATTCAGACAACAGTCGCCGAAACATATTTAAAAATAAATATTCCATTCTATAATGAAATAGTCAAGGATGGGTGCTTTTCTTTAGCTCATTAGAAACAGTAACAAAGAATACAATCTTCTTCTTTCGTATGAATCAGATAATGCTGGTGTTAGCATTAGTTTCCCCGAAGTTGTTCTTGTTAGAAATATTTCTGAAAAGACATCGAGTACTTACGGGAAGGGTGACGAGAAGGTTGTCAACATCCCAGTGAAAGCGGTACTGTGGAATCGACTGGATTTGAACTTGGAACACCCAGGTCTTCAGTCCGTAGTGTTATCCACTTAACCCACTTAAAGAAAACAATGAAAAACTAGAAATAGTCAATATGCCGTATAGAAATTAGGGAATAAAAATGTAGTTAGTTTTACTTACGCATTTGTGATCTATTTGCGTTAATAACAATTATTTAATAGCGAAATCCATTGCATATTTACAATGTCTATTGTCTAACGACATAACCGGTTCTGAAAACAGTGTCCGGATTCTTCGCTTCTTCTGTTTTCTGGTCGGCCAGTGAATACTAAACTCTTCTAGACTGTTGCATATTTAATGATTGTTCTAATCCAGTGCCTCTCTTTTGGGCAGCTGTTTTTTCCTTACACTCAAAAGTGAATTTGTGTCAAACTCTGCCCTCGTGGGGAGGCAAGGACATAGGAGCACTGTGGGCTGTTATTCCCAAATAGAAAAATAAAATGAAAACTTTAAATAGTCGGAAATACAATCGAACATTAGATTTAAAAAAGATAGTTAGCTTAACTTACTCCTTTGTGACATATTTGCGTTAATACAAACTATTTAATATGAATATCTATTAATATTAAGTTGCCTTTTTTTTCTAGGAAAATATTTTGTTAAGATCTATCGGATTCGGAAATCGGATCAAAATGTAGTATCTGTTCTGATTTTACACTGTGATGTGCTGTCTTCAGTCAGTGAAAAATAAATCCTTCTAGACTGAACGTATTCTCATTTTGTTTTCAAAGTCAGTGACCCTCTTTGGAGATCCGGGTTGTCCCCACCCTTAACAGCGATCTAGTCACTCACTCTGCCCTCGTGGTGAGGCAATTAAATAGCGCCACTATTTATTATTATTTTCGAAATCACATACCTAACAAAAACAATGTAAATTTGGAAATAGTAAGAACTAACCTTAGAAAAGTAGGCAAAATAAATTAGTTTACTTTACCTACTGATTTGTGACAATAGAGCAATGCTAGTAAATAGTAAGTATGTATTTTGAAAATACGACAAAAGTATAGTATATGTTCTGATACTACACGTCATCTCAGCTGTACTAGGTCAGAAAAAGAGAAATACTTCTAGACAAAGGTCATTTTTATTTTTATTCCAATCCAGTGCCCCTCTTGCAGAACTTGATTTTCCCCACACTAAAAACCGACCATTTGTCTAACTCTGAAGTAGCATCGGTCGGTGTCTAACTTGACTTTATATCGGTATAATAGTACTCGTAAGAACGCAAACGGAAGAAGTTATCGATTGGGTGACACAAGCGACCAGGTGTTTATTAATTAGGATATGGTAAAGTACTTATATGATATAAAATCTTACATATGTAAACGTTTATGGAAAATAACGTGACATTTCAATCCGATATTCTTTTATTCCACAAATACAGTCACAACGCCTGGAAGAATGTAAGAAGGCGTTGGAGTATATATTAGTGACAGAAGTAAACGGCTACGATCTCCTCTGTAAAAGATTATTTGGAAGAAGGAATATACACAATAACATGTGAGTAGTGTGAAAGAAAACGAAACGAGGAATTGACTTACGCTTCTGGCGGAACATATATATATATATATATATATATATATATATATATATATATATATTTAATTATTAATGACAATGTATGTGTTACTATCAGTTCCTTTTACTTTGTAGTCTCCTTAAAAGATTCAGCTCAATGATTGTAAATTATTGATAACAGAGCAAATATAAGTCAGTACATATTATATTACAATAACCATGGTATTATTTTATTATTTTTATTTTTTCACATTTCCAAAAAACATAACATTTATGTGAGATATATTTTTTATGGTCCGTTTCATTTGTCTTGTGCCAAACAACATTTTTATGTCAATATATATATAGTGTTGCAAAGACGATATTGACATAAAAATGTTGTTTGGCACAAGACAAATGAAACGGACCGTAAAATATATATCTCACAGAAATGTTATGTTTTTTGGAGATGTGAAAAAAAATAAAACCATGGTTATTGGAATATAATATGAACTGACTTATATATATATATATATATATATATATATATATGTGTATATATATATATATATATATATATATATATATTATATATATATATATATAACGTTTCGTTCTAAAGCGAAACTAGCAAATAACATAAAGGTAGATTCGATGCACTTTATTATATGGACACACACTTAAATGATTTACGTGTTAATATGAATAGATAATATTATTATTGTTAAGATAATAATAACAAAAACAATAATAATTTAGAAAACAATAATGTTAATCCATATAATTTGAAATAGGGGATTTAAAAATAATATATAAAGAAATAATATAAAGAAATAATATAACACCAGGGAATACAAAGGAGAATATGACTACTATGTAAAATAGAAAAAGTATAACACAAAAGATAATTAGAAATTTGAATAATTATTTGAAATTTATAGTAGTGAGGCAAACAGTGCTAAAATTAAGACTGATTAAACCAAAGGGATATAAATGTCTAGTGATAGGTATTATTGATTGGGTTAAAATTTAAATAATGTATAATATAATAACACCTAAACTGTTTCATTCACTGAACATATATAACATTTTATAATTATAGTGATAATATTACATCATTAAGGGCAGTATGTATAATGAGAGTATTTCAACTAGTATGCATTTTGACAAAGGTCACGTTTAGTACAAGTTAGAATAACACCCACTTTGTGGAACTGATATGTTTCCCAGAGTGAATAATCAGAAAGGAAGGGTCAGGGGTCGAATCATAAAGCAAACGGTAAACAAATAAGGGGTTAGTCGAGATGACGAGTGGCGATACATCTTGTGAGTGTGAGAAGACACGCTTTTCAGACAGTGTTGTGTGGGGGATTAAGCAAATCAGACGTTAAATGATTATGGTGTGAGACTTTGACACATTGAATTAGCAGTGAAGCGAAATATACTCTCAATGTGTTTGTTCGTCGAGTTCACTAATGTATCTACCCAACCTTTTGAACAGGTGTATAAAATATACAGTTTGTTTCGATGAATCTGGTTCCCCTCTATAAGTTAATGTTTTATCTCCAGAAAAATAAATCTCCTGAAATGCTAAATGAGAGTCTTAAGTCTTATTTCTGAGCGTAGAATTGTTTATTACAGATAACTAAACTGAAATCGCAAGACGAATCAAGACTACGGCCACACAGAGAAAAAAGTAAGAAGCGAACTAACGCAGCCATTTAGAAAGACAGAGACGGAAAGGAAACGACATAGAGAAGCAAAGAAAAATGTACGCATTAATATTGAAATAGACATTTCGGATATTTTTTGCTTGTTGCCTGAAAAAAGGAGTAAGGAGACTAATGAATGAGCGTACGCATACATACTCACGTTTAGGCTATTTAATGTGCTCTCGTAAAAGAATTAAAAGGAATTAATGATTTCACACAAACAGGTACACATAATTTAAGGGCACGTATTGTTCATACACAAGTATAAGTAAGACATCCACACGCACGTTAAAGAAAGTAGGACACGGGTAAACCGCGTATGTGAGAAGAATACATCAAAATAGATTTAAGAACTTTTCAAGTTAGTTTTAAAAGGCACAACGTTGAAATGGCAATAACTGATGATAATAAGAATGAATTAAATTAACATAGGAGGCAACTTCTGGAAAAAGTAAACATTCATTTTCGTTGTGATTTTATTAATCTGAAATGTATAGATGTTTTCAAATCAATACGGTAAAAGATAAATGGGAAATATTTTGATAATGGAATAGACTACAAACATTATAAGCAGTGAATAATAAATAATGATACGAGACTAAGCTTTATAAGAAATAATAACTAAATTAATTTTAGATTTCATAGTTTATTATGATTTTAGAATAAACAAATGATGTATGTATTCATAGGCTAAATTGGTAGTTTAAACAAAAATTCATCAAATATAGTTATTAAATATAGATGATTTGTATGGCATTTACCGGATATGACTCATCAAAAATAATGTTTGTCGTAGGAGTATACACAAATTATCCACGGAAATAAACTTCTATTTTTAAAACGATAATTGAATACATATAAAATTACGTTATTTTATTTATATTTTCGGCATTATAATAAGTATGAATAACTCAAGATAGAGTAAAAAATAGTGATAATTAATGAATCAATCGAATTGCTATCGAACTTTCTTATAAATAGACTTGAAGTTAGTTCATTTGAGATTGACGGAATGCTATATCGTAAATCTTGGTGGCCTTAGGCAAAATTAAATCGAAAATGCGTAATAATGAAAAAAAGAACAAAATGTGAAAAGTGTTTTATATTCGAATAATTGTGGTTGATCAAAAATAATTATGATTCATACGTTAAAGTTGAAGCATGTTTTTATCGATCTTTATCGATTAACAATTAAGACGGTATGTGTTTTCCTTATAAAAATTGTTAGTGAAAAGCAAATATGTATAAGTTAAATGAATGTTAGATGCATTTAGTATTTTTAATCCTTCCTAGGTGATTTTTATACACTGATGAAGCCTCCTCATTAACATCTATCATATTTCGTATATCATGAAAATATGTGTTCTTGACAAATTAGCACAAACAATTTTGCGTAAATAAAAGTGTTTTTGAAGGAAATATGAAGTGTTTTCTCTGTTTATATAGTGTTATATATACATATATGTGTGTGTTCCTCTATGAATGGAACACTCTGTTTAATTAGGAATTATTACGTCTACTCAATGTGATTGTAATGCTGTGTCGTAAACAGAATTATGTACTGATCAGTATTGCATGAAACTATTAATAAATGAATAGCTTCAATTCTATACATAATATTGTCTTCGACTGCGACTAGCACTTTCGGTTATATCAGTTGGGAGAGCACCCGACGCTTACTACTGGAATCCTGCTTTCGAATTCCGCTTCGCTTAGGTACACTGATGAGTCATAGCTCAGACGAAACGCGTCTGTGTATAAATATATTATATATTTATAGATAGAGATGAAGAGAGATAGAAAGAAAGAGATAGAGATAGAAGTAGTCTATAACGTACTAAGTTTGTGAACAAAGGTTTTGAATGGAAATTGCCTTTTAATTATTATCCAGCTGTTATGGATGTCTGCAATATAAAACTGGCTTTCAATAACTCTGCACACCCGCTGGATATGAACCGTTGATTTATTAAACCACACGAATTCAACACCAATTAGACATGAATTATATCATGAAAGGATCGGTGGCTCATATCCGTTAATTGGTTCCCGCGAAACCAGTAAATATCATTGACGCTGAGTTTTTCAATAGAAACACTTTTGTGTTAATTAATCATAAACCATTTATACTAGACAAGAATGTGTGTATAAGATGTCACCCACCCGACCGCCTCCTTCATCGTAAAATCATGATTTGCTCTATGAATTTTAATATCGAATATCTCATGTACATTTACAGACATTGTGCCGAAAAGTCATATCTTCATCGATATAATAAATAACTTTACTAAATAACGAAATAAGTAAGTCAGATCAAAATACAAAGACTAAGTAGAAAACCAATTTCAGATTTATTTTGATTATTTATTTTTGAAAAGTCTCTTACGAAGAATAAAGAAAAAACGACAAGAGGATTAAATACATTTATTCGTGTCTTAGTTACAAAAAGTATTATATTTCTGAAATATCTTGAAATTACATTTTAAAAAACAAGCAGGCTTTCACAAGTAAGATTTAGCTACCCATAAAAATCCTGCCCTAACCCCTGAACACCATATTACAGTATATTTACGTTAATTATCACGTACACGTCATTGCTCAAAATACTTTCTGGCAAGATATATACATTTATGTTTATATGTATATATATATATGGGTATTAAAATGAAATTTCTTGAATGATCTTAAGAAGTTCAACTAATTCTAATTAGACAAACAAATGCCTTTCGAGACAACGTTTTGCGATGCAATCTATATAATACTAAAAGTCTATTGGTCTTGTATGTTTGCAATCAGCTTTCAGCTTTCCGGTTTTCAACATCCGGTTGCGCATGAGTAAATAGCATCGTCTTCAATCTGTTATTCCAATTCCGTTATTCTCTATTATGATTAACGAACGCATGACATTTTTCATTCTGGAAATTTTAAAACAATTTCATTTAATTTCATCAAATAGTTTATTTGTTTTCTTTACGGCTAAAAACATTCAACGGGAGGACCTCGTAAAGTCTGTCGCAGTTTCAAAAAAACTCCTCCCTTTTAAAAAACAAAAACAAACAAACAAAAAAACAACACTCATTATTAATATCAGCCATACTAGCGGTAGGTGAACGAAACCACCTCCCACTTTCCCTCTCATAGATTTCACCACTCCTACTCCCTCTGTTTTCGTTACGTACGCGAGAAAGCCTGCTGTTCCCCCTTCCTTTCTCAAATCGCCCTAACCAACCACTTATAATTCAGTAACTGTAATTTAAAAAAAAAAAACAATTATAATAAACAGAACGACTCATAGAAATCTATCTATATTCTTTTTTCATTTTAATATACTTTCATAGAAATGCTTCTGTTATGTAAAAAAAAACTATTTTCTTTATGCCACAAGTGTCACGCTCATACATGAATTCCATAGCTAAAATAACAAACTGACCCAACGGGTCACGGGTAGTCTAGTATTTTAATAAAAATCAATTAAAAGTTTGTTATTGTGTTTTTTTCTATATTAATGTTGAATAATAAAACATTATACTTAAGAGAAAGAGAGTCTGAATCAATTTAAAGACAACTAATTAGTATTCTGTGTTGGTAGCTTATCTCATCGATGTTATCTCAGTGATGTTCAGACTTCGTCGCAGGTTGGTGCAATGGCAACCTTTATTTTTTTAATTTTGAATATTACGCGCGTGGCTGCTTATGTGGGTAATA
>OY744520.1:26789572-26794572 GCA_963556195.1 Sepiola atlantica | reverse complement strand
GTCCATCTTTTTACTCTACTAAAACCGTGTATATGAGTTTTACGAAAAGATACAATGTCAACAACTGTTTCACATCTCCGCATCGATCTAAGATAAGTCGACTGACTAAAATTGGCCAAGAAATATAAAGAAAATACATATACAAATAACAAATGATTAAATGAAAACTATAGCAGTTAACATTTATCAAATATATTTCATACAGTTATTAATTTTAAAAAATGATTAATGTTTTCTTTTTAAATAAAACAATATCCCAAATATGAGTATTTACGTGTAAAAAGTATAAACCACTCGTATCTTAATGGTTTTAACAACCAATAAAATGTTTTTACTTATTTTTATACTTAAGCATAACTTGTTTATGTGTGTATTTTACTGGCACTGAAAAGGTTCAGATCATTATCAGTATATTGTCCGGTCAGCTGATAATTGAGCATATCAAACTTGTAAAAGTATTATCAATATGTCAGAACATTTGTCTCTCAAACTTACTGAAATCTGATCAAAGGTGCTGCTTCAAAATGTGTGGTTAGTTTGGCTTTAAGATCAACAGTTTCACTGTGATGCTGCGAACATATACACACATTCACACAAGTTTGCTTTATATATATATATATATATATATATATATATATATATATATATATATTGGTACAGAAACATTAGTACAACATTCGTACCGTCGGTTTCAAGCACGGAAGGACTTAGCCATCCGACCCTCTTCAGCATCTGTTGTCATCTGTTTCGGAAATGTGAAGTCATGTGTCACTCTCGTTTGGACGCGTTATTTGCTTAGAGTGATGTGTATGTTTGTTTAAATTTAGTGTATGGAAGGCTTAATAAGGTTTGAAAAAAAGGGGGAGGGTGAAAAGTAACAGTTGAGATTTAAACCGAAGGAGATTAAAAAAGAGATATAAAAAAGATATATATATATATCTATATATCTATATATATATATATATATATATATATATATATATATATATATTGTGCCTTCTTTGTAATTAGAGTTGTGCTCTCTTGGAATGTGGTTAAGTAAACAAATCTAAACACATTATAATGTGCTTTACCTTTGTGTCATATGCGTAAGGTTGCTGACTGCTGTATAAAGATCGGCTTTCGAATCTCAACTTGAATAACTATTCATATCTAGCCACATTGAAGAGTTTCGATATAGAGATAGAACTGCTTACAATTGAATAGATTTGCCTCTTGATCATACGTTGAGCTATCTTTCCACTTAATATAATGTTTTACTATTTGTAATTAAAACTGTAAGCAAATACGAAACCGTAACCTCTCTTATGTTTGCAGTGAATGGTTTCGGCGAGAGGTTGCTTATCCTGTAAAAGTGGCCGTTTTTTTCAAATGTTTGTATTAAACGTACACAGTGCTTATCCATGCCGATAAGTCATGATACTGCGAAACAGCTGGCAATACATGTATATATATATATATATATATATATATATTTATACATACATACATTTATATATATACATACATTTATATATATACATATATATATATATATATATATATATATATATATATATATATATATATATATATATATATATATATATATGTATTGTGTGCTGTCTATTCTCCCCTGCGAGCAATGAAGACTTTCAATTAGATGACAAGATAATGAATCGTGTATATATCACGGCCAATAGACGAAACCTACTGTTTTGAATTCATTACTTAAAAGCGTCCAACCGTCTCTGTGATTTTTATGTATGTTTTCGGCTCTCCGATCATTGATGCGTGTCGATGAAGCTTTCAGCTTCGGTTTTCTGATTAGTCAATTAACTAATTAATTCATTCTCCACTCGACCAACTCGACATCTGTCGATAGGCGGTCTACCTATTCAGTGATGAACGATAGAACTGAACATCACTTACATATAAGTAATATAACGTTTTCATCGACTATATCATGATTTCACACATCTCTCAGTGCTTTTAGAGAAGTGTTTGACTAGAAGAGGAGGTAATTGTAAAGCTATCATTGAGATTTCGATATTTTGAATTTTATTGCAATGGCGATGTGATTTCTAAAATTTAAAGTTCGTCATAATTCTCAATGTATCCTCCTTTAATAATTTACATTACGTTCACCGATTGTGTTTGCTATTATTCTGTGTCACTAGTTACCTCAACCATCACTTAAACAATAATAAAGTTATACGTCTTTAAACTGTTAACGTTCTAATCTTTACTCTCTCTACGTTGATCACTATCCATTGATAACAATAGAAACTAACACAAGATAATGCTTCCCGTTTTGCAATTGGATTCTGCATACATAATTAGAAGATACTTCGAAAAAACATGTGAAGCAACTATATGCCGAGCTAAACTCAGTAAACATTAATTCTCAAATATATTTGGCCATGTTTTTAATCACTTCCCTCTAATGTTCTGGCTTCCTTTTTGTATGTTTATTTATCTCACAGATTGCATTTGAAAACACCTTCAGCGATCTAGTAATTCCAAATTAAATATTAAACTCAAATTTATTTAAATATGAACTCTAAAGTATAATTATATTTACCATAGCAATAGAATAGGTCATTCGTTTAAAATTGCTATTTACTGGTTCTCTTTTGAAAAGCATTTTATGTTTAAAATTTATTTAACTGTAATCCTTCGATATAGGAGTTGAATCACTAAACGCGCAAATAGGATGGACGCATAACAATATCAGTTTGTGTTTATTTTTGCGTTTTCCAAATATATCTTAGTTATTGTTTTAAAGAACACTTCTAAAGGATAATTGTTCCCATCTAATCGGATTATGATTTCTTTCCAAATAAACTATTAATTAAAACATCACTTTGTTGGGTTATTTGGACAAATGCCTTCCAAGTCGCTCGGAAGCATCATAGAGTCAAGTACGAACAATCGGTTAATATTTTAGTTTTTCTCCCATTTCTCTTCTCTGGCTTTCTCTCGCCACTCTCTTCTTCTTATCTTACTTCATCTCTCGCTTTTCCTCTCTTTATTTTCGCTCTTTCGCACTCTCTCTTTCTTTCTATCGCCCTTTTTTATTCCACTTTCTCTTGCCTCCCTGTATCTATCTTTCTCCTTTATTTGCTCTTTATTTCTATCCATACCTTTCTTCGTTCTACCTTCTCTCATTCTCTATCATTCTTTTTTCTCAATTCTCTCTCTCTCTTTCTCTATCACGCTCATCTTTTCTTTACCTCTGTTTCTCCCTGTCTCTCTTTCTCTCTCCCCATCTGTCTGTCTCGCATATGTCTCTCAGTAGAAAATAAGACACGTAATGCTTACCTGTCAGAGGTAATCCCATCAAGAGGGTAGATTGCTAATTGCCCGTTAATCAGCGCCAGATGTTGTTTGTTTTCCTTGTTCCGAGTGCCAGGTTAAAACCGGACCCTCTACACTAAAACTGCTTAGCTAGACACCACTTAACCTTTAGTCGGCTTAGAAGTAATTAAAAATTCACCTTTCCGATACTTTCTCCTCGTACGAGCAAAAACGGTTTTCCACAATGACTTATATGACCCAATATTTAATCAGCTCTCACTTCAAAATGAAAGTAGTTTTATATTTATAAACTATTTTTACTATTATGTTTGGTTTTCCATCACGTGTATTTGGATAACTTCTAAAGTTGAACTTTAACTTCCAAACAAAACAGACTTATACTCCAATGAAAAACTGCGCAATAATTTTACCTGATGCAGCGTGAAGAAGAAACAATGATAGTTACGTTTGCTTTTGATGTTTGTTTTGCTGTAGAGACAACCCCACCATTTTTTATTACGTCTCCTTAGTATTAAATAATGAAATGTAAGCAAACTTATTCTGACGTGTATTATCGCTGTTCAAATTTGACAACCGCACAATCCCATTTTCTCTTCATCGATCTGTACATCTTTCTGTTTATCTCTCTCTGTTTCTCTTTTAATCTCTCTCTCTTCTCTCTCTAATATATATATATATATATATATATATATATATATATATATATATATATATATATAAGTAAGATAAGTAAGAAACTAAAAGTAAAACTTTTAGTAGAAATAACCTATAGTGAAATGGTAAAAGCTCAATATACGAGATAGAGCAATTATAAAGTTAAATAGACGAAGAGTCATAAACATGCACGAATGTCCAAATTTATTTCAAACTTCAAATGTTCAAAACAGGGTATATTCAGTAATAAAATTATGTGTATTGTTCTTTCCTTAAGCCAAGGCGTTTCAAAGATCGAGATCTTATCATCAGAGGAATTATACAGATAGATAAGTTGGCAACAGAAAAGCCAAAGTTCAACATTTGAAAAAATATGAACAAATATTTAGAAAAAGATGGGTGAGAAAAAAAAGTTCGAGTAAAAAGATATTGGGTTTGTCCGGATGGTAAATTTTCCGCCGATAAGGTGTCAAATGGAAGAGGGTTTCAATGGAGAAGAAACAGTTTCGTAGAGACATCATGGGTAGGCGTTCAAAAAACAATTAAATCCAATGGTGAAAATTGAGTTCAAATTCGCAGATAGAGCGTACTTAAACGGAATTAAAATGAAGATATCTGGCCATTTAGAGAAAGCTTGAAAGGCCGAAGGGAATTCCAAGTGAAACGAAGCGATGGAGGATTGAAGTGGTTCTGAAAGAAGCCCTAAGTTAAAATCAAGGTCAAATTAGGAGGTGGGAAATAAAGATTAAGTTGGAGCTAATGGTGGGAGGGTTAAATGAACAGAGCATGACAGCTGATGGAAAAGGGGATGAGGTGGTGGTGGGAGGGAGTTCTGGTGATATAGTTATTTTGGCATATGCTACGTCCTGTCAATAGGGAATGGGTCGATTTAGGTCAATTGAGAGTAAAATTATTATTTAGAAAGGAATAAAAAAATGGGGTCGTAATTTAAAGACGGATTTTAGGAGAAAGGCAATGATAATTTAGAAATTGAAGTAAAAAGTCGTGTCCGGTGAGAGAGGTGAGGGTTTTCTAGAGAATGGGAC
>OY744520.1:26722072-26787072 GCA_963556195.1 Sepiola atlantica | reverse complement strand
ACTACACATCCAAATATTAGAGGATAGTTTCATGACAACAGAAATATAAACCTCCATTCCCTTCACCAAAAATGGTGTAATGTCTGCACTGGTGCTATCACGACAACAGAAAGGATACGGCATTAATCTCCCGTCGGAATTGAACATTGGAAATATAGTACAATAATGAAATAAAAAGAATAATTAGTATAGTTTCGTTTTCAAACAGAACCAGACCATCATTAGTAATAGATTATATAGAAGTATTATGATTCCTTACTATTCTTACATGAAACTAAATAGACACATGTTATTGCCATCTGATTTACATTCGTGTTTTAGTGTGTAAATTATATAACCACGATGGAAAAAAGGTTATTCTTGCTCTATATTCCTACAGAAATATTATACAAATATGATGGTGTTTTTGAATCAACATAGAGTGAGAAGGCGAGAGGAATACATAAATAGCAAACAGAAGAATCGATGAGTTGTTCGCTTACTTATAAATTGCGCTTAATTAGAACAACTTGAACATAATTTATCTCACACATAACTCAACCCCAGCAATAAAGTATATATAAGCATGTATTTTAAGCATAACACTAGACGTAACCGTGACCCATAACCACTACTACTATTTATAGTGTTTTACTTTCATTAGCAAATTCATAAGTTTGACAGATATGGAAATACATACTTTTGGATAACAAAAAATAATGTGTCCCTTAACTGTTACCCTTATTATTATCATTATTAGTATCAGTATTATTATTATTAGTAGTAGTAGTAGTAGTAGTAGTAGTCGTAGAAGTAATAGTAGAGTAATAGTAGTAGTAGTGTTACATACCCCTTAAAAAGGGCGTGCCACCAAAGGGGGATTTGTTACATAGTCACTACTGCTGCCTGGACCGCGGCAGTTCTCTTACACCAGTCAAACAACTGGTTACGGTCCCAAAAAGGCATTTGTTACATAACGCTTGTTAATTAAATCTTCTCTGAACCGAAAACAATACGAAAGTTTATGAGAAGATACTTAAGCAGTTTCAATCTTTTTTTACCACTTTCCGTAAGGCACTTTCAAGCGACATTTTCATAGGGCGGTTTTAAGCCTCTAAACTGTCAACCTATTACACATTAATTCACGTTAAAACAACTGTTCTTTAAACATTTCAAATTACGGATTTTTAAACATCGTTCGTTTTTTAAATTCTTACTCATTAAACACAGTTCATTCAACATTGTTCGTTAGGCATAACTTTTCGATTTTTAGTTCTTTCTGTTTTACAGGTTAGCACCCAAACTGTTATGCACAAAAAAGTTACCTTACATTTTCTCTCGTCGTCTGGTCGTGATCGCCGTTTGTACCGTGGGTTCGTGGCGTCTCCTAGGCTGTGATCGGTGTTGATGATATTCGATCTGTGCATAATTTTTTTACGACAGGCAGAAGAGAAACGCGGAGACGATTTTCCTGAAGAGAGATTCAATCTTGTATTCGTGCGTTGCGAAAAGGGTTTTGTTTCCATTCATTCCTTCGATCCTCATTCGTTCTTCTCGCTGGGGGATGCGACGATAATTGCTACTGGATCTCCCAGAGATCCAGCTATCATGACGAGCGATTACATTCTCGATTTCGCGCTCCCACTTCCTGAACACTTAAGATAGGTCGACCGTCCCGCTTGCTGCAAAACTAGTGACTGATTTTCAAACCTAAATTTCTCATAAGGGAGGAGTGCCGTCACAGATGTTTACGTGGGACAGACATGCAAAACATTTTCGTTCAATTATGTTTTCTGACCTTTTTTGACTCGATGGTGTCTGTGCCGGTGTCGACTTTTGAAATCTTGTTATAGTTTTGCAAAACACGAGTGATTCATAACGGTTCCATTCGGTGCGTGTCAGCGTGACCTGCACCGAACTCGACAAAGTTCACCCCTTCTCATAATAAAAACTAGTGGACCTACACACTTCCAGGCACACGGGGCCCCTCATAATATAACAGTAGTAGTAGTATTTTAAAACATTATTAGTTTTTATTTTTATTTATGTAAATTTCATTACGTATGAAAATTAGATAGCCAACCTCGAAAATGGGAGCCCCTCTCTCTTGCTCAAAATGGCCACAGATGCATTAAACATATAATAGAGTTGTTGAATGTGACGGAGTGACGGAGGGAGATAAATACATCAATAGCTATGAGAGAGATGAGTGACTTGTACAGCTAATTAGAAAAAAATAAATAGATTTTTCTTCAAATATAACAGTCCCTGTACAAAGGTACAGTTTCGCATGTAGTTTGTGTGAATAACTTATATAAGTAAATAATTCAGAGAAAAAAAGAAAACAAACGTTTATTAACTCACATTACGTATGATATATTATATATATGCATACATATATATATATATGTATATATATATATATATATATATATATAAATGTATATTGCCCTAATTAACCGTAATTTTTGAAATTACTCACCAACCTTTTATATAATGTCCGTCTTTATCTCACCCTCTCTCATTGTATTTTCTTAAGCATTACACTTATGTATAGAAAACCTATAACCTTCGCGTATGCCAGTTCATCTTATTTTTATAATAAACAGTCATAGTTAATAAATAATAGTTGATTTTGTAATACAACGTAATTGAGCTTATAATTGGACATTTCGCGAATACGGTAAGCAGTATACAATGTAATATATACATGCCTTATGAAAACCTACAAATATATATATATATATATATATATATATATATATATATATATATATATATATATATAAGTTTAGGACATATATAAAGAATATATATGAAATACAAACAAACATTATAAAACCAAATTAAATATAAAATGCTTTATTTTTTGTTAAACTGTAAAAGTGTTAAGTGACTATATCCGAATATTTGGAAATAATAAACATTTTAAAAGTAAAACACAAAGTGTGTATATCATTAACCGGGCATATTTCTACAGAATAGTTAGTTAAGTGTGATATATAACATATTACTAGATGATTCTTGACCAGTTTTACGAAAATTAGCGAGATTTCAGGAATAATTGTTCAACGTTGATTCATTGTACATTACTGTATACATTTTGTATTTTCCTTTTTTTATTTATATCATTTATTTATACATGTTATTTTTCTGTCCTTCAATTTCACCATTGTTGTTACTACTAGCCCAACGCTACTCCTCCAACAGATCACATACCTTCTCATCTCGCCGCTCTCATTTAATAATGCGTAGAATGACAGATAGAAAACAGCCGATGAATTTCTTGTCGATCATTTAGAAGTTATCATCGATAATTTACAATCGTGATTGTAATTGTAAAGTGGAGAGACTGCTAAGTAGATTTGTTTTAGTGAGTGGTCTCATGGTGTTTCCTGCAACTATCTTAAATTGCCGTTTTTATTTGTACCCAACTTATCTTATAGAGAGCGACGCTCCTTGCGGCGCTCCTTGCGAGAGCTCTAAATATTTGTAAAAATCTTGATTGCTCACAGGCAACTGCCCCCGTTACGTTACCCACGTGATAACTTCCTATGTTATGTATCATTATACAACACTTGTAGAATGTATTTGCTATTGAAAATATTGTTTGTCATATATAAGCTGTAAATTTGTTAAAATAAATATAAAAAAAGAAAAATAAACAATTGAAGGCATTTATAAAAAATATTACTTTGGATTGATTTCTGCATTGTCAGTAGAATGCACCAATGTAATATATGTTCTGGCTCTCGTAATACAACTTAATTGAGCTTATAATTGGACATTTCGCGAATACGGTAAGCAGTATTAAATGTAATATATACATATCTTATAAAAACCATCATATATATATATATATATATATATATATATATATATATATATATATATAAATTTAGGACATATATAAATAATATATATGAAACACAAACAACATAATAAAACAAAATTGAATATAAAATGCTTCATTTTTTGTTAAACTGTAAAAGTATTAAGTGATTATATCCGAATATTTGGAAATAATAAACATGTTATTAAAGACTATATAGAAAAAAATGTTTCAAATTATTATTTTGAAAAGTTTTAAAAAGTGTGAAAATCATGTATTTTCTCGTCAGGCCGATATCGGCGGTTTTACTGATTTCTTTATCATGCAGTTTTCATATTTTATTTGTCAAAGTATTCTACTTGTTAAAAAATAATTTTGGTATGTTACCAAAGAGAAAAAGATGTATTCAAAAAGGTATTTTCAACAGTTTAACATGCACCGGATACTTTTGTATAGACACAACATTGTATAAACATATCGTTATTTTTTTCAAGTAAGCCTGTCCTGCTCGAGGTTATCAATATCACTAATTACCTCTGAAAAGTCAAGAATACATCACATCCCCAGTTGTAATGTAAATAATAATACAATTTATCTTTCGGCAATCATTCAGAAACTTAATGATATTTTAATTCCCTCATGTATTTGTAACCGATCTCTGTGATATCTTATATTGAAACAATATTTACTAGATCGTATATAATCCATTTTGCGTTGTTCATAAATATATTTTTTTTTAAATCAGAAATGATGCGAATTGTTTGTAATAAATAGTATGTATTTTTCCTTACATATAAATTAACACAATGACATTTAAAATTCAACAATTTAATTTTTAACAATATGTTTAAATATTTTTAATTTGTTAAAAAATAATAATTCAACACACATCCATTCGTGTATTCTTTATATATCTATGTAGCATTAAATAAGGAGAGCAAATTGGATGAAAAGGATCAAGCGATATGTGATGTAAAAATGTAATATTCTTTATATATGTATGTAGCATTAAATAAGGAGAGCAATTTGGATGAAAAGGATCAAGCGATATGTGATGTAAAAATGTAATATTCTTTATATATGTATGTAGCATTAAATTAGGAGAGCAAATTGGATGAAAAGGATCAAGCGATATGTGATATAAAAATTTAATATTTTATTGCACCAAATCCTACACCGTAAATATTCGCAAGACGACATGATTTGTAAGGTGCATAGATCTATGATACAGACAGCAGAAACGTATTTAAAGAAAATTTGAAATACAAAATTGGATGCCATTTGATTCATTCATTAATTAAAATAAAATGCCACATACATAAATGTGCAATACTTTGGTACTTTGCTTTACGTGTTCAAGTTCGGCCAAAATATTTGTTGTGCACAAGGGTAAAGGTTAAGCTGATCGTGCTTTAATATTGCCAGAATTGCAAAGCACTTTTTCAAATATTAGTAGCTTCATTAACTCGTAGAAATAATTTTTAGAATATATATATATTTGAGTGGATCTGGCCTCATGTATGAACAGGATATATCATGAACAAAAAAGGTCACGATGAGGTTATGGGGTCGACTCTGTAGGAACTTCATAAGAATAGGACACGATAGCAATTTGGCATCGATTTGAAAATATTAAACTAAGAGAATAGAAACCACCCACGGAAACTGTTCGACTACCTACAATATGATTGCTACACTTTGCAAAATTATTGCCTCTTTTGAATGGGGGTTCATGTTGAAAAATACAACCACATGAATTATTGAAAATATCTTTTCACATTCGAGATTTCTGCTGTGATTATGACCCATTTGAGATTTTTCAAATTGTATGTTTATACCAGATGGTGGGCCCCATGATTAGTCAGTTTTAAATGTCCATATATTAACAGCTGACAATCTCAAGTAGTTTATTGGGTGTGGTTTAAATGATATCTATCTATATTCCAGCAGAGGGGCAGAGGAAAGTCAATTAAGTTTCTGTGTTTTTACAGAGACAAATGAACTATCGGACCCTATTATAATTGATTCTATTCGGTTGGAGGATAACATTTTCTTGTTTTGAAGGCCTCTTGTTTGTACTTAAACTAAACAAGTATTATTTTACGCCTCTTAAAATAAACCTGTGTTACTTCGTTTAAACCGGAGTTTTAGTTCTGTATGGAGACAGTATCTTTCTGTTACAGCAATGAGCGAGACCACACGATTTACATGTACGCGATAACCTTTCACACATATTTGAACAAAATGAGATTGTTTGATCAGCATAGGAATTGCTAAATATTATGGTGTCGGTAAGATTAAAAAATCCAATTTATCCATTTTCAAATGAATTGTTAAAAATTACATTATGGCGACCCTTTTATTTAAACAGTTCAATTTTAAATAAATACATTTCAGAACTAGAAAATATATGCTCCCTCCGGTCGCATTCTTTTGTTGCGCTGGGAGGATGATATCATAATACATTGAACACCAAAGGAGCAAGTGCTAATCCTCAAAAGAGGGTGTAATGCCTAGTAGGATGGTATCACGAGAACAGTACAGATACTACAATACCCCTTCTAAAATAGAGAAGGTAATTCCATGGGAGGATTTCCCCATGAAAGCAGAAGGTCATGCCTTAGAATATAGTATCATGACAACAGAAAAGATACTACGTGAACATTTGCCCCCAACCCCCAAAAATAAAGTAGTCTCCGTGGAGATGGTCTCATGACAAAAGAACAAATACTACATTAACCCTCTTTCACAGGAGGATGTAAGACCTGGGAAGATTAAAAAAGAATAAGTAATTCCTGGGAGGACTGTCTAATGACAACAGAACAGAACCAATACTACACTAACCTATTTCCATTAAAAGATAATACAATAATAGATTAAATCAGTTTTTAGGGGGGGGGGTCATTCATTTATGAATGTCGATTTATAAACACATATTTTTATATTTTCTTGGTCTCTTTCCTAAGATCCCACTCCCCATTTTAATTCAATGAATTTCTGTAAATAAATGTATTTCTGAAAAACAAAATATTTTTCAACAATTTGAATATATTTTTAGTAGAATGCCCGCCAAGAGTAAATGTGGTATTGTGGTGACTGAGATGATTCTAGTTAAGAGTAAGATAGACATGTTATAACTGTTGACTAAAGATGACCAACGACTCATTTTCTCCAGACTTTTTATCACCTTGTCCCTAATTTGTTCGTAATTTAATTTGTGTGCATTTTGTGCAAATAAATAATTCAAACTGTAGTATCTGTCTCATCATCTCATTTACTCTTTTACTATCGACGAAACTATTGATTCAAACAATAATAAAAAAAACAATAACATGGAAATACGGCGTCGTTAAGAGGAGAGAGAGAAAAAGGAGAGAGAGAGAGAAATGAGATTAGTTTATTTTCTTAGGTTAAACTTATCTCGCGTTTTTTAAAAAACTTTACTCGGGTATTTCTTCTTTTAGTAAGATGTAACTCACATATGTGTTTATTTTTCTTGGGAGTGAGGGTGTAAGTTTCACTTCGATAAGTTGTGTTCGGTTCGTACAGTAAGATTTACCTCGCGTGTGACAAAAGTAGGAAATCAATTGTTGTTAATCAAAATAAATTACTACTCCCCGGGGCAATACAGGATAGCCCTGCTAGTTTAACATAATAAACTTTTCAAACACAAAACTTTAACATTTCTGTAATTTCGAAACATTTATTTACTTTTTAAATATGACCTAAAGAAAAGAAAACTGAATTTTTAAACATCGAGTCGGTCGCTTTTTCTTGAGAGCGACTGATGTTTGAAACACTTAAACGATGGTAGAAAACGTTTGAACACAAATGCTAAATATGTGTCCAGAAAATAAAACAATATTGCGAAACAAACATTTTTTATATTCAAATTTAAAAAAATCAGTGACTTGACAAACAATACCAAATAATATTTAATTAATAAAATTAATTAAAAAAAAACAAATATGCAAATTAGTTAAGCTTGCGAATCTGATATCACAACTATATAAACGGTATATAAAAAGATGGTGGCCATACGAAATAAGGTGAATAAATTGGAACTAGACCGTTTTAACCGAGAAATGAGCTCAACTTTCGAATTTATTTATTTCGATGTAACAATACTTTTATTGATTTGAAAAATATTTAGCTGAGAATTATTTCACGGTATATAATATCTATTGTTTTACAACTACTTTAATTAACACAGTTTCAAATGACGAAATAGGGGAAGTACTTATTAGTTTCATTTATTTAAAGAATATTTAGCTAGAAATGACAATTATTCTTACGGAAGAGAGAATACACTTTCTTTATAGTATTGACCTGACATGAATTATTTAAGAATGAAATATTATTATTAACAGCCAAGTAAACAGATGTATGTATAAGGCACCATGTAATTTCCAGGGCGTCACGCTCGTATTTTATGATACGGCTAAGAACTGTACACAATGTAAGAGTGTATTAATACTGAGAAAATTCACTTTTCATTAAAAAGTAAAACATAGAGTGTGCGTATCATTAACCGGGCATAATTCTTCTGAATAGTTAGTGAAGTGTTATATATAATATATTACTAGATGATCCTTGACCAGTTTAACGAAAATTAACGAGATTTCACGAATAATTGTTCAACGTTGAGTCATTGTGCATTACTGTATATATTTTGTATTTTCCTTTTCTTTTTTATTCATATCATTTACTTATATATGTTATTTTTCTGTCTTTCAATTTCACCATTGTTGTTACTACTAGCCCAAGCCTACTCCTTCAACAGATCACATCCCTTCTCATCCAGCCGCTCTCATTTAATAATGCGCAGAGACAGATAGAAAACAGCCGATACATTTCTTGTCTATCATTTAGAAGTTATTATCGATAGTTTACAATCGTGATTGTAATTGTAAAGAGGAGAGACTGTTAAGTGGCCCTGTTTTGGCGAGAGCTCTAAATACTCGTAAAAATCTCGATTGTCCAGAAGCAACTGCCCCCGTTACGTTACCCACGTGATAGCTTCCTATTTTATTAATCATTATAAAACACTTGTAAAATGTGTTTGCTATTAAAGTCGAAGGATCTAAGTTAGTGACACGATTGGACATTACAATAAGCATGAGGTTTGGCCTCTTCATCTTGCGGTAATAAGGATGTTACCTATTTACACCAGAAGATAATTATCTTAGGCTTTGACAAAATAAGCATCGGCATATTCAATATAATTCAACCGATAATAATTCCACCGGGCATATAGTACTTTTTAGTTGATGTAAAGAGAAGAGACTGCATAGTAAGTCTGTTGTTGTTTCTCGTGTGAATTTCATAAAGTACACGATTACATATGGTATCAGACTCCACTCTACTCGACAACTTTCCCGGCACCTTTTACCCTATTTTTACTGTGCATATCACTTATATAAATCATTGAATGCATGTTTAACCGTCCTCGGTATGACACTAGACTACATCCAGTAGATAGCTCAGAATTTCTGAAAATTATGGGAATGTTTACTTACCTCTTCCGTTGTCATTATTCCCAGGTCTATTCTGATGGGATTTTTATAAACATTCCTTACATAATTTTAATTCTAGAACATGTCTACAAAATCATGTGTAATATTCATGGTTAAAATTGAATATATGATTTTTAGACTATTTGTTTTGAAAATGTTCGCCTACAAGAAATAATCTACAAACTTTTTATACACATAATATACATTCAGACCATGGCGAAATATTTGAGGGTTCAAGAACTTAGTACGTATTACAGTTTACACAAATTACTCTATTTGGCATTAAATAAGTTTTAAAATATTGATATGCAGTGAAATATACAACTAACCAGATAACTGTCAGAGAAGCAAGAAAATCATTTGAATATATTTTATTGTTATTGGGTACATAGATAACAAAGAAAAATGGTAACTAAACAAAAACTGATATGAAAACGTAACCTTACAATGACATACTAGTTTTACGATTCACAAAGCGAAATCTTTTGAATTTCAATAAATATCGAACATCTCGTATTTCGCAAGTATTTTTAAAAGTTTTATTTTTAAAGTGAAGTTTAACTAATCGATAGTATCATTCGAAATTATGTTATTTTGACGGCGTTTTAGGCAATACACCATTATGTGCTCACGCTTGTTTACGATCGATAACTCTTCTAAATGATCGACAGTAAATTTAGACATACATCTCCACACATAGCAGCTACTTGCTTACTTATGCATCCACTCAAATAATTAACTTTTACTCGTCGTCAGTTTCATAACAATGTAATTTGTTAAAAGTATTTCATAATTCCTCTTTTGAGACTTTCGACCAATCAGAATTTGATTTCACAACGATCGATCATTCGTCAATGTCTCAACCAATAAAATATCCTGTAGGAAACATCATGAAAATTGCGAAAGTATTTGTTAAAACAAACACATTATTAAATTGACAGTTTTAGTGATATTCCAACACCAATATTACACATTACAACGAATGTAAGATTACATTGATGCCTAACAATGCACCGTAATCATAAAAGCGAATTACAGTATTTGTAGATACGTCTTGGAAATTATATTCTGTCTGGCAGTCACTCGGTCTGTCACGCTCAATGTTTTTTTTCTTAATAACACATATCTCCGACATTTGTGAAATTAAAAGAATATATCTTAAACATACATTTAAAAATAATCCCCGAATTCCAAATTCTGCGTAGTATTTTAAAGAGTTATTTAGGAAAATAATATGATCACTAACGCCCATTATGAAAATCACATCATTTCAAGTGTGCATTGAATTTGATCCATAGTCAATAGACACAAATTAATCAAGATTCGCTGAATTTAGAGTTGTCTTAAGACTCAGTAAGCTTAAGCCTTAAGTTGTTTACATATTTTATGATCAAAAGTAGAATAAGGATTTTAGAACCAAGGTTAATTATTATTAAAACTTTGAAAAAAATCTTTATAGGGGACATTAACATTATGCTAACCTGTTCTTGTCGATAAATTAATTGTACCTATCCTGGGACTGTCAATCTTCTAAGTTGTTATAATCCAACCTATAAAAATGTAAGCGTGCATGTAATACATTTTACTTGCGGATCTAAAATGGAGAGACAATTAAGTAGTTGTATACATGATGTTTCTGATATCGATTCTAAAATGTTATAATGTGTTCGCTGCCACTCAACACGACAGCTCGAAATTGTTATTTCTTTGAACGCTTTACTTTATTTTCTTTCTACCTAGCATCTAACAATCCTATCAATTACTGAGGTTCTTTTTTATCACTAACTGTCCTAAATATGACACAAACCTTCTGACCTGAACTGCTAGTAAATGTTAGGGTGATCTATTTTGCTTACATTGGATATAGTATTTGTTGATTATTTACGAAATATACGGCCATTACAAATTAATCCGCATATATTTATACACACAATATACAGCTCGATCAAGAATAAATAGTTGAAGCTTCTAAGAAATTTGAAAAAAAAATAAACTTGAAGCTTTTTTTTGTTATTTATTTTAAACAAAAGAATGTATTGGGTCTGTCAAATGGTAAATAGCATTTTCTTTGGTTTGCCCAGCTTACGTTTCAATAGCCGTTTCGTCCGTCCGCAAAAATTATATAAATGATTTTAATCTGCTGATTAAATTTCTGGATCTGAAGGAAAATATATTTTTTGGGAAATTTTTCTTTGTTTGAATCTTGCACCTGATTCGTCGTAATAGTTGTGTTTAGACAACGACACAAACATTATGTTGTTCCTGTTATCTCCAAATACATAGCTGCTATCTGCATTCGAGTGAATTGAAGACCACGAGCGACATAGAATATATAAAGTAATTATGAATTTACTCAATTCAATGAAACTAGTTGACAAGTTAGTTACATCATAAACTTCTAACACGTATCTTCATCATTTCTCCAGTTGTGACTACGAGCGATACTCCATCCAGTCACTTATAGGTTAGTATTCTGTCATCCTTTGACCTCTTTGCATTAAACTATTTATTTTTTAAAAGAGTCAACATTTATCTAGGCCAAAAGGACACTCGGGGATAAGGGTTTATTAATTTGTCCAGTGAACGGTGAGACAACACCTTGATAATTAGTAAGGATGATTGAAATTGATCTGAGTTAATTATTTGATAAGACGGCTCAACAAAAAATTGTTCACATTGCACTTGAAAGCGATTATTTTGCAGTCAGCTGGGACGCAGTCCATCGGTATTGTGTTCCACATACGAGTAGTTCTAAAAAATAAATTCTGCTCATGATTTTATAATATTACGCACACTTACTTTTAGCAGTGTTCTTCTAAAATTCATAATGATCAGTGTATCAATTTACGAGTTTATCGTTTTCATTAAAATATTTTGCTTGCTCGTCCGTCGAAGTCGACGATGACCAAGGTATCAATCAGTTTGGCGTCGGGGGTCGGTGGGTCCTGAGATGGCTGATGAGGCCAATCCGAGCTCGGCAGACTCTTTCACACTCCGGACACGTGAAGGCGGCATCGACAGGCTGTGGACCGGCAGCTCTCTCCTTTCGCCTCCTGCGCTTCTGCCGGTCGTGGATCATGCGTTGATCCTCTGCCCTATCGGCTCCCAGGCTGACGGCACAGCGCCAAGCAGAGCGTTCTGCAGCGCGACTCTCCCAAGACTGGGGGTTGATGTCAAAGTCCTTGAGGGAGGTTCGCAGGCAGTCTTTATATCGTTTCTTTTGGCCTCCTGCAGTCCGCTCTCCCTGGCTGAGTTCCCCATAAAAGAGTTGTTTGGGGATTCGGCCGTCAGGCATGCGGTAGACATGGCCTGCCCACCGAAGCTGGGTTTTGTGGACTATGGTGGTGATGGTATGGAGCCCCGCGCGCTCCAAGACTTCTGTGTCAGGAATTCTGTCTTGCAAGCGGATGTTGAGAATATTACGGAGGCATCTGAGGTGGAAGCCATTCAGCTGTTTTTCATGTCTTTTATAAAGCGTCCAAGTTTCACAGCCGTAGAGTAGGGCTGTTAGGACGATTGCTCGGTATACTTTGATTTTGGTTGCGAGTGCAATACCTCTTCTCCTCCACACATTGTCTCTAAGTCTTCCAAATGCACTGCTCGCTGTGGAGGTCCTATGGTTAACTTCAATGTCAATGTTGGCGGTACGGGAGAGGGTGCTGCCAAGGTAGGTGAATTGCTCCACAGCATAAATCTTCTGCCCTTTGACAGTGATGTCGGGTTCGTGGTATGCATCTCCTGGGGCGGGTTGGTACATAACTTCTGTCTTCTTTGTACTAATAGTAAGACCAAAATTGTCACAACTGTTGGAGAATCCGTCCATTAGATGTTGCATCTCTGTCTCATTTGGGGCGTTAAGGGCGCAGTCATCAGCAAAGAGAAGGTCTCTGATGATGGTTTCCCTCACTCTCGTGACTGCCTGCATTCGCCTGATGTTAAACAATTTTCCGTCACATCTGTACTTGATGTTAATGCCAGAGTGACTGTCTTTGAAAGCGTCCTGGAGCACGGCAGAGAAAACCATGCTAAAAAGCGTTGGGGCTAAGACACAGCCCTGCTTGACTCCGTTGGTCACAGGGAAGGGCTCTGAGGGGTCGCCGTCATCCAGGACGTGAGCGGTCATGCCCTCGTGGAACTGCCTGACGATGGCTATGAACCTGTCTGGACAACCAAATTTTCCCATGATCCGCCAGAGGCCATTTCGGCTGACAGTGTCGAAGGCCTTGGTCAAATCGACGAATGTGGTGTAGAGGCCCCGGTGCTGCTCGACACATTTCTCCTGCAGTTGGCGTGCAGCAAAGATCATATCAGTCGTTCCACGGCCCGCTCAGAATCCACACTGGCTCTCGGGAAGACGACCATCTTCAAGGTGTACCAGCAGGCGATTAAGAAGGACGCGGGCCAGGATCTTCCCGGCGATAGATAGAAGGGATATCCCGCGGTGGTTGTCACAAGACTGACGATTTCCTTTGCGTTTATAAATGTGAACAATAGTGGCATCACGAAAATCTTGGGGTAGTTCTTCACTCTCCCACATGGATTGGAAGAGTTCTGTCAGTCTTTCCAGCAGTGTAGGTCCACCAGATTTGTATATTTCTGCTGGAATTAAATCGGGGCCAGGGGCCTTCCCAGAGGAAAGTTGCTTGATGGCTTTGCTTACTTCCTCTGACGAGAATGGGATGTCGAGCTCCTCGTTGATAGGCTCCTGGCGTAGTCGGTCGATGGCTTCATCGTTGATGGAAGATGGCCGGTTTAGCACGTTGTTAAAGTGCTCTGCCCATCTATCAAGGATCTGCTTTTTGTCGTTTAAGAGAGTTGTTCCATCGGAGCTAAGCAGGGGAGAGGAGCTTGAGGACTGGGGACCGTAGACAGCCCTCAGCGCATCGTAAAACTTCCTCATATCATGGTTATCGGCATGCTCCTGGATCTCATCTGCTTTGGCGCTGAGCCAGGCATCCTGCATGGAGCGGAGTCTGGCCTGCACCTTGCTGTGGGTGTTGATGAAGGCAGCTTTCTTTGCGAGGCACTTAGGGTCACTCTGGTGTGCACGGAGAAGTTGGCGTTTCTCCTCCAGGAGGGGTAGAATCTCAGAGTCATTTTCATCAAACCAGTCCTGGTGCTTCTTTTTCTTAGGTCCAATGATTTCGAGAGCGATGGTGTAGGTGGAGTCTCTGAGGCGTGCCCACTGATCTTCAATAGTGTCCGAGATGGTAAGGGGGACAGATAGCTTGTCGTTGATTGTTTCCTGTAGCTCATGGATGACATCTGGACTTTTCAGTTTCTCCACGTCGAGGCGCTTTGTGACTTTCTGGCCCTGAGGCCGCCTCTTAGTTTGGATGTAGAGGCACATTTTGGATGTGATCAGGCGGTGGTCATTAAACTATATACACATATGCACATGCATTACATTATATATATAAATATATATATATAAATATATATATATATATATATATTATATATATATATATATAGAGAGAGAGAGAGAGGGAGAGAGAGAGAGAGAGATAAAGAAAGAGAGAGATGGAGAGAGAGATTAGTAGTAGTTCTCAAAGTATATTTTTACAAGTTTTATATTTCATTTTGCAATTGTATTCTCTGTTTTATTTCTTTGCCATTTCTTTTCTAATGGATAATGCCTCGTTCTATGATATCGACTAATGTGAGTTAAAATAAAGGCGGGTCTATTCGATTCCCTTACAATATAATACAATTGGGAGATTTATGAACACTGTTCTTCTGTAATGGATAACATAACAATATATGGTGAATACATCGTTTCCAAAGACTTGTTTTGAGTATTTTGTTACGCCATTAACGGGGGAAATATAAACACAGCTATAACATACAACAGACTGAATTAAACCGTTTCTTAATGATTTTGAATGGTGTCATTGAAGTGAACAACAAGAATATATCTTCTAGAACATGTTTGCATACATTGATCCTCGATTAGTTTACTTATCCGATAGGAATCAGAAAGTACAACTGCCGACATCGGACTTATACTTCTAATGTACAGATATTGTTATAAAACGCCTCCATTTGATCTAATATAATACTAAGGGGTATCTACGCCGGAAATGGTGTCCATTACCGGTTTACTGTTTTGTAAGCAGGAGTCTAAAGACGTTTACTCGGCTAGAGATAGTGTTCAATAGGTATCTTTATTCTGCACCACCATTGTATAATAGATAATTTATCAATATTGTTTTCGCTTATTTTGACTGTTTTTAATACTGCATTTGTATTATATTCTGCACTAAAATACCGACATTTTTCAATAATTGCGAAGTTATGAAATGTAGTGTTGTGATCGAAATATATAGGCACATCAAGTTAGACACATTATGATAAATATTCTGATTTTCAGTTATACAGTAACAAACTAAATACATACTTATGTAAATAAATAATCTTTGTGTATTCACTGTTTTCACTTATTTACGAAGTAAAGTTCTTTCGTTTACCTGTTTTTCTATTTCGTAACGCGATGTATTCAGTAAATTGTGTAAATACAATTTTAATATTTTATTAACCTCCTCTCCAGAAAGTGAGACACAAGACCAGATGTGGTTTTGAAAAGCCAGCGCACCAGGACTAACGAACTCTGGCCAACAAAACATGTATGAGTTTACCTGTCGACATTCACTCGTAGATGAGCGCTAACGACATTAGCAGTAAACCAACCCTTTCTCAAAGAGAAGGTAATGTCTGGAATGGTGGATCTCCTCAAATCGAACAAAACCGTACATTAGTCCGACAACAACAAAGCCATTGTCGAATTGATTAGTACAAACACACCTCAAGGTCAAGTGTCAGGTAAGATAAATTTAATATCGAATTCCGGTCACGATTGATTGTACCATTTTCTTTTCGGGTCATAGTATTATCTGCTCGTGTGCTTTTATGTCTCATGATTATAAACTAAACATGGATAGAGTAATTCACGGGGTTTTCTTCATATGTTTTACTACTGAATTGCCCCATGATCTTTCGTGTTATTCTTACAACTAGCTGTTAGTTTCCTATCTAATAAAATCATCATTAAACATTTTGGCAAAGAAAATTCAATATTGTAGATGTATATAAGAGTATATTAGCATTTAAAATGACTGTTTTGTTTATAGATTAATTTTTAATAAATCTGCCTGATCTTAACATTTCCAATTTACCAATGTCTCAAATAATAGAAACATTTACGTTGTAGGAAATAATATGGGTACACCTTTCGAGTAAGTCGGCAATAATATTGTGTAATTGTTCAACCCGTCATCCAAAAGTATGTTTTAATGGCAAAAATATAATCGATTGTTGATAGTCGTGTTTAGTGACCCCTGATAGCATTCGTTTCTAAATGTTAACTTCATGAGCACATTATCTGTCGTAGATAATTTACTGTTGGTTAACTAGAGATGAAGTTGAAGTGCTAATTCATGACGTTGACGGCAGAATAATTTGCCTTGGACATGTTTTATTTTAACGCGAGAAGGCGCTACTCTTACGTTAGTTCAGCCTCCCATGTCTCACGTTGGTAAACTAATCAGAAACAAGGCTTTTACTGACCTATTGGCGGGAGCTTCAAACGGATCAGAGGTTATAGACGCACTACTATGTATGCATTTTACACACTAACCATTTTTCTATTAAGTCTATATTTATGGTCGCGTTAACCGATTCTCAGAAATGATAAAGAAATCAAACGACTTGTACTTTATTCGTATCTTTCGACTACTGACGTGTCACGACTATTGAGACTATGCATATAACTTCACATGTTTGTTCATTTACACACTTTTCTTTTTTCTCTATAACAACTCAAATATTCCAAATTCATAACAACTTCATGATGGGCATCATGTGTATCCATATATCCGTCAAACTTTTACTCATTATTCTGATTTGATAGTAATTACTGTACGTGGATGTCGTCAGAATAAAACGACTTAAAGCAAATGTTGCAAAACAAGATAGAGAAGTATTCATTCTATAGGTCTATTTAATAAATTAAATACTATTTGAAACTTACACGTCACACACAACGAACGGACAGAGTCTCTTATAGTATGTCTAAGACACATCTACATATGTTAATAAACACATCTGCGTAATGAACAGACCAACATTCTATTTCGAACTTTTGTATGATAGACTGAGAGAAAATGCTAGTTTACATATACAAACATACCATTTCAAACTAAAGCTTTACAGACGAAACGATGCTATTTAACTGTTGGCGAATAACTAATGTCTATTTCATTTCAAATACAATTATCAGGGATAAGTGCGTATCTAAGTAGCTGTGAAAAAATCTTACTCAAGCAAAATATAGAGAAACACGATTTAAAGGAAGATGGCTGAAGGCACTCTCTTATTTAGTTATTTACCTTTAAAGAACACTCGACAGGAAAAGAACCATACTCTTGAACTGGTTAATTAAGAAAATAATTTTCGCAGTTGTATTCAAATGTCTTATTGTTAATTAGTTTTCTAATCAAGTTATTCGAACACATTTTAAATCTAATATTTATTTCAAGTAAAATAATGTAATTCACAACCATAAGTGATTCGCCTTAAAACCCTATGAAAGTAGAGGTTTTAAAAACATCACTCTTTACGAGACAATATTGAGCACGTATTGTACACCGTGATGTCGATTATGTTGTTGTCCATAATAGTCGAAACTGTTCTCGTGATTATTTTCCTCAGATATGTACATTCGTGAACAGGCGAATTACGACAATTATCTAACATTAAACGCTAATTCATTTAATTAATTAATAGAAATATATCTCTTACACTTCGAATTACTTCCGAACGATAAGCGTCTTTATTTAGCAGCTCATTACGTTAAACGCATCTTGATTTATGCTGCAACTGAGATACAACGTCAAATCTTACCGTTTTCATCAGTTATGAGTTAAAACTTATTATGACTAATTCGAGGAAACGGGTTAATGAGATTGATCGATTTCAATCTAACGACGAATAATATTATTTAAAAATGTAAAACGATGAATAGAATGTAGAACGTTAACTTACTTATAGGGGACGGATCATGACAAGTGTTTGTTGACATTAGATTTGAAGACAACCACGTTGTAGTCTGCTAGGAAGTCGTTCCGCGGTCATGTCTTCCACAGATGGGAAGATCTTGATAAACATTCCTATAGTATGAAAAAATTAGCAAGGTGTTTGTTTTATGTGAGACAGGGTCCGTAAATCACAGAAAAGGTTATCGACAACTAGATCGGCGAGTCGATGTTGTACTCTGTCAAAGAAAGAAACGTTGAGCTTAGCGATGCCTTTACAAATGTGGCAGCATTTTATTCTTATAGAGGTAAATGATTGCAACACTCGCCCGGTACTTTCTCGAGCGTTAGAATGATCCAACCTTTCTTCTTAGAATGTAAGCAACACATTGGATATATCTCCGCAACATGTTCTATGTAAGTATTACGAGTTTAGACACACAGTCAGTTGTGGTTTTGACAAGCTAGCCTACGAGGATTAACGCACTCTAGCCAATAAAAACTGCGTGAGTATTCCTCGTCGGTAGAGGCGCCCATGGGGATTAGCAATAAACTTACTCGTTCGGAAAAAGAAGGTAAAACCATGAAGGATAGAACTTTATAAAACTAATTAGACATATTTACATTGACCGCATCCTACGCTAAATGTCATCACGTGTCATCATATCTAAACACCAAGTGCATCTGTCAACACTTATATATTAAAATGCATTTGATTCTATGACTTTAAGATTCATTCTGGTAAAATCCCAACTGCCAGTGTTTAGGCTGTGTATCAAAAACTTACCATACACAGAATGGAATTGTTTCAATGATATCGGTCGGTCGGTCGGTACAAGGTGTTGGGTTGGCTAGTTTTAAAATTACCCCATATAAGCATAAATGGACAGTATTAATCATTTTTCTATTGGCAAAAGAGTTGTCTTTGTTCAGGAGATACACTAAAGAGTAAATGGGCAGAGAGAAAGAGAGAGTTGATTGCAATTCCGGAGTCATTAAATCACCATTAGAGGGCAATTTATTCATTTTGTTATGACTCGCACTCATTGCGCACCGGCCGTCTGCGATCTACTTCAGTTTGTCCGATTATGCAAATTATGGACGTTGATTGGCTATCTCAGGTAGAAGAAGGGGAATGGATAATTTAGCCGAATAGATTGAAGATTATTTTGGTTGCTTTTCAAAAGTGTTTTTATCTATGATACGGTCACAGACATAAGAGAAAGAGATGAGGTCTGGTGCATCGATATTTCAAATACACGCTAGCATCTTTGATAATCTTAAATCATCACATATTATATACACTCGCTCACATATATATGTAAAAAACTTCGCGTGAAACACATACATAACACATATATATTTATATATATATATATATATATATATTCGTATATATATATATATATATATATATATATATATATATATATACATATATATATATATATATATATATATATATATATATATATATATATATATATATATATATATATATATATATATATGGATTTTAGCCGGGGATGAAAAGCGGGAGCCTCTGTGTAGCTTAGTTGCCATAAATATATTGTCAAAGCTTACTATGAATATATATATATATATATATATATATATATATATATATATATATATATATATATATATATATATGTATAAATATTTGTTATTTTTTATTACATATGTAAGTATACGTTTCGTCCTTTTTAATCTGGACACTTCAGCGTAGAGATATGACTATTCACTACATATACACTATATATATATATATATATATATATATATATATCATTAACGCCTCATAGTTAACGTCTAATGTAATCAATTATACTTTGACGCAACCTTATTGCCAATGCTCAATTAATTCATAAGTTCCTGTAATGGAAGTAAGCGGTCTTAACATTCCTGCATACAAGCAATGTCTAATAGTACAAACACATATAGATATGCGTGTTATGTTATGTAATTGTTATTTTCACTCGTTCCTTCTCGCACTGTATATATTTATTTCTTTTGCTGTTGGCTGCTTCTCTAACAAAGTGTGGCATTCAATATAAACGTCGTATATGCATATATAAATGCTGGTATAGATGGTATTACTCACGCTTTTAAGTATAAAAACCCCATAGCCACTATATCTCCAATGCTCCATTGAACTTGTTTGATGTTATAGTATAAAAGCGCAAATAGTTGATATATTCAGTTTCTTCATGTGTGTCTGAATATTGCTAATGACAAAATCGTTACTCAAATGGCATTAAGCAAGTAATGTTGCTTCCGTTCAACGCTTAATAATTTAATTAGAGGTACCCGCCCCCGCTAAGCTGAAAGTGTTTCTCTCTCGAATGTGTTCAGATCACAACAACTGAGCGAAGGCGCGGAGCTTTTCCGATTCAGTATGGGGAAGTACAGCTAACTGGGCATAGTGCATTTGGTCTTCGACATAATTATCGAACAATCCTGTGTACCAAATCACACGAATAATCCGGAATAACTAAGTTATTAGAAAAAAAGTGTATATATATATATATATATATATATATATATATATATATATATATATATATATGTATGTATTCGGTGTTAAATACTTGGTCGAGTCAAATCAAATACTCAAAAATGGTACTGATGCCTCCCGGCTAAACACCCACAAATATGAAATGGAGTAGTCCAGGAAGAGTGGTGTAGTATTGTGACCTTTGTAAAGAGGAGGCTTTTCTATTGGGCCTCGTTTTTCTGCTGATGTCACAGTAGTTTGTGCTAAACGTCGCTTACTAAGACTTCGAAATATCTGAAATGAACAGCTATTGTCAGGAGATTAAAGACGTTCTCTAATGGTTTATGTCGACCCATGATCAGGATCACAGTATTGAAAAGTAAATCTTAGAAAAATGGTTGTCTTGAGCACTTTACATTCTCTGTTAAATAATTGTTGTTGAAAAAAAATATAATATAATTAAGAAATGCCTGTCCCTACGTTGCACGAAGGAAATAGAGCATGATGGATTAAAATGTATCAACATCATACCTAACGCAAATAGGCCACATCAGAATGATATTCAAAATAGTTAAAATACTACATATTCCATTGATTGTTTTCAAATGTCTAAATAATAACGTTGATTTTGAAAAATGCGGTCCATAGTCCTCTCTTCCTCCCGGCCTCGTACGCGAATGTTAACAATATAAAATAAAAAAACCTGTGTGAGAAAACTTGGATCAAACCATAAACCCATTCGCTTCTATCGCTCCGACCACGACAACGAGTATACAATCTACAAAAAAATTGGTAATTTTAGGGTCCGCCAGTCACACGTTTTTGGTCTTTTCTATACAAATAAATCGATGTGTTTTTTCATTGTTATATATTATGCGTGTTAAAGCTGTAGGAATTAGAAGATATACACTTTATGGATGCGTGTCGAGTATCTTGGCGTACAGTGATTTAATGCTGTGTTCGTTCATTGCATTCTTTGAAAACCGGAATGACTATGAATGTATTCGTAATAAGTAGATATTACGTAATGCGATATTCTCATAAGTAAGCGAAATTACCAGGAGCGTCTATTAAATATGTGCGTAATGTTTATTATTATGTAGAAAATTAATGGCAGACAAAGAAGCAATAATAACTAACACGTATTTGAAAAGAAGACGTTGATTATTAATTCCTGATGTTGCGGGGGAGCGTCAGTACTTAAGTGTTGTGGGGACGTTTTTGCTACCACCTATATGGAGTATGTTAAGAAAAACGTGGAAGATGGTGGGCAAGAAGTAGTATTTAATGTTAGCTTAAGAAAAATAATAATACATTTACTAAAACACACGCGGGTGAATAAGCGTCATATAAAGGTGTGTTTAGTAGCCTGCGAAGCATGTCGTTATTTTCCTATTCTTCAAAAAGGTGCAGGAGACAAATCGTGTTAACTTGATATATTAGACAAGTTTAGGATTACAATAAAATTTCAAACATTTAACTAAATGAAACAAATTATTTTTTTATAAGTTTGACTTTTTTAATTGTATTTCTGTACTAGTATTTTTATTGTTTATCTATATCGAACTTGTCCGTTTGGATTTCATTTGTTCTATTTTAAGATTGTTCGTCTGTTTTAATTTTAAAGTAACATATTTATGTTTTTTTTTTCATTTTAAACTAATGCATCTGTCTTTTTCATTGTTAACAAACTTTGATCGTTTTTGTTCATTTTAAACTAACTTACTTAACATTTGTTTTTTATTGTGAACGATTATATTCAAAAGTATAGCTATTCAAATAGCTGCTAAATTGGAAAGACTAGTTTTGTCTAATTTGCCTAGCGGTCACTAGGCAAATTAATCCACCGTTTTAATTTGTGTTTCTTACGAGTTTCTTTTATCTTTTAATTTTCATTTGGAAAAAATAAACAAATAATAAATTCACCTCTTTATTACTAAATATTGCTACTCGGACGTAGGGTTATTGGAAGTGTTAGGGAAGGTATGTCTTTTTGTAGAAAACAAATAATAAAGTTCAACAATGTTTAATTAACATAGAATTGAAATATATTTCAAATTAAAGATTGTAATAATGCCGTATCCCATATAGAATATGGTGAAGAAACTATCCTTACAAATACGATTTAATCCGCAAAAAAATAGAAAACAAATTAAGATTTTACACAACAAAAAACGAAAAAACGAAAAAATAAGACAGAATATTAATACAGTGGATCAATATACTCTGTCAACTTTATGTAAATAAGGAAAAAAATAGTCGATAAGATCTGGCCGCCAGTTATAGAGGTAAACTCTTTAATATAAACTTTTGAATTTATTTTCATTTCTCTCGTAATTATTCACTGTTTTTTTCATTCTTATATTATTTACTTTTGCTTTTGATATGTTTGTTTATTTAACTATTTTTTGTTGGATGCATGAATTTATAATGACAGTATTTGATAGTATTCTGCTGAAAAAAAATACCTTATTTGACTTGCTTCGTAACCAACAATATTTACACAACAAATAATAGGTGTATAGTATTGTAACTTTAAAGATTTATACTCGGTATTGCTTGACTTTGCACGTTTGTATTTTAATAACTTATGTAGAGAAGAGTGTGTTCAGATTGTTCACAATCAAAATAATACACAGTCTAGTGTTGGACAACTATGAAACAACGTGATGTTTATTTACATAAACGCAGCAATGGCACACAACTTAACTATTCATTTTGAAAACTTATTTTTTATTATATTGAAAAAAGTTCAGTGTCAGTATAAATTGTCTTCCTTTCGTTTCTTTATTTAAATGCGATTTTAAATTCTTAAATCTATATCTGTAAAAGCTCTCATTCATAATCGAGCGTTTGACTGCTCGACAAACTCGCTAGTTTGCACCTACCCGTACGATGTCATTTAAGAGTTCACCAGTCTTACTTTTTTACGAAGTTAACATTAGTATGCAGCGTAAAAAAGAGCGTTCATGTCATCAATTTATTATTATTTTATATGTGTATACATAATAATCTTGAGATAGCTGCTTCTACGTTTAACGATTCTTCAGATTCGCTTCCTGTGGCGAGTGTTCTGTGCACAACAATCAAGCTGGAAGCAAACATAATTATACAAAGAAAGCTGTTCAACTGTATTATAGTGCTTTAGTGTGGATAAATAATATATGGAACTCACTATTTTTTCAATACATTATATTTATATTTTTCAATACTTGTGATAAATACTTTCTTAGTTTAAATCATAAAAATGTATGTATGATATTTATTTTATTTGTATTATTCCCTATTAATATTACAAACGTTATGGTATGCGTTGTAAATATTTATGTTGTAGAAAAAGAGTGCATTAAAAGTATATCATGAATTTGATATAATCGCAGAATTTGAAAAATAGTCGGAAATTTCACACTATAAAAATACTGATACTTTATAATTTAATACGCCAATTTTCGGGCCACTTTGGAAAATGCATTTGCAGGCGTAGTTCAATTAATTTGACAGGGATCAGTATAAAGAGCCAAGGATTTTACAACAATATATGTTATTTAAATTCGTTTTGCTTAATAAAATATGATAAATTTTGTAAAGAAAAATGAAATATGTAAAATCCTGGTGTCTGCTGGGGGTCCTATGATAGAAGAGAGTAATCCGGAAGTTATGTGAAATAAAAAGATTTCACAAATGTTTCTAGTTGTTACAAAAATACAAACATTTTAAAATTATGCACGTACTTATTTGAGAAGACGTTTCACTTACATCCAAATATGAAAAAAATATTCGAAAACCAAAGTATATAGATGTCAGAATATACTTAGTAATTCACTATCATTCACATTTCTCTCAATTTTGCATGAATATTTGTAAATTTTATTTCGATTCAAGTGAACTATAAATAAAGCCAGAAATAGCAGAACGGATGAGCATCAGCTTTCTTCTCACACGAGTATTTACTTGAATAAATTTAAATTTTGACCGGAAATGTGTTTAAAATTTGTTTATAAATAACATTCTCTTAATACTATTATAGCATTATTAATTATTTAGTGTTGCAAATACATACTGTATTCTAGTGTAATTATTAAAAAACCTCATGAAATACATTTACTAAAACACTTAATGAGAACATGAAATTAAAAATAAAATCAACAATGTGTACCTTAGGAGACCCAAGCTATGAAGTAGATTACACTATCGCATTAACGACATAAAACATGAGAAGTAAGAAAATAATAATGGTTCATCATACACTTGTAATTTATTTTTAATAGTTGAATTCTCAAAAAGCATTCTTCGAATTATATTTCTAAGATGAATAATAATTCCTAAATCATTCGAACATAAAAGAATAAACATTCATTGTCCAACAAATTTGTATCAACATTTGACGAAAAACAATGAAAGGCGAAACAAGAATGTCCATTATTTGGACTCATACATTAAAGTTGCGTGATTTGTGATGAATATTATCTTTTAAACTCAAGGTTTATAGTGTCACCCTATTAGGGGCCGAAATAAAGACATGGAAACACGGGGTTACAGGAAGAAGGATATATTATTTAAGAAAAAGAATATATATACAAGAACTGGTATTCTAGACTACCAGTATAGAACTGGGGTGGAAGAGGTCTCTGAGTTGTAATGCTTGTCGCATTTTATTATGGATGGACGAGTCTATTTGTTCCTCGTACAGGTACGGCACCGTAACAGTTTACAAACCAAATCAAATTCTATTTCACTCTTACGCGTGATGTACTTATCGAGTTACAGAACTTCGTTTGGAGATGTATGAATGTATCCAACGAAAGATGCACCGTTTCAATCAACGCATTTCGGGATTATATGCTTTTAACAACTGAAAATGACAGACCGTCTGACCGTCCACGTGATTGACCAAGACTCGAATAGAGATGCGAGAATGCATCGAATAATTGAGAAGAAAATACAACTAAACAAAACTAACTTGAAACGCTTAAGGCTGCCATTAATCTGCAAGCCGTGATTTCTGGAAATCCAGATCGCACGAACGGCGCAGGCATCCCAAAAATAATTAAACACGTGCTTTCCTCTAAAAAAGCATTTATTTTTTGCTATTTCTGAAAAAACACTCTCTTTTCTTTTAGATAAAAGTAGTTAAATAAAGAAACACAAGGAATTAACAAGAACATAAATAGAGAACGAAAACAAGATTTTGTGACCACATTCTTGAAGAAAGAAATTACAAGATGTTCTTCATATTTGTTGATGTTAGTTTCGGCCTTATGAAACATGTTTTGCATCATAATATTTATCAAGATAAATATTGTTGAAGGTTTTCACAGACCATTGTTTACTTGACGAATCTACTCTTATCTGCAATTAGCAATAAGGTTATCTTTAAAAGGGCAGGTTGTATAGTAACCCGAAATATATATATATATATATATATATATATATATATATATATATATATATATATATATCTGATTGCTTCTATTCATCATCGGTGTCATATAGTCAGATATTTAAACCTGAAAAATTCTAAAAATTGTAAATTGACCTATACTCTCCTTCAACGAGAAGAGAAAATAAAAAGGGGAGTACATAATTCGGAAGTAATAATGTCTGTCAATAGCCTACTATCAATCATGAGAGAAGACGTGGGAAAAAACATCGATTAGTAAACATAATGCCAATCAGGCTTATGTTTCAGTTTAGAAATAGTTGTACAATGCAAGGGGCATAAGTCTCTAACTACAGTAATTCATGAATAGAAACGCTAGTTTGGTATAAGATTGAACAAATAAACACACACACACATATATATATATACATATATATATATATATATATATATATATATATATATATATATATGGGAGATGAAAAAGAAAAAAAACAAAAAGGATGTTATTTTATGTATACATCAACGTTTCGTCTTTATTTATAAGACTTCTTCAGGATGATAATATGAAGTAAAATGTCATGCAAGTACATACGCATATTGGGTTGACATGGTGGATTGATGGGAAGAAAGTAGTAACCACTACTGGACGCAGTGGGACCGAGGTCCGGGCTAGGTAAGGCTGTAGTGTGGAATAAAATAAATGTGGTTGGTTCTTAGTGGAAAAAGTGGAGGGGTTGGGGTGAACAGGAATGATGTAGATGGTTGTAAGAGAGAAAGTGTGGAGCGGTGGGGGTGAGCGGGAAATAATGTGGATGGCAGTGAGTGAATAAATGGAGGGGTGGGGAAAGAGGAGGGGGAGTATTTGACCAGCTGACTATGTCAAGAATGTAAGGGGTGAGTAGGTTGGAGGGTTTGGGTTCGTGGTGAATAAAGATATGTGTGTGTGGGGGTGTATGCGAAGAAGTAGAAGGTGGGGGAGAAAGAGGAGGGGGCCTGTAATTTAGGTGAGTGGGTGTGTCACGGTTTTAGAGAAGATTTGATTAAAGTGAGGTGGTTTAAAAGTGGGGGTATGGGTGGGTAAGGGTGCGAGAGAAGGGCTCGAAAGGTTGAAAAGGGTTAGGGGAGAGGGGAGATTTGTTGTGATTAGGTGTGAAATATTTGAAATATTTTGAAAAGTAGGAATGTTTTGAGCAGTTGGCATGTTAAGAATGTGAGGGAAGAGTAACTTGGAAGGTTCGGATTCATTTCACACCTAATCACAACAAATCTCTCCTCTCCCCCTTACCCTTTTCAAATATAAGATTAATGTAACAAAAAATATATATGAATTAATCTCGCATTGTTAATGGCCTACATATCAATTTTATTTATATATATATATATATATATATATATATATATATATATAAACAAGAAAACAGATCTCTCAATATCGAAACAGAACTGAAATAAAACGAATAACGAGGACCATATCCTATAAGATAGAGTAATTTATGATTTATAAAACTAAATGTTACTTGGCTGTGACATTTTACTGCAGTGGTATTATTTAATACAAATGTTACGCGAGAAAAATCATTTAACCGAGAAACAGAACAAAAATGCCTGTTAATCTGGAATTGATTTGAAGAATTCTGCTTTACGGATGCGAAAACTGGTTTCTCCGATCCGTGGATTTTCGCTGGATAGGTGTTTCTGACCGCTGGTGTCTGCTGGGGATCCTCCTACTTAACCTGCTGGACCGAGTTTTCAATGCTGTCATTCTGAAACGAAACCGCCTGCGACGGTTGGGTCACGTTTGCAGACGTCCTGACGCAACTATGCTATGGAATGTTTTTAATCCTCAACCTCTTCAGCAATTGTCGCCGCTTCCATGGTGGGCAACTGAAGACTTGCTTAGACACATTCAACGCTGATCTCATTACCCTCATTGACCCTCAAATCTACGGTGTACGTCGATTTAAAAACGGTGTCTGAGCTTATTAGTAGATCTGGCGCTCAACCGGGCGCAATGGGCAGGATTTATCTTTGACGGTTCGAATAAAGAGGCCTGCTCAATCTGAAACAAGTACAAGTTCACAGAATGATGCGCTGTTCGTTTATCCAAAAACGGAATATATATACCAGTTTGTGTTCCAGCTATGTTTATAAAAATACATGTGTTAGCAAGTAACCAATTGATTCTACACAGGAGCTATTTCATTTTTAGTAAATATTTGGCTATAGTTGATAGTTTTGTTTAATCTTTTTCCGAAAATATGGCTGAATTGCATCAATAAGTGTTTAATCCATCTGGGGTTCTTTCACATAGGTTGATATTGATCTTTGTAATAAAAGAATGGATCGCCCTTCTACAGTTATTCTTAAATAAATAAGGTTTCTCTTATTATTTATATTTCTTCTTCCTCTTTTTCGCCCGCTTTTTTTTTCTTTTTCATCTTCACACTTATTCTCCCTCTTCATTTTCTTCTTATTGTTATTATTCATTTATTCAATTATTATCGTTTATCACATGTTTTCGTCTTTATCTTTCTTTTTTTCTCTCTTTTCTACCTTTTTAACTGTCTCATGATTCTTCCTCTACTTCTGCTTTCCTCTTCTCCTTTCTCTGCTATCGCGTCTCCGTCTGTCTACGCGTTTCTCTTCATTTCTAATTCCCTCCTCAGATATTGAATTGGTTAGCAACACATTATCTCAAAAGCATCTGCCAGCTGTTCATATTTTACAGACCGTAAATAATACGCAGTTTTATCCTAAACGCCGATTTACGAGACAAGTGAAAGGGGCCACACACTTTGCCGTCCGCCTCTGTTACTCGCCACTTTTCGTCCTTCTCTAATAGATTAGCCATGACAATTTTGGCAGCAAATTGTCAAGAAGCCACTTAAAATAATTTGAAACGAACACCGCATCTTTCATCGTCTTATGATATTTTTTTATATTATGGATTCCGATACTTACCAATTTGTTTTTGGTCTTCATTCGACAGCTTTTCTCCATCTTTTAGTGATATGTGACCTCTCCGTGTTAATACACTTACTTACTGATCGTGCCGTAAGTATTTTGTAAAAAAATGTTTAGGGATAGAAAATTATTTTTATTTATTTTGTTGACATGGTTATGTATTATTCAAATATCTTCCACTTTTGCAAAGTGTTCACACATGCATCTTAACACAAACACATTATCACACGCATCCACACAGAATAACAGATATACAACTACGTGAACATGCATATATATATATATATAGTACTTCATGTATCCACATACAATATTATAAGGAGATATAATTTTTTATGTGTCAGTTTTCAGTATTTACTTCATTTACTATATATATATATATATATATATATATACATATATATATATACATATATACATATGCATATATACATATGCATATATGCATATATACATATATACATATATACATATGCATATATATATATATATTTAAATGTATTCAAATATATCTTTAATAAGAAATTGTAATATCTCAATAGTGTAAGGCTAGAGCTATGTTGCGTACAATATTTTCTATTTAAGTGTATACCATATCAAAAGTTATGAAGGAATGATTCACATCATTTCACAAAATTTGTTTTTATTCAGCATACAATTATTTCGGCTTAGACCACGATATATGTAAAATGTTCATGTGCATATATTTCTTGGTGTGGCTATCCTCAGTGTTAATTATATAAAACAAAGCAAAAACAATGAAAAAACAAGGCGAGTGAAGTGAATCACTTGTTATTATCAACAGCCTATCTTTTTTTTCCAAATGAAACTATAATCTCAATGTGTCCTTTTCGCAATATGTACGCATCTTATTCTATTCGCTGTTTGTATTTTTATCATTCACCATCTGCCCTTCATAACATTTGATATGGTATAAAAATATGTCAAAAACAATAGTATATATATATATATATATATATATATATATATATATACTACCTCTACAACTAATTATTCTAGTACTACTCATAATAATAAAATAATAATAATGATAATAAGAAAAATACGAAGAAGATAATGTTGAAGAAGAAAATAAGAGGATGTTACGTGGCGACATTAATGCAATCGTGGTTCGAGGCTCGATCCCGTCAGATCACCATGGACAATCTTTTTGTTATGCCAAAGAGAACAACACATTGTATACATATATGACACACATTGTTGCTTTGGGTACTAATTTATTAGTAGAGTATGCAATAGTAAAAATACGATAAAGATATATTAAACTAAGAGTGAACCGTTTTGGGAGTATGTTCTTAGGAATAGATTGAATACAGTTCTGTAAGCTTTCAAAGTAGCTTAATAAGATATTGGATCGTAAAACAATTACATATACGTTGCCGCTCAACATAATCCTATTATTATTATTAGTATTATTATTATTAGTAGTAGTAGTATTAGTAGTAGTAGTAATATTAGTATTAGTATTAGTATTATTATTATTATTATTATTTTTTTTTTTTTTAATTATCATTATTATTATTATTAATATTATTATTATTGTTATTGTTATTATTATTATTATTATTATTATTATCATTATTATTATTATTATTATTAATATTATTATTATTATTATTATTATTATTATTATTATCATTATTTCATAGTAGTCTGAACTTTTGAATGTTTTTAGATGGTGTTTTCTTTTTTGAACATCAAGTAAATTTCCTTGACTTTTAACAATTAAGCTATACCTTAACATTTTCGCTGTTCCTAACAAGCACTTATTTTAACAGAATTGGAATATAAATTGTCTCGTCTATCTATTTCAGCCATTTATGATAGATTTTCTTTATGGTTCCAAGCGTTGTAATTACAACGGCAATCACCTTTACTTCTTTACATTTCGATAGTCTTACTAATTCCAATTAAAGAATTTGGAATTTATTAATTTTTTTTGGTTTTTTTCTACTACACTCTGGTATCGAATGGGCAGGATATATCAATTATTAAGCACGGTCTTTTGTTTTTGTTTAGGGAGATTAAGTCCGGTTTTGACTGTTCAAGAACATTATCAGTTCGTATGCGCATGTCCCAAATAAGTTTGACACGATAGTTCCCCTGTATTATTTCTAGCTTATGCTCATACCACTTCGCATTGTTGTCCAATTAATAAAGTTTGCTTATATTCCAGTCTACAACCTGAGCGACTTTGTCGTGTCTCCATTTTTATACTATGTTGTGTCAGCATTGTCATTAAAGTACACTATGTGCTAAGGATTCTTCCATTTCTTTACATAATCGGCATCTTGGTGATTCTGCAGTATTGCGAATGTAATGTTCGATGGGCCTAGTGCAAGTGGTTTCTTCCTGGGCTTCTTTAAGGTGCTCTCAGTAGATATTTAGAGATCATCCATGACCTACAAATTCCAGATGTCATTATCTCTAAATGCAGTATTCTTAAAGGAATTCACTATGTAGCTTCTTTCCAAATAATTGTAATCTTCTCTCAAGTAACGTTTGATTCTTTTTCACCCCATTTTGTAGCATTTCCTTTCCTTTCACTAACAAAAAGAATCTCATTACTTTCAGAAATATATATATATATACATACATATATATATATATATATATATATATATATATATATATATATATATATATATATATATATATACAACCTTCATCTGTATTCAGAACATCTTAAACACTAAGTAGACATCGCCTACCCTCCTTTCTATGTAGGTACACTCGATCAGCATTTCCTTTCTCCATAAATTGTAAGCATTTTCCGTGTGTTGGTATTCAAACATTTTAATTCATCTACATTCCAGTTAAGTAAACCGGCAGTATATCGAATGATAGCTACTGTTCTGGCATTGATAGCATATATTATAATTCGACTGTGGAAGTATGATTTAAGAATTCTCCTTACACGTCTGTTGTACTCAGCTGTTACCTGGTTTTTCATTTCCTTGTTTCAATCTTATTGGCCTCCATTATTCCAAATATGTGTATCTCCTCTCACTGTCGACATTCTTTATCAGATCTGTTGTTGGAGAGTAAGGCTATCTGAGTTGACAAGTTTACCCCATTTTTACAACAAGAATGGCACATGTGGTGATGCTAAATTCCGTTCGTATGTCGTTACTAAATAATGTAACCGTATTGATTTAAGTATCAATTGGTTTACATACTTTTAAAAAAACTTAAAGTCATCCATGAAGAGTTAGTGGTTCCCAAGTTAATATCTTGCCTTCACTTTACATAAAAGAAGTATTATTATGATAAAACTAATGACACTAAGCAAAGGGGAAAGACTATCGCTCTGGAAAATCCCTCTCCGTATTTTACTTTACTTGAATGTTGGGAGTTATTCCGAAAATCTCAAGGCATCTGTGTATCTATTAATGAGGCACCATGTAAAATGTTTTCTCATAATCCACCCACAACATGCCAAGGTGAGTAGTTATTCGCTTCCACTTTCTCAGGATCATGTTATTGATCAAAATCTAATCTTTTGTCCCATGTGATATATTTCGGCAGCCTTTCTGTTCCCCAGGCACAAATTGTGTTGGTCCAAATGCCCATAAATACTTTAGAGACAATATGCTAGTGAAACGTTTCAACATAACTGAGAGGCAAGTGATTGGTCTAAAGTGCATCACTTCATCCCTTTTGTTTTATATTTTATGATCAATGCTGTGGTGCCCTTTGCCAGCCATTCAGGGAAACTACCTGTCGTCAAACACCCATTTATTAATTCTGCAAGCCGTTGCTGAAGAAGCGAAAGGTGTGTAAACCAGTATCATTGTACTCCGTCAGGTCCAGGTGCTTTCCAATTTTAAGGGTTGTTATCCTCTTCTTCGGCATCTCAACGGTGACTGTTATATTTGTTTGTTGTTCTACTCTAGTGTACACCTCACTTTCAATATATTTGATCCATTCTGTATCATCTTAATGATTTACTTCCTTTTTCTAAATTAATTTCCAGGATGCACTGATTGGTCAGCATAAGGTATTTCTTTTTTCAATTCCTTCTAGTTCTTCAAAAATGAATTTTTTGTTGTTCTCAAACAGTCTGTTTTGTCGATACTGCTCAATTCTGTCGCTGTAATATTCAACTTTGTCAGTTTAAGCTACGACACGCTGTTTCGATTCTTCACTTACACACGTGAATCATTTTCGTTGTATGTAAAACTTACGGATTATTTTTTCATAATAGCGCTGACTTTTGAGTGTGCCATTTTCGACAGCTTGCACTTTACTTAAATCCTTTCTAAGTTGTTTTATCTGGCAATTTAAGCATTTCCTCCACCAAGGATCTTTCCATACTAATTTTTCTGGGTTTTTACTTCAAGTAGATTTTATACCGTATTGGCAGCAGCTTTAATAACTTTATTACACTGATTAAGAGTATTTTATAAAAAATAGGAAGACATATTTCACTTTAATCGTGACAGTTTTAAGTATTTTCCTATTGACAAATCTCGGGTTTCGCGGCTGTTGGCAGGTCTTAGCCTCTTGTCTAACTATCTGAAAATATCAAGATCATCTTCTGTCCTCTCATGTTCTATCATATGTTTTACGATTGCATCTGTGGGAACAGCCTGATTACTATTAGTTACAATATGTTCGCTCTCAGAGTTTGTTGTTGTTTTTACCCTAGACTGTTCTTCAACCACATACAGTTGATGAATCTCCCCAAGTTCGTCTGAGTATTCTCTTTCAATTTCTCTTTTATGTTTTTAAATTTCAATAGCAAATAACCACTTATTAGTGTTAATCACCCGGTCTTGTCCTGCAAGTTTTGTTCCTATAGTTTAAACAGGCGTAGCTAATTCCAGTTTTGCTGCATTCGCTGCATTTGCTGTCTATATCGTCTCTTAGAAAAATCACTCTTAATATTATTACTCTTATTATTATTATTATTATTATTAGTAGTAGTAGTAGTAGTAGTAGTATTAGTAGTAGTAGTAGTAGTAGTAGTAGTAGTAGTAGTAGTAGTAGTAGTAGTAGTAGTAGTAGTCACACAATATGGCTGTTCAGGTGAGTACATACCAGTGATCGATAACTTGTAAAAACAGCAAATACCAGTTCGTCATATATCACGGTTATCCTTCGTATCTCAAGTCATTTGGGAGGAGTTGTTTGTATTTCGATGAAACCACAAGTATCAATTAATGATTAAACGAAAGTATAGTATGTTTTTAAATAAAATATGTACTGTTATATACGTATTTAATAAATGTTGTTATTTTCACATATTAAAATCAAAACATTACGCACTATATATATAAAGATTAATATATATATATATATATATATATATATATTTATATATGTATATGATGTATGTAATATATATGAATCTGTGTTAATGCATATTTATATATATATATGCATATATATTTGTGTGTGTATATATATATATAATGTAGTTGCGTATTGTAGTTTTAGTGTTAGATTTCTTTATACATAGATCACTAAGCATTTTAGCCTTGATGTCTTTTGACAGATGACGATATCTAAATGCAAATATCGATTGATAAATTCGATTAAGTAAGATAGTTTCGTATTGAAACGTTTTGATATGATCGAACAGCTCTTAGTCTTTCGTGTCTTACTATTTCAGCTGTACAAAAAATAATAACCGACAATTGTATACAAAACAAAATTCACCTGACAAAATCAAACATTTTTTTTATTCTATGAAATATTTTACTTGTAGTTATTGAATTTCTCTCCGCGATGTTCGCAATGATAAGAGTATATTATCACTGAAAGTGGGTACCACAACATTTGCAGTACACAAAACGCACGGTGAGCGAATCTAATCGTATAAAAGTTTAAAGGGAAAGGCAACTATGGATAATTTATATTTAGATTTTAGAAGGGAACCATCGATTTTAATGGCTATAATAATTTTTATGATATCTATCCTAATAAATAATAAGAAAAATACTCACCTATATTAATACGATATTTTTATTTGGTTTGACAACTAAAGCATTGAGCGACTGTAGAATTCAAAAGGTAAATAATACATATATGTACTATTTAAAATGTTGCTTTAATTCGATCGAAATATCATCAGAACACCACAACCAGGATTAAATATGGGTTAAAGATTGTTAAAACATTTTTAACATAGCTAGAACCGTCAAAGCAAGTAATAAACAAGCCAGACAAATCTACGAGGATGATTAATGTGTAGGAATGAAAAAACTCAGTACAATAAAAATGTACTGGTTTACTTGATACAATCAACTAGCGTATTGTTCATAATTTGTTTGAATTCAGTAGGCGCAGACTTGACTCGACACAGAAGACGAATACATATCATATATATATATATATATATATATATGTATGTGTGTGTGTGGGGTGTGGGGGGTGTGTGCGTGTGGGCGTGTAGTTTGGCAGCAAGTCATTGTTTAGGCAAACGTCATTAAAGACCACGGAGTTCTCTCTTTTTACGATATTTCTTGTCAATTTCTCGACGCGGCGAGCGATTCGTCGGTTTTCGGGTGTTAATTGTTAGAGAATCGCACCTAACATTGTGTCGTGGGCCATTCATCTGTATATATAGGCTCTTAGCTTCACTGATATTCAAGAATTTGAGACATTCTTCTTTGACTTGTGTATTGTGGCATGCATTTAATTAATTGCAGACATATTTCAAACATTTGTTCTTGAAAAAAATATACTTAGATACTGGGAATGGATAAGTGTGTCATTTTACACAATGAATGAAGCCCTTAGAAAAAAATCTGTGCAAAATATTATTCTTATCAATTTTACGAATACGTCGTTTCTTATTTATGGTTAGAAATCAGCAAGCGGCAAATGTATTTGCATCCTACAAAGGCGTTATAGTTCCTTTGACTTCAAACTTTACTTTTGTATTGGTGCCTCTTTCAAATCCTTTTGAAAATATTCCAGGAAAATGATAATTCAGTTCTCCAATTGGACAAACTGTAGGGAAACCTCAAATTGATGAGCATTTACATTTATGGATACTTCCTATATATATATATATATATATATATATATATATATATATATATATATATATATATATAAGCCCTTACGTGCAATTATAATCAACAATTTGGAACATTCTTCTTTGACTTGTATATCGTGGCATGCCTTTGATTAATCGCAGACACATGCCAAACATTAAATCTTCAAAAGATGTGCTTAGATTCTGAGAATGGATAAGTGTATACTTTAACACAATGATTTAAGCACGTTGATAAAAAATCTACGCAAACGCTTATTTTATGAAGTTCTATTAATACAATTTTAAATGGCCAGTTTAAATATTCCTTTGAAAGTCGCTTCTTTTTTATGGTTCCAAATCAGCAAGCGACACATTTATTTGCATCCTGAAAAAGGCTTCATATTTCCCTTAACTTTGAACTTTTCCTTTGTATTGTGCATCTTTCAAATTCTTTTTGGAAATATTACAGGAAAATAATATTGAAGCTCTCCAATTATACAAACTGTGGGGAAAATTCAAATTTATGGGAACTAAATTCATGGATATTTCTTATGAATAAAATAAAACAATTGAATATGTCCTACATAAAATTTCAACAATTTCATGAAAATCAAACCTTTAATTTCATTAAGTTAAGTTAATTAAGCTGATTAAACTTTAAAGTCTAATTTTTTCCATTAAAATATTCGTGCAATTACATGTTTTTTTTGGTAATAGCTCGACTATTTGATGTATGTTTCTTATATTTACAATTCAAACATAACCCCTAGACTCAAGTTTAATTCTCTCATTGGTAATTTAAATATACACAAATTTACTTTTCTGCCTTTCTTTAATGTCACGTCTGGATAACGTTTTACTTATCTTTCCTCTTGCATTAGGCGTTTTTTTAAAATCCCGTTGTTCTGTATATGATACTGTTATTTATTAGGTTTCTGAAATGAAAACAACTGAGGTCTCTAAAAACAATTTGCTCAAAAATTAAGACCACCACATTTGTTTTACAATATATTGCTATTGTATTTTAGGGCGATTAAAATGTAAGATCAAGAATTTCTTATACTCAATTTTTAAGTTACGATCGTCTGATTTTCTGAAGTGACTTTCAAAAAATGAACACAGACTCAGGTTCTTACTTGGGAAGTATTTGTGAACGAATATCATAAGAATTGTTGGATGTAAGAATATGAAAACACTATCGCAGTGCTGTGTATAACCCCGGAATGTCTATATATTTATTTATATAAATTTATATTTGTAAGATAAGTGAAAAACTGTCGTTGTTTTCTCTTACTATATTAAAACATTTAAAACGAGTATTAACTATTTATTCTTGCGCCTAATTTCCTAAACAAAACGTTTAAGGTTCCATTCAAACGACATTTCACCCATGTATTAAAACTTTTCCAAAATTATTATTTCCGTCAAAATCTCATTTCTTAATAGTGACATTACTTTAGTTCACACTTTTAACATACATTTTTATGTGGATATCTTCTAAAACACGATGAGCACGTTAAATAATATATGGGGCAATATATAAATTTAGTAATTCAATTGTAATAGATTATACTGGGGGAATATTTAATTTGCTTCACTCGACGTCTTAGTGTCAGCATTTCTCTATAAAATAGCCTATTGTGTTAAGATTCGCCATAATATTTTGTCTTTCAATCGAAATCTTAGCTATTGAAAATGATTCGTTTTTTTTAAAGACCTTGTCACGAAAACAGTTTTCTTTCTTTTTTTAAATGTCATTGTGGTTTTCGCACAAAAATAAGAAACTTTTTAACGATAACAGACTTCAATATGTTTTTAATTAATATCATTAATACTGGTTAGGTTTGTTTTAAGAAAAACAGCATTTTTGAAAAATGTTTAAAACAATTCTTGAAACAGCAAGTCTTTGTATTTCCTTGTTAGTCCTGAAGAAAGAAAGACAAGGTGATTGCTGCTTGCAGAATAGCTAACAGTTTCTTATAATGTTGAGTTGTAGCTTAGAGTAATTTATCGCCATCTTTGTAATGCTTGACATGATTGGATAGTTTTATTATTTGGGAATAACTTAAAATTATGAAAAGCTGCATTATAAAGAACATAATAACATGTATTTTTATTTTTATGTGTTATCAATCACTTATTGCACCCTATTAATCATTTAAAACTAATAATAAATTACATGTATTTACATTTTTTTACATCAAGTGCCTTGTACATCTAATTACCCTACTGTGCTCTTTATTGTGTCAATAATATTCCTCAATGATTTAAAATAATCGATTTTCTCCTGACGATATTATTGTTAAAAGGATATTCGTAATTATTCCGTCAATTGTTTTCCCCTAACTATATATATTAATAAATTCATTTCCGTTCCATATATAGTAGCACGAAAACATAGTAATAGTAATTTAGCTACATATAAGCGCCCACGTTTAATTCCTGTATTGCATAACAAGACTAAGTGCACACATTTTTTGTATTTATTGTTTATATATATATATATATATATATATATAAATATATATATATATATGTTAAAGATAGAATGATGAAGATAAAACAGAGCATAAAATTGTATAAAGTTACACAAAATTAATACAAATTGTATTACATCGAAAGTTCCTATAACCATGGTTTAAGGATTACTGTAACTCCTTGCATATGAACTTCCGATGTGATAAAATTTGTATTAATTTTGTTTAACTTTATATAATTTTATGCAATTTCTCATCTTCATCATTCTGTCTTTAAAATTGATTGCTCTACTGAACGTATTGAGCTTTACTTTATCGCGATAGATCACTTTACGATACTTCACTTATCCTAAATTCTATGATCATTAGTATATATATATATATATATATATATATATATATATATATATATATATACGTAGTGTTTTGTCTAACAAACTACATTTTTAAGTTTATCTTTTTAATTGACAAATCATAGACCTCTTTCTAAGAAGAGTTTTTCAAAACGATAACACCCACACACAGACACACAACCCCCCACACACACATATATATATATATATATATATATATATATATATATATATATATATATATATATATATATAAATATATATGTATATATATATATATGTATATATAGTTATTTTGCATGTATACATATATCATATTATCTATACTATAAAACAATATCACTTTCCACTGTAAAAAAAATAACAAGATGTAACTTACATACCACTTCCTATGATCAATTGTTTCGCTAACTAATTACATTAAGCCTTCATGTGTGTTTCAAGAAAATTTCTATTCTTTTCATAGTCATTTCATAATTATTATTCAAACATTACAATGAGAAAGTAGCACCCATTTTCACCATCTTATATTTTTTACAAATCCCTCCACCAGTTACACCGCTGTGAAATATTTCCGGGTATACTACTCCAATAAACACCGGTTATTCCAGAATACAATTTACAACATGTTACCATTGCCTGAAAACAACAACAACAACTGTTGACTTATAATTCATATTTCTTACGGTTAATTAATTATATTTATCGTAATATTATTTTTTTTGTACACAATATAACACTTTCATTTACGTAGATTTATACCGTAAATTACGTCGACTTAACTGTCAGCTGACTATGTAATCAATATGCCCACCTTCAGATTTAAATGAGAATAGACACATTCCACCCTCTGTACTCAAGATTGGACCACGTAAATACGTAATAATTTAATGTTTCCCCTAACACCACACTACTATATCTGCAATACCGTATTTAAAACCTTATTACTGCTGTATGTTCTATCAGTCATACCTTTTTTATTTTTGTGTTTATTTCACACTAGAATTACATTTGACGTGCAATAACTTTTCTGATACTATACTTCACCTTTTCGTTCCTCGAACAGCTTAGTTTAGAGTTGCGATAATATAACTTCAACATTTTTGTTAATATTGTGTCGACGTATGTATAGTATTACTAATATTGTTTTGTTTTTTAATTAGAAATAGTGAACCATTCTGTCTATGGAGGAGTGTTATTCAAGGAGCAAACGAATCGAAGCAACGCACCGACTTTTCACATCAATACTACGAGAAATTTACAAAGTATAAAAAGTACAAATTAAAGCACAAATTATAAAATATTGTTTTTTACACTACCTCTTAACGTATTTAAACAAGTAGACGCATAATACATAAACATAAACCGTACAGCATATACTTTTTGAAAACTACAAAAGTAACGACAAAATAAAAAAACACGAATCGTAACAAACATTGGAATGTCGGTTAATTATGATAGGGGAGACTACATTTAAGCACTGTTTTTACTTTCTTCGGGGGTCTGGAACTGTTTCGGTGTCACATCCGTAAATGCTAAAGTTAACAAAACATAAATAATGTGCCACCGTTACTCAAACTATTTCTCAGAATACATATTCAATAATTGATAATAAGTTTTAAAATATAGGATTTAACCAATCACATGTATACACAATTAAGTGTCTTAAAGAGAGTGCATATATTGATTAAGTATCACCTAGAAGGTAGGAGATCGTTCGCTAGTTATGAGACACGCTGTCTTCAGCAGTGCAAGGGGCGGTTGGAGAAGAGCGCACACCCTTCCAGTCATCGTTTTCAGATAACATCTCAGCAGAAATCCACCTGAATCAAAAATGAATTACTATGTCATTTACACCCAGAAATATGTCAATTGCGTCTCTATTTATATAACAACTTTCTTGCTTCATACAATGATTTAATTGCATTTCCAATCTACTATTGTGTTGGTTTTTTTTTACCAGCGAGTCCATTAACATTCATGGCTCGCTAGTAAGGAACTCATTTGCCAACATAAAAATTAATAATAGACGGAACGTAATATTCAGACTGCAATTTAATGAAGACTAAAAGTTCAATATATGTTACTAAATAATCGATACATCTGCAGTAAGAAAACAAATATATTTTTAGACAACGTTGTTACCCTATCACGCTTGAAAAACCATAGTATTTGAGTAACACAATGTAAATGTTACCATGCATATATACACATATACTTATGTAAAAATATTCATAAAAGCTGGCATTTTCGGAAAACCATGAGTCAAGTAAAAGAAAGAAAAGTGAGTTTATATGTCTTTTTAAAACTACTTGATGATTCTATAAATATCCTTCTTTGCCCAATTTTTGTTCTCATTATGCATTTCATTTTTTATTGCTCGATCTTGTATACTGAGCATTGGCATCTCAAGATATAGTTATTTTTAAGATAAGATGTTATCTTTATTATCTCCCCATTTTATATATATATATATATATATATATATATATATATATATATATATATATATATATATATAGGACGTACAAGTTACCATATGTAAACAGGTAACAGTTTATGTAGAAAATCAATATTTAATTCTGCTTCGACAATTATTTATGATATTTAACGAGTCATGTTTTTAAAAATCTATTTCAACACGAGTTGATTAATCAAATATTTAATCGTATCGATATTTTACTTTTGGATAGTGAGATTATGGAGGAAAAGGGTGATAACAATAGTCATTTTCCTGTGATTAATTTATTTCCGCGCTTAATTTAGTCACTCGCGCTTTATACGATGGACCTGGATTAATTCATACTTTAAGCGTTTAGCTTCGCTAATCCACTTCAAGTTGTCAAATCTCTATACACATATAAACTAATTACTTTAGTTACTATTTACAACACGAAACAATGATTAGTTTAAACAATTATACTCAGCTAGTAAATTAGGAATATTTATGCTCTACAAGCTGTTATTAGAGAACAATCAGATTTTATAAATATACGAATTTTAATAGTTAACAGTAATCTTTGGTCACACATACTACCACTACCTATTTTACTTAAATGTCATCCTAAAATGTAAAAAAAGTCATTCATCTTGCATAATAAAAATATAACTCTATTTGCTTATATTTTCATGATAATGATAATAATAATAATAATAATAATAATAATAATAATAATAATAATAATAACAATAATAATAATAATGATGATAATAATGATGATAATAATAATAATAATTATTATTATTATTATTGTTATTATTATTATTACGTCTATTATTATGATTATTATTAGTATTGTTCCATTGAAGTAGTATCATTCTTTAATATTATTTGATAAAACTGAATACATTTATTATTTTGGCACTATATGTGCATTCTTGTTACACGATATCTAAATTAGATGATAACGCTAAAAAAGAGATGCTCTTTTAGTAATTTGTCATCAATACATTACGAAATATTAGTTAATGTCTGACCCAACATAGAGCATGAATAAGTAAGAAAAATACATATATAGCTAAGAGAGTTAAAACTGACTTGTTATGTTGTCTATAAATTACGGTAAAAAAATAAAATATATTTTAAACATAAATCAATCCCACAAGTGAAATATATTTGAGGATGTATTATCTGGTATCAAAAAGTATAAAGGAACAAGCCTCAGGAAGAGAAATGGTCGCGCCTCATGACAGTCTAAGATTGTTATTTTCATGGGGTGGTGAGAGCCATGAGCTCGGAACGACGTCATTCGTTTGTAAAAAACTTAAGAATAATTAAATAACATATATATATATATATATATATATATATATATATATATATATATATATATATATATATATATATATATATATATGATATATCTATGGTATATATATATATACATTTATATTTATACAAACGTTATTGGTTACATGTGTGCATACATGTTTCAGCTGTACTCTTCATAGACAGGCAGCTTCTTCATTTAGTAATAAATATGTAAGTTTCCGATCTCATTTCAATTGCTCGTTTTGGTCTAACGAGGCTGACTGTCTATGAACAGTACTACTGAAACATGTATGTCCATATGTAACCACTAATGTTTGTATAAATAAATAAACAAACAGTGTACTAAAGAAAAGCTCTACGTGTTATTTAACACTTTTTTGAAACACTGGAATTCTATATAAACTTATATTATACATGTACTATATATATATATATATATATATATATATATATATATATATATATATATATATATATATATTTAAAGAAGTGAGGCTACCAACATTTGTAACACAACACTTTTTTCAACCAATGTTTGTTATTTTATTATTTTATGATTTCAAAATTCTGCGATCTTATAACGTGTTTCGACTTTTCCTGCTTGCTCTCTTCAGATATATATATATATATATATATTTTATTTGAAAAAAATGGTTTATTCCTAATATATATATATATATATATATATATATATATATATATATATATATATATATATATATATATATATATATATATGTATTCACACATATCATTGTTCAAAGCAATCAATAACTTGTACCGTTTTCTGAATTATTTATTTCCAATGTGTGTACTAAATTTTCCATACTTGCGATAAAGCTTACAGGAAATATCCAATATACATATAGTGTAAGTTTAGTGTCATCCAACATTTTTAGTTGACAAGTCATGTAAAATAAATTGATAATTCGTTGTGTGTTGAAGTGGGTTATTTAAAGTCAATAAGAACTGTGTATTTCAAATATGAGCATGAACTACTACTGGGAAAAGCATAGACATATTATCCGACTGTAAAATGAGAACCATGTGATTGTAACATGATTGATTACATGGGATAGTAGAAAGTTTGTTTCAAGATGTGACAATTAAATATACACGTCTTCCGACAAAATGTAATTTAAAACTTATGTGGGGACAACTGTTATCCAGCCTGTCTTTAAGAAGACGTGTTCACGTATTCCAAAAAATTATATAACCCTTTACCGAGAAAGATAACAGAACATGTTATTTCGAACATAAACGTTACGGAATAAAGACATATATTTTTCAAACTGATCTCCTACTAAACTTGAACGACCAACAGAAGAGATTCCTAAGATGCACAGGTGCATCTAAGATACTACTTGAAGTCCAATATGTGACAGAACAAAGTACTTTCTATTTAAAATCTAACAGTGACGGACTCACAGAAAGTCATACAGACATATTGTCGAACAAGTCTCACACAGTATTACGAGCATTCGTCTAAAATCAAACTAGCCTTGTTCTCTGCACACAAGAGTTACAACGGTGTATTCAGACGAAGTATCTAGGTTGTGTAAGATGTTCTCGTGGCGCAATTTACAGCTGCTCTGTATTAAATTCCGCATGAGATTTCCCGATCTTAGAAATCAAACAGTCGATATCTCGGAACTTAGTCCAGTGTTACTGAGTCACTCATAGGTGTGTAAATGCTACCATCGACTAATTTCTATATGAGAATCATTTGAAATAAATGGTGTCTAAGAGAACATCTTTTGTGGGGATTTCATTTAAAATTATTATAAAGAATGATACATGGGGATATATCTGGAATATGCGGTTATGTGGGTCATCCACGATGTGCGGATGTCATCGCGTGTTTTGAGTTTTTACTACATAAAACTACAATTGTAAAGAAGTTTTGCTGTTTATTACATTACTAAATCTAGGAAGATTATAAGGCCTGCACGTCTTCTATTTTATCATGTGCACGTTTTTCATAATTTTCTTTTGTAGACGTTCAGAAGAAGATACGTTGCTTATGCAACATGATGAAAGAGAGAATATTATACTTGTGCAATAGAGGACTTAGACGATTCAATACAAACTTTAAGCATATATTTGGGAAAGATGACAGTCGGTTTGCCAACATGTATACGGTGGAAAGACAAAAACAAAACACGCAAACGACAGGGGCTGGTCACTTCTGGGGCAAATATGGGGATAATGACACGACTACAATAACGCGGAATAGTAAAAACACCCGTAGAAAGACGTACATATATTTCAAACTTAGTCTAGAAACCGCATTTTATATACTTATTTGTGAATATTGTTTTGCATATACTAGTGAACAGTGACGATGATATTTATCCTTTTTGTAAAGAATTGCATATTTTGGTCAGATGTAATGTTAATTACCTTATGTAACTATTTCTTCTGAATAATATTGAAATAAGAAACGAACCCTTTTAGTATATACTCTGTCTATGGATCTGACATGCCTTTTGGCTTAGTTGCAATTCTGGCAACAATTGCATTTACTGTTAATATTCAATTATCTCTCCCAATTAGTTCAGTCATTCACAATAAATATTTGCACTTGACATACTGATTCTACACTTCAAAAATATATTACTTCCAGGGTCTATGTACCATTGACCCCTATTAGTTACCTTAATATAAACGATTTGTCAGACGAGCCCTATTGAGAGAGCTTGAATAATATATATTATATGAAATTCGTAAACTGACAATAGCTGTTCTTTTCTGGCCCTTGCTCGGGGATGTTATTTAAATTCACCATCCTTTTGGGTAAAAAATTGTGGCATTTTTTTGTGCGATACTATTTTAAAATCAGATTTTCAATGTTAAATTTGATTATTACGATATCGCTTGGCCATTTAATAAATTCAACGTTTTTCTGAAACGATGGTTAATTTTGCTAAACTAATATTGTTTCAATCGACATATACAAATAGTATATATAAATAGATCATACAAGTTTCAATATTATAATAAATAAAGATTCTTGAAGTTAAATGATTCCAAACTCTTTCTAGATTTCGAAGGTAAGTCAGTTGTTTTTCAACTATTGAGATTTTCTCATGAAATTCGCTCCAAACAAGGCATTTAACCACGTGATGTGAAGAGGTAATCGTAATAATAAAAATGGAGAGGGAGATAGACTCACTTCAGAACAAACATAGTTCGAAAGAAACACCACCACCCGCGGTCAATCCCCTGGTTTACCATTTTACAAAGAAGTCGAAAGGCATTTCGTAATTAAATTATTTTTAAATATGATATTTACAATGTTATCTTTTCTACTTGAAGCCATTGCAGTGTATAAGCGATTTATATTAAATGTTTAAGCTCTGTACAAGCGAAACATATGCATACATAGAGTAATATTTTGATCATTACTTGTTGCGTATTACTAAAAGTAGTGTAAATCAATTTGCTAATTTAAACCATTGTACAAAGTACCTATATAATAAATACCATTGTATGCATGTTCATATGCCATGATTGATTAACATATGTATATTATAATTACGTGTCAATAGGAGTAAACATAATAATGTTGTGAACTATGAGTAAGGAGACACTATCTCTAAAATAGAAACACGCGTGCTCCCATCTTACATACATATGCATGTACATGCATACTACACACATATACACACGCTCCCCATATATATATATATATATATATATATATATATATATATATATATATAATTATTTTAGTAATAAAAATGTTATACCTACATACATATATGTTTCTTCTTTACCAAGAATCATCTGCGTGGCTACATGCACCTGTTCCGCCAGTCGCACGATTTGAACCCCGAAATTAATTCAACTTTGAGTCGTAACAGCTACATAAACTAAAGAAGAGTAAAGTGTTTTTTTTAAGCGAATATACAGTAAGCCACCGAGAGGGCTCAATAATGCAATTGAGCGAACACGCAAGTTTTCATTAATTTGAAGCTTTTTAATACTTCTCCTAACAGTGCTTGTCGGTGAAGGGGGATTTTAATTAATATTTATATAATTAGTACTTTAATATCCAAATGTATATATCTTTCATCGTTACCAAGACTCATCAGTGTGGTTAGATATAACTGTTCCATCGCTCGTCCCACTCTTACCCCGCATGTAATTCACTATTGACTCTAATCTGACACCTTTAAGTTACGCGCCCGACGTACCAACTACACGAAAAAAGACTATACTACCAGGCAGAGCGGTATTTCATGCGATTAAATGTAGAACCCTATGTTATTTATTGCTTAATTCATGATCTCATATTACATTTTAATTCTAATTTTATTTTTATATAATAGTATACTTAGTTTTCTGGGTGAGGCCTGACTCATTATTTAATAGGCGGGAGAATATATGAGTAAAGTCATATTAATTGAAACAATTTCTCATTAGAATTAAACACGGTTGTTTCCCGCGAAGCAACGGGGACTACTGAAAACTCTTGCCACAGGCGATACCCTCATTCTTGAAATTCATATTCATTTTAAAATGTATACAATATTCAAATGAGAAATATATTAAAAGTAATGAAAAAGTCGTATCTACTTTGTTATAAATGTCAAACGCAAATGATAATGATGTACTCCATTTCATCAAAATGAAATACACTTCTAGTACGTTGAGTAATTTAGTTTCAAAGTTAACGTTGATATAAGTTATATTTTCAAAATTTTAAGAGGAGTTCATTTACAAATAGCCGCCAACTATAACGTTTCATATATGGATTTTAAAATAAATATTAATTGTTATATTTATATCAATTGCTATATTAATATTTCTGGCATTAGTTATATATTAGCAATATCCCCGTACCTAATTAAAAATGAATTGTGACATTAAATAAAAACATAATTCAATCATGAGTATTTTCGCAAGTTAGTTGTGTTCGTAATATGGCGTGTAAAACAATAATAATGTATTTGAATCTTAAAAAAAAACAATAATCAAGTAAATATAGTTTTTAGATTTTTTTATAAATACACATTTACTAAATAAATACGAAGAATTAATTTCGATATTTACTTGATGTCATATTTATTTATGATACACCTTTAATGATTAGCAAGCATTGAGGTTTACCGTTATGGCTACCAAATTATGTATTACTCCGATTTATTTATATAACTTATTTTAAAACAGTACATTCTACAGAAGTCAGTGAGCATATCTAATTTCTTGTTAATTTTGTTCACGTATGCAATAATATCTTTTGAATAAAATTTATTATGTTAGTATACATTAATATACTTATTGTAAGTAAGCAGAATAATGTTTTAAATTGATTTGATATACGATGTTCTTTTAACTCAATTAATCTAGATTATTCTTCGACGTTTATTCCGTAAATCGAAATAAGCTCTGGTTTTTCATCCAGATTTCTTTCATTGCGACAATTATACTCTGGTGGAGGAGTCGCTCTATCTGTTGCCGCCAGTGAGCATTATTATATCTGACTAAATTACTTAAGTTAGAGCATGAGTATCAATTGCCACGTTTTTAAATGAATGCTATTCATCTAGTACGAAACATTTCACTTGTTTGAGACAAATAATTTGATATTCATGCACACCATATGTATACAATAATGTTAAGATCAAACTCTTTATAATGAACACGCTAAATGTGCACATTTTGACATAGTCTGTGGGATAAAACTTGCAAACTATCTTTCACGAGAGAATATCAGAGTTTGGGCGTAGAATAGAATAATTAAATTCGAAACAATTAACTGCTAATTAACTAATTCGATGCTTTCATGCGTTGTAATAATATTAGTCTATTTCGTCCATTAGTCAGATGCTAATTAGATAATTGTATTTTTCCCGAGTGACAATAGCCGTGACTTGTACACAGATGCTAGCAAACAAGAAAAGAAATATTGCTAATCGCGAGATAATCAGTTCACCTAAACTGAGCGAGTGCATCTCGGAGGCACCTTTAAATCGAACTTCCGTCAAGTGAAATGGAAATCGTTTTCAAATTTATAAAAGCGGAAAACTCACTGTAACTTGTCTCCAGGGTTGAGGAGAGGAAACCGTGATGCACAAAGATGAGGAAGTAACAATGGCTGGCAGATTATGTCCAGATATGAGAAAGCTCTAGAGGGCAGGAAACAGATTGGAGTGATACCGGAATTGGCACCTGATTAATGTATTGAATTACCTTTCAATAACAGTAGCGTTGAAGTGGAAGTGTTACGGTTACCGGCGCCCATTCTGAGCTTGGAATGTCATATTACATGTCTGCCGGGTCCGTAAAGTCACGTTCTACATCTCCTGTAAATAGGTAAATACAAAATAAATTAAAATTAGAACATATATCTTACTCTATATAAAAAAAAGTTATAAGATGTATAAATGAATATATCAGAATATATTTAGACAACATAATTATGGTAAACCACGTTTCGTGCTCATCAATAGATCGTCAGATGCCAATTGACGAGTACTTTAATAGAATCAAAGAATCGGTGATTCTTTTAGAATCAGAGTTTGTGTAGTAAAGTTTAACAAAGTAAAATTATTGTAGCTTGTGTAATAGTGAACTAATTAAGAGCACAACACAAAAGAACCAAGAGAAAAACGTGAAAGATAAATTGGGGAAATAAAAAAAAGAAGACAAAAGGAAATATAACGATGATGTAAGAGTCAATGAGGAATAGTAATTTAGTTTTAAGAAGAGCGTGCTGGGAAAGCGGTTGCACTGTCAGATAATAGTATTTCTCTCGTTGTTATTATAAGTTTAACAAAAATCAGTAGTAATACACATATCTCTCGAACGAGATAATATGTTTAATATAAATTATATATGTGGAAATTCTTGAGTTCTCGAAATAAGATAATCATAGTATTTGTCATGAGATGGTTAACCTATATAAAGAAAAGCCGGTTCTCTACAGCATCATTATGTTTACCAGTCTATTTGTATTTGGTATTCTGTGCATTGTTAGTGCGAGTTGTTGGTGAAAGCTGACATCGACTTAATACTCTTGCATGGCAATTACCGACACTTGTTAACTATCAACAATTGTCATGCTCCAAGCTCGTGTTTCGGATCTCGAAGAGTGATGGTTTGTAAATTACGAAAAACGAGTCTGGGGATATATATATATATATATATATATATATATATATATATGTGTATCGAGGCAGCATTTTTTCTTTAAGACACGTATTATTAAAAATAACCGACAATTTTTGTCTGGCTATTTTAGTGTTGATCCCTTCAATTTTCCGGATTAAAATCTTAATCTCGGAAGGAAATTGGCTGATGAAACTGCCATAGTGTAAATGTTGGTCCAGAGTACTTTCTGACCCGTCTGGGTCCATCGTCAGTGGAATAATGACAAACAGGTAAAGACCTGGAGTGAGATTTATAATTAATTATGGCGGGAAAATTTAACTATGTTTGTTAGGTATTATAAGCATTTAAGTATATTAGTGCTAGTGTTAAAATTAATCTTGTTAATAGCAGGTTTTTTAGTTTTAATGAGTAAAGCTTCTAGTATGTGGAGTTTTTGAGTATTAGTATTATGTTCTATGATTTTAGTATTGTCTACGAGAAGTTTTCGGATTTGAGAGCGGGGACAGGAATGTTCATTAGTAAGGTGTCTAGCTATAGCTAGACACCTTACTAATGAACATTCCTGTCCCCGCTCTCAAATCCGAAAACTTCTCGTAGACAATACTAAAATCATAGAACATAATACTAATACTCAAAAACTCCACATACTAGAAGCTTTACTCATTAAAACTAAAAAACCTGCTATTAACAAGATTAATTTTAACACTAGCACTAATATACTTAAATGCTTATAATACCTAACAAACATAGTTAAATTTTCCCGCCATAATTAATTATAAATCTCACTCCAGGTCTTTACCTGTTTGTCATTATTCCACTGACGATGGACCCAGACGGGTCAGAAAGTACTCTGGACCAACATTTACACTATGGCAGTTTCATCAGCCAATTTCCTTCCGAGATTAAGATTTTAATCCGGAAAATTGAAGGGATCAACACTAAAATAGCCAGACAAAAATTGTCGGTTATTTTTAATAATATATATATATATATATAGGAAGTATCCATAAATGTAGATTCTCATCAATTTGAGATTTCCTCACAGTTTGTCCAATTGGAGAGCTGAACTATAAAACTCGAAAAACGAGTCTGGGGATATATATATATATATATATATATATATATATATATATATATATATATATATATATATATATATATATAAGTGTGTGTATGTGTGTATGTAATATTATTTTTATTTTTTTAATATATTTTTTTAATATTTTTTAATATTTTTATATTTTTTTATATTTTTTAATTATTTTATTTTTTTATATTTTTATATATTTTTATATATTTTTTAATATATTTTTTATATATTTTTTTTATATATTTTTAAATTTTAAATTTTTAAATTTTCTTTATATATTTTTAAATTTTTAATTTTTAAATTTTATTTCTCGAATCTTTATTTATTTATTTATTTATTATTTATATATTGATTTTTATTTGTATATTGATTTTTTATTTTTTATTTATATTTATATATTGATGATTTTTTATTTACACATGCATGTGTTTGTGCGTGTGTGAGTGTGTATATAATATATATATATATATATATATATATATATATATGTATATATATGCATATATATATATATATATATATATATATATATGTACGTGTGTGTGTGCGTATGTATGTGTGTATGTGTACATGTGTATGTTTATATTTATTTTTTATTTTTTATTTATATATTTATTTATATATTGATTGATTATTTATGGTTATATATTGATTTTTTTATTTATATATTGATTTTTTATTTATGTATATGTATATATATATTTTTATCTATACATATATATTTTTTATCTATATATGAATTTTGAATTTTTATTTACACATGAATTTTTTTATATATTTATTTTTTTATATATAAAATTTTTTTATATATTGATTTTTTATTTATATTTTGATTTTTGAATTTTTATGTGATTTTTATTTATTTATATATTGATTTATTTATATTTCGATTTTTATATTTACATTTATTTTTATTTTTATTTTTATTTTTATTTATTTTTATTTATTTATTTATTTATATATATATTTTATATATATTTATATTATATATTTATATTTGTATTTTTATTTTTATTTATATTTTTATTTACATTTTGACTTTTGATTCTTTATTTACATATTATGATTATATTGATATATTGAATTTTTTATTTATATATTGATTTTTTATTTTATTTTAATATTTTTTCTATATAGAGATTTTTTATTTTTTATTTATATATTGATTTTTTTATTTATATATATTTTATTATTTATATATATATTTTATTTATATTTGTTATCTATATATTGATTTATTTATATATTGATTTTTCATTTATATATTGATATTTTAATTATATATTGATTGATTTTTTATGTATATATTGATTTTTTATTTATGTATTTATATATTTATCTATATTTATATTTTTTATTTATATATTTATCTATATTTATGTTTTTACTTTGAATTGAGAATTATTAATTGAAATGATCGAAATTCATAAAAGCATATATATATATTTTATATAATGATAAATAGTTACCTCCCTTTTTTAGATAATTTAATTAATTAGAGTTGCGTACCTTAATTAATTATTTTCTACATATATATATATATGAAAATAATATATATAAATATAAAAGTAATATTTTATTATTATAAATTTAATTTTTTTATTTTTACACTCCTTTCTTTCTTTCTTTCTTTCTTTCTTGCTTCACTTCTAAATATAGAATCTTTTAACGGCTTTTTCTGTCCTAAGCGTTTCTCGTCGGCTCTCCATTTCAAAATTCTGTGTACATAGCGTTTCATAACAGTTAGATGTTTTTTGAAGAAATCCCATCATTTACTATTTCAGACTATGCTGAAGACGACGGAATCGGGAATTCAACCCGTTTCTTGTCAGAAACCACTGGTCCATGTCTGATTAAAATCTGTATTTAAAAATAAAAATATTAAGCTCTTAATTTAATTTAATTGAGCACTCTACTGGTATTTCCCTTTTATTCTTTATTGAGTATATCTTTATTGAGTATACCTTTATACTTTATATATATATATATATATATATATATATATATATATATATATATATATATATATATGTGTGTGTGTGTGTGTGTGTGTGTGTGTGTGTGTGTGAAAAATGATGAACGGAAAACAAGTTTAAGTGCAGGGGAAAAGCAAAAACAAGAGATTTTGACCGGTTTCGTTCTGTTGGAGAACGTCTTCAGTAATGAAGATATGGAAATAATTCTATTTTGAAGGCACACGCATGGGATGAGGGAAGGATAGTCTGATTGGACCATATGAGAAACATTAAACTTTTCATATTTCATTTTATTTGTAACTTTTCTTATTCTAGGATATACTCCCATTCTTTTCTCTCCTTAAATTTGTTGCACCTCTTTGTTCCATTACATTTTTTACAATTTTAATTTATTCTACGTCTTAACAAGGAATAACAATTCATGTAAAATAAAGTAATCAAAACCAGGAACACTAAAAAGCGTACACCTCAGTAATAATCCTACAATAGCCCATCCGTGAATTGGCGCGACTAACCTCCGGAAACTCTTATCAGTCTTTTAAAAAGTAAACGGGATAAGAGGGATTGAAGGGATTTCAAGGTATAATTCTGTAAACACCATGCTCTGTCTATCTTCCCTCTTGCCGCCTTTCCCCCCACCCCCTTCTCCATACTAGCTCATTATGTGTGAAAGTAAAAACGAGAAATAAAATAAATAAAAATATAAACAGACGAATAAGAAACATAGAAGAATGTGTCACCCACACGTCATATTTCAACATCACTTAAGGTATTCTCATATGGTCCAATCAGATGATCCTTCCCTCATCCCATGTATGTGCCTTCAAAATAAAATTATTTCCATATCTTTATTTCTGAAGACGTTCTCCAACAGAAATAAACCGGTACAAAATCTCTTGTTTTTGTTTTTCTCCTGCACTTTAACTTGTTTTCCGTTTTTCATTTCTCACAGACTTTCTCCACCACGACATTTCTGTTTCATGAATTATCGTGTTCCTTACCGCCATATATATATATATATTTAGATATGTGCGTATGTGTATTCTGAATATGTATTTGTGCGTATATGCAAATGTGTGTTATGATATATGCATCTGAACATGTATTTGGAGACATATTTTTTTTTATATCGATGCATTTATAAAAAAACAGCCTATCATGCTTAGTGGATATGCTTGCTTTTCAATGTGGTTAACATTTATACATAGTTATATACATATTTATATCTCGCGTGATTACAGAGAATATATGCGCATAGTTTACGTGCAATGGCTGTGTATTTGCATGTATATCTAAGCGCTAGAAAGAAGGCCTGACTGCTTTTAATATTACTAATGGATTTCACAAAAACCTTTTTTCATAAGGTCTTATGTTAACAATTCCGTCCGGCGCAAATGGAGCAGACATTATATTTCTTATTTCATACGAGTCAATTTTGTGAGTGGCAGATAGAATGAACTGATTATTTTCATAATATGCACCTTATTTCAAATATATATTATAAAACCCTTTCATAACTGAATTGAATATAATTCCTGACAATGATATATTTGGATGAGAGAATTTGATTTATTTTCACATATTTCGGAATAAGCTCTGCTTCTTTCTGCATATATTTCCAATCAAAGTAACATTTTGAATAGCAATATGTATACGTTCGTCGATGGTATTCTATTCTCACTCTCACTCAAAGTAGATGGTACGTATGGGATGTTGAATTTTCTTCATATTGAAGAATCCCCACAGATTGAACTTACGGCATTTCTATACTGAAAACGCATTAAGAGACATCACATGATCGGATTTAAAAGACACTTGCTCTGCGTTTTTCCTGGTAATATATATATATATATATATATATATATATATATATATATATATATATATATATATATATATATATATATATATAGGACACCAAGTTGATAGATAAAAGCAATTTGGAATTACCCCATTGATACATCGAATAATATTTTTAGTAAAAAAAAAATTATATCACAAGGATATGTTTGAATACCACAGTAAAACTTAATTCAATGATTTATATGTTGTAGTGTTTAGAGCTTTTACATGTTAATACGGTATATTCTTGAAATTGAAAACATTATTTATAGTTTTTAATATTCGAATCCAGTTCCGGAAATATATATTCAGCAATTCCTTTCATGTACGGACGTTTTTTAAATCATCTTTGTATTAGTAAAATCCGTAATAATAAGTATCATTCATGTTAGAAGAGTTCAGATTACTAATACTTATTAACGATTTTCGTTAGAAATTCCTATAATAAAGCAGATGATAATTACATTTCAGGGGTTTAACGAATGCTACTGATAAACCGTACTTTTGTATCAAAAATGTAATCTATGCTTGAAAATACAAGGGCGATAACTTGCGTTAGTTACGTTAGGAAAGTAAAGCATCCCCGCTTTGAAGGGTAGTCAAGGGCGGTAGGCAAATTTAATAACTTATTTATTGTGTTATGTGAATCTTGAAAAGAAATAGTCCAATCTTGGCTGACAATTATTGTCAATATTATTATCAATATGAACTCTTCTAACAATGACTTAAAAGCAATTTAATGGATATTGAAAGCGTTTTTCTGATATTTAACTTTTTTTTTAAATGTATTTATTTTTGTTTGCGTAATGGTAAATATATATGGCATCTTTATTTTTGAAGATACAAAGCTGATTAATATCAGATCAACTCCTATGCCTATCTGGTTTATTTAGAAAGAATAATGCAGGACAAATCAGCTGTACAGTTGCATAAATGGATACTTTCTTTATTATTCATGTGTTGTTTATGATATAACCTAAACTGTTATAAGAATTTTATAATAGCATTTCTTTATTTATTTCGTATTTACAAAAGAATAATGTTGATAATTAATAAATATGTAATTATGGTAACGTGCGTATATATAGAGGGCGTTTTCGAATATTCCTTTAAAGAACTAGATTTGAATATTTGACATTCTAATTAATATTAATACCCTATATATATGTTATATTATGAACGGCCCCGTATTCCTTAAAGTGTGTAGGTATACTAGTTGTGATTGGGAGAGGGGTGAACTTTGTTCGAGCTTGGTACAGGTCACGCTGACATCCACCGAATGGAACCGTTATGAGTTACTGATGTTTTGAAAGACTATGACAAAGTGTCAAATGTCGACGCCGACACAGACAACATAGTGTCAGAAAAGGTCAGAAAACATGAGTGAACGAGTATGTCTTGCATGACTGCCACACGTTTACATCTGTGACGTCACTCCTTCTTTGGTGAGAAACTAAGGTTTGAAGGCAGTAAAGAATTGTGCAGCCAGCTGAACAGTCGACCTATCTGGTGGGTCCCGAAATGAAACAGAAGTGCTCAGGGAGTAGGAGCGGGGAATCGAAAATGAAATCGCTCGTCGTAATGGATGGATCTCTTGGAGATCCAGCAGTAATTCCCCGTGAATTGTCGCATCCTCCAGCAGGAAGAATGAAGGAGTGCATCGAGGAACTATTGGGCAAACCCCCAAAACGAAGACGAATAAAAGATAGAATCTCTCTCAAAATCGTCTCCGCGTAAGTCTTCTGCCTGTCATAAAGTTTGAATCCACAGATACCGATCACGGCCAAAGAGACACAACGAAACCGACGGTACCAACTGCGAGCACGACCAGGCGACGAAGGAATATGTAAGGTAACCTTTTTGTGCATAACATTTTGGGTCCTAATCTATAAAACTCGAAAGAACTAAAAAAAAGCAGGAAGGAACAATGCACCTTGCTTTATTTGATGTACTTAACGAACAATGTTTAACACGTTTAATGTGTTTAAATGAGATACAAGGTTTGTGAATTAAAGTGCCTGTTAAAAATGTCGCTTGAAAGTGCTTTACGGAAATGAGTTAAGAAAGGTTGAACACGCTTCCATGATCTGTTCGTAGACTTTTCGTTCTGTTTTCGGTTAGAGAAGATTTAATTCACAAGCGTTATGTAACTAATTCCCTTTATGGTGCCTCGCCCCTTTTCGGGGGCTATGACACATATACATACATATATATGTATTACTATTTCATGTATCCACATAATATTTTATAAAGAGATATAATTGTTTATGTATCAGTTTTCAGTATATGCTGCAACAGTGCTTGATACGTAAGTAGAGCTAGGTAGTATATTATGGAAATATATTTATGGCAATTAACTTACACCCGGGGACCATCTTCAGGCTAAAATGCATGGAGTTAGTACTGCCGGGTGTTTTCATATACACGGCTAGCTAGTTAATCAATACGATTCTTTGTTGTTCTCTTAGATAATCGTTGGGCTTCTCACGAACAAAGGCCCGGTTAGTTTTAGATCTTATTTCCTGTTCTTGTTGTATAGAATGGCGTATATACCATGTTTCTTTGTTGTCTCAATATTATGGGTGTACTTATTTTAACACGTGGTTTGGTGTATTTCTATTTTAGGATTTAGTTTTGTAGTTGTTAGGTTTTAGTTTAGTTTTTGAAATTATTTGTTTGTTTATTTATTTGTTCATTTATTTATGTATGTATTGTTAGCATAAGGTAACTTTTACTCTGTGCAGGCACTGTTTGTGATCTCATTTCTACGGTTGAGGACTTTAATTTTTGGGATTTCAAATTTCTCATTCAGAAATAATCTAGACGGGTCATCTAAATTTCTACATTTGCTTGCCTGTCGTGTTATTTTTCTATTCAATTATTGATGAGCGTCCATGTTCTTTGAGCCCCCAATAGTGGTTTGCTAAATCGACGTTTTCTGTTTTTAAATGTGTTTTTGTAGTCATAATATCTGGTTTTAAAATCTAGCGACGTTATTCACACTTAGTACTTTTTGTTATTCAGTCTTTCATTGTGGCTTTGTAAAAATACTTTTGGTTAGGAATTTATGTTGTAGTGGGCAAAGTGTACGATTAATTCAGTTACATTTTTTCTCTTCATTGCTAACTTTTTCATTTCTATTCGGGTGATCACTATTAGCGTTTGGTTTATTTTCATATGTAGTGGTTATACTTTTGTTTTTCTAAGTGTCATTTTTGCTATATTTGTCTTTTTTATGTAATTTGTTATTATTGGCTATAATAACAACTAAAAATCTGATTTGTTAACTAGCTAGCCTTTGTCTTTTTCCCTCTTATCGCCTTTTACAACCCGCCCCCGCCACATACTAGCTCAGTAGGTGTGAAAGTGAAAAAGAAAAAAATATATAAAAAATATAAAAATAAGAATAAGAAACAAAGAAGAATGTGTCACCCACTTGCCATATTTCAATGTCACTTAAAGTCTTCACATATGGTCTAATCGGATCATCCTTTCCTCCTCCAATGTGTGTGCCTTCAAAATAAAATTATTACAAAATCTTCACTTTTTCCGAAGCCGTTCGCCAACACGAACGAAACCGATCATATCTCCTGCACTTTAACCTGTTTTCCGTTTGTTATTTTTCACAGACACACCCACACACACACGCACATATATATATATATATATATATATATATATATATATATATATATATATATATATATATATATATATATGTATCTAAAGAGAGACAGACAGAGATAGAGTGGGATATATATTTATTTTTTACAATATGTAATGCTTATTGCATTCAGAACATTCAAGATTATTATACGCCATAACTTTTTAAGAATTCTAAAGCCAATTAAAATTAGATTCTGTTCGACAGTTTTCATACTTTCTGATGTGTTTCTCTCAATATATTATTATTTATAGAATATAATCAAGAAATAATAACGTGTTTGTAATTTTGTGGCCTTAAACATACATATATACAGACTTTTTTGTGAAACTTAAATTAATTTTAACGTGTCGATTGATTCTTAAATAAATGTAAATCAGTAGTTAAAATAGATATGTAGTTCGTGTATAACCATTATACTACTGGATAACTTTATTAAATATTCTTTTTATCACCATTGTAAATTAATGATTCAAATTATTTTTTTTACAGGGTGGTCAAGAAGTCAGTGATAATTAGCTGGGGATATTTTTTAACTTGCATTGATTAGTCTTTGTTGATAGTAGATTTTACCATAATATGACAACGACAATAGAGATGTGTTTGCAAACAGAGATAAAATAAAAATAATTTATTCATGAAAAAAAAAATCTAAATGGTTTCCATTTTCAGCTACAGATATTAATGTGTGCCCTTTCAAAAACATTATCCATGACGGATTGCACGATCACTCGATTACGATTTAAGTCTCCGACATCATTACTGATGTTCTCTTTCAATTTCCATAGGGAGCTAGACTAATGAAACAAACACATCATTTGAGTAGATTTTCAGTTAGTTTTTATAGCGACACAATATTTGAAAATGCTTCAATATTGACATTAAAAGTGAGAAAACGATTGCTGTGTTCATTGTACACAAACGAAAAAGTTAAAAACTTGCAGAAATGTATATCTTGAAAGTGTATATATATATATATATATATATATATATATATATATATATATATATATATATATATGTGTGTGTGTGTGTGTGTATGTGGGTGTGTGTGTGTTGGCAATGCAAGACAAGTTAAAGAACCGTAATCAGACATGAGAAAGATTTGATGACTTTGTTTGGCTTCGTAACACTTTCCCCGCTTCTATTTGATTGTCATCGGCGCGAACTGATTTGAAAAGACCCGTAAAGACTGCAAAAATATCAACCTGAATCTAATCACACGCCATTACAGAGCGACTTTTTGCAAGGTGGAAAATATCTAGTTTACTCGAAATTGAATTTACTCTTCTCGCTAGAATATAAGCAAAGTTATTTATGAAGTGACTCTGTTTGATAATTTGAAGACAATCTTTCGTCTCTTCGTGGGGTAGTATACTGTTATACTGTGTATGCATCTCTACCAGAGGCTTAGTTTGTAAATCGTTAATAAGTCACAATTCAGTTTTAAATAGCTTCGATAATCCCTGAAATAAAATTCCGCATCTTATTTGCGATGGGTAAACATATCTGTCAGCTTATATGTTATGTTCGATTGTTAAATAGCACCGTCATAGGCAATTGTGAAGATCAGAACTAACGTGTTTTTGTAAAAGCGCCCAAGCATCTCTGAAGAATTCTATGGATGGCTATCAGACAGTTACGGTAACGATTGAAATATCATATTCGTTAGAGTTTAATAATTTAGTTTCAAATAGCTTTTTGCGTCGGTTCGATTGTTCTGTTTTGTTCAAGATATCAATATCGTTCTTGTAAGGATGTCATAATTAAATATCAAAGTTGTATCGTTAAATCCCAAGATTATATTGACCCATCTTAGTCACGCCTGAATTTGACGTAGTACTGCTTATATAGCATTTGTAACTTTAAGATACTTGCCATTAAAAAACATTAATTTAACAAAATTAGTAATACTGTTATCACAATTTAGTTCAATTAATTATGTAACAACCAAACAATACCGTCATAATTAGTTCATATTACTACCAAATTGTGTTATCATTAAATTATTAATTGAACTAAATTATTATGAAACTATAACTACTTTGATGGTTATAATGTTATCTTAATGAAAGCTATCTAAAAGATAACACTTCAATATAACCATAATAATTAAGTCGCCGTGTGTCGCGCATTATTTTAAAATTACATTTCCATCGTTCTGCTATATTACACTTTTAATTGATGCGCTCATCTTCAAGTCACGCTTAACTTTAATATAAAATTTTCGTTAGTATGTTACGTTTTAGATGGAAATACAATTTTATTGACAAACGCGCAAATTTATAAGAACATCTAAAGAACATGCGTCTACGTTTTCTCACAAACTTTTCATATTTCATTTTATTTGTAACTTTTCTTATTCTAGGATATACTCTCATTCTTTTCTCTCCTTAAATGTGTTGCACCTCTTTGTTCCATTACATTTTTCACAATTTTAATTTATTCTACGTCTTTACAAGGAATAACAATTCATGTAAAATTAAATAATCAAAACCAGGAACACTAAAAAGCGTACACCTCAGTAATAATCCTACAATAGCCTATCCGTGAATTGGCGCGACTACCCTCCGAAACCTCTTATCAGTCTTCCTACAAGTAAACGGGGTAAGAGGGATTGAAGGAATTTCCAGGTATAATTCTGAAAATATCATGCTTAATTGTGTCGCTAGATAGTGCGAAACTATTTCTTCACTAAAAACCTTTTCGAGTTATCATATACACGTTTGTAGAATTTGCGCATGTGACGAAATGCAGGTTTATATTTGACAAAGCTACGGTAAAGGTAAAAGTCGCATAGCCTGGACGCGCACGAGTGTCGTTGCCGACATCGCACACTGCCCATGGCCGTAGCGGCGGTGATTTGTTAAGAATCACCGTGTCTACGGCACAGCATATTGAAGACGGAGCCCATCTCTCTCCTTCCGCGTCCTTGAACCTTCGCTGAGTTTTAGTCAGGTACCCATTTACTGCTAGGTGGACAGAGGGAGTTTTCAGACTCGAAAATTCGCATGCCGTGAGTGGGATCGAACCCGGATCGTCCAGCCCAAAGACAAGTGCTATAACCAGTCGTCCGGAGTAAATTGTCTCACATCGAATAATCAAGCTACTTCTGAAAATCAAAAGACATGTCCGTAATTTTATTTGAGACAGACTCTATATTATGACTTGGATACATGTCTCTCTTTCTCTGCGTGAAACGATGACTCTGATTGGTTTAAAAATCGTTAAATAGTAGAATAATATGTAACTATATGCTGTTACTCAACTAATTAGAATGGTTTCCAAATAAAAATAACATACTTTTTTAAGGATTCGGTGATGAGAATTTGCGACTGATTGAAGACAGTAAATTTAAGACTAAGAATTAATTATGTCTGTCTCTCTGTCTCTCTCCCCATCTCTCCCCCTCGCTCTCTCCCGCTCTCTCTCACTCTCTCTCTCTATACTCTCTCTCTCTCTCTCTCTCTGAAGGAAACTCCTAAAATAAACGGAAGCACAAAGACAAGTCGAAGTTGCTCAACCCAGAATTAACACCAGTACAATTCACCATCTTGTCTTTCATCCCTAAACAAAAATAACACTTTTATTGTGTACATACTAAGTACGAATGTTATGATAGTATTTTAAACAGCATGGGTGCATAACGATAGACAGAGTAACTACTCAAAATAACTGTTTCACACATAGCACAGGACCACATAGCTACTACTATTACATGTAACAATATACACCCTATATGTGTATAACCTGTTTTGACGACCCACTCCGCATGCCAGTCGACAACTTGAAAGAAGATCGCTCGATATTGGTACCTGCAAGAAGCAGTTGATATCTAACAAAGAGAATTACTGACGCAGGTGATGTTGAAGATATTACAGTTTTTACTGATGCAAATAAACAAGCGGCATCAGGACTACACTGCCTCAAAAGATAGAACACCGTCACCGTGCTATTTGTTAACACAAGCAAAACAGCACATTCTCTTGAACTAGCATGGCAATCTAAAAACTGTCGATCATTGTACCTATCTTAGCAGTAATATTTAAGAATAACATTGTACAGAGGGTGAACTAAATTAGCAAACACTTAAAGCGTAGACTGGACTTCTTACTGCCTTTTTTGAAGTCGTTGCTACATCAGTTCTCGTATATTGAAGTTACATCTGTCTTTTACTAAGAGATTTGAGAAAATACTTGACGGTGTGTATTCCAGAAGTTTAAGAGCTGCTCTGAACATCACCTTGTAAAGTCCACAAGGGAGAAACTTTACAACCACCTTCCTCAGAGCTCAGCCTTCATCAGAGAGAAAATAACCAGATTTGCTGGTCACCGCTGGAGGACTAAAGATAAAAGTCAGCAATCGTATTTTGTGAGTTGCAATGTACTTTAGTAGAGAGAGCGCACAGAACTTATGCCGAATAACTAACAAATACACATATGGAAACATACGTGGTGGATAGAGAGGAGAGCGAGATAGCGTGAGAGAGTTGAGAAGATCGGCAGCACTAGCATGACTAAATAATAATAATAATAATAATAATAATAATAATAATAATAATAATAATAATAATAATAATAAACAATTAAACTGGTATGCATTCCGCCAAATGTGCCATAGAAAAACACTTGGAATCCAAATTTTCCATAGGGTAATATACTACTACTACTACTACTACTACTACTACTACTACTACTACTACTACTACTACTGCATGTAGCACTAGTACTAACATACACATTTATAACCTAGAATAATAAATTAGAAAATAGCACTTCAGTGAGAATGAAGAGCGGTTGGAACGCTGAGTATTTTATCAGGGTAAAAAATACATACTACTACTACTACTACTCCACTTAATAATACGCATGTAAGAAACTATAATAATAAATAGCACCTCAGTGGAAATAGCGAGCGGTCGAAATACTTAGTGATACATAAGGGTAGAAATCAACATACAAATACTACTACTACTACTACTACTACTACTATTACTACTACACTTAATACTGATAATACTAATCAATTTTAGCAAGTATATACTCAAAGGATATTTGTTATAATTGTACCAAATCTAGCATAAAAGTCATATAATACGTTATTTAATAGAATTAATAATATTACGTATGTCGATTAACTCGCTCTACACATAGCTCTCCATATGAGCTCGACTAAACGTAAGCATTTGTGTTACAACAATGAATTTTAATACACATGTATAATTATTTTGTCATACCTCTTTCAGTATCACCTTTTTTCGCTATTGTTGAATTAAATTCTTTGAAACGCATTCTACACCATTGACGTAATGTTTATATCCGGAAAAAGTTCTGTTGAATATTACATCCGATATTATTGTATAAATATGTGTTACAATTATTTCCTAATTAAACTTACCCATGTGACATTACTCTATGCTAGTGATGTGTTTAATGTGATCATGTAACTTATTTCAAAATATATTACTCTATCTGCCAGAAAACATCAAATAGTGAATAGATCTAGAATTTAAAAATATGTTTGACAATGACTTTCTAGATTGAGAAGTATTATTTTCAAAATCTCAACCATAGTTAAGTATGCTATACTTTTGAAATTAGTCTTTAACCATAGTTAAGTATGTTATTATTTTGAAAGTAGTCTTCAACCATAGTTAAGTATGTTATCATTTTGAAAGTAGTCTTCAACTATAGTTAAGTATGTTATCATTTTGAAAGTAGTCTTCAACCATAGTTAAGTATGTTATCATTTTGAAAGTAGTCTTCAACCATAGTTTAGTATGTTATCATTTTGAAAGTAGTCTTCAACAATAGTTAAGTATGTTATCATGTTGAAAGTATTCTTCAACCATAGTTAAGTATGTTATTATTTTGAAAGTTGTCTTCAACAATAGTTAAGTATGTTATCATGTTGAAAGTAGTCTTCAACCATAGTTAAGTATGTTATCATTTTGAAAGTAGTCTTCAACTATAGTTAAGTATGTTATCATTTTGAAAGTAGTCTTCAACAATAGTTAAGTATGTTATCATTTTGAAAGTAGTCTTCAACCATAGTTTAGTATGTTATCATTTTGAAAGTAGTCTTCAACAATAGTTAAGTATGTTATCATGTTGAAAGTAGTCTTCAACCATAGTTAAGTATGTTATTATTTTGAAAGTAGTCTTCAACAATAGTTAAGTATGTTATCATGTTGAAAGTAGTCTTCAACCATAGTTAAGTATGTTATCATTTTGAAAGTAGTCTTCAACTATAGTTAAGTATGTTATCATTTTAAAATTAGTCTTCATTCTTCCCTGTAGCAAATCGTAATCGTCTAATTCTTGTCCCTAACATTTATATTTTACTATTTATATTTGTAACCTTTTTTTGTGTAACTTACAATAATTGTAATCTATCTCTCGACGCTAGCAAGTTATGTAGCTATTTTTAAATTAAAACAGTACAGATCACAAACCGGCACATGCGCTCTGTGGTAAGAATGTCCCTATATAATAC
>OY744520.1:26714572-26717072 GCA_963556195.1 Sepiola atlantica | reverse complement strand
CACACACACACACACACACATATATATATATATATATATATATGTGTATATATATATATATATATGTAAACATTGTTTATGATATCATAATTCGTTTGTTTGATTATACCTTTTTTATTTTATTTTATTTTTCTGATGTGTTTTTGTATTAAAATTCAAAAAGTTAATAAATGTTCCAGAGGTTTCACGAGCGTTTTCAATTCTTCGTTGGATCATCCTCAGGTGCCACAAATAAATGAACAAACACGCTGGGGGAATTAATATTATTAAGACGGCGGAGAAACGCAAAGAGAACGTGTTTCGCATTGTTCCAGGAAGTCGTTGACGGTTTAAATTCAACAACGCTGGATGGCATCACAGATCTAAATCGCATTACGTTAAACCTTTTTACAATCTTTGCATGCATAAGTAAATGCTGCCTAAATACACACCACACACACACACAAACACATATATATATATATATATATATATATATATATATATATATATATATATATATATATATATATATATATATGTGTGTGTATATATATATATATATATATATATATATACCTATATATGTAGTGTTAGAGTGAAAAACATTCAAGATGATTATGGGATTCCATGGTACTTTATTGTATATATATATATATATATATATATATATACAATAAAGTACCATGGAATCACATAATCATCTGGTATGTTTTTCACTCTAACACTACATATATATATATATATATATATATATATATATATATATATATACATATATGTGTGTGTGTGTGAGTGTGTGTGTGTTGTATGTACTATATATATATATATATATATATTTATATATTTACTAACTAATTGGCTATGGCCGATGGGATAAGACTCTCGACTACGAATCAGTGGCCACCGACCGTTGAAAATTAGTTCCTACACTGAAGATTGCGTTAGCATGAAACATCGATGTATGTAGGTATTAAAATATTTAATAAATATTTATTTATAAATATTATATATATATATATATATATATATATATATATATATATATATATATAGGATCATGTCTGTGAAAGAGAGGGTTTAGAAGAAATATATTTATATATCTGATATATGTTTTGATCACACAAAAAGCATGAGTAAATGTCCGTCAATTCTGGGTTTGGTATGTTTGTATAAATCTGTTTTAATTATTCTAATCAGCCGAACTTTGTAATTAATCCCCAATATTACTCATCTCTTACTAATCCTCTATCAATCACAATCCTCGTTTGCTCTATGTTGTTTGACCGCGCGTTCTGTTTATACGGTATTCATAAGCCTTGCTGCTACCTCTCCCTCCCTCTATGTTTATTTACAGTTGAAGATAATAAAAAATTAAATATTGGAAAAGTTCTGTATGAAAAAACGTGAATAGCACCATGAATAAGTATACTATAACATCCATAATTGTGGAGGGACAAAATATATTTTGTAATTGTTATTTTTTATATTTAACTGGATTTGGTACTTACTATTTCCTGATTTAAACGCGCATACTGGTGCCCAACATCAGATGGTTTTGTAGTTATATGTAATTGAAATATCCAACTACAAATTCAACTTAAGACAAAGATGAAAGTGTAATATGTTTTCTATTTCAGTAGGTCGTCTCAATAAGCATTGCCACATCCGAAAGTTTATTTTCATTCTGTCTCCTTTTTTATTTTCGGAATAGGTTTGTGAATATAATAGTTACTGGGCACATTAGACTATTTTTGCAGCCGGGTTAGAGTGCCCCATTTTCAGGGATTGGATTGACGCTTTAAATTAGTTTTGCATTTAACATTGCTTTTGTGGCAAATAGGTAAACAAATCCACCTTTCAATTCAGAAACACCTTTACAAAAAGTTACCAAATTATGAAATAATGACATTATTGCCTGAAAAAGCAATCACTAACTCAACCGCCTTAACGAATGTTTTCCAAAATATATCATGTACATGTTCATTCAACATAGAATCAGAAATGAAAAGATAAATTTAATATATCGGAAAATATCATTTGTACGACTTAGATAAAATTATTAGCAACATTATAAAGAATGCGGTTGGAACAAATAGTCAACAGTATAGTCAGCACATTTGTTCACGCACATTCTTATAAAAAATCAATATTTTAAAAGTATTTATTTCAACGAATACAGCAACCAAACAAAATATGTGTAAGTATCTCTGAAATGAAATCAGTTCTATTCATTTTCATAGTAATTGATTTATTAATACTTCAACAGTTCAATTCTCTTCATTCATTTTTGCCTTCCTTTTTCTTTTCGTTTTATTGAATTTGACTTCAATCACATTTTTTAATATTGTGTTTTTTTAAATCTTGCATATAAAAAGAAACAATATAATTCATAGTTAACGTGTGAGTGAGAGAACATTAGTACATAATAAGTCCTCCTTCATTCATTTCAAACAACCCCATGCTATTTTACTTGAGTATTTTAATGAGAGTTATTAAGTAAAATCAGTGTTTCTGTTTC
>OY744520.1:26612072-26709572 GCA_963556195.1 Sepiola atlantica | reverse complement strand
AGTTAGAAGGCAAGACAAACTACTTCCATTATTATCAATTCTATCTAGAGAGCACATTTTCCCGTGGTTGAACTATTTTCCCCACATTTTGGCGCGAAGCCATACTGAAGTCAAGCTGGAAATGTGCCATTTGTTATAATTGTAGAAATGTTTCATTTTTCGATACAAAATGTACACAAGGGGCGTTCATTATTTAGCGGTGGTGTGTCAACTCTATCGGTTTCAAACCGAACATGAATCAGTGTATTTGGTCCCTGCAAGTTCGGTCGCTCCGGGCGTTCGTGGCGTTTCGCGTTTTGCCACAACAAAATAGTAATGCTCAACAGAGAATCGATCTAAATTGTACATGACGCCATTTCCAGACTGCATTTAATAGATCGACTTCAGTTTGGATGTATTTGCATTTACATCTTATATACAAGTGAAATAAACCCGTCCTAAGAGGAGTAAACCTGATTTTGCGAAGAGAACAGTGTTGCGCCAATTTTAGGTGTCCTTACGGAGATAAGAATAAATATAAAAACGATACTTAACCTCATGTGTTGATCCGTTATTCTGATTTCGATCAAAAATATTTTGTACGATTTTTTTTCAAGAAAATTCCTGAAATTTAAGTTGAAATTAAAAAGAAATTGAAATCTATAGAATCTTGCAAAATTGGTGTTTATTGACTATCAATGAAAATTAATGTAAATACGTGCTAACAAATAAAACAACAAAATCCAGTCAATCAACGGGACTTGTTTTTTACTTGTTTTAATTGTATATTGCGAAAATGCGTTTCTGTACTGACTTTGTTTCTTTGAGTATTTTATATTGGTTAATTTTGCATTAACTCCTGATACGAACTTTAAAACTTTAACGACGAGAGATTAATGTATATTATTTGATGATTGAATCCATCTTCGTGGTAGGATCTGCGATCGTATAGATAACACAAGAAAACATTCATATACAAATAAAGAATATTCATCATACTTCAACCGTTGAGCAGATACATGAAGTGAAAGCTTAAACCATTGGTGTGCTCTTAGCATATCTACCTTTTATAAGACGTACATTATTTATCGGCTAAATCCGGGATTGTTTTTAAGATGATGTCTATTCTCCAATAGATTTACAAATTCTCACGCGTCCCATATCAAGATGTTTAATGATTTTTGCAATTTTTTTAAACAGTGTCCCGAAATTGAACGCATAGCATCCCATAGAATTGTCTTCAATAAAAATTTACGGAATTTCCAATTAGTCATTCTATTTCTTATTTCATGTTAAACAAGACTATTGTATAAATCATGCTAAAAATAACGTTGCACTATGTTTCGAGAGGAATAAACTTATAAAGTGACAAATTACATTCGTGTTTAAGGGTTATAGAGCAAACTTTATTAAAACAAATTCATAATAATATATCTGATAAAATATTTAAAAAATGATTTATCGGAGTGAAATTTCTAATAATATATATATATATATATATATATATATATATATATATATTATAATATAAAATGAAGTAATAAAATAAGGTGTCAATCAAATTTTATTAGAATTCAAAGTTCATTTGAATTCTAATAAAATTTGATTGACACCTTATTTTATTACTTCATTTTATATTATAATATTAATGGTCTATCCAGTATATTGAGCTTCAGTTTTTTATCCGGATGTTTCACTAATTATAAGATATTAGTTGACGCTTATATCTTTTGTTGGATTGCTTCATATATATATATATATATATATATATATATATATATATATATATATATATATATATATATATATATATATATATATATACATAATCGTCTGAAGATAATTAACACTTTAATATCTAGTAGAAATATTCATAGTATACCGCCCATTTAATATATATATCCTTAACAGTTGAGGGTTGTTTTAAATTAAAATAATTCAGGTCATACTGTTACACAGCAAAGTTCCGCTTTCACGTCGAACCCTCTCGATTTCAATGACGTTTAATTCCGCTTCCTGGTTAAAATGTAACTTCATTTTATGATTGTCTGTAGTGATGCCCGGATGTCGCGTGGATACATGTGTAGTCTGAAGATTCTATGATGAGTCTAAGAACTGCGTTCGAACTCGTGTGACTCTCTAAAAGCACCACTTCCTACACTGACGTAGGCGTAAGTTCGAAACGATATCGTCTATGGGTAGGACACCCAGTCACCTTTAATACAGATATTCATTATATATATATATATATATATATATATATATATATTATGAATATTTTTATTAAATATTTTATATTTTATTTATATATATATACATATATATATAGTAAGTTATAACTAGTTTTATTAAATATGTATATATATATATATATATATGTAGTAAGTTATGAAAATATATTTATGGCATATATATGCATATATATATATATATATATATATATATATATATATATATATATATATATATATATATATATATATATATATGAAGCAATCCAACAAAAGATATAAGCGTCAACTAATATCTTATAATTAGTGAAACATCCGGATAAAAAAACTGAAGCTCAATATACTGGATAGAGCATTAATATTATAATATAAAATGAAGTAATAAAATAAGGTGTCAATCAAATTTTATTAGAATTCAAAGTTCATGCAAAGCATCCTTAAGTCCTTAGCTCATGAGTTTTCAAAGATAATTCTTCTCTTCAGAGGACCATTACCGCAGTTATACTACTACAGGCAATAAAATTACGCTTTGAAAATATATAAAAAATTATATACACAAATATATAAAAATACATAACATCAAACATATCAATCCAAAAACATACTTTTGTTGAATCCATACAGTCCATCTAGGTCATACAAGTTGAGAAGCATAATCAGGAAGGACATTACTCCAAGATACAAACAGCAGTCCAAATATGTGAAATTGAAGGGGCCGGCAAAGTTATCCAGTCGCGAAATGTGTCCATATTCAATGTTAATGATAAATAAATCAATCAAAATAATACAAAAAGTCCAATCAAAGTTCCGAGATCCCAACATGTGCAACTCTAATCAAATCCAAATTCGTTGTTTAATTAGAAAACCCGCTAAATCCGAATTGAGCAAAATAAGACGGACTCCTATCACATCTAGCCAGAAGAGCGAAAAATATTTTTGGACTGCTGTTTGTATCTTGGAGTAATGTCCTTCCTGATTATGCTTCTCAACTTGTATGACCTGGATGGACTGTATGGATTCAACAAAAGTATGTTTTTGGATTGATATGTTTGATGTTATGTATTTTTATATATTTGTGTATATAATTTTTTATATATTTTCAAAGCGTAATTTTATTGCCTGTAGTAGTATAACTGCGGTAATGGTCCTCTGAAGAGAAGAATTATCTTTGAAAACTCATGAGCTAAGGACTTAAGGATGCTTTGCATGAACTTTGAATTCTAATAAAATTTGATTGACACCTTATTTTATTACTTCATTTTATATTATAATATATATATATATATATATATATATATATATATATATATATATATATATATATATATGAACATTTTGTTGTACAAAATTGTATAATGCCAATGAACAGACGATATTTATTTTTACTAACATAATTAATTTAAATAATAAAATAATCAAAATGCTAGGTCCGGCTTTCAACAGAGATATATCTAGAATAAGTTAAAGAAGAATGTTAGTGGTGTAATGATTACAGCGATGAAAAATGGAAAACTAATATAAAGTACATTACGTCCAAAAAGGGAAGGTTGCAAAGACTTAATACATACAGTTTCGAAAATTTTGAGGTGAAAGGGAAAATGTGACTTGCGTAGACTGGAGAATAAATTGACACTAAATATCTATCTATCTACATATCTATATATCTATCTATCTACCTGCCTTCCTCTATCTCTCTCTCCCTCTCTCTCTCTCTCTCTCTCTCTCTCTATATATATATATATATATATATATATATATATATATATATATATACATATATATATATATATATATATATATATACATATATATATATACATATATATTCTGGAAGTATTTTCCTTCGATATATATTTCGTTTAATGTGGTTGCATATTCTTTCGTTGATCATTTTTATATGTTTGATTAATGTTAGCGTTTCACTCTGGAACTAACAGATAAAATTGTCGCACTGGTTAGTTCCCCTAGTACTTTCGGTTGCTTATCGAACTATTTTCAAGAGGGTTGGGCATCAAGCAAAGAATATAGCCTCTGAAATGTTTGGCGATACCTTGGCAGTAACCGTTACGGTTTATTGTAGTATTTATAGAGTATTAGTATTACAGAGGGCGTTATATGGGAACAACCTAAAATTCGAAAATCACGTGTTTATTCAAGTATGCATTGAAATGCATCTATACTAATGAAACACACATTAAGCAAGATTCCCTTAATTTAAATTGCTTTTGAATACATCTACAGCTTAAGCCTTAAATTATAGATCTTTTCGAAAATACAATATAATAGATAGATTATCAAAATAAGATGAATAATTTAAAGCGTAACGTTTTGTATGATAATATGTTGATTGTAATCATCATAAAGGTACATAAAAGTGCTGCACAGCTGTGCTTTGTGGATAATCACTTTTACTCTTCATGGGATGCGTATTATTCAATTTACATATATAGTTATATATATATATATATATATATATATATATATATGTTTGTGTGCATGCATACATGCTTTGTATTTTACTAAATGTTAGTTGGTTTTCCTAACGCAATTTTCTTTATTTAATAACACATTGATGAATTATTCTTGAAAGATACTTATGTTTTAATTGTTCTAATAACCCGTAATTCAGAAATAATTTTTCCACTAGCCCATATCTACCTTATCTATCTATTTATTTCTACTTATTCTCTCATACTCTATGTTAATTAAAAGACCCCCCCCCAAATCTTGCTAAATGTCGGTTTTCTTTTTCAAAGGGTAACTGTGCATACCACAAGCACGATGACAAAATAGTAAGCCATTTTTTTCTCTGCATAATAATAATGAAGGCTTATGATGCAAATTATATAATTATGATAATAATGATAATGTAGAAGTAAAGAAATGTAATATGATCACCTACGCAAGAGGAATGTCTTAACCAACTAATATATTATGTACAGCAAATGAATGAGTGTGTTTATCTAAATTGTAAGTGTTTAATACCTACTCATCGTGACTGCTTTAATACACAGAATTCAGTATTACGTAAATAAATTGATATAATATTTGCATCCTTAAAGTCAATGTTCATTCGTAAGAGCTAGACTTGAGCGCAGTTAGCGAAAACTAATTTTAATACACGATCTCATCATCATCAGATAGAAATGAGGTCCATTTTAACTATTTTCCCACCATCTTTCATGACATGAATATGGCTGTGTTTATTTCATCCCTAAAATGTGTTCGTGATTTGTGTCATGGCATTTTTTGTATGTTTGCATTATTTTTGAAATGTCAATTTCAAATTGTTATACTTTTCATTTTCACCGGAAGCATTACAACGACAATTCTGCGCGTTCTGCTCGGTGAATAAATTACACGCTCGCTATCACCTTGACTTGCTGAACAAATGGTTATTTCAATGTCAGGTTACTTTAAATATTCTACATTCTCATGGTCTAACCTATTGTACTGATTGGTCAAAACATCGCAATGCAGAAACCATTTGAAGATAAGGGTTAATTAGATGTTCAGTTGAATGCTACACTAGACTATAAAAAGGGTTAACAACGATGGAACTAAAGGCACATGTCATTACTTTAGAAGGCGGTTAAACAAACTATTTTTTGACATAAAATTTGAAGGCGACAATGTTCTAGTCTACAGGGAAGCAGTCTCGTGGAAATATGTACAACAGATTGGATGTTTTTTTTAATAAATGTTGTCCATAGAAACTTTGGGTTTAGGTGAACACATGAGACGAAAGGATAGTTTTAATAGTTTGCGGTTTTGAATCAAGTTGTTGCTGTGCCTGTTTTACAATAAACCACGATTAATTAGAGCTCGGTCGAAGACCTACCATATGGAAATAGGGATTGATTAACACTATCAACGTCTCTTCTGTCAGAAAGAGATTGTGGAGTAGAGAAGAGTCGATACACAAATCACTTGCGAAGTCAATGTCATTCTGTCAAGGCAGAAAATGGTGGTAGAGTTGAATCTTCTTATGTGGTAGTGTTAAGTCTTCCTATGTGGTAGTGTTAAGTCTTCTTATGTGGTAGTACTACTCAACATTATGTGGTAGTACTACTCAACCTTATGGGGTATCTAACACTTATACGTACTTTCTGTAGCAGATAAATAACACCAATGTATTATTTCCAACGACCTTAGCACAGACTAGATATAACGAAAACCGGGCATTTTTTTAGTCATAGTTAAATGAGGTTACAAACCGGACAGTGACAAACCAACACGTCAAAGATTAATTGGTGTGTCATTGACTAGTTGCGTCATTGAAACTGTTGTTTTGACAAAATACAATATGCAAATCGGAAACTTAGCTTTCTGATTAATTTTTATAACGTAAACATATGTATATCCATGAATTATTTCTGATAACGATGCTATGATTTCGTTGTAAATTTAAAGTATATTTCACGACTAAAATATATCAATTATTGCAAATAAAAAACAGCCTCATGTAAAATATAAAAGCATGAAAATAGTAAGCGTTATTTAAAGTTTAATATTTTGGACGTTCTTCAGTATTCATCAAAATGTCTTTTCTTATACAGAATGATTAATATGTAACTTGTATGAAATACTGAATGGTTCCAACTTTGTATATATCTAATTTTAAATATGTAAACGTTTGTGTACCACCACGCGTATGTTAACTCCTTGTAGAAAATGCACGTATAAACTTCAATAAAAATAACAGAAACTTTCAGATATATGAATAATTTGATTGTATAATGTCAGGCTAGAATGCGAATGGATTGTACTTTATAATATTTCTTTGTTGAAAGAAATGTAATTTGTCCACGATTAAACAAAACAGTTGGAAACAGTTTCTCTTTTATCTATCGCTAAAAACCCTGTCCCTTTTTCTATAAATGTATGTTAAAAAATAAACTCATGTCAATATTAGAATAGCCTACGTGAGTTAACCAGCGTTTCACTATTAATACACCTCGTTAACTTCATGTCACCTTTTTCTCCACTCAAGCTGGTTTTTCGTCTGTTTTTTTTCATTGCGTCATGTTGGTAATTAACGACTCGCATCCCACCATCCCACGGGGGGCTGTGTATCGTTGAACGGTTATTTGGTTGAGTCAGCCGCCGTCAGTATTGAAAAGTAAATAAACATCAAATAGGTGTGTCGTAACATTTGATATCTTTATATACAAAACATCGATGTAATTCTTATGCAATAACAAACCTTCCCAGACATAGGATTACGTTGCCACTGAAATATGTCCTTAGTTATTTTGTTAATTTGATAAATTTGTTGGAGATTTTTTGTAGCCTTGCGTTCAACAGGCAGTGGAAAATATGTCTGCTAAGATGCGAAAATTCTCAGTTTATATGTAAACTGCCCTCAAACTAAAATTAATATTGACGGTGGAATGGCTAAATTATTCTTTACACTTCTTACCAGTTTAATCCACCTTAATCTAATTACATAACGTTTCCTCGAACGAAAACTTATGAGGGCCAACATCTTCATATATCTATGTGTTCTTGCCATTAGATTACTTCGATTTTGAGGTGGTCTATTCATCTTGTGAGTACAGAAGCTTGCTCATCGTCAACTAGTTTTCCCCATCAATTTTATTCCATGTTGGTGTATGCACGTCTAATAGAAATTGATGTGTTTCATTGGCTTTTCCCAGATCTCGGTCAACTCATAAAACCGATCTCAACCTGAAACCTCTCTAAAGCTAAATGCAGTTTCTCGCGTCTAACTTCATGAATCTACTCATCACATGTATTCACAGATTCGGACGAGAAAAAGAGACCACAAACGGTTCTTGAATGATTTAATTCGCAATTGACAATGTGAAAACATGAATGGTAATTATTTATTTCAGATTTTGGCAGAAAGGGATATCTCATACAACAGTGTCAGCCCTGTTTTCTGATTTATCTTTGCCAGGCTGATACGTGACGAGCCCGGTGTCAATTAGGAGCTCTGAACAAACATCCACTATCCGCAAATTATTTAGTTTTAATAAGGGTTTGGAAGCCATGTGTTTTAAATACGATATTTACTGAATTTTTCACGATTCTACAATTGTATTCCAAATATTATCTCACTATATACATTACAAACGATTAATCACACAGTATTCCTTCAACGTTACACATAAAGATTGCCCGTAAGTACTGTAAATATAATTCAATCTTTCTCTGTATGCATCAAAATTATATTTCGTGTACATTAGAAAATATCAGTTTCATTATTTACATACTAGGTAAGTACGTCTGGTTTCTCAAACCCTTTTTCTGGACGTCAGTTCGAATGAAAAAATACTTTAACTCACAATCAAATAATAAAAAAAATAAACACGTGCATTATTCAAGTTAATGATCAGGGTCAATATCAGTTATGAAATTAAACGCAATGGCAAAAACAAAAATACTGTTGTCTAATGTGAGATTTGAACTCTGATAATGACATAAAATATTGTAAGTGAAGGTTATCATTTTATTAACACGGCCAACGATCCGAAGCAAATATGTTGTATGGTAACCTACTTAAACTGTTTATAAGGTCGTTGTAAAGATAACACCCTGCATAGATCTAAATTATTTCAATTCTCTGTAATAGAAATGAAACATTAAAAGAACTTTCATTTTTTGATGAAAATAAGTATGACGAGTTGGTTAAAAATTCACTTTTACCTGCTTTATATGATTATTAATGTATTTTCATTTAAAGTAATGAACATGTTAATATGCCCATTTCTACATGGAATTGGGTAGGGAAAGCTGGAAATAGATGAACATTTGTTTTCAGTGTTACTTTTACGTATTTTAAATTTTGAATTATGTTTTTAAAACGATTCAGGGACTTCTGACATCGACACGGACATCGGATACAGGCCGTTCATTCTCAAATATGAACGTATTTTTGATCTTACATCAAGCGTTAAACAGTGATGCCGGTAAATAAATACACACATACAGACAACTTTGTTTCACACACGCATATATATATATATATATATATATATATATATTTATTTATTTATTTATTTATTTATTTACTCCTCTCCAGGAGTAAGGCACAAGGCCAGTTTTATCTTACTCCCACCAGTAAGATGTGACCAACGGTCGAGTCGGGAAAGTGGGGTTTGAAAAGCCAGCGCCCGAGTGGTGAGCACTCTGGCCATTAAAAATTGCCTGGGCAGCCCCATCGGCATTCCCCGGTAGGGGCGCCTCAGGCAGTAAGCAATAAACTTACTCCTCCCCAAAGAGGGGAGGCAAAACCTGGGAGGGTGGACCTCCTAGAACTGCACAGGACAGACACATAGACAGGCGTAAATCAAGCCACTAAGGCCAAGACAATACCAGTCTATGGGGTGCTATATATATATATATATATATATATATATATATATGTATTAGAGGTGAAAGATGTGAATAACACATTGTAAAGATACACTATTTATTAGAACATTAAAAGTTCAGAGCAAGAAGCTTCATATCCTTACTCCATGGTTCCTGTTTGTATGTTATCTTATCAGAGTATTGATTTACTCCTCTCCAGGAGTAAGGCACAAGGCCAGTTTATATCTTACTTCCACAAGTAAGATGTGACTCAAGGTCGGGTCGGGAAAGTGGGGTTTAAAAATTGCCTGGGCAGCCCTGTCGGCATTCCCTGGTAGAAGCGCCTCAGGCAGTAAGCAATAAACTTACTCCTTCCCAAAGAGGGGAGGCGAAGCCTGGGAGGATGGACCTCCTAGAACTGCACAGGACATACCCATAGACCGGCGTAAATTAAGTCCCGAAGGCCAAGACAATACCGGTCTATGGGGTGCAGTATCCATCGGAACAGATACTACACTTTGATCTTAGCCAAAAGGCCAAGAAACAAGCTTATCAGAGTAGCCTATCCTCTGATGAGAAGAGTTTATCTTTGAAAATGCATGGATAGAGGATATGAAGCCTCTTGCTTTGAACTTTTGATGTTCAAATAAATATTGTATCTTTACATTTTTTTATTCTCATCTTTCACCTCTAAAATTGATTACTCTATTCAATATAGTGAGCTTTATATTATCACGATAGACTATTATTATTACACGATAATTCAATTTTCGTTATTTAATTCAACATTTAATTATATATATATATAAATATATATATATATATATCTATATATATATATAAATATATATATATATATATATATATATATATATATATATATAGAGAGAGAGAGAGAGAGAGAGAGAGAGAGAGAGAGATGCGCACTATGAGTAGCAACGTCCGTCGGACGTTTTGTTTGTCGTTGTCACTTAAAAAATTCACAGCATTTTCATCCACATCAGAGTAAATTAGATGCACGCATTTGTTTCAGATGCGTACAATAAAATATAAAATTGATTCGGCCTGTCTGTTGGGTTGACACTCTTAAATACAAAATAATAGTTTTGTCTGTCGCGCTTACGTTTTAAATCATATCTACAACATATATAATAACATCTTTTTTAAATTTTAGATACGTCAACAGGCGCTATGTCCGTTAATCGCTCAGTTACTCCAAAGTCTGACATACCATGTTTCATTGTTTGTCACGCTTAATTTTGGAATTCATTTTTACAAACGTCCACATGATTTTACAAACGACGCTTTTCTTCTGTGAGCTAGATGTTTGTCTGTCACAATTTAGATTAAAGGAATGGACGCATCAAACCTGTTGTTTTAAAACAGGCTTTTATTCATCGCGCGATAAATAATCTATATTCGATAGTTATGTGAACTAAAATCTTAAGAAATATAATAGACAATGCAATCAAAGAGCGAAGAAGACTTTAATAAATTGATGTCAAAAGTTCAGTAAAAAAGATACATATAATCATTTAGTATATTTTTTTCACATAGTTGTCAGCGGTAAATAATCTTCAACGACATCGGCTAGACAAGGTATAAATCAATATGTTTATATTTTATGATGAACACTCACACCCCATGAACATATATCTAGTCAAAAAGTAACACAAACAAGTGCGTATAATTATCATCTCTCGTTGCTTCATTGGTTGTGTCTAATAGTGTTTACTGGCGCAGTCTCATATATACATACATACATAAAGATATATATATATATATATATATATATATATACATATATATATATATATATATATATATATATATATATATATAGTTCAAATATGTTAATAAATGAACATACTACTAATAATGGTCAATACCAAGAAAAGCATTTATGAAGCATTTATAACATTACATAAGCAATATTACAGTATTATGTCAACCAAACAACGTGTCGATGCTATGACATTTCTTCAACGACTAAATAAATGCAAATAGTTTAAATTGAGAATCTTGCATTGGAAAAATCAGCACAGAAAATCAGATGTAATTTAAAAGAGAAAAAAAAGAGATTGAAATGTGATCAAAGTTCGTGTTGGTCACCATTCGCTGGTTATCTAAATCTGCACTCATCAGCCTTCAGTTTACTCCTATATTCAAACGGGCGGTCTTTTTTTATAATCGAGCGGTTATCATTTTGACGCATAGTAATCAGAAAAAAAGACTGGTCTAAGAGTATAGTAGTTTGCTTACAGTATTGCTTGTAAAGAATTATATATATATATATATATATATATATATATATATATATATAATTAGTTTGTTAATAATGTGGTGGAAGCCGGAGTAATGAAAGGGGAGATGAACAAGAAAACCTACTTCAAAAACTTTTTTATTCATTTTTTTCAGTAAATGTATTTTTTACCGTAAATAGTGTCCTGAATAATAAAAATATATATTGATATTTCAAGAGAAACACCCTCATTCTTTAAATACCACAAACGTTCATATCGATTTAAGACGAGATAGTTCAAACGTTGATGTTATACATGAATGTAAATGTCGAAGCAAACAGATTTAATCAGCAGAACTTGCAATACTTTAATAATTTTTGTATTCATTTATGTTTCTCATATTTGTTTATTGAGGTGTTTGCTTTGCAAAAAAAAATATAGATTCTTAAAATTATTTCGTTAATTTGTTTTTAGTATTTATTTTAATCAATAACAGAGGGATGATATATATATATATATATATATATATATATATATATATATAAAGTAAAGACGATTTTACCTCTGTACCTACCTGAAGAACAGGAACATAACCACATGCATCACAGGCTACATAACTCACCTTTATATCACGCTTATTCAGCCTGGTTAAGTAAATGTGTTATGATGTTATTTCAGATAACACTAAACATTACTTTTGGCCCACCATCTTCAACTCTCTTCAAAACATACTCCATATAGGTGGTAGCAAAAACTTTCCCCCTTAACACTTAATTACTGACACTCCCCATCTTCACCGGGAACTTATAAGCCACGTCTACTTTTCAAAAGCTTGCTCGTTAGTATTTCCTATTTGTCTGTTATTAATGTACTACATAATACAAAATATTCGACACACAATTAATGTACGCTCCCGCTGAATTTCGAGCATATTTGATAACGTTATAACTATCTATTACGTATAGATTTATAATCATCCCAGTTTTTAGAGAATGCAATTAACGAACATAGTATTTCATCTTTCATAATGGCGGCTACAATTTCTTCAACGACTCGTCTTCCAAATAAAGTAACTATACGCCAAGATACTCAACAGCACGCATAAAGTGTACATTTTCTGATTCAAATTCCTTTTACATGCATAAAATAACAAAAGATGGGAAAACATCGATTTATTGGTATAGAAATGATCCTAAACGTGTGGGTAGTGTACCTTACATTCGGTCGCCTCATGGCGGGGTGTACAATAACACACATGCCCGCTACTGGCTGGCTTCGTTTCAATTACCTATTTTTCAATAGAGTTACTACTCACTCTTGTAGACCAACGGCTACAAGCGTAAATCCAAGATCGAGTAGTGTATGGTTCGATGTTGTTAAACTTCTTCCTACGAGGGAGGAGGAAGAGATGACTATGGGCCGGATGTTTTTAAATCGACGTTATTATGTAGTCATTAAAAAATAAAATAATGTAATATGTAGTATTTTAACTATGGTGAATATAATTCAAATGTGACCTATTTGCGTTCGGTCGGATGTGCACAAATTTAAATTCATTCTTTTCAATTTCTCCAGTGAAACGCCGGGGGCGGGTACAGCTAGTATATTATAAACATCTACGTCTCAAGACCGGAACAGAGCCGATCAAGACACCAGCCATTTCGCTGAGAAAATGCTGAATACATTTAAGATAATGATTAATAAAAAACATAAATAAAGATTGCGGCTAAACTTAACTGTTCAATTATATAAGTGTATTAATAACATCCTGAACCTTTTTCCACATTTGAATGAAACTCAAACAGACATCGAAAACGAATTCTGACAGATCTAGCGTATTATTAAAATATTTATGTGGTGGCGTCACTTATACATTCATATGCATATGTTTTATACATGCGTATAAAATTGTTATCCGCAAACACTGTGGCTCATATGCGTGTTTGACTCAGGCAGGGACTGCAGTCGAGTGCTTTACCACTAAATAGTGATGTTTTTATCGCTTATAAATGTTTTACAATTAGTACTTTTATAGTTAAAACTATTTTATATACTAGCAATACATGCCGACAGCGTTGCTCGCGAGAAATATAAAAGAATAAATTAAAATGTTTTAACAGCCGACCGGACGAACATAGGTCAGAACGGATAGTTTTAATATTAAGAAAAATAACGCTTTTGTATTATGGAAAATCTATGTGCTCACTGAAATGATTACCTCGGAGTAGTAAAACAAAAATAGAAATTGCCACAGTGTAAAGGAGATCTCCTTCACTGACCGATTATCGAAAAGAGTACTTCTGCGGACCGGGGTTTTTGTTCGATCTGTTATCTTTCTAGACTGCAACAATTGTTATTTATGTTTTTCATTTTAAACACGTTGTTTGATGTTCTCCACATTCAGATCTTACGTTGTGTCTAACTCAGCATTCGTGGGAAGCCAAGTAAATTGGTTATTTCTCAATTTTCGAAACCGTATATAGAAAGATTTAAGAACCTTATATACAATAATAGACATCACCACAGTTTTGAATAATTTCTCATTTATTGACCGTAGAAACAAATTAAAGAATACAATAATACCAATTGCGACGGTGTTTTAGAAGTTGTTGTATCTGCCCTGTAGGAGCGTAACGAAAACTTAAGAATTATACCAATTGCCGGAGTATTAAAGGGTGTATCTCTAATTGTATTTTATTGGTATTGGTAAATTGGTATTGTAAATGATTTTGAGAATAAAATAGAATTGAAGATAGGCGTATGTTATAGAATGTGAAATGAAAACGGCGAAAAGTGTGACATATGCAAGGTTTAAACATAATGTTCGATTATATGATATGTCACAAATCCTTATTCCAATTTTGATCAAAATCCATTACATGAATGTGATTCTAGTAAATGTCTAAAATGAGAGGCTCAAGCTTAAGGGGTCTTCAGAAGAAATTGAAATTCAGGGAATCTTGCTTAATTGGTGTCTAATTATTATCGATCAATTTTATTGCCAATTTTAAACAATTAAGTGTTCGAATAGAAGGCTGTGCATATATTATAGTCCCTAAAACCCTTTTAGAATACGCAAACGAAACGGGAATCTGGGATATATTTATGAAGTTAAGTCTATAGCTATTGTCCAAATTTCACAAGATATCGGCGGTAGCTGAATACCAATAAATTGTTTCCTCTCCTCTTTGCCCGCTTCAGATTACACTAAACAGAACTAAGTAGATCCCACATTTGGACCCTTTACATCTAGAAGTTTCGTACGGAAATTCATAATGATCGATCAATTAGTTTAGGAGTGAATCCTGTACATAAAAATATATATACACATACACATTAGCGTGGTCCCTCTTACTTACATTGTAATAATTACGGGTGCGGAAGAGGGTTTTGATATGTAATTGGTAGGTTTGCGAATTCTGAAACCAGTGTTTTTGTGATTTGTTCTTTGTGAAATAATAGAGCTTCATTCTAAGGGGAAATATAATTTGCGAGCCTCTATTTGGTTTACTTAGTTGCGAGAGGCGGGTTAGGAGGAAGTAATAATTATGCTTTTGGTTTAGGTTTTTAAAATAAGTTAAACGCGGTCGAATGTAGTAGTCTAATGAAGTGATGTGTTTCGATAAGTTGGATGCATTCATTTCATTGTCTACTCTAACTGATTTTGGAGAAGAAAAATAAGTCTACTTTTAATAGAAGATTAAAACTAATGGTAATTGCATTTTTTAAATTATAGGCCGAAGTAACAGAAAAGCACGTGTTCGTGGAACACTACTTCATCTCTAAATCAATATATGTATATATCAATATATATATATATATATATATATATATATATATATATATATATATATATATATATATATACTAGCAAATATTTTTGCAAGGTCGGCCGCATGATATTATAATGAACAAACTGCATACATTGACCCCCACAGGAACATGTAATAGCCAATAAGATTATAACATGACGAACAAACGCTAACCTCCCCCTAAAGAAGGGTTAAAGTCATGGAAAGATGATATCATGAAACAAAATAGATTGTAAACTAATCCGAATCATTAAAAAAGGGGGGATGTCATCCCCGGACAATGATATCGTGAGGAACGAACATATATTATAATGCCCCCCAAAAGAGAAGGGAATGCTCGGGAGGATTGTATTATAATGAAACTATCAAAGGAGAAGGAAAAGCGTCAGAGTATCCCCCCGTTCCACACTCACACACCAACAGAAAAGAATGTGGTTATGTCTGGTTGGAAATTTCCGCTCCCAAGATAGAGCAGGTAATACCTGGGAGTATCACCCCATCAAAAGAGAAGCTAATGCCTACACGTATGGTATGGCTAGTTTTATTGTACACGTAAATAACTGAAAAATATAGTCACCATCTTAAAAAAAAAAAAAATAATGCCCGCCAACGTAGAACGATACTTTTCTTACATACATTTTAAATAACAAATACATGTTTATAACCGTGAGTAATCGTACTTACTTAGATATTCTTTCACTAGATTTGTTTGGATGGCGACTATATTTTTTTGATCTAATTCTTTTTTTGGCGTTTCACGTGTACGATGAACATGGTTATAACTTAGGGTCTGTAATGTTTCATTTTATTTTGTTTTTTACTAAAACATTATTTAAGTAAAAATAAAATAGGTTCATTATGAGTAATGCCGTAACTTATTTCACTTTTAATAATTTACGTGACTGAAATAGGAAGTAACGCCAAATGAAAAGAATAATACACCTTTTCTTCACAGGTAGGGGTGAATTAATGAAGTCAGCATGTCTGTTTTTTATTTATTTAATATTGGTGGCGAGAAATTTACTAAGAAGTGACAGAAAACGTTTAATTATGAAAAGCTTATAATTTAAAAATGAATTTCAATTTTATTGATTTGTATTTTGTGTAAAAAAACGTTTTTATTTCGGACTTTATATTGATATATTTTGAACTTTTATTTCATAAATTAATCACGTACTTCAAAAAACAATAAAAATACGAAAGCTATAATCGCTAGACAAGGGGAGAGTCATAGAAAAGCAGAAGGGCATGGTTGTGATGATAACACCGAATTTTTTAATGTATTATTTCTAAAGGATCCCCCCTCGCCCTTTAGAGAGAGAGAGAGCGGGCGCGAGAAAAATAGAAAGAGAAAAAAAGAGATGGAGAGAGAAAACAATCACCTCTCCTTTTCTGTGAACTCGGTATATATTTCTATGTAGCTACTATATTTTAGTTTCATCTAAAGTATCTCCATATTATATTTTAAGAATGTTTTTCGTAGTTTATTCATTGTTTTATAAAATTAATGTACGCTACACTATTTTAGATACAAAAGAGAAAATAAAATAAAATAATCATGCATGAATAACAGAAAACATTAATTAAAAAAAATTAGAGTAATATTTAAATGTGTATGTGCGTTCACTTTGCACGATATATACGGTTGCATTATTGATTAAAGTTACATGAACCCGTTTTGATAAAATGTAGGAGTGACAAATTAAAAAACACTTTCGCATACATGCATTAGCGTGTTCCCTCTTACTTACATTGTAATAATTACGGGTGCAGAAGAGGATTGTCGCTGCCTGCTAGAAAGTAGAAGCGTATCCATCCTACCTCCTTTATAATCACTATTGATGCGAGATTGGGAGGTGTTTGGATAACTGCATGCAAGATCCAAAAAGTTTTTTTTACTTCGCGTCTTTAACCAAATATCTGTTTTTAATTGTATAAATTAGGTTCAAAGAAAATGTTTAAGTACTTACGGGTGAGGTATATTGTATTAAATTAAATAAAAGTTATGAAAATATCAAAGCGTTCAGCGGCATGATGCTGTTTAGTGATAGAGGATTGGTAGGTTTGCGAATTCTGAAACCAGTGTTTATGTGATTTGTTCTGTGTGAAATAATAGAGCTTAATTCTAAGGGGAAATATAATGTTGTGAGAGGCTTACAGGGGGAAGTAATACTTATGCTTTTGGTTTAGGTTTTTAAAATAGATCAAACGCGGTCGAATGTAGTAGTCTAATGAAGTAGTGTGTTTCGATAAGTTGGATACATTCTTTTCATTGTCTACTCTAACTGATTTTGGAGAAGAAAAATAAGTCTACTTTTAATAGAAGATTGAAACTAATGGTAATTGGCTTTCTTAAATTATAGGCCGAAGTAACAGAAAATCACGTGTTCTTCTATAAATCAATATATCGATATATATATATATATATATATATATATATATATATATATATATATATGTGTATATAAATGAATATATGCGAAATATAAACAATTACATTTATATATACATATATATATATATATATATATATATATATATATATATATATATATATATATATATATAAAGGCCGATTTGAAACACTGAGAAAAGGAAAAACAACCGACAGTTGTGAACGCAGATTAGAAAAAACTGTAAGTGAACAAGGAGGATTAATATTTATTTGAGGTTGACGACAACGGGGAGATGGACAACAAAGGAGGAGAAGGGAGAGAAGGAGAGACTAAAGGTGTATATATATATGTATGTATGTATATATATATATGTATATATATATATATATATTTATTTATTTTTTTTTTTTGATGTGTTGATATTTTTTATATTTATAATATAAAACTAAAAATTATACATTAATCACCTAAATAATAGTGTAATAGATTCGTCCAAACCCTTTAAAATGCAGCAACATTTTTGTAAGTAACGGATACATTTTATTAGACAGACGAACAGCACAGGTAAAGAAAAAAAAAATTTTTTTTTTTTTAATTTATTTATTTATTTTTTATTTTAAATAACTAATATAAGTTAGCAAAACATTTATATCGAACAAAACGTAGATTTAGTATAAGGAACGTTTATGTTTTTGTCTTTTAAGGGAAATGGGGTCTGATCAACTCTGCTGGGAATCCATGAAATTAAATACTGTCTTGTTATTAAATTCCCGAAACAGTTTTTCATGGTAAACAACTGATGATCCCTTAACATAGTGTTAGAAACAAACTAATGTAATAACTGTAAAAATAAATTGACTTACATGAGTGATTTTCCACTGAAAGACTTGGGACTATAAGTTGTTTTTTTTAATATAGTTTTAATGGTTGAGAAACTTCGAAGACAATATATATATATATATATATATATATATATATATATATATATATATATATATATATATATATACGCCTCTAAAAGTGAATCGACATTGCGTATACAGGGAATATAACTCATGCGTATGAAAAGAGAGGGCAATATGCAATGTGCAAGGTAAGTAAATAAACCAGTAGTACAATTATATCTAACAAAACAATAACAACAAACGATAAATTATCACCAAATTTCAAACAGACTTTCGTAATGATTAAAGAACGCGATCACAGCCCCTGTGATATAAACGGGCATGCTATTAAGCCGCAGTAACGGTGATGATTGTGTCCGTGGATAACTATTAGATCTATAAGTTAAAAAAATCAACAACAATATATATATATATATATATATATATATATATATATATATATATATATATATATATATATATATATATGAGGTAAAGTAGACGATAAGTCATGAAAATAAAATGCCGTGGTAGAGAAAATGTGTGAACCAAGACAAACGCAAAACAGGTTAGAATGCAGGAGAAAAACAAAAACACAAGCGATTTGCTCGGTTTCGTTCGTATTATCGAACGTCTTCAGAGTGAAGATTTGGAAACAATTGTTTGAACGCACACACATGGGAGAAGGAAAAATGATCAGATTAGACCATATGAATAAGCAGACCTATCTTTGATATGTTCTGATTAAGTTTTTGAGGCTAGTGTTCGGTGTATCAATGTAATGCCCACTCCTATGTTGTGATGGTTTAGTTTGTATTTAGTTATACTTATATATATTTACATACATACTTGTGTGCATGCTGATATATATATATATATATATATATATATATATATATATATATATATATATATATATATATATATGTTTGCCACTTTATGTGTGTTTATCCTGGCAAGTTTCTGTCTTCTTCCCTCTTATCGTATTTACCCCCTCCACCTACCACTTCTCTTATGCTTGCTCGGTGGGTGCGAAAATGGAAAAGATAAGGAAAATGGATAAACGTATAAAAGAAAAAGAAAAATAAAGAGGAATATGTCATCTACTTGTCAAATCATATGTTAATGCAGCTTAGGGTAGTCACATATGATCCAATCAGATCATCTGTTCCTTCTCTTACGTGTAGGCCTTCAAAATAAAATTGTTTCCAAATCTTCACTTTTTCTGAAGACGTTCGCTAATACGAACGAAACCGGGCAAATCACAGCATTCTAACCTGTTTTCCGTTTGTGTTTTGCAAAAAAAGTATATATATATATGGAGTGGCATTGCGTATGCAGGGGAGATAACTAATGTATAATGAAAACATACTCCGCAATTCCCAAGATGAGAAAATGTACAATTATCGCCCAAACACATTAGAATAGGGATTTTTAGTAATTATTTCTTTCGCTAAACGTACTCGACGGAAAAAAAAACCTGTTGTTTTTCTGTTCTTTTTGTACGCTTTAAACGTAACCGTAGAATTTGTGGTTGGCACTTTAGTCAACATAGAGAAATAAAAATAAGGTTTTATTTTTTTTCTTTCAGCTTGTATCTTTTCGGGAGAAAATAAACACATATATATTCTTGTTTAAAATGAACAACATTGTCGGAATAGCAATAAAAATGTCACTGACGTTTCTTCAATGAAAGGAAAATAAGTTGGTATTTTACGTGTTATTTTTACTACCGGTAAATCCAGTTGTTAGAGCTAGGACCTTGTCTGGTGAATTTGACATTAATTTCTCTTTGTTTCCTTTTTTAAGGTTCTCCTATTTATATTTAATCGCCAGTTGTAGCGTTTAATTTTAAGTTCTCAAGAACCCCTTACTGTAACCACATCGTCAGTCGTTGTGGTGATTTAAGTTCGGAATTCTACGTCGCCATTTGTTCTGGGGTCTTTTGTAAGGTTCTCGGGAAAACACCTTCAATGTTATTGTTGTGTCCCGTGTAAGTTCGAATGCCACATCACCATTTGTTTTGCCCTGTAAAAGGGCTGGAATGAAAACACGAATTCGGGGTTTTGGGAAAACAAGTATATTGAAGTAAACATAATACAACAGAGAAAAACTGAGATATGATACGTCAGTTTGTCTGCCAGTATAGGTTAAGGTTCATCAAACACTGAGGAGCAGATTCTCTCAGTATTTATGGTGAATGGAAGAGTCAATTGTAAGTAAGGTACCATAACAGTAATGCTGCGTTTTTTCTTTGCTAGTGCTGGAACTCGTTTTGGGAAGACATTGACCATATGCCATATCGCCTGGCAGTGCCAACAATGTGGCTTTCTACCTTCTACAATGACTGAAAGTAGCCAGCCTTAAAACTTGAGCTGGGTCGAGATGGTAAGGAATCCGAAGTGGCTGAGGCGTATTTTAAGTTTATAATCGCCAGTGAGGAGGTTTCCCGGCCAGCAGACCGAAATAACACCTCAACGTCACCATATTGGTTTATCACGTCCCGTAGTAGTGTGTCGCTAACACTGTATTTCTTCTGTCTTGGTATTCCGGCTTGATATTTATCTGCTTCCACTGCATATCCCAACTGTTGACGTTCTTTGCATCCTACTGGGTTAGTGGGAAGTATGCCCTACATGGCGTAGTAGTTTATGCGCGCTATGTAGGTTGTTAAAATCTTTAGAGCACCTAGAAAGTGTATAAGGATATCCTTGGAGACGCCGGTGGGTCCTTTATCAGTGGTGTCGGAGGTGATCAAAGACAGATGTCTCTTATTTCTTTCTTCCAGGGTACCCGGGAGTAATTTGATAGTGTTACCTTCGCTATACTGCTCGTACTGTAATCTGAACGGTTGTTTATATGCCCCTGGCGAGAGTTGGTCCTGGGCCTTCAATACTGCTCCATGGGTGTTCTGTGTGGTCGCTGAAGTCTCTGTAAGTTGAGAAACAAGAACCAGAGTTGGTGGAGCTCGGGTAGCAAACAGTGAGGAAGAATGAAGTGAAGTGGGTACAGTTGTTTGAGTCACTGGAAGTTGAGTTGTTGGTCGCTGTCCAGCCTGAATAGGAGAGTGTGTAAAGGGTAGCAGTGTTCATTGAATTTTCCGGCATCACCCGGCGCATATGATTTGTTGACGGCGCCAACATCGCCTTTGTTCTTGACTGTCTTTTAAGTCAGGACGTTGGGTCGTCACCGTTAGATGAAGTAGAATCCATGTATGTAGTGTTTATCGCTCTATTTAATCGTGCAGCAGCGGCTTTGTTGGAACACTGTGGTAATTATTCGTGTCGGTTGTGCTTCTGTGCTTAACAAGGGATACCGAGAACCATTGTCAGTTTCTGGTGTCTTCTGTCTGGAAGGTGAGGGGAGAGCTGGTGGCAGACCTCTCTTACACTTCTACTTGTGGCAATTCGAATAGGGGGTCGCCGAAGGCAGCCGGAAATGCGTAAAACCTATTTTCAGCTGTAGCACCGTCTCTCCCGAACACGACTGGAGTACCGGACATCGAACCAACTAATGTACTACGGGGTGTAGTAGCCACCGACGTACTTCGGAACTACGGGGTGTAGTACCCACGGAACCTTGATTCAACCAAACTGAGCCACTACAGGGCGTAGTAACCCCCGAATTGAACATCGACTAAACTGAAGCCCTATCAAAGGTAGTAACCCGCGCAACTCTCATCGACCTAACTGGGCACTACCGGACGTTGTTACCACCGCAACGGCCATTGGGGCGCTACCGAGGGTAGTGACACACGAACCGTAAAACGATCCAACTGAAGTACTACCGGAAGTAGTATCTCTCAACAACAGGCCATTGAGAGCGACAACCCTTGTTTCTGCTCCGCCCCAAAACTTTGCTTGAAACCGTCGATTTGGAATTAAAAGACGGCAGCTTTAAAAGATTACATTTGTCAACCTAACACTGCTAGCTTCTTAATCTGAGCTCCAAATGTGGCACGGACATAGGATCGAAATCAAGTAAAATGATTAGTTTTTACACAAAAGAACAAGTTGCTCAACAGGAGCCGAAAGATAGATGCCCCAAAATGGGTTCAGAATAGTTCAGAAGAGAAATAGACAGACTCCTTTGGGTGGAAAATGATATCGCTTTAAACTTTGAGGGGTAAGTAGCTGTTCTCATCTTAAGCGATCACAAGTCATTGCTAGGATCAAAGTAAGAGCATATACTACACTGTGATATTTGCCAAAAAGTCAAGTGATTAAAGTCTAGGAGCTTAGAGACAAGATCAAAGAAGTTTTATTTACCTCCTCTCCAGGTAGCTTAATACAAAGTCAGGTGTAGTTAGCAAGCTCACTAGTAGTAACGCGTTCTGGTCTACAAAATGCCATCATCATTCTCCGGTAGGGGCGCTTAAGTCGATTAGAAACAAACTAACCCCTTCACAAAGAAAATTTAAAGCCTTAGAGGGTGTGCCTCCTAGAACTGTGCAGACCAATACATACAACCGCCGGAATCAAGACGGTACCGATCTAGAGAATGTAGCATTTATCGGAACATATACTACAATCTTATATTTGCCAAAAGGCCAAGAAAGATATTTTTATGAAACAAGTTGCGTGTCTATATGATAAACAGAACTGTAATTGTCCCCCAAAAGTGTTACTTTCACTTTTTCTATAACCTTGCCGTTTTAACCTAGATATGTAAAATTTAAATCAGTTTTCAGTTACCCTATGACATATATTTTGACTAACATTGGTGACTATAGGTTAAAGGATCTGACCGCTATACTGTACAGGAACAAACAAACAAAGTTGACTGAAAAAATTACCTCCGCCTATAGAATGTTACAATAACACGTTTACTTGACTGTGCTTATTTCGAAAACACTCATACAATTTATCTTATTGTTAGCCCAGTTTAGAATCACAACGTTTACTGTGTGGTAAGACGAGTTTCAAACATATATTGACTCATCACGATAGTAACCACGAACAAATGAGGGAAAGAAACAAATAAAATTACGTGTTCTCTTATTCTCGAAGAACAATGTTGGCAATGACGTTTGCTATTTTTTATCAAATTAATTTATTACATTCTATTATCATTTAACCCATTCGGCAATAATAAATATTGTCATATCATATTAATGAAATTCGGTATTCCATTCATTAATCATTCTCAAACGACGATAGGTGTGCGCCTTATTCCGACTAACACGTCAAATCTAGAGAAATTTGAATAATACTTCAAACATAAAATGATATCTGTAAATGTTATGAATGGGGACCTTTGCAAATTCATAAATATGTAGAAATAGTGTTAGCAGTGAAGTCGGTAGAAATTTAAAATAATACGTACATAATTTCAGTTCTTCAAAAGTGACGGTAGACAAATATGAGTTTTATTTAGATGTGTTCATTATTAATTTGTATGGTGTGTGAAGAGTAGTACGTAGGATCTATTATATGAAGGATCGTCCTTTTACGTAACACCAGTCACCCTCACCAACAATTATGGACTAACTCGTTCATCTGTATTAATTTACAAATGCAGGTAAATGAGGGTAATATAACCGGTCTTATAGACCAATATTAACTCACCATTCAGGAGCCAAACATTTACCCATCACTTTTCTTGATTATAGAAGTTGACGGTTTCTAACTGGTAAACGACACGAACTTGAAACCGGGGTGTACCAAGTTTGAATCCAGTTTGTTCCACAAAAACACTTTCACTTAAGATGTTGGTAACTTTCATGTGGTCCTTCCTGTAAGTACCCGATGTATTCCTAGAAATAATTCTAACTATGACATTATTGGGGAAACCAATGCCAACAATAGAATCATCTAATTCATACACATCAGATGAATGAATGACGCAAATATATCATTGTCAGGAATGATATTTCATTCAGTTTTGAAACCGTAATAGTATATATGTTTTACATAAATCCCGCGAAATGCATACTATGAAAATAATCAGCTCATTTTCTATGGCTCTCATTAAACAGTCTTGTATGAAATAAAAAATATAATTTCCGCTACATTTGCACTGGACATAATTGTTTACATAAACATTTATGAAATCAAGTTTTATTAAAACCCATCATTAGTATTAAACGCAGCCACTTGCTGGTGCTTTTTAAATCTAACACATCTGATATATATCCACGTAACTTTATACAAAGAGATATTATTACAAATAATTCATCAAGAAATGTCACATTATTTATGTTATGGGGGTCTCAGTTTCTAATCTTAGCAAAACGTGATGACATAAAATATACTGTGTATATGAGAATGTGAACATTTGTTCTGCTCTGACAAAGCAAGAATTATAACTATAATCTCATCAGTTAATTTATTATTATAATAAAGCGTAGTAAGGTAACGTTTATTTTCCTAAAGCTTATTCCTATATACTATGACACATAATACATGTTAAAAATATTTTTCTACATAATTTAATCCTATATTACATCCTTAAATATCAATTACTACTGAGCTTGAGTTTTGTCCGAAAAACATTTATTTAATTGTTCTAATTTATCAGGATTTGCATTTAGTCATAAAGTTACCAATTTCTTCCAATCACTTTCATCCTATGTCACTGTATGTTGTTAAATCTTTTATACCGTTGTCTTACATTCTCGCTTCCGACAATGTTTATTAAATGAATATAAAACTCAAGATTAAAAGGTACATCATTTTTTATAAATAAACTGAAATATAACCCCGGTAGTAAAACTATTAAGTTGTAGCTGGAGAGAGAAATAGATGAATAGAGCAAAGATAAATGACAAGAAGAAAAATACTAGTTTAATTTCTTTCTTCTCATTATTTCAATTAACCACCTTGGAACACTCACTTATCTAGTATCAAATAATTTAACTTGAGATCCCAGAAAAACAAAACGAAGCGACATTCACAGTAGGCGGGTTGAACTGGCTTTTTGGAAAGAATGACGTTTTTTTATTGTAATAATAAATGCAGCAACACTTCCCAGGCGTATGTATATTATGGTCAAGGAAGATACTGACGTTAGGTTTTGCAATTTATGTAGGGATGTATTAACATCCTTTCACATACAATGCCACATATTCCCGTATGGTCACCCATCTGGTACTGACCAGGCTCAACATGGCTTAACTTCGGTGATCTACAATGAAACAGTATGGCAACGTGCTTATGCTCAATGGTTGACCTAACGGATCACAGTTTTACTAGTTTTATTATATAACTCCACTAACACGAATATTACGTTATTTTAAAGGGGATTTATTGATATAGATGAAGTACTCATCTGAAGTCATGATACTAATTATGAGACACATGAACATTTTTAAAAGGACAGCAGCATCCGATTCAACAATATGCTGCAAATATGCGCAGATTGAATTAATACGACTAAAAATGAAATAATAAAATGTTATTAATATTATTTGCGCCGAGAAGATTATGTTTCAGGTCGAGTTGTGAGCATGGTTATTTATTTGTTTGCTTGTGTAGTGTGTACATCGCTTGCCCAAACGTTAAGAAACTTAGTGAAACTATCGGAGATAGTATGACTGAGAACTGATTATTTTTAGGATATCTACGTTTAAGATCAGGGCAAAGTTCACGGAAAATGTTACAGTCCAACCTTTTGTGATAACTTCGGTTCTCTTTGCAATCGAGACTCGCTGGTTGACCTATAATGTAGACAATGAAGCCACCCTGAACTTTTACTTTGACACTAGCATTGTAGAGTTAGATCAAAGTTAAATTATTGACTACTTTAACTTTCGTTTTCCCAGTTTCATGTATAGATCCGATTATATTACAGAACAGTAATCGACATGCAACATTTCAAGCTCATAAGATTATTAGGTATAGAGTTATCAAAGTGATCATAGTATACGTTCGGGAAATATGAATAAATAAGGCGAATATTAGATTTTACTAACGTTGTCAAATGAAGGTATTCAGTAACGCAACTTACGTATGTTCCTTCTAAATTGTACCGTGTATCGATCAAATTTATGTAAATCTTCGGGTAGTTTTTCACTGATAACAATGTTCAACAACTCAGACATTACTGAGCAGATAAGGCCCGTTTCACTGATAACAATGTTCAACAACCCAGACATTACTGAGCAGATAAGGCCCGTTTCTAAAATAATTTGATGGGTAGATTACATTTTTGCCTATCAAGTATCAATATATTTTTAAACGTCATTGTAATGACGGCATTGTGTCTGGAATAGGTATACTTGCTGGCGACCACACGCTATACAGTCGTCATGTGGGTAACACGGGCACGCGTATATTCGAGGCAATAGCTGAATCCTTAGAAAGTGACTTCCAGTCCGTACTAAAATTAAGCCATAATTGGATGATAATATTTAATACTGCTAAAACAAAGGCCCTTTTTTTCAGCAACTACAAGACACCTCTTGAAACACCGATTGTCATGGCCAATAACACCCTACCCGAGAATCCAACGTTCAAACTACACAGCCAACCATTCACAGAGTACATGAATTTGAAGAAATACATAGAAGTCATTGCCAAGGCTTCTGCTAAGAAACTGCGATCCCTTTTCTGTGCGAGAACACTTTTCACATCTGACAGTATCTTATATATCTACAAATTCACCATCCGCCCATGCATGGAGTATGGTTGTCACATCTGGGCTGGTGCACCATCCACCAGTCTCTGCCTTTAGACAAGGTCAAACAAGAGTATATTATATAATAAGTCCCTCACTGACCACCATGCCCCATAACCGCAATGTTGCATATTTGGACTTACTATTCATTAACTGTGGAGTTCCCTAGATGCCAAAGAGCATTCTACTCCAGTAACTTATTTCCTCATTTAGAACTCACTGGCAGCTCCCTGTTTCCTCTACAGTGCCGACATGCATAAATTTAAAACTAATGTGAACAAGCATCTCGCCATACTGCTCCAAATTTAGGATAATCCCTTAATCTTTCATCCTAATTCTTAGTAGCGCGTTACATCTACAATAGCAACTTGCCTTGTTTGGAGTGAACTAAGTTTTTTTAAAAGTACTTAAATATATTTTAAATACACGTTTTTGGTGTTCAGGTACATAAATGGCTTAAATAAATAAAAATGACCAAAGAAACTTGTAACAACAATTCGGATAATATGTGTCACATGTGTGGATGTGTAACACCAAAGACTTATAAGCGAAAAATATCGAATTACGTCCTAAAATTTTATAAAATATATTCCGAAATTAAAGTACAGGATCAAGGCAAGAATTTAGCTGCATATGTTTCCTTGTTGTTGTTAAGTTGTTCCACAGTAAATAATAAATTAAGGAAGTCAAGTCGAGGGTTGGTTTAACAAGTGTATTAACAAAGTAAGAAAGTGACTAGCTCTTGGCTAGACAGTTACAAGACTGCGTTTTGTCTTCTGGTGTCTCGCACTATTTATAGTGACAACCGGTGTTGTTTCTCCTGTGTAAGAACGGCCGGTGTAACACTTGCCTTAAATGAAAAGGCAAATGTTTCTGGAAAAGTACTCAAGATCGTTGATCTGATGGTCTGAAAGGGGGCGTTAAAATACCACTGAGGATTGCTATTTCTGTCTTATTAACTTTTTTTTATTAACTTCATACTTATAATACAATCATAGTTTTACCCTTACTTTTAGTACTGAATAAACTTATTGATACATTAGAGTGTTATTCATGTGATATTTTATTTCACAGATCACGAGAATTATTTAAATATCTGTTAAATACTCAACCCTTAGATCAGCGATCTGTCCTGTGAACATTTTGAAGCAATTTTAGCTCGACTAAGAACAAAGGATAAACAATTTATTAGATTTTTCTCATTTCGAACAGTCAGAACACAAAAGGCGTATCTTCATCTTTTCGCCTCAACCGAGCTAAACGATTTTGTGGGAGATTTCAATTCAACAAAACATCACAGCGAAGTGTTTTCTTCGCAGCTACGAGAAAATAATTTGCTGCATAAAGATGTTGGAGTAAGTCTAGATCGCGTTCTCATGACTTTTTGAATAGAATATATTTAGAAAACATTTATTTAATATTGTAATAAAATTCACGGATTGTTCATTGATTTGAATTTGAGCTACAACCCTACTAAATTGAGACTGTTTATCGATGTATCACATTACAATATAAAAGCTGTACCTTTTTATATTGGAAACACTTTACTATCGATTCCAGTTCGGTGGAACTAAGAGAGAGTGACGAAGATTGGAATTTAGTCTAAAAAATAAAGTAAGAAGAGCGTAAATAGCAAATTTGTTATGATTTTAAAATGGTTGCAAGTTTAACTTGACTTCAATTAGGCTTCACAAAATATATGTTCTTCATATGCAATCAGGATAACCGAGCCACAAAAGAACATCACATACGTTCAGAATGGGAATCCATAGGTAGCACTCCAAGCTCTGACAACGTCATTTGAGAATCACTCGTAGAAAAAGAAAAAATCCTCTTCCTTTCCTTGCATATAAAATCAGGATTAATTAAGCAGTTTCTGAATGTCCTAAACAACGATAAACTTGCGTGTAAGTATATGAGAATAGACTTTCCCAAATTAAATGACGCAAAAGTAAAGGAAAGTGTAATTGTTCGACAAAAGATTAGAAAACAAATGGTTGACGGCGCTTTCGATGATACTACGACTGAACTGGAACTAGCAGCATGAATAAGCTTCAAAAGAGTATGCGATGGTTTCCTGAGAAAGCTCCATTTTATACAATACAATCTTTCATTTTTCAAAAGAATTTATCAGGTCGAAACGATGAACACGATGACCGATTTCACCAATACATAGCTTTAATAGAAGCTGGCTATAATGAAAAGTCGAGCTCGGCTATGTTTACAGACTTTATTTGGAGTCGACAACGGGATCAGCTTTGTAACACGCATAAAATAATCTGAAGTACCGTAAAGGAAAAATCCTTCTAGACTGCGGCAATTAATATTTTTGTCGCAATGCGGACTTTCCCTATTTTGGAAGCTGGATACCAAGCTGTTAATATTTGAATAGAGATCAGAGTTAGACAAAATGTCGGTCTTTAATTGGGGAAAATCCATCTCCCTACAAGAAAGGCGCACTTCGGATTTGAACAAAAATTAAAAAATGCCGCAGTTTCCAAAGATTTCACCTTCTACGAACGGAGGTCTAAATAATAACGTGATTACTTGGCACGATCTGTAAACTAAAAACGTACAGAGAAAAGATTAAATATTGTATATCAGATGATACAGTTTAAAGTTAATTCTATTTTTAAAAATACAAATTAAAAAAAATAACAAGCTGATATAACTTGGAAAGTAGTTATAAATAAAATAAGAGTGGAAAGGTCTTAAACAAGTACGGTTTATGCCAACGTACATATCCTGTACAAACAAAAGTAACTACAGGTAATCCAATAGGATTTAACAGAATATAATCGAATCGCCTATACTACTGTTAGTTTTCCTATTTAGTGTCCAGACTATTTGACTTATTTTGTGACAAAGGGAAGTCCGGTATCCAGTCACAACAAAACTGAAACAAAAAATATTAAAGTCGAGGTAAAAAATTCGCAAAAAAATACAATAAAAAATAAATATTAGAAGGCGGAGGACGAGAGTATAAAAATAAGCACCGAATTGTATTTTTGAAATATATACACATGAAGACGATTCTCGTTATTTTAAAATAGTTGCGATTGCTTGGTTAATTTTACACACGTGTGAACAGTCTTATTGTTCCTTGGTGGTAGCGAGGTGCGGCAGTAAAATGACCCACCACATTTTGTCGTAAGGGTTCATATAGTGTGTTAACAATTCGTTAATGTCTAAGTTTATATATATATATATATATATATATATATATATATATTAACATACATAGTTCACCTCAAATAAAGCAGGCCGCCACTGTAGACGTAAGGGACTACTGAGAACAAAGAAAAGGGGAGAAGATTGGAGGGTCAACCTAAATTTGGATCTGCGCAGCGAGATATCTGTGTACACACTTCTTCCTTGGTGACGACATCTAATGTAAACATAGGTCGCAGTGCCGAGTAATACAGATACCTCACTCTGACCCGGTGTCACTGAACCACTGTAACATAGGTGGTCCACTCGTGTCTTTATCTCGGTACTCACACGTCTGGTCCTCGGCGCAGGAATCCTTCTAACTGTGAACACCCTCTCTGGCTCGTGATGTCGTAGCGGCAGAAAAAGAAATATGGGTCGGAACTCCTCTCGGTCGGATGAATGACGATTGCCTCGTTGGTCCGCTGTGAAGGCAAGGTTACTCAAACAACAAACTTACAACAATAGGAACAATTCAACAAACTCAGCGGTTTCCTTTTGTATCCAATTAATTATTAATAAGATAACAACTGTTTTTAAAACGATGAATTAAAGTCTGCTTTTCGATTATGACTTTGTTTACTAAACTAGTCCGTCTTCTCTCTGTGCGTGTGTGAAACTCCATTTACGATTTCCAAGTTGTTAATTAAGTTGTAACTTGTCTACTGAAAACGGTCGGCGCACGTCCGTTTTGGTCGAATTCCAATTTCTAACTGCCTGTAACTGTCTTCTCGTTTCAACAACAAAGGTCCTCTCGTTTCCTAGAAAGGCATATCATCACACCCTTTCTTTCTCCAGCCAATTTCTCAATTCCTTCCCTCTCTCTCGGGGCCAGGGTGGGGCATACTGACTTACTCTCCCTCTCTCTCTTCTCTCTCTGGTTGGGTTGTTTTCTTTCCTGTTATCGTAAAAGACTTATTCTCTCTTTCTCTCTACCATTGGGGGAAGGGGAGTGACCAAAACACACTTGACCAAAATTGTACAGCAGTTATCAACATTCCCTCTTTCTAGCCAATGTGACCCCATTGTCTATAGATAATTATAACTGACGGCTTACACGCTTTTTCCAGCCAGCCCGGCGCCGTTTCTCAGCTCGTTCCCGTAGTTGATTTCGTGTGAATATATACTAGCTTCAATTCTCTACCTCAATTCTACGTAGGGCCTGATTTTCCTTATGCATATTAGTGCGCTCTAAAGGGGCAGACTCTGTCGGATTTTTTCGTAAGTGTTCATATATTGTGTTATAAATTCGTTAATATCTAAGTTTGTATACATATATATATATATATATATATATATATATATATATATATATATATATATATATGTTAACATAGTCCACCTAAAATAAAGCAGGCCCCAACTGTAGACGTAAGCGAGATATCAGTTTACATTAGTTTTAAACCTCTGCATGTCAGTACTGTCGGGGAAACAGAGGCAGAGAGGGAGTTCCATAGGCCAGCAGTACGAGGAAAGAAGCTATTTGTGTAGAAGGTTCTCCGGCATCTGGGGACCTCCACAGTGAATGAATGAGATTTAGTTGATTGTCGAACTCTCAGGTAGGGTGTTATTTGCCATGACAATCGACGGTTGGAGAGGTTATTTGTAGTTATTGAAGGAAAGCAGTTTTGTCTTTGCGGCATTAAAAGTTACCAACCATTCATGACCCCAATCCACTACAGCCTGGAGGTCATTTTCTATAGATTCAGCCATTGCATCGGATATGATCGCGTCGGTTTTGCCAACATGGCGAGAGTAAAGCGTGGTGTCGTCAGCAAATAAACCAATCTCAGTCACTATGTCATCAGTGAGATCTTTATATAGACAAGGAACAACAAAGGTCCAAGGATAGATCTCTGGGGTACACCAGCATGTATGTCATGTTCCCTAGATGAACGGCCATCGAGGACAACCTGGATGTTTCTTTTGTTTAGGAAGGATTGCCCAGTAATACCGTATGAGCTTATTTTCAGGAGAAGCCTTGTATGCCATACCTTTTCAAAGGCCTTGGATATATCAAGCGCTACTGTCCTAACTTCTCCTGCCTTGTCGAGTGTATGAGGCATGCGTTCAGAGATGACTGTTAGGATGTCTGCAGTGGATCGTGCTTGCCTAAATCCATACTGGCGGTCAGAAAGAAGTTGAGCATTAACTAAGTGCCGTACTATCGCCAGATTGCTTAAGGATTCAAATATTTTAGCAAAGATCGGCAGTAGGCTGATTGGGCGGTAGTTCTGATGATCGGTTCTATTCCCAGAACTCGGGTAGACTGGTACCACAGAGGCAATTTGCCAGCCATTGGGGATGCAAGATTCAGCTAGGCATTTATTGTAGAGTTTGAAGAGGGCAGGGGTCAGTTCAGCAGAGAATTTCTTTATTACTATTACAGGTATAAGATCAGCCCCACAAGCTTTGGAGGTGTCAAGGTGTTTTATGATGTCTCTGACCTGTGGTGGGGTGATCACCAGGTTATAAGAGAGAGTGAGAGATAGATAGAGAGAGAAAAGGATAGAGAGATAAATAGAGATATAGATAGAAAGAGAGGGAGAGAGAGACAGGTAGATAGATAAACATATAGATGGATAGATAAGAAGATTGTTTTTTTTACATATGTGTATACTTAATTGTTACACCCGAGCTCAGACTTTCGCCTCTTCACACATGGTCCCTACGTTCATTTGACATGATGCCTAGACAAATACCATTTTTTTAATAAACTTATCTACACCAGCAGATCCCTCCAACCTCCTCTTAACTTTATAAACTGTTGCTGTTTGACCCGCAGTTTTTCTCTGCCTTCTTACTTTTACATTTTCTTTTTTTCAATCACAAACCAGCTGAACGTCGCAACTTTCAGGCAAAACAAATTGATGCTTGTTTGATTTTTTCTTCATTTTTCTTCCTCCTGAATAACTCTTACAATTATGCCGAAACGTTGATGAACACATGCATAATATAGATTTTGGCTGCCCTTTTTATTTTGCATATATATATATATATATATATATATATATATATATATATATATATATATATATATATATATTAAAGATATTTCACCCAAAACAAGGCAGGGCCCCACTGTAGACGCCTGGGGTTACTGAGAATTAGGGTGAGGTTTTGGGTGTCACCCCAAGTTAGGAGAAGTGTAGCGAGCATTATGTTTACATTAGTTGTAAACCTCTGCATGTCAGTACTGTCGGGGAAACAGGGAGCAGGAATGGAGTTTTAGGAGCCAGAACCACGATGAAAGAAGCGATCTGAGTAGAAGGCCCTCCGGCATCTGGGGACCTCCACAGTGAATGTATTGGATTTAGCTTATTGTCGAGTTGGTTTAGTGAATTTACATCGAGGGGGCACCAGAGTAGTCAGCTCATCAGAGTACAATCAATTTAATTATTTGTAAAACAAACATAAGGATGCTACATTGCGGCGATGGGACAGGGCCTGGAGCTTGGTTGACAGTGAGGGACCTATTAAGTTGGCGACTCTTTTATGGACCTTGTCTAGGAGAGAGAGACTAGTGGATGATGCACCAACCCAGATGTGGAAACAATACTCCATACATGGGAGGATGGTGGCTTTGTTTAGATATACGATAATGTCAAGTGTAAGGAGTTTACTAGCACGATAGAGGGACCCCACATTCTTTGCAGTAGCTTTGGCAATTTCTTCAATGTATTTGTTCGAATCCATGTTACCTGTGAAGGGTAAGCCGATGAGTTTGAATGTTTAACTATCAGGAAGGGTGTTATTTGCTTTGAAAATCGGTGGTTGAAGAGACGTTTCTTTTAGTTATTGAAGGAAAGTAGATTTGTCTTTGCGGCATTAAAAGTTACCAACAATGTATGACCCCAATCCACTACAGACTGGACGTCATATTCTAATGGTTTAAGACATTGCATTCCCGAGTAGACTATGAGCTTTCGCTACACAAGCTTTGGGCATTGAGCTCAAGAACAGGTCTTTAAGTTAGGCTTGCTGATCTACTCGATCGGGGATGCGGGTCGGAAAATCGCCAGTCTGAGATCGGGGGTTAGCAAAGGAGAAATTATACTTTTAGTTGCCGGCTGCGTCAGTAAGGCTGGATAATTCCAACCAGTCATGGTTGTGTGCATTAATATACCAAAATACAAGTACCTGGGAATTCGAGTCAAGTTCGAGTTCCCTACCTATGCTTTCAGAGACAGAGTTAAGAACGCTACAGCCCTTGGTCGAATGGGAACGGTATAAGAAATATAAGTAACTAACGCTGTGATGTAAGGTTAATCTAAAGCACATGTAGTCTTGGTCATATGATCATAACCTATGTTTTCTAGTCAGGGAGAGGGTCTTCTGAACATCAATCCTAGCCCGTGCATATGTTTGTCAGAGTTTTTACGGTGGAGTGGGAGGTAGTCAGTAATGTCAAAGTGGATAGAAGGTATATATATATATATATATATATATATATATGCATCGGCTCAAGTTTGTATCCGGTGTTTGGGGAGATTTAATCTACTTGTCATTTTAATAATCTTGTTTTTTAACATGAAAATGCACGATTCTGTGATGAGCCGCTTCTTAAAGTGAAGACTATATTTTTCTTCACGGGTTTTCCAACGCGCATGAGACTGATTTGAATAAAAAGTATGGACATTCGCCGAAATAGAACACATGTAATAGAATATGATAGTGGACTGATATTTCTTTGGTCACTTTAATGCAACGTAACAGTATATATACATATATATATATATATATATATATATATATATATATATATATATATATGACTAGCGTGTATTGCCTCACACACTCACACACACATATATGTATATATATATATATATATATATATATGTATATATATATATATATGTATATACATAGTCAGTATTTCAGAAAAAATCCATTTTACAAAGGTAAATTAAGAGATGTATTCCTATTTTTTGTTTTTCATGCTGTTATTGAATACATTATTTCAAGTAAACGCTCTTATTTTAATAGGACCACTTTGTGATGCTTTTGGTATCATAATGTAGTCATTGGTGTGAAACTGCTAAAAAAGTTAACATTGTTATTATATGCGTATGTGTGTCAGTTATGTATTAGTAGTTGAATTCAGACTATTTTATTGAGTTTGAATCTGTTATTAATTTGCGGACTGGATCTAGATTTAATGTTTATTTCCTTAATTTCAAATTGCCACCATAGTTTAGATAGACTCCATACTTAGTGTTTACTTTCATTTATCTTTTAACATTGAAGTGTTTTCGACAAAAATAATGTGTGTGTGTTGAAGTGTTTCTTAATCCCGATGTGCAGTTCCTTGCTCGTACGAATTGTCATATTACATATTATATGCAGTATATTGCATATGTTCTCTGATATATACCTGTGGTTTTGACTAAGCCATGTGTCATTGTGTAGATGCCGTTGTCTATGTGTGTATTTATGAAACTTGTATATATATATATATATATATATATATATATATATATAGCAAGAAGAATATCATATATACCGAATGATATCTACAAAACGTGTTATTGAAATAATTTCAAACGGCAATGGTTTCACCAGAGATTATAAGCGGGCTTTCTATGTGTTTACACTGATCCCGTATGTTTTCCGGCGGGTGTCTTCACAAGTAGTCGAAAAGTGTTTAATAGAACGTGTGTGTCTATAGTGTGAATACATATTACTTAGTGTTTTCTGCATTACGTTCATAAAAATATGGTTAACCGAATAAATGTACAATTGCGTCCATGAGTGCATTACAACAATTTTCAAATATAGCGAATCATCAACCATGCATATTACGTAGTTGTGCTGAATAATGTAAACCATTATGAAGCTAGTATACTTAGTTATTTCAAATTGTAAATAGATACGCGCGTTTTTGTATTATGTTATGTTTTTGAAGATATTTCTACCTTCCAGGACCGTTAACAAGTATACACTGTTTATATAATACGGAATTTAACTACCAAGAACTCGGATATTATTTACGAAAACATCGTTTACTTTATAAATATATTGTCGAGTATGCACTGTATTATTTACGAAAACATCGTTTACTTTATAAATATGCTGTCGAATATGCACTGTATTATTTACGAAAACATCGTTTACTTTATAAATATGCTGTCGAATATGCACTGTATTATTTACGAAAACATCGTTTACTTTATAAATATACTGTCGAATATGCACTGTATTATTTACGATAACATCGTTTACTTTATAAATATACTGTCGAATATGCACTGTATTATTTACGAAAACATCGTTTACTTTATAAATATACTGTCGAATATGCACTGTATTATTTACGAAAACATCGTTTACTTTATAAATATATTGTCGAGTATGCACTCTATTATTTACGAAAACATCGTTTACTTTATAAATATGCTGTCGAATATGCACTGTATTATTTACGAAAACATCGTTTACTTTATAAATATGCTGTCGAATATGCACTGTATTATTTACGAAAACATCGTTTACTTTATAAATATACTGTCGAATATGCACTGTATTATTTACGATACCATCGTTTACTTTATAAATATACTGTCGAATATGGACTGTATTATTTACGAAAACATCGTTTACTTTATAAATATACTGTCGAATATGCACTGTATTATTTACGAAAACATCGTTTACTTTATAAATATACTGTCGAATATGCACTGCATTATTTACAGAAAACATCGTTTACTTAATAAATACACTGTCGAATATGCGCTGTATTATTTACTAAATTCATAGATGCACACAGCCACATTCCGTTCACTACTTCTGTATATTGTGTACTACAATATTTAAATAACATTTTACATTTAACTTTTGAAATAATTATATGTGTGCATTTTAATATTTACCAGATGTTCGGCTTCTATTTAATATCCTATTTATCGATCTACTTTCCGTCCGCAAATGGCGGCAATTGTCTCGAAATGTCGACCTTCATAACATACTTCACTTATCACTCTGACATAAGCAATATTAAAAAAACAGTCCACATTTGATAAGCAAAACATGTTTTGCGTTGTTTTTCCTTGAAAATTAGGAAGTTTAGTCATTGTACACTCGGCTCTCGACTCTTATTTTAACGAAAAATAAAATGTAATTCATTTTTTTAATTATCACGAAACGGTTTTATAATTTCGTACAGCATTTATACCTGTTCAAAATTATTCGACTCTGATTCAAGAATATATTAGAAAAAATGACCCATTGGGGGTCAGATAGAATCAGCAAATGGTGAGTTTCAAAATCTAGTAACATTTTAAAAAATATAGAAACAAAATTCCAAATTGTCAATTTCCCATCACTCTTTATCCCCACGCTAACTCTGTTACCCTCTCTCGTGACGGGTTAAAGATAATTATATTTGAATGTGTTGGTAATGGATATTTTAATCTTTAGTTTTCTAATTGTAGTAGTCGAAAACTAAGCTGTTTCTGATTTTTTGTCTGTTCGCTGTTTCTCTTCATGTGTATAGAAAGAGAGTGGGGTAGGATGGTCATATGAAACGACGATTTAGTGGACCAGGAAATTGACGCTAAACGATTAAAATAAATCTAATTAAATATTTGCTATTTTTAAGATTATTAAAATATATATTTAAAACAGTATGATTTTAAAAAACAGACATGCTTAAAAAGGAATTTTATTTCTTATTAGTTTTCTTAATAAATTATTCAAAATATATTTTGGTAGATTATACAGAATTTGCGATTATCTCAAATGAGAATTAAGAAGCATATTGTTATTAGAAGGTTACCATTGTATGCTTTTATTTATTTTTTTAACATATTTCACCCCAAACAAGGCAGGGCGCCACTGTAGACGTAAGGGGTTACTGAGAATTAGGGTGAGGTTTTGGGTGTCACCCCAAATTGGGAGCAGTGTAGCGAGATGTATGTTTACATTAGTTTTAAACCTCTGCATGCCAGTACTGTCGGGGAAACAAGGAGGAGGAATTGAGTTCCAGAAGCCAGTAGCACGAATAAGTTATTGGAGTAGAAGGCTCTCCGGCATTTGGGGACCTCCATAGTGAATGGATGGGATGAAGCTGATTGTCGAGTTGGTCTAGTGAATTTACATCGAGAGGGCACCAGAGTAACCAGCTCATCGGAGTACACGCCATTGAAGTATTTTTAAAACAAGCACAAGGATGCAACATTGCGGCGATGAAACAGGGGCTGGAGCTTGGTTGATACTGCAAGACCTATTAAGTTGGCGAGTCTTTTTTTGTCCTTATCTAGGAGGGAAAGACTAGTGGATGATGCACCAGCCCAGATATGGCAACAATACTCCATGCATGGGCGGATGGTGGCTTTGTAGAGATACAGGGTAATGTCAGGTGTGAGGAGTTTACTAGAACGGTAGACGGATCTCACCTTCTTTGCTGCAGTCTTGGCAATGTCTTCAATATATGTGTTCCAATTAATGTTACCTGTGAAGGTTAGGCCGAGGAGTTTGAATGATGAACTCTCAGGTAGGATGTTATAAGTAATGACAATCGGTGGATGGATAGGTTTCTTGTAGTTATTGAAGGAAAGTAGATTCATCTTTGCGGCATTAAAAGTTACCAACCATTTATGACCCCAACACACTACAGCCTGGAGGTTGATTTTTAAGGATTCAGTCGTTGTCTCGGATATGATCGCAACGGTTTTTCCCACATGGCCAGAGTAAAGCATGGTATTGTAAGCAAATATACCAATATCAGACTCAACGTAATCTGGGATATCGTTTATGAAGACTAGAAAAATTAAAAGTCTAAAAATAGATTCCTTGAGGGCACCAGCATTTATGTCATGTTTCATTGATAAACGGTCATCAGGGACAAATTGCATCTTTCTATTGGTTAGGAAAATAACTAATTATATCAAGTATTGCCCTAGTTATACCGTATGAGCGTATTTTCAAGAGAATCTCTTCATACCATACCTTGGCAAAGGCCTTCAGTATATCAAGCGCTACTTCTCTAGTTTAACCTGCCTTGTCGAGTGTATGATACATGCGTTCAAAGATGACTGTTAGGACGTCTGCAGTAGATCGTGAAAGAAGTTTAGCATTAACTAAGTGCCGGACTATCGCTAGTGATTAAAGATTCAAAGAGTTTAGCAAAGATCGGGAGTAGACTGAGTGGGCGGTAGTTTTGAGGATCAGTCCAATCATCAAAATTCTTGGAGACTGGTACCACTGAGGCAATATCCTAGCTATCGGGGAAGCAAGATTCAGCTCGGCATTTGTCGTAGAGTTTGGAGAAGAAAAGGGGCCAGTTCAGCAGGTCATTTCGTTATTACTTTTACAGGTATAAGATCAGGCCCACACGCTTTGGATGTGTCAAGGTTTTTTATGATGTCTCTAACCTGGGATGGGGTGATTATAAGGTTATCAAGTGTGGCTTCGGTCCGCAAAAGGAATTTCGGGAGGGGGTTGTTTTCTGAATTGTGAATAGTATAGTGCTTTAGAAGAATGTCTGTAAGTTTGAATAAAAGTTTTCGTTCGACTACTTATCGTTCTTGAGCTAACTTAATTAATATATTAAATAAAGGGTTCCGTTCGAAATTCCGTCCAGATTCTCGCGTTCGACAAAGTACACCTGTAGAAGGTCGGGGGTTACGTCGGTCGAAACACCCACGATGAGAACAGTAGTCCAAATATACCAAATTCTACGCCTAATTAATTAAGTTTACTATGTAGCAATGAAGAAGTTTAATGGTAATAAAACCATGTCTTGCTTGAGAGCAAGTATTGTATATCATTAACGGCATATATCTGGCTTGATACTTTAGTCTATTTTAAAATTTAACATTGATTTTTAAAGATTTTATACCGAAGACAAGACATGTAAAAATAGTCCAGTATATAAGATAAATCGAACACAACCTGCTTTGTTTGCTGGGAACAGTATATCCACCAAATTCCTATTCAGCTAGGTGTATAACTAGCTGAATTAGAATTTGGTGTATATACTGTTCCCTGCAAAAGTAGTTCGTAAATGACCACATAGCCTTGACTGTTTTTAAAAATACATAGCCGATTCCATAGTGTGCCAGTATCCATAACTTCCACCTGGTGGTCATTATCGACGTAACTATGTAATTACAAGAATATCAGAATAGAGCCAGGAGCAAGCAACTTATAGATATATTACGCGGTATCATCCCTAATACTTTTTTCTGTCATATTAATATAAATAAACAAGTTATGATGTAATTATTTAACGTGTTCTCCTCTTACTGCAGAATACGCACTAACATGGCTTATTGTTTCCGAAACCCTACGAAGGTGGTCGGTTATGAGTACATTTGTTTAATTATTTCAGTAAAGTTTTAAAAATAAATATATAGTATAGGTGTAGTGAATTTCTGTGTACGTTGGTCGGTATTTAAGTATGTCTCAATCACCTTCCTCTCTCTATCTATCTATCCAGGGAAATGCAATTGAAAATAATCTATGTTTTCTTGTATTCAGCGGTCATGCTGGACAGCAATAAACAGAAAAAAGAAAATGTATTGCTATGTAAATTGAAAATTATTTGAATACATAAAAATTGGTAATAAAGAAAACTGTGCGGGGATCAGGATTACACAACACTTATATGTTTTCTTTTTCATAGAAATCGCTCCAGACAAGGCATGAAGACACTTGATGTTAGGAACTAACAAGAACGAAGTATTTTTATCGCAACTACTACTAACCGTTTTACACTTAATGGCAATCATGTTTACGTCCATCCATTGACAGGTTCACGTACGCCTTTTTATAGAAAGTTTTACATGTATAGCACACTCATCGATCAAACATTAATAGCAACCTCTTATTATCGCAAACATGTTCTTACTTTATTCCAATATCCTATGTGAATAATGTATTTTTCAATATATAAAAAAAAAACATTTGACTTCTTTATATCTACTTTTAGTAGTCCCTTGTGTATACTGGATTTAATCAACATCAAAGGAGAAATATCTGTATAGAGCTATACACCCGAACGACCCCTCTCATATGGTTGTTAATTAGCAATGTCCGTTGTCTTATTAATCTAATGTAAGTGGTTGGACTTCCAGACCTCAGACACTGGACGAATGAATAATTTCTGATTCTTAATATATTTGCACCTTCTAGTATACTCAAGTTAGCCAAAGATTAGCGCATAAATTTGTTTACGTCATATAATAATAAAAATAATTTTTCTCAAATATTTCGAGTTTTGGCAAAATTCCTTATCTTTAAATGAAAAAGGGAAAAGTTCATTAAATATTTTATTCGAAATTGTTTTCCGTTTTAGAAACGTCCTTGTATCTATATGAGAGGATAGGTCAGTCGGTTGCGCACGTTGCAGTGTCGAATAGCATACTAATCGCTAGTTAAAATGAATTCAGGTAATTCTATAAAATTGGTTGTCCATTACGCATGAGTATAATTTCTCAGGGTCTGTTGACTTCCAATTTACGTATAATTTATGTTGGTCAGTCATGCTTAAGTTAATACTACTATTCCGATGGGATGTTACGTTCGCCAGTTTGAAATAACATTTTCGCTGGTCATTCACGTTTACGTTTGAATAAGATTTTATTTCTCTTGTCACGCTTCAGTTTTAAATGGAATTCGCATAATGACATTCGGAGATTGAAAGGACAAATTGTATTTTATTTAGATACTTTTATATGTTGTACTCAAGTTGGTAATAGCATGTTCTTTCATTGGTTATTCTGAAGTTTAAAATAGCATTTCTTTTGATCTTTGACGATTTTTTGAAACAGAAAACGGCTTAAAATCGTATATTTTTATATATCACGCTCAAATTTGAAATAATATGTTCATTAGTTTGTCCCGCTCAGTTTCAAAAGCACTCTTGTTGGTCTAAAGATTTCAATTGTATGTCAGTCCGTCTGTCTGTCACGGTTAAAGTCGAAATAGCATTTTTGTTTGTTTACCACGCTTAAGATTAAAGTGTCATGTTCGGCAGTTTATCTCGCTTAAGTTTTATTTTTAAATCGCGTTTTCATCGCTAAAGACACATTTTCACTGGGAGCAGTGTAGTATCTGTTCTTATACTACACGTTTGTGTTGATAGCCTTGATAATTGAAGTAGACATTTATCAAGAATGATTCTTTTAAAAATCATGTTGCCACAATCCGGTGTGACACTTTTTGTGGAGCTGGATTTTCTCTACATAAAAATCGTATCGGTATCGAACTCAGTAAGTAAATAGATAAATATATTGAATGGACGCAGTTTGTGTTTTCATTCTAGATATGTGTGTGTTTTTACGGTTGCCGAGTTTGTATTGTCTGCAAGCGGGTTGATATAATTACTTTTCAATTTGTTTCTTCAAAGCTGTTTTGTTTTCTTTTTTTAGACCATTGGAAGTGTTTTTCTTAGATATTTCACCCCAAGCAATGCAGGTCGCTACTGTAGACGTAAGGGGCTACTGATAATTAGGGTGTAGGTTTTGGGTGTCATCCTAAGTTGGGGGCTGTGCAGCGTTATGTATGTTTACATTACTTTTAAACATCTGCATGTCGGTACAGTCGGGGAAACAGGGAGCGGTGAGAGAGTTCCAAATACCGACAGCCCGAGAAAATAAACTATTGAAGTATAAGGCTCTCCGGCATCTGGGGACCTCCACAGTGAATGGATGGGATTTTACTGATTGTCGAGTAGGTCTTGTGTATTTATAAATTATCTGATTATTATTAATTTAGCCAGAATTAGAAATAAAACGGATATGCGAATGATAACATGTATTTTGTATCAGAGTGAGCCTTGGTGAAACTGCGAGATATAACTAACATTATAGTGTCAATAAAATCCAATATGGAACACAATGAGGATATATCTAGATCTAAATATTACCTGCTGATAATTATATTGAAAATTTATAAGATTGAGGCCAGTTTAATTAATTATTTTATGATATCAAATATATCAATGGTAACCTGATGTTTGGTGTACAATTGTTTAATGTGACCGAAGTTGTGATAAAAATAAAACGAGGAAAACAAAAATTACAAATAATTTAAAGTTCAGACGTTTAAAATTAAAACAAAATATGTTTGTATATGCTCAAACCTACTAAAACTATCACTATTGACAAACTAGCTGACCTTCAAGAACGCAGTAAAGAATAGTATTTGGTTTAACCCACGCTATAACTGCAATGTGAAAACAAATCTCGCTAAGGAATTCTTCAAAATTTTAGATAACTCATTCAAGCACCCGCATGAATACAGAACTATTTTAAATACACACTGTATTAAATGATCCTACTCAACAATGCCTAATATAGCACGAACCATCATCACATCGGACAAAAAAATTAAATCTGCCCAACAACCAGCACCTACTATACACCCTACTAATAATTGCAACTGCCAGAAAATCTAGAGAATGCCCGTTACATGGCAATCGCATACAAAGTAACGTTATCTTTGCTCGCACTGTTAAGCAATACCTCCAATACACCACTATGCAAACTAACACCAGCATACAAATTCCCCCTCACCATATAGCTCTCCCCATCTACAACTCCCTGTATCAAATGCCCCCCTAAATAACACCTCTCACACTAACCAACAACCCTCGCTAACTAATAATAACTTTGATCTCACCCCTGAAATTATCTCATCTTCGCCACCTAACAATTCTAACTTGATTTTGGCCCAGAACTTGAACATACAAACCCAAAACATTCACGATACTATAAATAACACAAATACTATAACAACCACCCCATACAAAATACACACTCATATCGAGGCAAGTGCCTTCACCATTAAGACCCGAATCTCACACCATATCTACTCTTTCAAACACAATAATAACAATGCCACTAGCACCTCTCCTTACATTGGGATATATTTAAAAAGTCTAATTTCTACACTCCAGGATACGCTTTCTGCCAACTATGTACACTAGACACATTTATGATAGCTACAGCAATTAAAAGCAAAAATATTATTAACTTTAAAAATGAACTCATCTCAAATTGCAGGCACAAGCGAAAATTTAAATACATGAACTTCATTACTCCCTCTGACACCCCTCCTCCCAGCTAGCAATCCCCTTTGTAACATTAGACACATTTTTAAATTCTATAACTTGTTAATTTTAATCTTTAATTCTTACCTTTTCCAACCTTACAAATAACCATTCCAATAACATGACGATCCTCCCCTGTCCACCTAATAACTATATTAACCCATAGCACTTAATGTAAACTGAGAACTAACACTATTCCCCTCCATCCAACGAATCCTTAATCGATTTTATTTCAACATCATAATTCCTATTCAACATTATAATTCGTATTCCTTTTTTTTCATTTTATCTATGTGTTGCCAACCTTCGCACATACTCTACCACTGCTTCTCTTTTCCCTTGTTATCAACTCCATCGACTCTCTATATGCCTCGCTCTATTGACAATGTATTTCTCATAGATCCAGTTCGCTTACCTTTAAACAACGCTCCCTGGTATCTCCTTAAATGGTCCATCTGCTCCCCCTTAAAATCTATCTATAATTTCAACGCACTAGCGATGCACTTACGTTTACATAACTCAACTCAACCCTACCCCATTATACTTGTAATAGAAATCAATGGTTGCAAGCAGACTAACATTGTTCCCAATCCTAATTTCAGTTATACATTAAGCTTTTCTTATTTGGTCATACACTTAATATTTAATCAACTGGGATTTCTTTAAATTCTTTAAAATCTTTATACATCTGACTCTGAAACACTAGTTTTTGTCCGATTCTTCACATATTTAACATTAAAATTACAGATTCCATCTCACCTAATCTTCCCAACTCTAACCTTTTAAACTTTCGAAATTATATCTATCTTTCGTTCAAAATCCGTTATAATTACGACACCCCCCCTTTTCTGCAAATACTATATCTACTCAATTACCTAAATCTCACCTCTGCCTCACTCCTGCTCGCATCGGCTTTAGTACCTCCAGCAGTAAACTTTATCCAAAAAACACCTCCCCCCTCCCTTCCCAGCATCAGCCATAGCTCATTCAACAAACCTTATTACCCTCTTTCCTTTATGCTTTTTTTTATTCCTTCCCAATCCCTCTTCCTCACTTGGCCTCGTTTTCAACTAAAGGAGTTCGTGTTTCTTGGAATTACTTAAATATTTCACTGCTAACGCTTAATGTGCACAGTTCAACGTCAATTCCTCCTTCGGTCCATGGAAGTATTTTTAAGATGGCCCGAATCCTCAAAATTAATTCCGAATAAGTGCGCTCCACCTACGATTGTAACTCAACATCTCACTATTGAATTTACTTCATTCTTGAACTCTTTTCCATACTGGATTCACAGAAACCCACCTTTTCCATCGGTAAATTCCTTTCATTAGACATCTCATCAACGGACAATTACCAACTGAACTTTCCCCATATGTTTTTATTGAATATTTTTCACTCTCCATTACTTAATATTTTTTTAAATTTTGAATGTTGGCTTTTCCACCGCTAGCTTATCTATCTATGTTATTCCTCTAATGATAATATGTTGACTTTTGAAAAGCCTTGGCTTGAGGAAAGAATAAATAACATAATTTTATTACCGAGTATAACTTGCATTGAACAATCGAAATTGAAATAAATTTGTCATTCGTACATGTGTATCCCTCTTATTTCATATATCCTTATAATTGCTCTATCTCGTATATTGAGCTTAAATTATTTCACTATAGGTTCTACTACTAAAAGTACACATTTAGTTTCATATGTTATTATATATATATATATATATATATATATATATATATATATCCCTCTCTTTCCTAATCAATTACGTAAAATGGGAAATCTTATATATTAACAAACGTGCACCTACGTCGGCATACACAATTTAAACATGGTACAGTACTAATTACAATTTTAGAACTGACATATTGTAAAATAGATGGTAAATAACTTTTTTCTTCTATATTGTCGCATAACATGTGAATGAAAACGCAAAACAATAGAATTATAAGAAATGTAAAATTTAGTCTGTAGAATGCTAGATACAAATATTATTAAAATGGTTAAAAAATTATTGTTATATATTGTATATCTAGCCACAGCTTAGTTACTCAATTATGCTGATAGAGAATGATACACTATTCACATATTAAACTCTAGATTCAAATAAACACATCCATATGCATATATATACACAAATAGCTGCTAAAATTGGAATTTTCCCGGTCAGTATTCTCATATGCACTTTAGTCGATCTAATCTCAGACAGAGTTTTATATTAAGTAAAATAACCTCATTTCTATTAAGTTAACTAACCACACTTATATTAAGTTATCTAACCTCATTTTCACACAAGTCGAAGATATGTCCTCGACAATCAGTGTGACAATGACTTTGTCGCTATCCGCTGAGCTGTATTTATCTTTCGTCCACGGAGTTCTATTCTCCCAGGCTTTAACATCTCTTTTAGAAAGAGTTAGTTTAGCGCTAATCAGTAGAGGCGTCCCATCCATAAAATGCGGACGGGGCTGCTTAAACCCATTTTAGGCTTGAGTAAGCTCATCCTGGCTTATCGACTTCACAGCCGACCTTGTGTCTAACATCCTTGAGAAGTAAATAACATAAGTTTGATTTTATCCGTTAGTATGTTTTCGCGCGGTCTTCAAGGTCCCAATATCCGAATTTTGGATCAGATTAACAATGTACACATTCTTCCACTTCCTGATTTCAATTATTCTGCATTACGTAATTTATGAGATTTTCTTACATGATTTTAGTTTATGTTTTTAATTATTATACTTATGTTTTGATTGCTTTATTAGTTAATTATATTACTAATGTTATTTGTTAATTTATGAACATAATTATGTGTTTACTATCCTAATGGCTTTATTTGAAGTCGAATTAACAAAGTTACATTTCTCTGGTCGGCTTATATCTGGTCATTGAGTAGGATGCATATATGCAGTTCTGTTATATTATCTCATTTATTTATTTTTCCGTCCATTAGTAATTTTATTTTTGTTTTGTAGTTTGACCTTATTGGCACTTTATTACATGTTAGATGCCTTTTTATTCGTTTTCATTTTTAATATACAGCATGTGATTTATTTAAACTAAAGGTAGATAACTCATCCTCATTCAATTTACATCTGAAGCTTTTAAGATGATGGTACATTACTCATGTTTTTATGGCTCTTTTCTTTTGGGAGATTCGTTTATATATATATATATATATATATATATATATATATATATATATATATATATATATATAAGAAAGCACGTAGACATACTTGCCCGTATATGCCCGTATTTATATATGATACTTATCTTTTTCTTTACGTATTAATTGTGTTACTTATGTATTTAATCTGTTCATTTATTAAATTATTTATATTTACATATAGTGTATGTATTTATTATTTATTCATTTGTAAATGATTGATTAACTTTATTTAATTATTCATTCTTTTCTATTCCTTTCATTTCCATGTGTTGATTAGTGTTATACTAATTCTTATTATAATTCATATTGTTATGAGTGTTAATATTATTGGTTATTATCTTATTAAATAATTATTATTATTTTCACCCTACGCACGATCATACCCTCTTATACACACAGATTCCTCTCTTCTAAGGTGCATAATTTGTTGGCGGTTCATTAAACATATGATATGCTTTTTTATGACTTTATTTTGCAGAATACTTCATGTGTTGGTTTTAGATTAGTTTCGTCTTTTTTAAACGTAATTACCTGACATTTTTTTCTAGCATAACTTACAACAGTTAATAATTTTACAAGCTGGTGCTTTTTTAATATTTCCAATTTTATGTTAGTGTGGGTATTCTATCTTTGTGTTCTACCACATACATAATTGTTTAAACTTACATGAGTACGATTGAAGTATAAAATAAGAATAATAACATTCCCACAGACGTATGTGTCTTCTATAATGTATTGACAATGTACATAAATGGCAGTGGTTGCGGATGTGAGTGTGAAGGTGATAATTCTCCCATTTCTTTTTATGTATGATTATTTAAAATAAAATTGAGTCATGACAAAATATTCAAATGAACATAAGTGAACAAGATTAAAATGTTGTTTGATAACCAAACAGAACCATATGTGCGGGAACTCAATACATGGAAATATTTATGTATGTGGATTCGTTTACTAAAGCTATCGAACGCCATTGTATAGGACAAATCAGCTTCAAAGTATATATATATATATATATATGTTAAGGAGCAAGGATACCAACATTTGTAAAAGTTTTTTTTCAACGTGTATTAATTATGTTGTTATTTTATCATTTTGTTATTTTATCATTTTATAATTTTATATAACGCGTTTCAAGCGGTGGTCAAATTTCATCAGATATGTAAATCCATTTGAAGACATTTTTTTACATATATACTTTTCTCTCGTTAGAACTGCACTAATACTGCACTACACTCTTTTCTATATATATTTATATATATATATATATATATATATATATATATATATACATATATATATATATATATATGTATATATATATATATATATAAATAACCAAGGGAAAAAAGGGGGGTTATTATAATGGAATCATCTAACTCTATAAAATAGATGTTCTGTAAAATAGTAAATACCCACTTTGAAAGGAACAACACAGGTAAGGAAACTATATTTTAATACTTTAGAAAAACAAATCTGGAGGCTAAACTAAATTAAATATTTGTAAACTTTTTAAATTAAAAAATAATTATTAAATAGGGAGGTGGTGTCTGATCAACACTGCTGGGATGCCATGATAAAGAAATACTGTTTTGTTTTTAAAATCCCGAAACAGTTTTCATGGTAAACAACTGACGATCCCTTATATATAAAAACATATATAAAAATATATTTATATTAGAGTATATTCTTGGAAGTAAACTAAAATAGTGATTGCAGTAAATTGATTGACTTACTAGACTAAAATCTTTCAACAAAATTTTTTTTTTTTTTTTTTTTTTTTCTTCCCAGTTTTGAAGGTTAAAAGAACTTCCAAGACTATATATATATATATATATATATATATATATATATATATATATATATATATATATATATATATTAATTTAAAATACAAACAAGTTGTGTTAAATACTACGGACTACGAATAGTTTCTTAAATGTGTTTGTCCTTTAGAGATTTGAGAATTTCAAGTAATTTCTATTTCAGACATGAGAAATGACTGGCTGAATGCACGCTACATAAAAGGGCCTGACTCCACCGTTAGCAATAAACAAAACACAATATTGCTTCGGCAAAGTATAATTGAGCGGCGAATAACATCAATCAAAAGTCAAAGTAACTGCCTAACATCAGAAATAGGATTGCACAACTGCTGCTATGAATCCCCAAGCTCTCAAGAAACAAATTGAAAGAAATGTGCTGCTTTTAACAAAACTTGCACGCAGAAAATATACCGCATTAGCGAATGTGTTTTAGAAGTCGGGAAATATTGGGTTTTCCTACAATGTAATGTATTTTACATTTTGAATTTTATCGGAAAAATTTCGTTTTTGAATTTAATCGAGAGAAAAAAGCTACTGAATATACTTCTATGTATATATAAAGAGCAATGCCTTAACGTATCGATCGCGATTGGCTTTCGTACATTAAAACGGAGTTTAAATGACAACTTGCACACGGTTGATGAATTGAATTGGATAAAAAACGGTTGAATCAATTTATCGACTAAACCCCGTGGCAAACGACTATAGTATTGGCTGAGGATTTTAAATGTGATAAAAAAACTGCGCCAGTTACCTTCACTCAGTGGACATTTAAGAAACGCTCATTAACTATAACTCAATTTAATATCTAATGGCAAAAGGGTTTAGGATTGCTGATAGATATTGCGTTGATCTAAATTCGAAAACATAGAGGTAAACATATTGTGATTGGCAGTTTATACTTGACTACATTAGACTATGGTCTGAATGATGCAAGGTGCGAAACTACAAGTTACAAACACATTAATGTCAGCAAACATGCATCTCGCTGCCTCTCTCTCCCCTAGTTCTCTCTGGCTCTCTCTCTCTTTCTCCTTATTTATAGTAGGAAAAATCCCAGCAGAATGCTAGATTAATTGAGAATTACAATTAAAATTAAGAACATTTATTTATCTTTTGGTACACCCAAATGTGCACTAATTTTGTACTAATTTTTCTGTACCTAATATATATATATATATATATATATATATATATATATATGTATTTGTCTGCCCCTCACAGTTCTTTAGTTTTGCTGCAGAGAATGTTTTCGCAAGGTTAAGTTAAAGATCTACCGTCTAAACGAAGGTTCTAACCATTCGGCCGTCAGTTATCTGCCACGAGGAAGAAAACTCTAATGTTTTATAGAAACACGGTTAATTGACGAAGGGGGTTTCATGTGTTTACATGAAAATCTTACCATTTATTCTAATGGCACTTGGCGATTTCACTTACTACAGTAATTATCCAACCAGAGAAAGGTGACGATTTAGATACCCGCTGTTCTCATTCAATCGGTTGAATCAGTAAAGTGATAGTTGAAAATATAAGTTAATTTAAAAAGTATGTGTGTGATTCTAGGCAAAGATGATATTACTCTTAAGAATTGGTCATAAGACAGTCTATGTACTCGTTTTCTACCTCACCGATAGGCGCTTTACTTTTTCAAGAGACCACATATAGCTCACCCCTACACAGACACACACACACACACATATATATATATATATATATATATATGTATATATATATATATATATATATATATATGTGTGTGTATACAGAGAGAGAAAGAGAGAGTTAGAGAAAGAGGGCGTAATATATAATGTGAGGATTAAGGTAGTGTTCAATTATTTTATATATATATGAATGTTTAAAAAGAATACCTACTTATTACTATATATATATATATATATATATATATATATATATATATATATATACATACATATCTTCTTAATCAAGTAAATACGTGTTTCGCTTCCAACTGTGAATATAGTAAGAACATAACCTCATGTATCTATTACCCTTATTCACGTGAGCGTGTTTCACAGATTTTATTATTTGTTTCACCACTAAACAATAAATGTTATATTTAGACCGCTACCACAGACTCTCACAGAAACATACTCCATACAGATGGCAGTAAAAACTGTTTCTTCTATATCCCCATACTAACAATGTTCTTTCTACACAATTGTTAACAATTAAGAGGTCCTTATATTTAAATGATACTTAATGAACCGAGTATTATGAACTTTTAGATATATATTCTCGGCCATCAGTGAGTAACATGTTGCGTTAATTACGTTTTATAGACATTACCATTTAAATGATGCGCTCACTAAAACTCTGACAATGAGCTTTTAAAAAAATTCAAATACAAATAAATTAATACAGTAAAGAACTCGTCCCCATCAAATTCTGAGTCATATTAAGTAATGACTTTTTAAAAGTATCGATGCGTGTGCGAATCAGTCACTCATATTCATGTGCTTTGGAAAACCCAAATATATGTAACTTATCATTACAAAGTATGGTAGATGGCCTCCAATTAACAGAGTAAGTAACGTCAGAATATTATTTAATGTTATTTTCTAGACTTTAAAATTTAGTGGGTTCCACCAGAACCTGACAATAGCGCACACAATAGGAAACGCACAGTAAAAGTTTAAACTTATATATTTATGTTTCTTATACCCGTCTTAGGACGGACCTTGTACAGTATATATATATATATATATATATATATATATATATATATATATATATATATATATATATATATATATATATAATGAGATTTTGATCTTTGAAAAGCCTTGACTTAAAGAAAGAATAATACACATAATTTTATTCCCGAGTATACCTTGCATTGAATAATCAAAGTTGAAATAAATGTGTCATTCGTACATGTCTATCCCTCTTCTTTCATCTATCTTTATAATTGCTTTATCTCGTATATTGAGCTTAAATTATTTAACTATAGGTTCTATCTACTAAAAGTAAACTTTTAGTTTCATATCTGATTATATATATATATATATATATATATATATATATATATATACAACAACTCTCTCTCGACGCCTAACTTACCATTTATCCGATACCAGCGCCATGCAACGTCGCATTACTACACATAACAAAAGACTACAGTCGGCCGATATACGGAAAATATTAATATCTAACACGAAAATAATACACAAAAATAACTGCACAAACAGACTTAAAATACTAGAAGCAAAATTCATTAAAACTAAACAGCCTAACATTAACAAAATAGCTTTCAACACAGGTCCCAACATATTAAAAGTATTCCATAATTAAATAGAAATTAAGTAAAAACAAAATAAATAAATAAATAAATTGAGAAATAAATAAATAAATAACAGTAATAATAGTAATAGGAATAAATAATAATACATAAATAAATAATAGCAAACATAACAACTAACAAAATAAATAAGTAAACAATAAAACCAAACACACAAACGATAGAATAAAATGAACTCAACCACACACCCTCTTCTCTCTTTCATTCGGCCGTAGCGATAACTATAAAACACTAACTTCAGTCTTCTTATTTAAATTTAAAAAACAAAAGACAAAACCCTAATCCTGAAGACCACTACCAAAGTCGAAAGCGCTCGCGAAAATGGCCGAATTAAAAACTATCGGCGAAGTACTATACGGATTTCCACGTGAAACCAGAAAGATTGCTCGATGGTTTGAGAACCTCACGAGGAAGATATACAAACGCGAAAGTTCCGTGATGTTCAACAACGCTTGCTTATATATATATATATATATATATATATATATATATATATATATATATATATATATATATGTGTGTGTGTGTATATATATACATGTATATACACATGTATATATATATGTATATATACATATATATATATATACATACAGATATATATATATATGTAGTTATATATACGTGTATGTATATGTATATATATATGCATGTGTATGTATATATATATATGTATATATACATATATATATACACATGTGTATATATACATATATATATATATATACATATATATGTGTATATATACATATATATGTATATATATGTATATGTATACATCTATGTATCTGTATTAATGTATATACATATATATATATATATATATATATATATATATAAAACACTACCCGATCAGGCTGTCTGAAGTTATTTACTTCCTGCCTAAACATGCACCAAACATTAATGTTTTATTTTTTTCTTTGTAAAACTCAGCCATCTACTGCAAAATCTAAAACAGTAAGCAACAATTACAAAATTTGAAGATATAAAGAACTTGAAGCATGAATCTGTTACCAAAGTGACCAGTTTAGGCATTAAATAACATGAAAAATATTAAGAAATGTCATTCCCCAAGAAGGTGGGCATCTAGAAATTCAGAACCATTTCCATTGTCTTCCTGGACAACTTTTACATATAAAGACACTTTTAGTTTTTACCTACATCCTTTCGACAGGGAACACACGCGTTAATTTACATTTATATAGAGAAAGATATATAGTCAGTTTGATACATGCACTGTATAACCGATAATTTAACTGACTCACCGACTCTATATTTAGCACGTGTTTTTTCGCATTCCTTCGAATAGAGAAATCTCTTTACATATATCTGTTAAGACTGGATAAATAAGTAAACACTAGATACAATTTTTAGCATGTCCCCTCAAGTGAATAAGAGAGAGTAATCGGCCTAAACTTTGGACCATCGACATTTTCGGGGACATTTCTGGTCTTCCTCTATTTTATTCAATTATCCTCCGTTTGAGATGTGCATTTGACAAGATAAAATGTGCCACGAAATGTTAATGACAATTTCTAAAAGCTTTTTCAACTGGGAAAGCAGAGGATAACCTTGTTACGTAACTTTCGTAGTAGAGTCTTCGCTAAAAGGATTTCATTTGATTTCTTTCTTTGTGCATGTCTCCAAGTTACGTCGAGATTATCTTTGTTTCTCTGGCGCATGCTCTTTACGAGTTGTGGATTTCGTTCTTGCGATTTCCTGCCAGGTAACAGCTTTCGCAGGTGAATAGAGTTTAATACGGAAAACATACTTACCGCGCAGACGTTTGTTTTGTTTTCTTTCCACCGCCAACCTTTACGATAGATTTCCAGAGGGCATCAAGAGAAGAAATGAATACTACGCGATGTTTAGTGCAGATTAGATTTGAAGTTAAAGTTTACCTAGTGCATTTACATGTTTAGTTGATGAGTGTGTGGGTAACATGGGCAAAACAAGAATTTAGTTCCACATTGAAATGGAAAACAGGTAAGACTTTAATTAAAATATTACTCACATATTACATAGTACTGTTTCGATTATTTATTGCAATATAGCAAAACATATTAAGATTCTTGCCCCCCCCCTCATTTAAGCATTCGTTGTAATGTCATTGACAAATAATTTAAAAAATTATAGAAACTTCTGAAATGTTAATAGTCAGAATATATGAATGTGTTAATTTGAATATGTCCATGGAAAGCAAGAATAAAATATTTTTGATAGGCAAATAGAAAAAAATCGTACATATATCCAGTAAGTATTAATGCAGTTATAATTTTTAAATTTGGTATTTTACCATTCAGTAAAGTGAGTTACTGGTCATTTCACTCTCTTGCGTCTGTTGTATAGGATTGGAGATATGTATTTGAATATAAAGAACGGTTGGTCAATGTCAAAGTTCCTTAGATGAGCAGTCCTTAATCATAGCGATTTAATGCTGTGGACAGTTTACTTGTTTAAATGGCAAACGACCCAATGGTATAATTGATGCTACTCTCCTATTTATGAGAGTATTTTTTCCGTTTGTGGGTCTGTTAGAGTAAGCTTAGTTTCTATAACTATTTATATTTTAGCATTTACTTTGATGTGTGTAGTAGTAAAGTACATTAGTAAACCATAGTCGAAGGCGACACAAAGGATCCATTTTCATTATATACTACACCGAGGTGTAAGGTTAGACGACAATCTTTTCCTCGGGATTTCCCAAATTACTATTGATCTTCACTTTATACTGCTGAGAGTTTAGAAAGGGGGAATCAACTACCATATTTTACATTTTGGTATGACTTTAGTTTGTCTCCTGGCCCATAAGCGTACACTCTTGCCATACTGGTAGGTTAAACAACCGTGAATATGTACCGGCAATGTGTTCTTGCTTGACTTTTACAGCTTTAAGTGATTTTCAGGATGTCATTGTAATTGTGTAACAAACTGTCATGTATTCTTCGATCGCAGACACTAACCAAATATCTTCAGCCGGCGTCATGACTGAAGACGTATTTGCTACTGGAGGGTTTTTTTTCCAGCAATTTATATACATGTGTATCAAGATGAGTTTTAATCTCCAAACCCATATGTAAGTGATCGACATGGAGAACGATGTCGCGTCACTTTGACGTCGTACACCAAAGAAGATGGACTCGATGTTGCTTCTTTTTCATATACTACATCTCATGTCGTCATATCCCGCAACGTAACCATAACTCTAGTAGGTTAACTCCTAATAGAATGTGTCACTACTTTAACTGTATACTAATACTAGCGTTGTATTGAAAACTACTGTTTTGAACACCATTTGTGCAGACCTGTTTCTAATATTTCTACATTTAGCCTAAGTTAAAAATATCATTCTGAGGAATATGCCATATTTAAATGTTAAATAGTATATTCACTACCAAACTCGTACATTATATAGATGCATTAAAAATTAGTTCCTGTTAAATCTACCGGACTACTTTGATGCCATTATTCCTTCTTTTAGATAACTAGTTTCAGGATTTCGTTCTCAAGTCGGAATTAACCTTTAAGTGTTTACTAGTAATTACTAGAGAATGTCTCATTATACAACGTAGTGTGTACTTATATGAGTGTCCGTAGAATAATGAAAAAGATCAAACACATGTACTCGTTATAAATACAAAGTGTGCAGTTAAAAGAGCAAATTTGATATCGTTGTGACAATTTTGTTATTTTCGATTGAGTCAAGATAACATCAAAAATATTTTACGATAACATTTTCTTACAACCAGGCCTGGCTCGTCCGGTTTGTATGGCAAGTTTGCGAGTCTTGCTGCCACACGTACGGTCGACCTGCAGCCACCTAATCGATAAAGCGTGTCATTACCTTGCTCAGAACGCGGATGTAGCCATTAGTGTCCAGGGTGTGTTCCTTCTAAAAGGGGTTGGTGGCATGATATAACTTTCACTGCTGATCATACCAAATACCATTGTTGTAAGTAGAAGCTTTTCAGCATCTCTCTCTCTCTCTATATATATATATATATATATATGTATATATATATATATATATATATAGAGATAGATAGATAGATAGAGAGAGAGAGACAAACAGACAGACAAACAGACATATATATATATTTATATATATATATATATAAGTATTATGTTAGTCTGTCTGTCTCTCTCACTATATATATAGAGATAGATTTATGTAAATACCTTTACATAATCAAATGATGTTCAATAAATCAACACATACTACATATATAATATAACAATGAGGAAAGAGTTATAATAGTTCTGAAGTTTATTATCAGTTGATTTTGGAGCTGTTTATTTGACCTGCTTCTCTGTAACATTATTTATACATAACTATTATGCTCTTATTATTTAATAATTGAGCACTAACAGTGTTACAGAAGATCAGGTCAAACTAACCGATCCAAAATCAAATATAACTGAAAATAATCTTGCTAATGAATATAAACAAACCCAAAGAAACATTAATTGTTAATCTAGTAAGCCTAGACCGTCTTCTCGATCCAGGTACCCGGTCTACAATATTGTTCGCCATTTCGAATTTGTTTCGCCTATTTCTTAAATCAAATAGCTTTTATCTTTTGTCGTTCCTAACGTCAGCACTTTTTGCAAATTTGTTCGAAAATTATTTTCTCCTCAAGTGTATCACACATACATTAAATGGTGATTCTCCGGCAACAGGTACAAATAGCTTACATTCAACCAAAACCATGATTACTATTATTTTACCTTAATTTGTGTATTAATTAGGAATGCTCTCTGTAGGATCGGGTTTTCTAATAGTATATGACCAAACTATATTACTATTAGAATAATTAGAAGTGAGGTGTATGGGTATTACACTACCGAAATGTTTTGTGACGTGCCTTTGGTTTTTAAAACTTTTCACTTATTTTCCGTGAAGAAATTGCATTATTAATCATTAAAAAAACATATTGAATCTGTTTAAATAGTGTACTTTTAATCGGGGGTAACGCACCAAAAGAATATAAATAACTAAATAAAATATTAAAGACAAATGTGTTTTTTTCTACAGCTTCGATAAAAAAACATCGTTAATTTAAATAATTGATTCATGATGAATCCGATGTATTTGTTCCTTTCAACGTTTGAAAGTAATTCAGACAAAAACAACAGATATGATGTGGTCATTGGCTTCAAAAAAGCCTTTAATGAGAAATATTAACATCTGAACAAGAAATCGTAAATTTAATTTTGAATCTGTTTTCAAGTATGATTTTTCTAATTAAAAACATTGATCAACTATATATAATTAGAAAAATGAGAAAATTATAATTAACAGAAAATCTTGTAAAATATGACTATTTCGTTTGAATTTTTCCATAATCCTACAGTTATCAACGGAAGGCAATCAACGTCCTGACATGAAACGAAAGAAAAATAAATGATTGACATCAAATAAAAGGGTTAAAATTGAAGAAAATGCAATGAAAAAAAAACGCTTTTTCTTTTACCGTGAGCGTGTAGCATCATTAGTCTTTTAAAACCAATTAACACTAGAATTGCCTGAAGATTTTTCCTGCGAAATCTAAACTGATTTTCGCAATTAGTTCTATTATTAGTATCAAATATTATGAACGTTAATAGAATCACGTCCATTTGGCTGGACTTATAAATCACAATTTTAGATTTGCTCACGCATTTTCATGAAGGGTACTCACCTTTGTCGTGTCTCACAATTCATCTAGAAATATAAATATAATAGGATAACAAGCAGGAATATAGCAACCCTATTTTAAATGTGTCTGAACGTATATATATATATATATATATATATATATATATATATATATATATATATATGTATATATATATATATATATATATATATATATATGTACACATTAGTGTTTTTATTCTAGGTATGCATCTAGGAAAGTATTTTAAAGATGATTAGTGGTGTATGACTAATACAAATGTTGTTTTTATAATTATTATTTTTCATTTTGATATTTTGAGCAGTACTTCATTCCTTGTCAACATTTATGAGAAATAAATGAAATTGAATCCAATTATGAAATAAGAATCTTCCACTTTGTGAAGCGTTAAATAATTGTGTTAACGTGAAATCCATCTACCGATTGGCAAAGAAAACGTTTCTCTTTTTAAATGCTAACCGCCTGAATTAATCTGGTCATGCATTTCTCTGAAGAGCAACTGATTCCAATATATATATATATATATATATATATATATATATATATATATATATATATATATATATATATCAATAAAGATGGAGGGTTGATAAATCCACAGATAACATAGTTTTTGTTTTTCTCTTTCATTTTCAATTAAGTCGGATCATTTTATCCCCAGTTTTATTTATATATATATATATATATATATATATATATATATATATATATATATATATATATATATATATATATATATATAATTTAATTAAACCTAAGCATTTGAATTGATGGCAATATAGAGTAAAGAGTTAGAAAGTGTGTGAATGTGAATGAATAAAACAGGATTATTCAATAAATTAAAGTACTATATATGGATAAATATGATGATAATAATAATAATAATAATAATAATAATAATAATAATAATAATAATAATAATAATAATAATAATAATAATAATAATGATGCTGCTGCTGAACCAAAGAGAAAAAAGGCACCCAGACCAGAGGACTAGAAAATGAATGGCCATGCACAAAGCACTACATCCAAAAGACAATACGCACAAACTCTACATAAAAATAAACAAAGGGGGAAGAGGACTGGTAAGTATAGAGATTGTGTGGAAGACTAACAAAAAAGCTCGGAAAATACATAACTCAACACATGGGAATCCTTATCACTGCAGCAAGAGACACTTTTCCAACGAACAACTCGGGAAGCACCGAAACCAGAAATAAAACGACAAGAAAAGAAGAATGGGAAGAAAAAACAACTACATGGACACTTCAGAAGACTGACAAGAGAACAAATCAACGAAAATAGCTGGGCATAGCTAAGAAAAGGACACTTGAACAGAGAAAATGAATCTTTACTGATGGCTGCACAGATCAATGCAATTAGGACACACTACATTAAAACTAAAATAGATAAAACCCAGGAAAACAGTAAATTCAGAATTTGACAAAGAGTCGAAACAGTAAATCATATAATAAGTGAATGTAGTAAACTAGCCCAAAAAAATACAAGCACAGACATGACTGTGTGGGGAAAGCAGTTCACCGGGTATTGTGCAAGCAAATGAATTTCCAATACGCAGACAAATGGTACAAACATAAACCAGAAACTGTACTGGAAAACGAAAAACACAAAATCATCTGAAATATGGATATACAAACAGACACACTCAAACACGCAAGGAGACCAGATGTTATAATAATTAACAAGAAGGAAACATCTTGCAAAATCGTAGACTTGTCCGTACAAGCAGACAACAGAGTGAACATCAAAAAAACGGAAAAACGAAGCTAACACACGGAACTAGCCAGAAAACTGAAAGGAATATGGAGCATGAAGAAAGTCAGTATAATACCAATAATTGTAGGAGCACTAGGAACAATCCCTAAAAACCTGGAAAAAAACTGGGAGAAATTGGAATCAAAGGCATCATTTGAACTATACACAGGACAGCAATGATCAAAACAACTACAATCTTAAGAAAAATTATTGAATGCGGAAACTAACCCGCATAAGCTACGAAGGGTCACACGGAATCTACTACATGAAGAAAACAAAACCACAGAAATAACACATCAAAAACAAAGAAACAGAAAATGCAAGAAACATTGCTTTATAAGCTCACCCCCCGTAATCAATTACACCGGCCTCAACTGACACGACACAAAAATGAACCAATGAACAGAAATAGAAATAAACACCATCAGCTCCCCCCCCCCAAAAAAAACAAATAATTAAATACAAAATAACTAGCTCCCACCCCACCAAAAATAACAATAAATAAATAAATAAATACAAAATATTCTTTTAAAATTTTTTATGAATTTTTTTTTAATGGTACCAGCCTAGGCTGATACCACACAACATATTTGCATAGGTCAAAGAGGATAAGAAGACCGAGGAGTGACAGCACAAACCAGACCTCTATTGGAAGGGCAGAGACTGCTGGGACCTTTGGGAGGCTTATTGCAACCCAAATCCCAGAGAAGACCAATGGTCCTTACCAGCGAGAAATCAATGGTAAACGGCTGTTGTGATACTGCAAGTTTATTTTCGGTCGCTATCGAAAACAGGTGGGGAATACTGGAAATCTGGGGAGGCTTGTTGTCACTCAGACTCCAGGGAATACCACATGGTGTCGGTGAGCAATCACTGATGAACTGTGTGAGAATTCCTAGTGAGTAAATAATAGTAATAATTTCAAGAAACACCTCCTCCGCTCCCCTGTCCTCTTGCCCCGCTCTCATCTCCCGCTCCCCGTACCCTTCCCCGCTGCCCCACTCCTCCCACGCTCTTCTCCTCCCACCCAAAATGGTTCCAGCCTAGGCTGACACAACAGAAAATGTTTGTAGAGGGTCAAGGGGCATTAGAAGACCGATGAGGGACAACACAAACCAGACCTCCACTGAGAGTTCGGAGAGTGCTGGGACCTTGGGGAGGCTTATTGTCACCCAACCCCCAGAGAAGACGAATGGTCTTTACCAGCGAGACATCAATGGTAAACAGCTGTTGCGATTCTGCCAGGTTATTTGCGGTGGCTATCGAAAAGAGGTGGGGAATACTGGAAATCTCAGGAGACTTGTTGTCACTCAAACTATAGGGAATACCACCGGTTGTTTTCGGTGAGAAATAACTGATGATTACCTGTGAGAGCACCCATAGGAAGTACAAAATATAATAATAATAATAATAATAATAATAATAATAATAATAATAATAATAATAATAATATTGATAACGATTTATAGTAATAATAAAAGATAATATACGTAATAGAATCATATAAATTATGGTAAGTGAGGGCATTTAAAATTTCTGCATTCAATTTGCACAATTAGCGATGAAAGGTGTATGTAGAGGATACACATAGCAAACATACAGACAGACGGATGATCAAACTCATGGACAGGTTTACGAACGGACAACTCCTCTTACACAGATACGTGGACATATCTAAAACTTTATTTAAGATATAAGTGTGAAATAGCGACGAAAACGCTATTTCAAATTAAAACTTACTATATCCATTCATCAATATCTCATGGAAATACTCAAGAGATACCCGAGGTTTCTTGAGATTGAATTTAGGGCCCAGCTTAAACACACATTATTGAATTTTTATTCTAAATTTCATGTTGCATTATGGAGTCAGTAACCATTGGGCGTGAAAGGAGTAGATAAATGATATTAATCGAAATGTATTTTAATAAATTAAACCCATATCAAAGCATACTACGCATTTTACAGTACTCTATAATATGTATCTGCACTAATACTCTAAACTCCGGACCACTTTTTACCACTTCTATTCTCATGTATAATTCATATAATTATAATGTCATAAAAGAAAGCAATATATAGTAAAATGTTGTAATTACATTTTAAGGAGTTTAACTAAGAACGCAGGCCAAGATAAGGCTGTAGTTTATTTGATCAAAATGAAATGTATTTACCCCAGTACATTGGTTATAAGCGTCTTGTGTATTTTTGTAAGACCGTCGATATAAATAAATACAATGCAAGTAAAAGGTGGGGAAACAATTATATATCATTTTATTTTATTGTCTAAAACAAATAATAATTACACACAAATTATAATTCTTTTCCGGACTTCGTTTATTCAATTAGTGAGGTGTGTTTCACACTCACCATCTTCTTTGAATTCTCATACGCTTCGAAAACTGTCACTTTTTATGCAAATGTGCACAGTTGAACATGCTGTTCTGCTGGTGTTTGGGGTGTTGCTAGTTAAAGCAAATCAAAACATGCCTGCATAATCTCTTCCGTATGTTTTATGTTTTAAGTTGGTTCTCCTTTTAATCTGTTAATATTTTCCTAATAATAAATATTGGAAGTGTAATTATATAAGCTAATTGTCAATTCTATCTCAATAATGATTTACTTCCGTTTTACAAACTTCAAACTAGATTGTTTAGCTGGGTTGAAAAATATCGTTGTATCGGTAATATATCAACCTTTGATCGAATACCGATCTAATCTTTCTTCCAAATAGCTTGTGAGATCCTGATTTGGTATTTCGATTTCCAGTTATACGATACACTCTGATAAATTATAGTTAAATTTACTCTTTAATTTAACTTCCGTCTGATTTTTGTAAGGCTCGCTTAAACGTATATATGGTCTGTATATCTATTATATCTTGGTGTGCACGGGGCGATTGTAAGATGACTACTTGAAAATACTTTGCAGAAAACTCAAAATTCCATAGTCGTGAATTTACTTCCATTATTAGAAATACTTTTTATAAGGAAAATCAAATCGTTCGGAAATTACCTATAAAAGCTTTCTTTTTAACTATTCATAGTTTTTTTAAACATAGGGTTGTTGCATTTTACATATCCTGGCAGGTCTTCTTAAATCTCCTCACACAATAAGGTAATCCATTTATTCAGACGATATGTAGTATTTGCAATCTGTGTTCGGTTACTGGTTATTCATCAGCTTCGATTGTACATTATCGGCAAAGTCTCACACAGTCTACGATTACTTGTCAATGCCAGGTCCATAACGTAACACCCCAGAAAGGCTTTCCTAATAGTTATTTCAGAATGGCCCATTAGAAAATCTTACAATAATTATTTCGTTAGTAATGCCGATATCCTCAAACGCTCACCATATAACAAAATACTATCACAAGAGGAACACAGTTTTCGTACTTTATTTTTTTTTCTGTCATTAACTTTTCAAAGTTGTCCTACATACCAAATCTCCATGTTAATACCTTTATGGTATTGCAAAATACATGTTTATCTCCATTTCTGTAACTAAGGCAGCAATCATTTTTAACCACGTATTCGCCACTTATCAAGACCAAAACAATATAATTGAGACAGATAGAGTGGCAGTGTTATGGCGAGAAATATTATGAGATGACTGACAATTAATGGAATGAACAAAGTTTAAGTACTCATGGACATATATTGGTTCACATTGAATTTACAAACGTTTTTTTGTACCTTACATTTTAGCGGGTCCGTCGTTATGTGTTCAATTGGTGTGATTTTTTTGCAAATAGACTATGTTCATAAATATTATGTCCGACCACAGGTATAACATAGAGAAAACAAATATCTATATCTGTGTTAGAAGACGAGTTTTGGTTGTGAATGCTTTTCAACGAGGAATTAAAGATTAAAGAACAATGTAACATGGAAAATAACGATAGAGAAGCGAGAGGCTAAGAATTTTTTTTGCTGTTGGAAAAGGGACTGTAAAGAACAAAAGAGATCATCCCCTTGCGACATGATTTTGATTTCTGTAAAGGTGACAAAGAGTGCTCCACGTGGCACATCCCTAAATGCGGCAGCAGTACTCGAACTTAATACGTATTTGTCACTTATATTAGTAAAGGATTATATCAGGGGTCAGGTAATTTCTTTAGCGTAAGAATATTCTAACTATTTTCCACCAAAACTATCAATAAATTTTATTTCTGTTTTTCATGTGAAGTGTACAGTTTAAGTCAGTCGTAGGTGCTTGTCAGAAAAAATAACTTTGTTTTAGACGTGGTTGAAATCACTAGCCACTTTGTTTACATTGCACTATGTGATCCATATCAGAAGACAGAGAATCAGCATGTTATTGATCATCAATGCTCTTCGAAGTGCAGACATATTCTGTTGTGTCTTCTTTGTAGCAAGCGTTCTCGGAATATCGATTAGAAGACCGTCAATGAAGACCAGAAAGGAATAGCTCGTTTTGAGACGCTGGTCATGATTCTATGTGCTTCAGAAGTTTGACCATCAAGAACTAATTTTATATATCTAACAGATATACAGTATTTCATGGTAGCTGATAAAATGCCAGCTATTCCATAGTAAACACCTGACGCAACCCAATTACTCTAGAAACAAAGACCTCATCAAGTGATTCTTCTGCGTGTGCTATTTTCTCCGATGTAAGGAATTCCATTGTAAGTATACAGTTTTAAAAATGTTCACCTAGCTTTGCAGCCTTTTCGTAGTATGTGCCAGAATGACTTTATTAGGCCACAGCATTGCAAGCAATTGCCATTGAATTGTTTGCAAAATAAATGTCCCGTGTTTAAATGTATGAACTCGTTTACTGAAAATATGATAACTAGTGCCTTTTTAATTCTCGTTTATCTCGATCGAGTGGTACAAATTCTAAATCACTAGCATAACTCGCAATGTATATCGCCTTATTTGCATCAGGATGTGTAAAAGGAATTATCAGATGTTAAAGCCTTTATACATTATTCTAATGTCCTTTGGCACATAGAGGACTAGCAAACAAAGACACAACAGAACGAATCTAGAAATTGATATATATACATATATATATATATATATATATATATATATATATATATATATATATAAAGAGAGAGAGAGAAATATATATATATATATATATATATATATATATAGATAGATAGATAGATAGATAGATAGACAGATAGATAGATAGATAGATAGATAGATCGATAGCTAGATAGATGGATAGATAGATAGATATGATTCGGTAGATTACGAAACTTATTACATAGGTCATATTCTAAGTAGTTTAAACATATCAATATGATAATTTTAATATTTAAATCTTATGATCGGAATGCTCTGATGTCTGATATTGTTTCATTTTACTTTAGTCGAAGTTCTAAAAAATCAAATGGTCCATTCCTGATGCTAAGACGTGACCTCTATATGGGATACATCGATATTCGAATAGTCTATTAAAGTTCTCCTTTAACTGTCAAACGTTGAGTTAGTAAAGAAGTTAAGCACATTAATTTATCTCTCTCCAACTAACTATGATGTTGCAGTCTATTAACGATACCGGATTCCAGAACAAGTATCCATCTAGTCTGGTGGAGTATCCAGCCAAGTGCTGTTACTTGAGGTAACCTTACTTAGAGAAGGTGCACAATTTCTCATATGAGACAATGTATAGCCGTTTCGAGGGGATGCTTATTTAGCTTCGAATACTAGGTTATTTTGAATATTTGGTCAGGGTTTTCTTATAGAGGGAAGTATCCATATGTCAGGTTGTCCTGACAAACCTTTATACAGAGATACCTAAGACAATCGGGGATGGTGTATTTTAGGTAATTCACACTCTCATGTATTTTTCTTACAATAACGTCACCGTTTATCAAGGCCCAAATGCCACCCGAGGATACGAGTTTAAGAGTTTTACTAGTGGACGGTGGAACAACATCGCGATCACTGAGCCGATGGTTGTAGCAGGACATAAATTAATTATTTACGGTGACGATTCGACAAAAACTTATAACATTCAATTTCCAGACGACCATATTGTAGTCGGCTGGGTAACAGGTTCACGGCACTGTGTTTCACAGACGGGCAGTTCTATGCCTATGTTAGTTTCGTTTTGTCTTCGGCGCGCAAAGGGATAAACGGAAATCAGTTACCATGGTTGTTGCAAGGCGGGTTCTAATTGTGAATTGTTTACAAGGATGACCATAAATTTGAAATCAGTCGAGCACCTGCCATGAAAATAATGGTAGCGCAAAGAAAAATATAGCAACATCTATTCTGTGAGAGAGTAACTATAGGGAAAAGAAGCGTACATCCTCCACTAGATTACGAAGTCGATATCGGATTCTATCAAGGCTGGAAAGAGTGCTGTGAGCGGCACTTAACCATATATGGCAGCAGTACTTAACTAGGAGGTATTTGACTTTTTGTACAGGTAGAGGATAGCGTCGGACATGAGATACGTTCTGGAGCGTTAGAATGATCTAACCATTATTGCAGCAGTTTTAGCAACATATTTACTCTAAGCCTTCCATTTCAAGTCTGAAAGGAAGGGCAGTCCCAGCAGCTTATCAAAGCATTAGGCGTCCTCAAGGAGATAGCCGTTCAATTCAACTAGGACAAAGTGGGGGCAGGAACGTTAGCGCTGAAAGGAGAGGAGATTGGTATTTGACTCATTAACAGTAACCTGCTACCTTTGCCTCAGTGCGCCACTTGCTTCAGGTCGAAAGAGAGAGAACCAGAAGGAACATGATAATTAATGCTCTTCAATGTGCTCCCATAGATGGTTTGTGTCATCAGCATTAATGTCGATGAATTGTCTTAAAATATGGCCTGGGAGATTACTTATGAAGATCATGGAGAGAGTGTGGACCCACAATAGACACTGAGACATCGGCGTTCAAACTATGTGCTTCGGACCTATGTAAACGACTATTTTTATTCATCTATCAGTGAGGAAAAATAGATGGTTGAGCGTACATTTGCAGATATTTCATAGCTAGCAAGCTTTTGAAATAAAACTTTATGCAATACCCTGTCAAAGGCATTTGATATGTTAAGAGCTATTGCTCTAGATACGAATCCTTTGTCAATAGATTCACTGATCCTGTGCGATATTACAGTCAGCACCTCAGCTGTCGATATAGCAGAACGAAAGCCTTATGGCTTGTCGCTGAGTAGGCTCGTGTTGCTAAGGTGATTAACAACTTCTTGTTTTATAACAGATTGAAGCTACGTACTCCTGACAGGCAGGTGACTGATTTGCCTATAATGAGATTCAGAGGGCCGGTCATTAGTATTTTCAAACTAACGCTGTTTTTCAATGTGTTGCACTTCTATCAGCAACGATTGAACAGCTTATTAAGAATAGGAGCAAGGTTAGGTTACAGTTTTTCAATCAAGATGAGTTAGATGTTGTCATAACCAGTTTCATTTCTGACATCAATGTTTTAGATAAGTTTGGCAACATTCCGGACAGATATGTGTGTGTCGCTTAGGGTGTTTACAGCCATGGGAGAATTCACGAGGTAGGCGGCTCTAATCGCAAAGGATTAACTTTGATGCAAAGTTCTTTTCAAAAAGTGTGGCTTTGTCAGACGCTGCGGAAACCACCTCTGGTCCATATATAATGGTTGAGATAGAGGATGTGGTTTTGTTCAGGACTCTTTTCACAATATGCCAGAACTCGTAGGAACCAAGCTTCTGCTCGGCCACGGGATTGAATAAATTGAGCATACTTTTCTTTAGTGCTTTTTATTGTCATTTTACAGTAGTTATTGGCAGCTTAAAATCCGGATTTTTTTAGAGCATCTATTATGATGAAAGCTATTGAAGTAGTGGTTTCTGTGAGCGATGGTAGCGGCACATTCAAAAGTGTACCATGACTGGGAGTTTGGTGTTTGTTTGAATATATTGGAGGGGATAAAGTTCTCAATACAAGCGATTAGCCAATCAGCTTAATCAGATGTTATACAGGATAGATTCTTTTTAAACATGGAATGTTGGAGATTTCCTATGTGAAAGACCTGAGCTGTCGCACTCGGTCACCACGTATCGATACACTGTGCGATTGGAAGGCACTTACGATTACATATTAAGAGATCAGAAGATCCCAGAAGAGATTGGGCAGACGATGAGCATAGTTTAGGACAAGTTGTTAACAAAAGATTAAGAATACTTGCAAAATGTTCATCAGCTGGAACACGGGTGGGTTTGTCAACTATTTCTGTTACCTCAGCAGCAAAGAAAAAGTCGTGACAAAACTGCCCTTCGTCGTCAGTCTTGTGGGAATGAATTAGCCGTTCAACAGTGTGGGCATTAACGTATCAACAGACATAGATTCTAGCAAAGAAGTAAGCAGACAGGATCTGGTCAATGTTTTTAGAAATGTGCTCAATGACAGTAACTACGTCGGAGAAGGGTCGATAGAGAGAACAGATGAAAGCGGTGTTGTGCGTATGAGTAACATGAAAAAACATATATCGCTAATGTTGGTCTTCGTAAAAAGTGTCCCTACAACAAAGAATACAATCTTTGATGTAGGCACAAATTCCATAACCATGGCGATCATAGTGTCAGATTTAGAAATCATATTTGAGTATCCTGGGATTACGAAGTCATTAGAATAAACTGTTCAGCCCATACCAGTAGTAGATATTTCAAACTCTGAAATAATGAAAATAATATATTTTACGAGTTAATTGATGTGGTAATTTGTAGAATTTATTGTAAAGAATATGGCCATAGAAAGAGCAAATTTATCTAAATAAATTTGAAATAATTTCTACTGAGGATATTTTATTCAATAGGAGAATAATTAGTTTAATTTTAATATGTACAAAAATAATATAACTTATTTTACCGCTCTGCGCTCTCTCTCCAAATACAATAGATAGCCACTGAAAGTGTGTTTGCGCAGGAATTATATGTTAAAGCAAAGTTTGCCTTATAAACAGTATCTCTCGTAGAACGTTGTCGCTTAACTCCAATGGGAGAGAGAAGTATCAGCCGACACGAAAATACAAGAATCCAGAACGACTTTTCTTTCTTTAACGCTTGAGTAGTTAATCTACTCAAGTGTTTTCCACTTCATAATGATATTTATCAACTGTCATAATGACATAGAAAATAACACACACACACACATATATATATATATATATATATATATATATATATATATATATATATATATATATATATATATATGCATATTTCGGTAGCAAGTCATTTATTATACACGCGTTGTTGAAGACCACAGAGTTTTTGTCTTTTCCCTATCTTTCTTGTTAATTTCTCGACTCGGCGAGCGATACGTCGGTTTTTGGTGTTAGTTGGTAGAGTATGGCATCTAACGTAGTATCGTGGGCCATTCCTCTAGCGCTTTCGGTATCTCGACCGTCTTCAGAAAACCGACGAATCGCTCGCCGCATCGAGAAATTAACAAGAAAGATAGCGAAGAGAGATAACTCCGTGGTCTTCAACGATGCGTGTACAATATATATATATATATATATATATATATATATATATAATAATAATAATAATAATTTATATATGTTTCTAAACCTTTTAGATGGAGATTGATAATTTGTATTTTTTGGCTTGTTCATTCTTCTGTTCTCATCTTAAATGGTATTCCCACAAGTTTCGGCCCATTTAAACCTACGATCTGTTTCATGTGTATCTTGGCGAACTCGGATATCTTTCTGTCGAACTCGCGAATCGGTACGGAATTTCGAACGGAACTATTAATTTTATCCGCAGTGTACAATGCTCTCGTTCCGTCAGCCAACTGAGTAGAATCATAAGTAATTTGCGAATGTATTCCTAGTATCGCCCGAACTGAGGATTGACCCTTCAGCATCCCAAACAAAATCAGTTAGAACTAATTTTTCTCTTAATACTTTATTCGTGCGACAAGATATATCAGCAGATAACGGCCCATTTTATTGATAAATGTTATTTATATTCTTTAAATAACTATAATATAGTGAGAGCATTATATGTAAAAGTACTCTCTCTCGGTTCAGCTTGTAAAGTTTTGTCTGATTGACCGTTTCTGAGAAAATGTGTTTTATGGGGTTATCTTTTTTGATAATATTTCCTTGTATCGTTTTTCTCTGATTAACCTTTAGTCGCTCTCTATCAATACATTTATATTAATCTCAGTATTTATTACTTTTCCCCCATTAAAGATATTACACCTGGAATATTATATATGCATTTATGAATATGACCATATATATATATATATATATATATATATATATATATATATATATATATATATATATATATATATATATATATATATATATTGTTCGATGACCGAATGAGACAAAGTATTGAAAACATTAAAATAAATTGAAGGCAATGCTAAAAATATGTTTGGCGGGAAACTCTATTTTATTGAAAGAAGGACACGTGTTTGTTTGTAGCTTATATTTTCGCGATATAATCGTGTCTTGCTTCAAAGGAAACAGTCAACTATTTCCAACACTAAACCAACGGTTTAATTGGGCTTTAAATGTTATCGCCTGACGTCTGTTAGAGATTGGTGATAGGAAACTGATCAAGTGTGATGATTCTCGGCTCAGCGGTCAGAATCAATAATCCCCTAAGAGAAGATAACTCAGGTCGAGGCTCCCACGAGAGGGCGTTGTGGAACAATGATAAGACTTTTGATCGTACAGTAATCGAGTGAAAGAATGCGCTTTCAAAACGGACGCTAAAACGTTATGCAAGACTAAATCGCATAAGATTTTGATCAAAATAACGAAGGTTTCTGTACTTGACGCATTCACTGAACATCGCCTATAGAAACGACACTACACCACTTGCTTTATAACCTACTTTAACACATTAAACGTCAATATTACTACAAGTATCTAGTAATGAAAATTACACAATTTAGATGCGTCCAATCATTCTCGATCAGCTGCTCTGTCCGTCACATTCTGACTCTTGTAGTTTTATTTTGATTTTACATATAATTTGAATCGTTAATCGCACAGATTAAATTAGAGCTTTTAACTTTATTTGCGTCCAATGCTTTTCATGAAAGGCCTCATCAGTTGGTCGGTAGTTTGGTTTATCACGTTTATGTTTACAATATAATTTGTAGATGCATCAACGTTTCTCTGTGATGTTTCTGTGTGTGTCGATCGGGTTTAAATTCTAATCTGTACGCTTATTTGAATAGACGCATATTAAGAATAGACACTTTTTATTTAATTACAACACTGATCCAGTCAAATATTACGAAATCAGCAGTGACGTCGTATTGGTTGTATACGTCTACACTTACGTCGTTTCATAGTTTGTATTAACCTATTTCATTTTTGCACATGTTCTTTTCATTCTACCTTCCGCTGATTCACCTGGTCATCTCCGCCAAGGATGTCATGTTTTCGGTCGAGTTCATACCTATATTTGTGTATTGGTGTGTGCACAGCCGAGCGTCCGCATCGCTTGATTAATCGTAGTTAAGCGTCATCTACATATCGGTTGTTGTGTAACATACGTTAAATCTGTTATAACAACGTATACAATACGAGGAAGTAAGTCCTACGTGAGAGTTGGCGCATTGTTACGGTGTCAAGCGAAAGTATACCGTTTTACGACTGACTTACATTTTTGTTTGAAGATACATATGTTAAATCTGCGGATTGTGTGATAAAAATGATATTTCAAATGTATGTGAGACAGAACAGGCAAAAAGACGGCAATAGCTAATTATAGAGAAACGTGGGCATCTAATAATGCTATTTAAAATTTAAACTCACGCATTACAGATAAGAGAATTGTCAATGTCAACCGTACGTGTAACACACAGTCGAACATTTTATTTTACATTGTAGTGTAACAGACACACTGACATACATATCTTCTTATAAAACTGATTAAACGTATCTAAAATCTGACATTTTATTATAGGCGTTTAATTATTAACATCCCATGTAAAATAGTGTAACATGCTGACATACATTTTATTTCAAATTTCGCCGTGACAGACAGCGGAACGGACATATTTTTTTTTGTTTAGATTTTTGGATTAACTTTGACACGTTACGTAAATCTGCGCGTTCAACGATGGAAATACTATTTTACACTTAAGCGTGACAGACTGAGCAACGGGCATTGTCTATCATAGAGATACGCAGAGGTGTCTAAATCCAAGTACGACCGAGTCAGATTATTTGGATTTACATGTTTTTCCATATCACGCTTTATGGAAATCCATTTATCCATCCTACCCATCTTCCTTTCGAAGTTGGATCCCGTAGAAACATAGACCAGGTGACGACCATCACATTTCTGCAATTGGTTTCTTCCTAAGAAATCGACTAAAAAGCAAGGTTGAAACCAGCGTTCATTTGATGGAATGCAAAACGAATCTCCTGTCAAATCAAACGTGATAAGATTTGAACATGAATTCACTTGGAAAATATCCAGATCGAAATAACAAACAATTGGAGTAATTTTACAAAGGATTATAATCAATGTTAAGCTGATTATATTTAAACGTTTATACATATACTAAAAGACTACAGTAATACATTGAAAATTACGTGAAGTTAGTGCGATAGTCTGTATAAAGACAGCGAAACATTTTTAACAGCTTTTATTGAGGAAATAATTGACCACATGTTGTTTAAGCTAAGTATGTATATGACACTATGATTTGTGACAAACGGTGACTGGTTATGTTTATAAATACTTTGGGATATCATGTCTCGTGAATGGAAAATGTTATACATGTGAGTTTTTGATAACTTGGGTTAATATATAAAAAACAGCATAATAATGAAGATAGTTTTTGATTAAAACATTTTAAATATGCAAGGTGTATCTCGGAACATCTGTAGTTCTTTGGATTGGTCAGGTAACCTGTACGGGTTTCTGTCTGAGACATATGTCTGTGGAATACAAATAGTAACTAAATATAGTTGAAAGAAGAAGGGTGTAAAATTTGACATTCTAAGCCAATCATATGTTCGATTTAGAGGCAGAGAGAAATTATCTAATAACTGAAAATTGATGAAAGCGCTTTTTTTTCTTTTTTTATTAACATAGTTCACCTCAAACAAGGCAGGCCGCCACTGTAGACGTAAGGAGCTACTGATAAAAAGGGTGAAAGTTTTTTTGTTTTTTTTTTGGGGGGGGGGGTCCAGCAAAATCGGGAGCTCCGCAGCGAGATGTATGTTTGCATTAATTTAAAATTCCTGCATGTCAGTAACGTCAGGAAAACAGACATCAGAGAGGGACTTCCAGAGTCCATCAACACGAGAGAATAAACTATTAGAGAAAGCTCCTCAGTATCGAGGGACCTCCACAGTGAATTGATGGGATTTTGTAGATTATCGGGTTGTTCTAGTGAATTCACGTCATGGGGGTACCAGAACAGCAAACTAATCAGAGCACAATCCATTGAAGTACTTATAAAATAGGCTCAAGGAAGCAACATTGCGGCGATAGGACAGGGTCTGGAACTTGGTGGAGTGAAGGACCTATCAAATTGGCGACTCTTTTTGGACCTTGTCTAAGAGGGAGAGACAAGTGGATGATGCCCCAACCAAGATGTGGCAACAATGATTCATGTATGGGCGGCTATTGGCTTGGTAAAGATACGTGATAATGTCAGGTGTGAGAAGTTTACTGGCACGGTAGAGGAAGCACACCTTCTTTGCCGCAGCCCTAGCAATGTGTTTAATGTATTTATTCCAATTCATGTTATCTGTGAAAGTAAGGACGAGTAGTTCGAATGATGTACTCTCAGGCAGAGTGCTTTTTGCCATGACAATCGGTATCTAAAGAGTTTCTTTTGTAGTTATTGAAGGAAAGTAGCTTTGTCTTTGCGGCATTAAAAGGTACCATCTATTTTGACCCCATTCCGCTACAGACTGGAGGTCATTTTCCCAGGATTGAGTCATTGCCTGAGATATGTGCGCGTCGGCTTTTCCCAGATGATGAGAGTAGAGCGTAGTGTCGTCAGAAAATATTACTATCTCAGTCTCATTGACATCAGGGAGGTCATTTGTGAAAACAGGGACAGTAAAGAATATATCGAGCGCTACCGCCTTAGCTTCACCTGCCTTATCCAGAGCGTGGTATATACGTTCAGAGATGACCGTTAGGATATGTACAGTAGATATTTATTGTTTGAATCCGTCTGAATCCGTATTGATGATCAGAAATAAGTTAAACATTATCTAGGTGCCTGACTATCGCTAGATTGATTAATAATTCAAAGATTTTAGCAAAGGTCGGGAGTAGACTTATTCGGGAATAGTTTAGAGGATCAGTTCTATCTCCAAAATTCTTGAAGACTAGTACCACAGAGGTAATTGCCCAAGTATCAGGAAGACAAGATTCAGTAAGGCATTTGTTGTATAGTTTCGAGAGGACATGGGCCAGCTAAGAAGAGCACTTTTTTATTACTATTACTAGTATAATATCAGGCACACAGGCTTTGGAAGTGTTAAGGTTTTTATGATGTCTCTGACTTGAGATGGAGTGATGACCAGGTTCTCAAGTGTTGCTACAGCCCGCAATGGGAATTAGGGATGGCGGGTTTGCTGAATACAAAGTGGAGTTTAAGGCAAAACGCTGGGCAAGTAGTTTGACCTTATCAGTTGCCCTGCAAACAACATCGGTGTAATTTGATAGCAGGGGAATTGTCGCTTCATCACACTATTGTAGATTTTTCAGAAATCACGAGTACTTAGTTTCTGTGACTGAATGCGTGTTCTGGCTTTCTATGTATGCTTTATCTTTGCTTCATATATCACTACTCTGCGATCATTTATTGCCTCTACACATTTTTGTATGTTCGCGGCCGAATTTTCGGTATGCATTCTGCCTATCAGCAATAGCAGCTGCACATTCTGAGATGGACCATTGAGGAGAGTGGGGTTGGCTGAAGAATTTTCGCGTGGGGACATAAGCATCAGTGCCTGCTTTGACCCGTTCGGTTAGCCCATGTGTACACTGATCAACAGGGATTGAGAAGGTTTCACCTCATTGTGCGTCGCTGATGTGATCCCTGAGGAATTCAAAATCAGTCTGCTCATAGTTTCTCGTCGTTTTGTAGCAATGACTCTTCAGCTTTTGGACTAGTTTGCAGGTGATTAATATCATTAGCACAACGTGATCAACGTTTGGGAGCGGGCTACGGCCATTCACTACACAAGCCTCGGGTAGTGAGGTCAAGAACAAGACAAGAAGTGAGTCTTGATGGTTCGCACGATCAGGATGGCGGGTCGGAAAAGTGACAGCCTGTGAGAGGTCGTGAGCTGAGGAGAAATTAGGAGAAATTAGCAAACGTGATATATTATATATAAACATTATAACATAATTATCTGGATAGCCTTAACAGTAAGATATTATAGACGCTTCAGGGAGAGGGCAAAATAGAAATGACGCATTTCACGTTGGGGAGTTTAATAAACGTTCTGCATTCGAATGAGGATACTATCTGATCTGAATAATAGACATACACATACACACTGACAATATCTAGGAAAACAGTAAATGTACACTCGCTGTAAAGAGAGGTAGAAGAAAATGTGTCTATTTTTAGAGTAGAGAAAATGCTCGTCTAGAAGAAAAAATGGGATTATATAAGCAAGATTATGAAGACAAACTCGTCTTCTACAATTAATATCAGTGTTATTCATCATCACCATCGCAATCAAATGGCAAGAGAGCATGAACCTGATTTTGTAACAAGTAAGGTAGAAAGGCATTAGCAAGCGTAGTCGAACAGGCGCGTGTACATCTGCCGAGGTCGACCTTTACATCCAACTGTCTGCGCATGTCAACCCTTTTTCAACTGAGATAAGAACAGTTCACGTCCGTGTAGTTTAACGTTAACTATTCTACTGAGAAAATGCGTAGGAAAAGTGTTGAAACAGTAAAGCGGAAGTTCCTTACGCAAAACATTTTGAGTTGATAATATATCAATCACTCCGCTTGGAAGAATTAACTTGCGATGAAGAAAAGAGTTCGCCCACATATAACTGCTACATAAGAACTGGTAATATATAGCATAAGCGAATGTTATATACGATATATATATATATATATTATGGCCGACTCGATGTTAAAAAATAAAGAAAGAAACGAGGTGTCGTAAGTGGTAAAAATTGTATAGCTGGTCCAAAAAATAAATAGTACACTAAACACAGAAATGTTTATTACTGCTGCTAAAAGTTTACCAATAAAGTGATCAGCGAAACGATTGATAAAAACAAACTATTTTAATAAATATGCTTATCCGAGGACAGAAAAATTGTCAAATTAGTTGAAAAAACTACTTCGACAATTTCGTAGACAGATTAAAATAAAAACACTGTACGAGAAAGCACATACATTGATACGTAAGTGCACCTGAAAAGATAAATGAAATCACTACTGGCAGCCGCACAGAATCACGCGATTAATAAATGACAGAAAAGATAATATAAGCAAGACTCAGACAAAAAGGAATCGTAGATGCTGAATGAAATTACGTAACCATCAAGCACATCATAAGTGAATGCAGCAAGCTAGTAAATAATATCATGAAATAAACATGACTATGTTTGGAAGGAAGTTCACGATAAAGTGTGAAGAAATTGTACTTTACACATGGAGATAGATTTCTTAACTACTTTGCCTTTCGTCTGGAAGCAGGACATGGTATCTGCACTTCATCTTTCTGCCCTCTGTCAGAGAAAGAGAGAGAGAAAGAGAGATATAAAGAGAGAGGAATAGAGATACCTCCTATTAAACTGAGGCAATTCTTATTTTTGTCCCAATCTAGGGGTTCCTATTGAGGGAGAAAGGTGTGTTACTTCATTAAACACGACGTTGTGTTTTGACCAGCTCTCGTAGGGAGACAAAGTAAATAATGACAGATTTTACAAGTTCAAATCGGAGTCAGTATTGGTAAACAAAAGACATACAAACCTTTGGGATATGCAAATACAAACGGACAATCCTTTCCAAGATAATATTCAGCAAGAAGAAAACGAAACCTGCCACATAATGAAGTGGAACAACTTAGTAAATCCATGAACTAAATATATAACTGAAAAGAATATGAAACATGAAGACATATACCGTATTCCTATTAATTGTATGAGCATAAGGTACATTTCCGAAACACCTGCAAAATAAACTATGGGAAATTGTAAAGCACGGATTAACAACATACTAAAAACGGCACTGACAAAAAAAGCTTCAATATAATGTGCGGGAACGAAATTACAGAGTCATATGACAGTGATCAATCACAGGTCAACGGAGATAAAATGGCAATGAGTAAAACCAAATAGAAATATATATGGAATCTTCAATGATGGTTCGAACGGAACTGATACTATTGACGTAAATATATTGGAAATATACAATAATCTGACCCCAAAAAATCACATAAGCAACAACATCGGTTGGAACAACAGAGAATATGAAAGCAAGTATGAGAGGATGGGAATACCGAGGAAGACAAATGAAATTGGGGGGTTCACTAAAACAGCAAATGGTAGTACTGGAATCTGTATTGCAACTCAAATTCCATAGACAGCAATTGGAATTTATATACAGGAACTGACTCGTAAACGGTTGGTGCAAGTACGCAAATTGAATTGCAATAGTGATTGAAAGATGCGGTGAGTATTTTTAAATCGAACACGACTTGTAATCACTTAGACTTCAGAGAACACCAGCTGTTTTCAAACGTGAGCGATCACGGGTAATGAGAACTCCTTATTCGAGAGAGAGAAGAAAAAGAAGAAGAAAATAAGAAGATGATTATAAAGATGAAGAAGAAGAAGAAAGTTCTACAAATGATGAAGAATATAAATATACCCCAAGACTGAGATTTAAATTGCACCCAATTTTCATAAAATATCCTTTAACTATTGGATGCAATAACATTAAGGACACCTATTATCATGATTAAATAAAGTAGTTGCACACCCCTGCATGCTCTGTATTTTCAAAGCCTCAAAAAGAGGCATTTGTGGCCCGTCAATAAATTGAAAGGAAGTATATCTAGCGCAGCTATGGGACAAGTTTTCGACTTTCAAAAGAAAATTATTTTAAAACTACCTGTCATCTTAAAGCTTACAACTCAGTGATAAAATGTGATCGCCATGAATAATTTGCGTCATTTCGGTCGAGGCGGTTGCGAATTTACGCTAACCACAAGAAGTAGAAGAGCACGAGCGCTAATGTAAATTTGAAACTACGTTTGGTCGGTTCCCAATTGCACTGTGCCAAATACACAGGCGGACGCGAGCCTTTTGCAATATTAACAAGATGGAAGCACAATAAAGGTTACGAAACCGCCGAGCGACTAGAGAATCATTATACGTTCGCTCTTTTTGTTCAGTTTTGCAAAGATCTTTTCAATTCTATTCATAAAATAGACAGTATCATGCTTTCCCGTAAGAAGTTAATGCACAATTCCATTTCGAAATCGTATATCACAAACTCTTTCCAATATAGAACATCTGCCGTGTGAATATTGAAGTGGAGGGAGTGGCAACCGAATAGCTTAAGGGAACTACAAGGCTTACTACTTTAAATTTCCATCTTTACTGAATAATTCAAAAATGTTATTTACTCGTGCCAGACTATTCTGACTTTAGTTTCTACTAGCTGATATATACATCTACGAATGCTAATATATCATAAGTATAATAGTAAGTATGATTAAAGTGCACGGCATTGGCCGGGAAATGAAAAGCGGTATTTATTTATTAGAAGACTAACCCAAACCATTGTGTATATAAATGTATTACTACTCTATACAAACAATATATTTCCGTATATGTCTATCTACGTCTGACTGAAAACCAGAAACTACTAAAGATACAGTTACAAATGTTACATCACCGGGTGCGTGATGTCCCCGATTATATTATCTGAAGAGGAATTAATACCCATTCCCTTCGGGATTATCAGGTTCCAATGTGCACATACGTGACAAAAATACTTTTTTAATTATCATTAGTGTTTGTTTATTAATAACATTCTAACTATGTCAATCATCTTTTATAGATGTTTTTCTATGTTTTCTATATGTTATATTGAACCATTAAACAGAGATCGGGGTAAGATAAAAAGTATAAAGTATAAAAACAAACGTTTAGAATAGGTTTACACCCTTACATCTTCTTATGTATCTTCCTGGACACTGTGGTGTTGCCATCCTAGTGATACAGGTTAATCACTTAATTATTTTTTAGAAGTCTTGTTATATTACTTTATTATGTACAACTATAAATCTAATTTTATTCATAGTATTTAAGGCACTTGGAATGATTGGTTTTATGTTTGTGAAGCATCATTTGAATGAAATCAAATGTTGAAGATGTCATCATCATAATTGTCAGCAACCGTTTCCACATATCCTGCGGAATACGAATTGTACATGTATCAACTCTCTTCTGGAGATGCTGTCTTTAATTACTTTGTTAAGCTTATTTATTGATCTGAGAGTTCAAAAACACATGCTATAACGCTAGTATCGTTATGGTTAACCTCTTCTTTTCTGCAAGTTTCTAGACATACCTCGTTCACAGCGATACTTCATGTTCTGGCGTGTTTACAGTGCTAACAATTTGCATTCATCCACAGAAGATATGGCCACTAGTTTAGTCTCAATTTAAACTAATGTTCACATCATATGGTAACTTGTCTGCACATATTTAGCTCCTCATGTTATTTTGAAAGACTGTATTTGTTCATTACTTGTCTTGTGCAATCCTAACTATATAGCACAAGAGGCAACACATAAATATTGAACATTTCAGATTCTATCTGATCTAATATGTGTTCTTTTCATCGGAGTCATATGTAGTAGAAATCACATGTCCTTAAGAGTTAAATGCATACACTTGTGATATAGTTTCATTACCGATCGTGAGTTTCAGTTCATTTGGTTATAATTGTATTCATGCATTTGTTCCTCGGAAAGTTTGTTTTAAAGATATATCGGCCATATTGAAACGTATGTGATAAAAATAGTTTACGTTATTAATGACAAGGAGTGTGGTCCCTCTGCTATATTTTATATTCTGTATCAATCAATCGAAACTCCTGAATCACAAGTATTTTCTTCTTCAAAAACAATTGCAGCAGTTCCAACGCAGAACATTAGCTGACAAAAGATCCCCTTGTTTAACTCTTTTCTAATCTTCATCATTGGACATAGTATTAATAGATTGATACAAATTTTATTTTTCGGTGTTTAATGGAGAATTCCTGATAGTTTATGTAGTTTTACACTGTTCAAGTTTTTTGAAGAATTACTTAACGCAATATAGCGATTTATTGAATTGTATAAACCTTTAGAATATTAGCTGAATAGCAAATAGTTAAAGATATATACATCTCAACATTGTGTAATATAGTCTTAAAATAAAATATTTTCTCCAATGTTTAGACATTTTAATGTAATATAAATATTTTAAAGGAATACACACGGATCAAAATGATAAACTATTTTAGTAATAATGACAAATTGCTAAGATTATGTTTAACTATTTACTAGCAACAGGAATGAGAGATCATTTAATTGCAAACATCACAATAACTTATTATGGTGGATATTATCTAGAATGCAAAAAATGTATTTTGAAGGCAAATTTCAAAATCCTGAATCCATTATTTACTCCAATTATATGAAGTAATATAATTTAAAACAACTTAAGATGAAAGCGGGAAATATGAATTTGGATGAATTTTAAAATTATAGTTTCAAAATCAATTAGAAGGCATTTTTGTTAACCCCAAGATAAAATATTTAACCTACTTTTACACGTATATGTATACGTTGTAAAAACATTTTTCAATAGATATGTAGATAGCTAAAGAGTGAGGGGCGATAAGGAAACAGGTATATGAATGGAATATGACAGATCGAAATACACGAAAATAGAAAGATGGCTACAGAGAACGCTAAAGGAAACCATATAAACAAACAGTGGAGTTTACATAATAATGTAACAACATATAATATATAATCAGAGTTGTTTTTGATTTCGAAAATATGTTTTAATCTGTTTATTTTTTCTTGTTTATGTTTGTGTTGGATTTATTTTTTAAGTATTAAAATCTATTCTTATAGGTAACATTTACCTGTTGATTTTAAGTAGTAACTTAACGAGTAATTCAAGTAAATAATGTTTAATTACTATTACATTATTCATAGGAACATGATACTCTATTTTATTTATTTATTTACATTAATGTGAGATTGGTGTGTCTGATTGTGTTTGTGTGATCGATAATAACATTCATAGTATTAGACATGGAAACCATATATTTGAGAGACTGGATGTTAAATATGTAGCTTGTCTTAACCGCGGTAACATATCGGAGTTCACATCTCTCGTGTACACATTCATATAAATACCTGAGACTATGTGATCGCAGAAATATGTGCTATTAGAGCATTACGAAAGATATGCTAGTAAAATTACAGTATACTTAGCAATCAGGAAATCGTAATAAGAAAAGAAAAACAACACATATGTTTTAAATCTTCTATCGACTTGTATATTTTTAATGTGTTGGAACTGTTTGTAATGTTATGTCTTAGATTGTGTGTCGTTTCGACACACAAAAAAACAACATGACGACCGAAATAACTGACTTTCCCTCGATAAAGTTAGGCGATTAAGTTTGGTTTTGTGAAAGTGATTTTCATTAAATTTTAGAATTAGTGGTTAAGTAAATGCTTTTTACTATATATTTCGCATGCATTAACGGATGCACACTCTCAAGAAAGCAGTTACGGGTTGTTTTAGTGTGATGATACTCCGCACTAACATCGAAAACATTGTGAAACAGTGGTTTCAGCGACGGAGTCGGCACCCTAGGGTGCACTGGAATGCATCGGGGAGATCAGGCCCTACGTAGAAATGAGGTAGAGTTACCACTAGTATATGTTCGGCCTAAATCGGTTGTTTTGGCGAAGAGGGAGAACGGCGCCAGCCTGGCGGGAGAGAGCGTGTAGGTTGTCTGTAGCAATTATCCAGATACAATGGATGAGTTTGACCAGCTGAACAATTTGGTCATGGGTCTTTTAGATACGATGGATGTCAACTCGTGGGGGGTCCAATAGAGAAAGAGAGGCTAATGGTTTTCTTTAGTGTAGATAAGATCTAAAGAGAAACTAAAACGACGAATTACAATTGCCCGTACTACAATTGCCCGTACCACCCCACTCCGGGAGAGGAGTAGGGACACAGAAGAAGGGATGGGGGAAAGAAAGAGAGTAAGTCAGCATCGCGCGTACCACACAACGAGAAGAGAGAAGGAGAGTATGAGTTATACGCTTTTCGTCTTTGTTATTTGAGATGAGAAGGCGATCGCAAGTCAGTCAGATCTAAGAATTCGTTCGGAACGGACGGCCAGGCGAGAGCGTCGCGCGAACGATCGCTCTCGCTTGGCATGGCATGGCATGGCTCATAGCATTCCCCCACCATCGTTTTCCACCAGAGATTAACGTCTCAATTAATACCAACAGTCGTAAGAGTCCACACACACCGTTCAGTAGACAAGTCACAACTTAATTAAGGCTTTGAAAAGGGAGTTTCACACACACACGGTTCTCCAGACATAGATTAAGTCCAGCTGTTTAACACTGGGAAATCGTAGAGATTCACACACGCACACAGAGAGAAGGAAGACGGAAATAGTTAGTAAAGAAGCCATTATCGAAAAATAGACTTTGGGTTAAAGTTAAAAACCCACCCTTCATTTTTATTAAATAATTATTGTTATGAAAAGACCTAGCCGTTTGTCGAGTTATTCTATCGTCGAATTGTCCTGCTAAGTAATCTTGCCTTCACAGAATCACGAAATCGTCATTCAGCAGACCCGGAGAAGATTCAATGCCACCACAGACGACATCACGAGCCAAGGAAAAGGTGTTCACAGTCAGGAAGGATTCCTGCGCCGAGACGGTTCTCATTACATTTGATGCCGTCACAAGAAGAGAGAAGAGTAAAAGAGGCGTGGGGTCCGTGTTATAAATGGTGCCGCGACCCAGGATCATGGTACTGTGAGGAGTGCCTGGTAACCTCGGGGAAAAAAGAACAAAGCCAACCACGGCCACAAAGAAAACAATTTTTTTACCGGCAAAACACTTTGAAAAAAAAAATAGACAAAAAAAAACCCACGGGCACAACAAACGATTTTTTTTTTGCCGGCAGAACACTTTAAAAAAAAAAAAATAGACAGACAAATTTAAAAAAACCCACGGGCACAACAAACGATTTTTTTTTTGCCGGCAGAACACTTTGAAAAAGAGAATAGACAGACAACAGACAAACCCGTGGCACAACAAACGATTTTTTTTTACCGACAGAGAATACTTTAGAGTTTGACGGACATCGACACCCGTGTTTGAAAAAAAAAGGATAGAAAAAGAGAATAGGAAAAGAAAAGAGAGAAACAGTTTGGCGGGCATGTACGCCCGTGGTTGAAAAAGAGAATAGAAAAAGAAAAAGGAAAAGAAAAGAGAGAAACAGTTTGGCGGGCATGTACACCCGTGTTTGAAAAAGAGAATAAGAAAAAGGAAAAGAAAAGAGAGAAACAGTCTAACGGGCATGTACACCCGTGTTTGAAAAAGAGAATAGAAAAAGAAAAAAGGAAAAGAAAAGAGAGAAACAGTCTAACGGGCATGTACACCCGTGTTTGAAAAAGAGAATAGAAAAAGAAAAAGGAAAAGAAAAGAGAGAAACAGTCTAACGGGCATGTACACCCGTGTTTGAAAAAAAAAAAGAGAAAGATAGAAAAAGAGATAGACTGAAAGAATAAAAAAACGTTTTTTAGACTTTGAGATCGGTCTGGGATCGCGAACTTTTGGTCAATTGATTGAAAGGCTCAGACGGACTCGAAAAATAATAAACAACCAACCCAGAGACGGAAGACCACAGGGGCAGCAGAGGAGAGGGGTAAGTGACTCGTTGATTTCTCTTGTTCGCTTGCTCGGTTGTCGGTGTATCGATTGTTGTCCAAACTTTGCACACAGTTTGGGTAGTTCTGTTGTTAGGGGTGGTAAGCTAGAACGCAAGGGGAATGGGTTCGGAGGAGGACCTAGTAAATAGTATGACAGATATGGGGGGAGATGAGACCAGAAAACTAGAGAGACCGATTGGAGGAATACGCGTGCCTTCCTTCAGAGGCCATTCTGCCGATCTAAGAGAGTGGTTGGCGGTAATCGAAAAGAAAAGTTTTATTTACGGCTTAGAAAATCACGAGATGGTGCTGCTCGCTCTAGAGGGGGCGAGGGGCCCAGTGTCGAGATTCATTGAGGGGAGGTATGTAGAGAACCCGGGGATCACTTGGACGGAGCTCCGCGAGCAGCTAGTGAGGCAATACGCCAGCGAGCGAACCGCGATTGAGGCCGTACGCGAGTTGACCCGGCTAAGGTTAAACAACGGCGAGGGACTCGACGAGTTAGTCGAACGAATCCAGGGATTGGCGGTTCAGGCCTTCCCGGATGGGGCAATCCGAAATACGGGTCCCATCCAGGCAATCCTGGTGGATGCCCTCGTAGACGGGTTAGGTGCTAGAGAGACCCAGAGGGAGGTACTAAGGGGGCACCCGCTCACACTAGCGGAGGCCCAGAGATTAGCGAGAGACAGTATAAGACTAGGGGAACGTGTAGATAGAGGAGATGGCGAGGAAAGGCCTGAGAGAGGGAAAACGGTGGGGAGCAGGGCGAGTCCGGGGCCCCGAATGGAGAGAGGGGGCGGAGAGGATTGGGAGGCAGACTCCGATCCTAGAAGGAAGGCATGGGACCTTCAAAATGAGTACGATAGGCCCGCACCGGCCAGGCAGGTATCAGTCCGCTGGACCTGCAGGGGTGAGGGGCATAGAGCAGCAGAGTGTCCCACAAATTATGGGCGCCCACGCGGCTCGGTTAGACCGAACTGTACTAGGTGTGGTCGGTTCGGACATGAGAGTCGGTGGTGCACAGCAGCATAGATCGGAGGTGAGGAATTAGTATTCCGAACCTTAGTGTGCCACCTGACGCTAGGGTAAAGAACCAGGGAAGCGCCCAGAGGCCACCCCACAGAGTATAAAAAGTAGGGTGGCCACCAGAATGAGAGGTTTAGTGAAAGATAGCGAATTTAAATGGGAAGAAGACGGGCTTGGGTTTTGTTCGCCGGTTTATGAGAAACCGCAAGAAGCAATGAACCCCCCCGTAGAGAGAGATCGAATTAAACGCGACTGCTAGGTCGGTTGACGAGTCCAGCGAGTGGGACCAGAGCGGCAAAATACCCCCTGCCCAGCTCCAGAAGAGACTGAGAGAAAATCGGTTAGCCAAAAAGGTAGAGGAATTACCTATGAAGTTACGGTAGAATGGGAAGAAGACGGGCTTGGGTTTTGTTCGCCGGTTTATGAGAAACCGCAAGAAGCAATGAACTCCCCCGTAGAGAGAGATCGAATTAAACGCGACTGCTGGGTCGGTTGACCAGTCCAGCGAGTGGGAGGAGAGCGGAAAAATACCCCCCTACCCAGCTCCAGAAGAGACTGAGAGAAAATCGGTTAGCCAAAAAGGTAGAGGAATTACCTATGAAGTTACGGTAGAATGGGAAGAAGACGGGCTTGGGTTTTGTTCGCCGGTTTATGAGAAACCGCAAGAAGCAATGAACCCCCCCGTAGAGAGAGATCGAATTAAACGCGACTGCTGGGTCGGTTGACCAGTCCAGCGAGTGGGAGGAGAGCGGCAAAATACCCCCCTGCCCAGCTCCAGAAGAGACTGAGAGAAAATCGGTTAGCCAAAAAGGTAGAGGAATTACCTATGAAGTTACGGTAGAATGGGAAGAAGACGGGCTTGGGTTTTGTTCGCCGGTTTATGAGAAACCGCAAGAAGCAATGAACCCCCCCGTAGAGAGAGATCGAATTAAACGCGACTGCTAGGTCGGTTGACGAGTCCAGCGAGTGGAAGGAGAGCGGCAAAATACCCCCCTGCCCAGCTCCAGAAGAGACCGAGAGAAAATCGGTTAGCCAAAAAGGTAGAGGAATTACCTATGAAGTTACGGTAGAGGGGAGTAGAACGCCCCACCACAGAATAGCAGGAAAGCCAAGCCAAAGATAGTCAAGGACCTGGGGGAGAGGCCGAGGTTGTGCTGTGTCGCATTCGTTGGATCCACCGCGCGCAGGGAGGGCCCCCATGCGTGTGCGGTGCTGGTGGTTGTGGCGCGGACAGTTGTCTTGGATGCCCCCCCCCCCCGAGATAAACGGACATATAAGGATAGAAAGAGATGCATAACTGGGACCGATGGAGGGTCGTCGTGGTTAGATCCAAATGATCGATCACAAGTAGTAATATACCTGCAGCTGGATGGGCTGTTGCCGAACGACCAGGCAGATATATAGTGAGTTGTAAAAGCAAAAGTAAGTTGAAGTAATCGACAGATGTTCGAACCACCGTGAATATGACAGATTGTGGTGCGCCTTACGAAAGGGCACAGAAGTAATGATAAGCGAAGAGAAGGATATGAGATCCTATCTAAGATAGATAGTGTTGATACAGACGAAGCAGAAGAAATCAGTGGCCCCCCGTTGCTGGGAGAGGCACTCGATGAGCAATTAGGGACAGTGTCGGGAAGCGATGAGAGAATGATTATGAAGAAATTGGAAGTTATAGGGAAGAACCAAAAGGGTTACTGTCGCATGCAGCAAGAGAAGGCGCATCGATATCGAATGTCACCGGGCCGAAGTGAGCCAAGAAGGTGTTAGTCTGAGAGAATTGTTTTCCCAGAGAAGGGAACGGAAGAGAATTTGGCCGAGGTGGCCGACGCAATGATAGTGACGGTATGCGAACCAGACAGGTCCGTACCAAGAGAATTTCGTATGTTGATACTGACGAGTGAGTGCACAGGTGCACAGTTGGATATGCAATCGCTAAGACACTTGTCGCCGAATATAATCATCTCGGCAGATTAAGGCCGAATTACCAAATCGTTTGAGATTACCGGTCGACCCCATCGAACAGTTATGAAAGTACTATAATGTGTTAAAATGCGTTGCATAACCAGAAGGGAACAAGCTATTGGTTTTAGAAAGATTGAAGGGTTCGATTAACCCCGTCAGGAAAGGAAAATTCACGTTAAAAGGTAGAACTAGACACGGGCACGATAGGGCTTGGTCGATGTTAGTGAGAATTGTGCACATAAATAATAGGGTTAGCTTTTGCAGAAAAGACAAAGGGCGCGAGAAAGACATAGGGAGAAATTGGACGGCGCGAGCACACCGACGGCCGAGTGCATGAGCGAGGGAGGGTTACCCTTGAGTACACTTCACCCAGATCGCGAGCGGGGGCAGGAATCGCTACCCCTGTCGGAAATCCAGGTGGATGACCAGTGAAGAAGTAGAGATTGATTCCGAGGAGAGGGTGATGGTGACGTAATTTGTAAGGGGCGTTGCGAGCTCCAATCTGTATTAACAAACTTTTAATTGCATGCATAATAATTCATTTTGTCACCTACCCACCTCCCAACACAGAAACCACAAAATGCATACGCACATACACACATACATACGTAGTCCTGATGTTTTAATAGACTGGAAAGAGAAAAAGAAGGACAGACCAAAAGAAACAGAACAGAAAAAGAAAACTTTTTGTTCCATTTTTTAGCTACAGTTTTTTCTTAATTTTTGATTATTATTGTTTTGATTGTATTACCCGTTGTTCTCTCTGTGTGTGGGGAAAGGTAACGGTCTGGGAGATGTCAATTGCAACCAAGTGACACGAAATAAGGGTGGACGGATGTGAAACAGTGATTTCATCCGACGTATCTGCCCTCTTTATGGCGCACCAATATGCATCAGAGAGATCAGCCCCCACGTAGAGAAAGGTGACGGTCTGGGAGATGTCAATTTCAACCAATTGACACGAAATAAGGATTGGGCGGATGTGAAACAGTGGTTTCAGCGACGGAGTCGGCACCCTAGGGTGCACTGGAATGCATCGGGGAGATCAGGCCCTACGTAGAAATGAGGTAGAGTTACCACTAGTATATGTTCGGCCCAAATCGGTTGTTTTGGCGAAGAGGGAGAACGGCGCCAGCCTGGCGGGAGAGAGCGTGTAGGTTGTCTGTAGCAATTATCCAGATACAATGGATGAGTTTGACCAGCTGAACAATTTGGTCATGGGTCTTTTAGATACGATGGATGTCAACTCGTGGGGGGTCCAATAGAGAAAGAGAGGCTAATGGTTTTCTTTAGTGTAGATAAGATCTAAAGAGAAACTAAAACGACGAATTACAATTGCCCGTACTACAATTGCCCGTACCACCCCACTCCGGGAGAGGAGTAGGGACACAGAAGAAGGGATGGGGGAAAGAAAGAGAGTAAGTCAGCATCGCGCGTACCACACAACGAGAAGAGAGAGAGAGAGAGAGTATGAGTTATACGCTTTTCGTCTTTGTTATTTGAGATGAGAAAGCGATCGCAAGTCAGTCAGATCTAAGAATTCGTTCGGAACGGACGGCCAGGCGAGAGCGTCGCGCGAACGATCGCTCTCGCTTGGCATGGCATGGCTCATAGCATTCCCCCACCATCGTTTTCCACCAGAGATTAACGTCTCAATTAATACCAACAGTCGTAAGAGTCCACACACACCGTTCAGTAGACAAGTCACAACTTAATTAAGGCTTTGAAAAGGGAGTTTCACACACACACGGTTCTCCAGACATAGATTAAGTCCAGCTGTTTAACACTGGGAAATCGTAGAGATTCACACACGCACACAGAGAGAAGGAAGACGGAAATAGTTAGTAAAGAAGCCATTATCGAAAAATAGACTTTGGGTTAAAGTTAAAAACCCACCGTTCATTTTTATTAAATAATTATTGTTATGAAAAGACCTAGCCGTTTGTCGAGTTATTCTATCGTCGAATTGTCCTGCTAAGTAATCTTGCCTTCACAGAATCACGAAATCGTCATTCAGCAGACCCGGAGGAGATTCAACGCCACCACAGACGACATCACGAGCCAAGGAAAAGGTGTTCACAGTCAGGAAGGATTCCTGCGCCGAGACGGTTCTCATTACATTTGATGCCGTCACAAGAAGAGAGAAGAGTAAAAGAGGCGTGGGGTCCGCGTTATACATTCTTAAATAAAAAAGAACTAATAAACAGTTTAAGCTCGTTAAAAGTATACATGTCATCAGATAATTAAACTGTTTTTTGGCATAAAGTATGTTTTGTTTCCTGTTTACGACTTCTCGAGCTTAACTTTACTGCAATTTTACCCATACGCTATATAAGCACTTTTAGCTGTTTCAGTATAAAATGCATTTTACAATTTTAAAATGAATTAAATGTGTTGCAATTAAATACGTTGAATCACGTATTCCGTATTTCTAAAGCCTATCTGATGAGGATGTTCGTCTAATATTCGCGGTATTTCCGATGTTTGGTGGACCTCAGTCATTTTTTAACTGTCTGCTTTACGCGTCCCAATAAACCATTGAAAAGTTATTTTATGAGAGAAATATTTCATTCATCAGCCGATTAGGTAACCTGACACATTCGACCAATGTAATTCTGGCTGTATGTCTTAAAATATTAACAGAAGATGATGAACCGTTATTTACTATGACTAGTCACTAAACGACTATTCTCTCAATGTCAAACCTATAAAGTATTCCAGTCAACTAGTACCCATCACTACTTCGCATACACATCAGCGTACACACAAGCACATATTCACATGACAAAACATAATTTAAGTCGTCAACTTCGATTATTTAGTCGGTTATTTAGCTGACAAACTAACTATCAGTCTTAGGAAAGAATCACCAACGTCCGTTATATTTGTTAGAAATTTTATAGGGCCGCAAGTATCCGTTGGGAAATACGAGATAAATTTACCGTGTAGCTATATGATACGCTGATCACATGCGCTGCGATTGGTTTCTCTTAAATCCTTCTGTGTCCACGATGTTTAAAATTTCTCTCGGGTTGGTTTCGGGACGGCTATTAAATTAATCTATTTGTTGACTGTTTTCTTACGTTCTGCCCGATTTTGTTTGTCGGCAATAAAGTCGGAATAAATGTTAGCATAGAAAACGACATATAGCGTTGTCTAAAAAGTAACTTTTTTTTACTTAATTTACAATGTCGATCACTTTCATTATTAAAATAAAAGATAATCGGGAAACGTTCAGTTTTACAGAATTTATTGATTCAATTTCTATTCAACTACTGTGTTCCACTTCAGAAACATACCTAACCCAAACACACTTTTAGAGCGCATGGCTAATCCTACTGAATATGTTACATTCTGAACAATTACGGGTAAATAGACATATATTAATCTATTTCCTTTGATAGTTTAGTAAATTAACAATTATCTGTAAAGTTTTTCCGCTGAAAAGTGTTTCTAATTGTTGTCGCTCCTCCGAAACTTTCTGCATCTAACATCGTACGCGTTTTCTTGGACTTCCACTTCACCTTTAACATTTCATAAACATGACTGTGTAATATTGTTATGTGTTGATAATTCAGCCGAAGATATCCAGAAAAGTGCAAGTGTAACATTTTCTTGTCAAAGTATTTTAAACTACGTTCAAACCTCAAATCAACAGTTTTTAGTGACTAAAAAGAAAACAATATTTTTCTACGGTCTACAATCAAAGGTGTGTTTATTCCAGTATCTTTTAAGTAATTATTTCTATAATAAGTTAAGCTAATGTCAATTTAACAAACTCATATTGGCAGTCGACGTCTGAAACAAACTACGGTGTCATAAGCGTACAAAATGATTCATCCTTCTGTGCAGTAGTGAAAAACGCAATACGATTCTAGGTAGCGAATCACTTTTAAACTCCATCGACCGAATGATCGGAGATACACGATTAAATGTGAGGGATTAGATAGGAATATGATTCATATAAGACTGATAGTTGACGTTGACACCAGTGTCGAAAGCGTAGAAAATGATTCATTTTTCTGTGCAATAGAACAAATGTAATATTATACTTATTAACGAACTACATTTTAACTTCATCGTGAAATATAATTACGAATTACCTAAGATGCGTCTATTAAATATGTTTAAAGCAGTGAATAAACTCTATAACTTAAGCCTTACCAACCCAAAAGGTTTTAGTTACAAATTTAAGCGAAGCAAACTAAATAAAATTGTATTTTAAATAACCTCAAATCTCTTGAGTCTAGCTAATTGCAATATTAGGAACATCTAAAGTGTTATGATTTAAATTGAATCACTCATGACAAACATTCTGAATGAGTAGTTTTTTCAATATATAAGATTCATGGGGAAAAGCTCTCCTCAACTTATCAACCGATAAAATGCGTCACAGAGATGCAAGTCCGAATCTAATAAACGACTTGAAACTAGATTCATCATATGAAAAAAACGCAAATTGTACTGTTCTATATTATAGCGGCTTCTAGATGTCTCGATTGTCGGTAGGAATCTGATTTAAAAAGACTTGCGTGATCACAAGTTTCAGAGTGTGAAATGATAAGTAAAAAGCACTTTTCAAATGTCGCTATTCATTTCGATAACTTAGCTTGATCATCAGTTTTCGTTTTCATCTGTATTCACGAAATTGAAGTAGACAAGGTTATTATAATAATAATACTAATAATAATACTAATAATAATAATAATAATAATAATAATAACAATGATAAAAATAAAAATAGGGTGGGTAAATTGTAAGAAAGCATTTGACATCAGCCCTCATTCATAGATACACAATTGCTTGGAGATTCTTAGAATAACCCCCAACATTCAAAGAGATTTAAAGAATAGTATGAAGAATTGTGGAACAAATTTTACTTCAGGAAGTGTTGCATTAGTTAAAGGGAAAACTAGGAGAGAGAATTTCAAAGGGCGATAGTCTTTCCCGTTTGCTGTTTGTCATTAGTTTTATATCGATGACATTCTCTTACGTAAGGTGAAATCAGGATATGGACTTGGAAAAGGACTTTTTCACGTCGACAACTTACTATTCATAGATGCCCTTAACATTATTGGAAAAAATAATAACAAACTTGATACCCAATTCATACGGTTAGAGTATTTAGTAACGACATACGAATGGAATTTGGCATCACCAATATGATATTCTTGTTATAAAAGTATATACACTTGTCCATTTAGATGGCTTTGAAATCTCAACAACAAATCTGATAAAGACTGTTAACAGTGAGAGGGACTACGAATACTTAGGACGCTTGGAGGCAGACGAGTTAAAAACAAGAAAGTTACTTCCGGTTTGTTTCTTTCATAGGTTGTGGGCTGCGGCGTTGTCTGATTGTGGTAATAATTATATATATCATCTCACATTCAAGAAATCTAATATTTATTTGCTCGCTGGTTAGCTTGTTGGATGACATCGTCCTAGCGAGTATAAAATCCTACTTGTTAGACATCGGCCTGGGTTCATAGTAGTTGGATGACTATACCCCTTGTTGAAAAGAGTAGGTATATTCCACAGTCGGTCATCGCCGCGGTTTGCTTAATCTGTGTAAATTAATAGACATTCTTGTATGTGGCGAGGTAGCTCAGTGGCAGAGTACTCGCTTACCATGCAAGTGACTCGGGTTTCGAATCCTGAGTTCGGATGTGTTCTACTGATGAGCCCAAAGGAGTGTAAACTCGAGTCTAGGACTTCCGGTTTGTTTCTTTCATATGTTGTGGGCTGCGGCGTTGTCTGATTGAGGAAATAATTCTATATATCATCTCACATTCAAGAAATCTGATATATATATATATATATATATATATATATATATATATATATATATATATATATATATATATATATATATATATAACAACAAAAGCCGGTAGTAAAAAAAAAATACAAATCCGACGACATCAGGATATATTACACACCGATGATGCCAAGATTTTGGCGAAATATCTGTATCACTTTAAACTAACAAAAAAAATTCTTGTTTATAATAAAAAAAGAAAAAAAAAATCGGTTTCGATTTATTATTTTACTTTTTTATAAAAAAAAATTGATATCGCATCTTTATGCTTCAAAATGTATTTATTTTACCTATTCCTTCTTAAATTTAACAATAGATTTTAAAAAAAATATGAACCTTAAAACACTTATACAAATCACGTGCTGCATTCACGTTCTCATATTTGATAGTGGGAAACAACAGCTAACCCATTTGACCCGGCTGTAACAATAAAAGCCGGTAGGAAAAAATACAAATCCGACGACATCAGGATATATTACACACCGATGATGCCAAGATTTTGGCGAAATATCTGTATCACTTTAAACTAACACAAACAATGCTAGTTTATAATAAAAAAAAGAACACAAATCGGTTTCGATGCATTATTTTTCTTTTTTATGAAAAAAAATTTGATATCGCATCTTTATGCTTCAAAAGGTATTTATTTTACCTATTCCTTCTTATATATGTATATATATATAAGTTATAATAATAATAATAATTATTATCATTATTATAGTTATAATGATATAATATTAACATTATTAATACAATGTGATATGCAAATGTGCATATTAAATAATACTACTAATAATTATAATACTAATACTACTACTACTACTACTAATAATAATAATAATGATAATAGTACGATAAAAAAACACTACACCAGCCTGCAATATGTTAGTTAGCATATCAAATTACATAGAAATAAAAGATGCATAGAAAAGAAGCTTAAGTACCCTTGGTGCCAGATAGGCGATATCCAATGTCAGGCCACTGATAACCCCAAACAATACCATATTTTAATTAGCTAACAACTGACTACGTACAACTCGATGTAATAATTAGCTAAGTTACCTCAAGATACCTCAACCTTGTCCATGTCAAACAGCACCCATATATAAGTATATACTATAAATCCACATTACTAATACCGCCTCTTCACTCGTAATATAATCTCGATAATTTGATCAATTTTCACTTTAGAGAATCCCATCCCCTTGATACAAACCCTCCAACGGCTATACTCCATATAGTTAATACTTAGTTCCATATACACTAACCCCCACCCCCGTATGTCCTGAACCTGTAGCTCTCTAATAATCTCCATATTGCCTTAACCTGAAACGCCAACCGTAACTCATGACTAAACGTCGGATTTCTTCTCTCTACTTTCCCAGATGGTATGTTATGTTTAAGCATTAATATAACTCTAAAATACCTATATAAGTCCCTCATATGATGGAGGAAAAAGTAACATAGAATTAGAAAATTCTTCTTCCATATAAATTAAAACCTACAAATTATAATTATAATTATTATTAAAATATTATTATTATTATTATTATTATTATTATTATTATTATTATTATTATTATTATTATTAATAATAATAATCCCAGCATAAATAAGATAGTATCCTTGCACTTTAACAAACACCCAACTTCTCCTACCGTAGACAAAACTAATGAAGTGATATGCTACCACTAATCCGAGAGGCGGCGATTGGACGATGGATCCATTATCCTGTATATCTAAGATTTGTTCCTTTGTTAAAGTCTATAAATGATGTAAAAATCGAAAACCGTATATAAGGCTAATCCCACTCTAATAATACGATTTATCCTACACTATCATTATTATAAGTATTGTTGTTATTATTGATATCGTCATCACTATCATTATCACTATAATTATTATTATTATCATTATTATTATTATTATTATTATTATTATTATTATTATTATTATTATTATTATTATTATTATTATTATTATTATTATCATTATCATTATTATAAATATGATTCGGATTGGTACGACTATGCGCTTCAACGTTTCTACTCCAATTATTATTAATATTATAATCATGATCATTATTATCATGATCATTATCATTGTTCTTATTATTACCATTATTATTATTAGTAGTAGTAGTAGTATTAATAATAATATTATTGCACTTCCTTATTGTCACGGTCATCTCCTACTACCTCAAATTGTTTATGACTCACACCATACCCCTTCCCCCCACTATCATTAATAAAAAACAAAGGCGCTAATTTCTAGCACAATTAAGACCATTGCCTATTTAATTTTGAAGGCGTTAAAATATAGTGAATTAAATTTATCCCCCTCTTTATAATATTGCCCTGTCTGGTCGGCACAATTAATTACCTCATAACAACCCCAAATGTGCGTGTTGCCTATTGGCAAATTTATTAAAATAATTTACCAATAAGCTAAGAATATACGTCGATAAGGCTGTAAGTATGTGAGTGTAAATCGATGTGTGTATGTGTGTGAGTGCGTGTATAAAACTGTAAGGAACTAATTTAATCAAAATCAGCCCCCCTCACAGAACATCTAAAAGAAGTACCTAATGACTCTAATCTCTAAATAAACACTCCCACAAATATGAGTCATCTTATCTCAATGCCATAGAGTTGGAATTTTCTCTCCCAATCCCACAATTCAACGCGTCTCTGTTCATTCTCTCTGCATACCTGTTGGATTAAACTTAATGAGCTCCCCACCCTAAGATGTAATGTTCAACTGTCCATATTTAACTTTTACCCCTATCTTAGCCTTAATATCTCAAAAATCCCATTCCAACACTTAAGCAATAACAGTAACATTCTGTTGATTTTCACGGGGAACTCTACTGTGAGTGAATAACTACAAATGGGCGTTATGGCTCTCATAACCAACTGGGTTGCATACATAACACGTATGTAAAATGAATTACAAGGTTAAAGGGACTTAAGCCTCGGAGGTATGACGACATTTTTTTCACAATGGAATGTGGGTTAATATCAATTTATTCATTCCCTCCAACCAATTGATCCATGAACTATATTCGATCATCGAAGCACATATTCTGTTTGCTTCGATGTTCTCCAAAATAAGTCATAACGGCTGGACTCTATTTACAATATTTCCTGAAATACTTCACTCTCCTACATCTAATGTCATTCCAGTTTGACTTATTGGTTTGAACGCCGGATTGGTATAAGACCACAATAGGAAATAGATGATATGTATTTCCTGTAAAGATCGTTCTCTCCTCTTTATGAACCAGTCCCATTAATAAGAAACTTTTTCTCCTTCCTCATAATTCACATGTCCTCATGCACTTGTCTGTGCAGTGCTGTTAGTATAGTCCCAACTATGCTCCTACATCCCTTATTTCCTGGTAACCCCTGACCCTTCTCCTATAATATTTTTTGATAAGGTTTTTTTCTCCCCCTAAATATAACCGTTGTGCATATCTTCTCATGTGCTCTTCCTCCTCTCCTCTTGCCTTACTCATCTTTATGCGGGATGGTTTCTTAAAAAAGCCTTTAGAAAAGGAGCCTTGATAATATTCAACCTTTGTTTTCTAAACTTATTTATGTTTCTATTTTATTTTTATTTATATTTCTAAGTTGTTTTTTATTCATACTATTATTTTATTTATTTTATTTATTTTAATATCAATTATTTCTTTTATATTTATCTTATATTTTCATTTTGTATTTCTTATTTTTATTATCATCTCCTTATTGGTACTTTTGTTTTTTATCTTTATTTTTTATTTTTAAATTTTACCTTCATTATTTTTCCAATTTTACCTTTATTTTATGTTATTAGTTTACTATTTTATATTTTATTTTTTTATTTATTTATTTATAATTTCATTAACTTTTTATTATATATTTTTTACATGTATATAATTTTTCTTTTTATATTTTCATCATGATACTAATTTTTATTTTATTTAATTTTTATTTCATTTTATTTTATTTTATCTTATTTTACTTCATTTTTTTTATTTCATTTTTATTTTATATTTCATATTTTATTTTTTATTTTATATTTTTTATACTTTTATTTTATTTTTCCTTTTTATATTTTATCATTTTTTATTATTTCATATTATATTTTATTTTATTTTTGTTCTTATTTATATTTTTATTTCATTTTGATAATTTTAATAATTTTTGCAATGTGTTATTATTATTATCATTTTATCTTTCTA
>OY744520.1:26524572-26609572 GCA_963556195.1 Sepiola atlantica | reverse complement strand
AACACATAAGTACCTCAACTTAAAATGACTGAAAAAAATAAACTTGAAAGTGTTAATAACAAAACTTGATGCGAAAAAATCTAAAACCGGTTAGCCTCATCGTTTCTTGATACTATGTATTGGCATCGATACTTGCTGTATGTGCTTGGTGATTTATACATCGTGCGTCTCTATGTTTGACACATAGCGGTGGAGGAAATAAAAGTGTCGATGTTGTCCGCTGAAAGGAAGCTAGCGATAGGCGGATCTCTTAAAACCATACTCCGTAATCGTTACTGATATATCCTGGAAGGCGTACTGATCATGTTTTATTTCTTAATTTTGAATTGTATCGATCGTCTTATTGCGTCTATGTACTTGAAATGAACAGGCTCTCTTTCTATGCAGTTTAGCTTGTGAAATGTCTGTAACGTATCTGGGCCATATAGTTAGCATCAGGAGTGCTGATTGTTAAGCCATATCTTCGAAGTAACTCGTGTATAGATTTGTCATTACCGGTGATAATTGTACAGTAATAGAAATACCTACTTATTATTACTAGTATAGTTTAGTAGCCAGGTTTCAAATCAGTTGGTTCTATACGAAATTCTAGCAGTTTCATTATTGGTAAATGTTACATATGGGATTTCTTCTAGGAATAGGTTCGCATTTCGTTTTATCGGAATCACTTTTACTCTCTCAATTGTTTGCACCTTAGTGTGCAAACTGACTATACCAATGCTCACAACCTGTTTTGAACATTTATCAGTTCTGTTAAGTTAGACGAATGTTGTGCATGTGTTGCTGACAAGCTGGTTTATTAGTTTATTATGTATTCCAGTAATGCAAATAATGTGCTGTCGTGACAGGTTAAGTGCAACAATGTTAAGAGGACTGGAAAATAGAATTCGAACAATGTAAGTATTTAAAATTAAAATAATATAAGGTTTGTAGAGTTTGAGACACTGTATTTAAAGAAAGCTATTCGACAAAACAGCCGAACAGTGGTGATAACAGCAATCAAGTTTAGGAAGCAAGTCTGTAGTATTGTAAAGCAATAATTAAGTGACGACATTAATGAATTTGTCGTTTTGAAGCTTCGACAAACAAAACGTTAACAAATAACATTTTTAAGAGAAGAACATTAGTAAGAAACACGTTTATAAAGTAACTATCTATTTTTTTCATAACATTCATCGGAGGAAAACAATGCTAATATTTCTAGTCAGCTACGGCGGATGCTTGCCTTCCCTTGATATATACCAAATAAATGACTTTATTTAATGCGACACACAAAGTAATAGCTATTTACTTATATTACATTTAAACATCAAAGCAAAAACGAATTAACTTTATTACGCTTTTGAACTGCGCTGGAACTAATAAAAGATGATAAGTAAATATCCGTGTCTAAAATACCCTCTATATAATGAAGCATAAGATAGAAATGTTCGAACATCATCGCAACATTGGATTCCACTACACAACATCAACCTAGCTAGCGATTCAATTATAGTCATTATTATACAACACATTTACAAGGCGATCATCGTAAAACAATATACACCTAACTTAACTTATCTAATAAACATTAACGGACTGTGCTTTGTATATGTGATTAATTTATTTATTGTCAAAATGCTAGGAAATATGAAGAGCAAACTCATTTCTTTAAAATTATCTAATATAGAGGCACGCAGACAGTTTATTAATTCGCGAGTTATAGCCATCTGACGACGGGTTTTTACAAATATGTTCCTCGCATTAACTAAATGTTAGCTGATAGTACTAAGCCAATTGGAAGTGTCTGATTAACTTTCATTTGGCACACAGCTATCAGGGCAGGCTGATATATGTTAATGAAATTATCTTCAGATGAAAGCCTGGTACGTCTCATCCTTGTATCTATTAAGACTTTCTCATTGGTGTTACGGTTACTCTTTATATTCCTTTATAAAGCTACGAGGAAGAAGCCTGAAGCAGATTCGTGAAGCAGAGGAAGTCAAAATATCTACCGTTGATGTCTGCGAGTGTTTATTGACATAACCAGACACAACAATATGACTGACGGGCGTAACGTTGTTCTGTTTTAAGTAAAAAGTTAAATGTAATAATTCAAAGAGACAACATCTTGTGTGCTACATGTGCAGGTGAAGGAGGTTGACGCGTGAACAGGACCCACCGATAAGAAGACAGAGTGCAAGATAAGCGTGTTGAGGAAATTATGCAAATTAATCGTTCCTCTACTACACTTACAACCGCACGATTTGTTTCGTTAATTTATACGTTTAGTTGATGGTCTCGATAATGACGAAGTATCACTCACCTAGCTAATTAATTTAAGACTCTAAGCTGGCATGAGTCTGACATCGAGTTACGTTCAGTATGGTAAATGGGATCAGTCAACTGACCATGCATCTCTTAACTGCAGTATCGGTCTGCTATTGTGTGATTTGATTGAAGTCTTCATGGTTCGCATCGTTAACGTGCAGTTCTTGGTCTTGACAGTCGTACTTGTTGTTAACGTTGAAAAAGGATTTACAATCTATGTTTCTGGAGTTACTCGTTATAAGACGTGTGATACGGTCGACACGGCAGAACTAATTTTACGGCGATGAGATCTTCAACTTTCCCCAACTTGTTTTAATTTTCCAACATCATCTAAAAATGGCAATTAAGAGTGACAGGATAAAACTCTCTCCGACAAAATATGACAGAATGTGGGTGACAGGCTAGCGATTTTGTCGGGTGATAGGTGCTGCTTTTGAGTTATGCAGGGTGAGGAAGAAATATCTTCCACATTTGAATGTTTGACAAAAAGTATGAGTAACCGGATTTATCAAACATAAATTTTACTATTACAAAAGGGTACACGATGTGTTCTTGTCTTAGTGAGTATATCTTCTAAATGATTACTTCTATTCGCTATAGACTAGAGGACACTTTTACTAGAAGTTTTCCATCACTCGAAGAGTTCTTGCAAGAACATGTTGATGGATTGCTTCAAAAATGAGATGCCATCTTTCCAGCCCTGTCAGTTCAGTTACTGCGCAATCATAAAGTATGTTGATGGGAATTTAGATCAGTGTGTAGAATTCTTCCGAAAGTTCAATCAGACAATCCCAACGCAGAAGCATGTTCGCGAGTAGAACGTGTAGGAGACTGGTGGAAGAAAGGGTCACAGTATGAAGACTTCTAGGTATTCCAGATGACTTTCTTTGATGTGATGGCTATGAAATTTGCAATACGTAGCAGTATAGATTTTCTATCGGGAGCAGCACCATTCCGACTTGACATGAATATAGCTCGAAAAGCTCCGTGTTGCGAGTACAGATTCACCATTTTTCAAAAACGTTTCTACAGCTAAGTCATGATGTGCACCAGTCCCAAACGTATTGATAGATAAGGCTATCTGAAGAGATAATGGTAAGGAACTGGCTAAATAAAAACTTAATTGACACTTACATAAGTTCATTAGATATACATAAGTTATAACTTAAAATATTTGAGATACTGTTGCTGTAACATTTATTTGGATGTTTATGTGGCATGAAGCTTCCCAGCTTCCGAAATGCTTCAAACGACACATTCCGACTCATGAAAAAACAGTTTAGATGTTTAATTAGTTAATTACACACTCTTCGTAGCTTAGCTGGATTATATATGATACAAACTTTATCCTGTTATTACATCCATTTCATTGCTATAATAATTCCTCCTTTCTCTCCCGTAATAAGGTGACGAGTAGCTTGATTCGTCAAAGATGCAAATCTGCTTGCATAATTTCCAAGGTGATGTACGCCTTTATTGAACTTTCGAGATCTGGATCAATCTTTCGACTGAGAAGTCTGCTTATCTGTTTATCTGGAAAGTGGGAGTGTTCTTATATTAACAGATTTGCACGTTATATATATTCATGCTATTGTATATTAGAGTATGATACTATCTTAACTCCCGGCTGAATATTGTACGTATATGTCTTAAGTTAGTAATTCATTGAGCAATGATATGTTGGTGAAATACATATGAATCACTAATATGACTTTGACGTTTAACTGATAGAATTGAAACGTGAGTTGGTTCAGATAGCTGTGACAACGATTTCCTAACTATCCATGCACCAAACTTTTATTTTTATGCACATAAATATTGTTTATGTATTTAGCTTTTAATGGACAAAAGTAACGATTTTTACGTTGTATTGTCTGCCACCTCAGCCGTAGTGGAAATATTTCCGTCGGCTCAGATTTTCTGTTAGCGTTCGTCTCTAGTAATACGGCTGGCTTATCTTAAGACGTTTTAAGTTGAAAGGATTAATTACAAATATAGTTACTAAAGTAACAGTACTTGTTGTTCATTGAGATGTAACAAGTTGTTCATGTCGGGATGATAGTAGAAAAAGACGTGGGTTCTCTCTAAGTACCCCACAACTGATAGGGACCAATATCTCCGCGACAGAGCACGACCAGAGTTCATGAATAAAGAAGAAATTAATCCCCCAAAAGCTTCAACAATTTCCTATGTTGAAATTTGCACCCAACAGGAAGCATTTTATAAACGCTAGATATAGATCCAAGATAGCAGATGAAGCACATATACCGAGCCACGAACTGAGTAAATATATATCTATGTTCTTATTAAAATATAGGCTACGATATCAAACGCCAATACTTAAGGTAAGCCAATGGATGTTTTTTCTGATAATCAGAGACCCCGATAATTGTCACATTTTATTTGATTTTTCTACTGAGATAACCTTATTTCAAATTCGAACATAACAGTTTACTTCGGTTTTCTGTATGATAGGTTTTTTAAAGAAAAATGAAAAAAAAGCATGCATAATGAGAGTTGATTGCGATTTTTATTGGTAACGGGACCCTACAGTATGTTTTTAAGGAATCAATAAGAACATCGAATGATATTTTTACAAAGTATTTATTACATTTGCAAACGTACGTGGCTTCAGAGAAGACACTTGAAATCTCTATGCCCATATACTTTCTTCTATTAATCCATTAATTTCAGTTTTTTTGTTTTTTATCATTCTCTACGAAACCTTGTTTACGTTAAAGTGATTGTTATCGTAAAGGGAGATATTTGCATATATATGAATATATAAATTAGCAATTAAAATGTATACATTTTAGCGAGAAAAGATAGCTTCAAAGTCGCTTTTTACGCAGTAATGATTTAAATGTTAGGATAACCACGCAAATTAGATTTGAGTTAAGTTTCGTTATCATAATAATACAGGGTGCAGCACAAATATCTTCAACATTTTCGTGAGAACTGTGCGCGTGGTAGTTCTGGTATGAATAGAGGACAGGTATTAGCCATACACTGTTAGGTAGTGTTTATATTTTACACATGACCTCATTTTATTAACTCGGTTTATAACCTCGCTAGAGTATATATGATGAAAAAAAACTTGTATTCCCTTTATTTATAATCTTCTTGATCAATTGTTTAAACAAAAGCGCTATCATGTTGATGTACTAAATCATAAGCGAATTATGAAGTCAAAATATTGTATAGCACGGAAATGACATAGTCTAATCGTCCAGATGCTATGTCCTGACAGTTGATACGATGTTCTTTTGATGCTTGACTATGAAAAATTTATGACTCGCGAATGCAAAAATATACATATATAGACAATACATAGTTACTTGGTTAGTGACAAATATAAAAATATTACTTGTAAATATATCTATTTTTCAAGTAATAGTGTATCTAAAAAAACACACATATTCAATTATAAAAAATCCACTATTGACAAAGTAACATCTAACAACAAACAAATACCTTGCATACACATGTTCATAATCTATTTACTAAGCTAACACCTTAACAAATATCTTCTTTGTAGCAAATTGTATCGTAAACAACCTTAAATAAGCAGAATTGTAGCAAAATATAAATATAAAAAAATCACGCATATATTATGAATTAAAAAATTCCATACATGTCCACAAAATAAAACATTGTAAAAACTGTATGATAAAAATAACTGTTTGACCTGTTCAAAGTTCCTTAAACACTAACAATAAAAGAAGCACACTCTAGTGCTGTCTAATTCAATTAATCAACATAGACGAATGATATCGAAAAACAGTGTTGTGTTAATCATGTACTTAATCATGTTCATGGCGCGGTGAGGAAATTCAACGTCATTTTACTTTCAAAAATCATTTCAAGTCCCCATTTCATACGTCGTGCTCGGTCTGTTATAAGACAATTTCTCACTAAAAATCTACTTTCACTCTATAGATGATGTCATGACTCAGAGTTCATTACGAAGTTCATTTGATTTTATTCTAAACTAAGAATAAGGATAAGGACCGATAAAAAGATGCTCAGTCTCAATAAATTATATATGTTGCAATGTTTACATTGAGATATTACTTCCATTCAGTCAGTGTCGTAAATAGAGCATGGGTAAAAGCGCCGACTGTCAGCCCGACGGTTGAATTTGAAATTCAATAGTGAGGCACTAACTGGTCTAGCCGCACTGAAGAGCGGTGATACAGCGAAATAGTCTGGATGTGGATTACGATATATATATATATATATATATATATATATATATATATATATATATATATATATATATCGTAATCCAGTAATTGGGATGGGATGTGTGTGGGTGCGATTCTAGAATTTCAACCAAACCGTGACAAAACACAAATTTAAAATGAAACCTGAAACCACAAAGCATATATATATATATATATATATATATATATATATATAGAGAGAGAGAGAGAGAGAGAGAGAGAGAGAAAAAAAAGAGAGAGATTTGTATATATATATTTTTATTTAAATATATATATATATATATATAATAACAAAGAGTGAGGTAAAATAAAGTACCTTTAAAGCATGTTAAAGATGTGATATCAATTTTATTAAAAAAAAAATCGAAACCGATATTAAAAAAATTTTTGTATAAACTTTAATTTTTTTATAGTAATACAGATAATTTCGCCAAGTATAATTTGTCTCTTCAGTGTGTTGTAGATCCGATCTTATTGGGCTGCCGGCCTCTGATGGTGCAGCCGGCGTTTGAGATGGTTTCTTTTCCACTTTTGGTACGAGATTACGCATACACGCGAGTTATGTATAAATTTTAAAAGTTCACACCTTTTTTTAAGCATCCAAATGAAATTTAATAACAAGGAGTTAGGTAAAATAAAATACCTTTAAAGCATGTTAAAGATGCGATATGAATTTTATTTAATCAAAGAAAAATCGAAACCTATTCTTTTTCTTTTTTATAAACATTCGTGATCTCGTACCAAAAGTGATAAAAACACCCATCTCAAACGCCGGTGGCACCATTAGAGGCCGGTAGTACAATAAGATCCGATCTACAACAAATTTAAGAGGGCAATTATACTTGGCGAAATTATCTGTATTACTATCAACTAAAAATGAAAGTTTATAAAAAAAAGGAATAAAATCGGTTTCGATTTTTTTTTTAAATAAAATTAATAATTAACTTTTAGGAAAGGTAAAACCTATTGTGAAAAGTATGCAGCTCAATATACAGGATAGAGCAGATAGATAGGTAGAAGGATGAAAAGGAATTAGAAAAGCAAAAGGCAGATCTTTTTTTCAATTCAGTTGCTCAAAGCAAGGTATATTCCGTAAAAAGGCAATTTTTCAAGTATTGCCTTGCTTTGAGAAACTGAATTGAAAAAAAATCTGCGTTTTGCTTTTCAAATTCCTTTTCATCCTCTTATCTTTATATGTATATATATATATATATATATATATATATATATATATATATATATATATACATACACCAATATGAACCTAGAGTTCAGTGAGCATGTATTTATTCACGATTAAAAACAAATCAATATACATGAACAAATAAATATTGTTATATATATTTTATTTTCCGTACGTGCAGCTCTAAATGAGTCAGAAATCGTGTCCAGAAACATTTGAAAAAACAACAATATTACTCACATGATTAGAGTATTTATTTGGCGTCTATTGCCTACAATAACCTTGTGTTGTTTCATGAAACTGCATTTATGGATCCTTTTACAATTTGAGTATTGTTTTTGGGTTGTTCTGTGATGTTTACGGACTCGATTTCTGAACTCATGAAGACTCGCAAGTAGGGAAAATTATATTAAAGAATATGTGTTTGTTAATGAGTAGCCGAATAAGTCTGTAAAGTATAAATCTTTTTTTGAAAGGTAAACAAAGATATGCCCACTGGTATTTAGTATTATATTGTGTATTGATATATGCTCTTATGTTTATAATAAAGGTTTTACACCCCTTGAGGTATAAAATTAAAAGTTAATTATTATCTACATATATATATATATATATATATATATATATATATATATATATATATATATATGTATGTATACTATGTTGAATTTCCTGAAGATTAACATCGTTTTCTCAATATACATTCCCTTTCACTCTCACTTTCTATCTTATTTCCCTACACTTAGTCATCCTTGTATTTCTTAACCAATGAATAGATATCTTGTGTTTATAATTTGCCGTCCTCCTTTCTCGTTGTGCGTCTGCTCATCTATATTCTCTAGCATTTCTATTACGTTATTATTAATAGAAACTATAAGCATATCCTATGTTTCTTAAGCTTTATTAATGATTGCCCTATCTGAGTTGACAGGTGTATTTTCTTCAGATCTTCACTAATCATTTAATGGAATTGAATCATTAGCTGTGAAAAGCTCTTATTTTCGCAAAGGAAAAATCTGTCTATTAGCCATGGGCTGAGATAATTGCGCTAGGACGCTTCAAATACACCCAGTGATTGGCCTTGTTTCCTGAATAGGAGGATGAACGACGTCTCTCTTTCTATCTGGGGAACTTGGAGAAAGTTCCTCTGTCATTAAATCTCACATGACAAGTATGGGTCGTTCTTGTTTCGACATTTTGAGGTTACAGGTAAGACATCTTGAATATCGTGGGTAACGATTCATGCCATGTCGTAGATGGAAAGGGACACTACAGTTACTCCGGTGAGCCTTCCCGAGGACGCAACCTTCATGCAACACGTCACGACTAATGGAATGGTTGTGTGAGTTTCTTGGCACCAAACAAGCACCCACTTTGCCCTGCCCACTCTATCTCAAACACAACTCACAACGTAGAATGACCCGCAATACTAACACCGTAATATTCAGTAGCATTACGTCTACAGTGGCGGCCTGCCTTGTTTGAGGTAAACTATGTTTAAAAAAACTCATGTTATACGATGATAATTAACCCTATTATTTGTGGTGATACATTGTGCAACTCGCAGAAGCATCAACAAGATGTGCATGTGGTCACATATGTCATTAATTATTGGTGTTTATGTTTAACCCTTAGCCATTCTACTCCCCGGTTTTCTTTTTACTTTTTATCTTAGTCGGTAACCTTCCGGGAATGTTAAACTCTTCTTTTTATTCAACTTACTGCGGTAGATTGCTCTGATTCAACGCTCAATACATTTCTTAGATATATCGTATAAGTAAATATGTTCAAGTCCTATATGTGGGTTTTAGAAGGCTTATGTGATCTTCTCTTGGATCTCATCAGTCTATGTGTATGCGTGAACCATTAAGTATATAGCAATAAAAGTTAAAACATACATGCACTTTATGGAAATTAATAAATGCAATACGGACATGTGTAACCTTGTAGCGTTCTGCAGTAGCCACATGCTACTTACTGCACAGTCTTCTGTTATATTTACACCTCGTGGTGAGGTGTTTAAATACGTATAGAGTATTCCGTTAATGAATCTAATAAAGATGATATTTACGTCGGTTATAGAGTGGTGTGTTACCATATAGTACTTTTCTAGTTTTTAAAATATTTACAACACCACTACAGATATGGCCATGTAATCTTGCAGAGATACACATATTTTGAAAAAATAATAATTGTAAATATTTAGGGTTACGTTCAAGAATTTAGAATTTGATTCGTGCCGCACTGTCTGCCAAGTTCTAACCCGATTGGCATCGCTGCCGTGTTGCATTTATGTGCTTGTGTTACAAGTTCTTCCACGAAATGAGCTGCGATGAAATAACTACACTTGTACCGCTTCAATGTAAATACTCCAAGCCCAACAGACTTGCAACAAAATCATACTGTTAGATACTGGGTAATGTTTAACTCTAATAACATTTTTCCACTGACATTTTGCCTTTTAATTCTCTTCCTGCTTCGTTTTCCCGACTGTATCAACACAAAGAAACTGATATATAATGTGAACACACGTGTTGATGTCTAACACTATATCTAAGTTGCCTCTAAAATAGTCTATTATGTTCTAGTGGTGATATGCTTGTTTACGACTAACAAATGTAATTAAACGATTTTTATTAAAATTTAGCTGATATATTTATCGAACTTTTAACGAATTTACCCATGAGATCACAACGAAAGCTTATAGGAGTAAATTAAGCGCAAATGTGTCTCTATTATGAAACCTGCTGACGACAGCTAAAGCAGATGATGCCATCAATTTTTTTTAATATTTAAAATTGAATAAAATGCATGTACACGTATACATTACGTTATACGTAGAATAAAAACACAAAAAGAGAAAGTGGCGAAGAAAGACAAATAAAATAATTCGTAATGAGATATGCAACGTCGACGTTTTAATTCATGCATAATTTAATGAACCAACCAATTCAGAATAATACGATGAAGTATGTTTTTATGATGTATTATTTTGTTATTATTAGAGTACTTTATTATTGATTCATTTTCTTATAGTAAGCGGTTCATATTGTTTTTAATATTTCAAAAATTAACTCAAGTATAAACTTGAGCATATTAAGTGTAAAATATACGATGTGGTAGGTTTATTTCTTCATGTGTTGCATTGTATAGCAAACAAAGTTTGTTAAATCTTAGGCAAGTATAATATTTAAGTTTAAAATAACATGAATTAAGGTTAAGGTGAAGTCAGTTTTGTGTAATCAGTACGCTGAAAAGAAGTGACGTCACGGGGCTTAAAGTTGAAGTGAGGAAAAGGTTTCGTGAGGTCATCGGAAGGCTCGAGGTGCGATCCGGCGCATTTAGAAATGTCTTGATCAGATATGATGAGACAGTAATTATCGACCTCTCTCTAACTGGTCAGTGATTGAGAACAGACGATGTGAGACAAATAAACTTATTCTTATCTTCAACCGTGGTGTCTTATTTAGTCCTTATTTTAAGCATGTGAACGAATTTGTTTGCAGGTGATGTTCTAAGAAGAGCAGGTTCACGCATATAGGAACGGACAGCCAGAAAGTTATGTTATTAACTTTTATGTATTGCAATTGATTATGACTCGTAAGTAACAGGTATATATAGCACATTTACATTTTAAAAACCTTGCGAATACAAACGATGTTGTTCACTGAAAAGTTTTTATCACAAAACTGAAAAAGATATATGTAACTGAACGGTTTCTATATTTCCCCTTATTTAATATTTTCTACTGAGATTTACTAAAAACAAGTAACAGTTTATTCTCTAGGTTGTACACCCCTTAAATATTAATATGTTTTAATTTTACCTCGGAGCATAGTAATCAAATTTATTAATTAAAGAACTTGTCTGATTATTCCACGTTTAAGTATGGATTAAAGATATACATCATGTATTCTCCCGCCGTGCAATACATGGTCCCTTACCTTATTATACATCATTATTATAATTATGCTTTAACGGCCCTTTTTGATTTAGATGTCAAATTATACGGTATGTCTAAGTATATATTTTCATCTACACTGTAGATCTTTTCTCTCTTAAAATCTTACAATTTAATATCGATGTTTGTATTTTTTGCTGTCGGTAACAACAAGAACTGGTTGTTTTGTCGAAATAAGTAAAATGTTAACTACGTTTTTCTGTATTAATAACATAACATGGAACAATACGTTTTAATTCTGTAATCTTTGATTCTTTGCTGATTTCGGTTTCTCTTCAACGCAATCAATTCTGTTATATTCATCCAGTAACGATTTAAAAGCAAAAGTATAATCTATATACAGAAAGTGTTCTTCCATTATGCGTAGGCAAATGTTCTATGAGTGGCTTCAAGCAGTTGACTGGTTCATCTATATACATTTGTTAAGTGCAACAGAAGTATCCTCACTAAAAACGTGAAATATATATGTTGTTGTATTTCTCGCAATTTATTAAAAAATAGCTCCTTTCGGTTGCACATTTTTGCGAGCCTTGGAGGGTGATATAATAATGAAAACACATATACTACATTTGTCAATTATTCGTTCTTAAAACACACGCTCTTGATATTAATGTTCCCTGATTTCAGAATGCTCTCATATACATTTCTCTTTTCGTATACTAACGCCCGACGTCCGTCGCATCATCACCATCGCAGTGGCTTGTCTCTTCGCCGTCGTCATCGTGATCGTCTAGGGTCTGTAATTAAACCATTCCATGCTGAAGAGAAAAAAAAGGCAAATCCGGCATAAAATGTAACTAGTCTTTATTTGAGAGATATTTTCTCGTCATTATCCTAAAAATTTCATACCGTTTAGAACGAGAGGCCAAACTGTTATTTCTAACAGATCTACTTCGTTATGGGAAAAGGAATACCAGTAGCTATCAACTTTTTGAGGCGAATTAAATTCCTATTTTCCTTCTTCTAGTTTACATCTTTAGTTTTCGTCTGTTTGCCGTGCTTCTAACAACGAATTTTTTCCTCGTTCCAACGATTGTGATGTAATTGCTTCGAAGGGGAACACTCATCTTATCACTACGCACCAGAGGTCAAGGAAAAGTCAGAATGAAGGCTTGTTTATATTTTTAGTTCCAGAGTAAACTTGTTCCCCATATTTTTGCGTCAAGTTATTGGACTCGATAGCAAATCCATACTAACTGATGTAATCGTTTACATACATACATCCATCATATAAAATTAACATACTGATTTCCAATAGAAATAGGTAATAACTGATATGATGGTATCACAACGAAGGAACACTAACGCTCCCATCAAAAAGGAGGAGTTAATGCTTGATGATAGCATGATAACAGAAGAGGCAATACACTATCCCAAACCACTCCAAAAGGAGAAGGTAATTCTGAGGATATGGTATCTTAAGGAAAGAAAATACACTATACTGCTCTCCTAAACGGGGGGTAATACCTCAGAAGACCCACTAAAAAAGAAAGATAGTAATAGCTGTGGGAGAGTATACTGATGAATAAATGTATACTACACTACTCTCAAAAGAGGATGGAATGCTTGCTAGAATGGTCTCATGACAACAGAGCAGATGCTATACAATACTTCTAAAATAGAGGGCCCCCGTAAAAAGAAAAGATAATGCCTGCTAGTATGGTATCATGGCAAATCAAAAAATACTACACAAACCCTCCCCCAAGAAAAGAAGAAGATTATCTCATGACAACAGAACATATACTACATTATCCTCCCCACTAAAGACATATGTAATACTTTCAATGATTACCTCACCCTTTAAAAAGAATAGGTCATTATTGGTAGGTCACTCTTATGACAACAGGGCATATACTTCACTACTTATTTAATATTAAAATATAATAAAGTAATGGATAAAATTAGATATTTTTTATTCATTTAAAAATGCATAGTCATAAAAAACATTATTTATTATAGTTTCTTTGCCTTTTGGCTAAGAGATAAGGCTGGAACGTAGAAGCATTTAGAAGAGAAACTAACCCAGAGACATACGGTAAGCATCGAACTAGCTAAGCAGGACATACGTTTAAAACGCCAAGTAATGAGAGTTAGTCTTAAAAAAGTATGCAATGATTCCGTGTACTCTGACGCGGATAAGGCATAAGGAAGTTTCTAGGCGTGACTTGGTTGGTACATTCAGAAAGTAAAGCCCCTGGATGGGAATACCTTTGAATCGACTCGGGGGATCTGCGAGGCATTTTGGGAGAATTTAAAGGAGCGCGTAACCCAACTATTAAGCCTACCGGTGCAGGAGTTCGGCAAATATTGGCGGATCGTCTTTGCTTTGGTGCGGTTAGTAAAACTGGTTGCAAACGCAGGATTACAGAGCGCTAAATTTGGACTGCGTTGAAGCAGGTCGGCTGCAACAAACTACCAGGACTTTATTGTCTGCCCTAGGAACTATATTTAAGTCGGTCGCACATGTTGTTATTGATGCTAACGGATGTGGTTAACCATTTCTCTGATCCATGGTCAAGTCACCAAGTGTATGATCACATTGCTGAAGAAGCGAGGCAGGCATGGTAGGGATAGACTAGATAATTACATGCCGATAACTGCTTTAAACACAGTGTAAAATATATTGCCCAATATTTTATCGAACCGGTGTGCAACGTGTTATCGAGGAGTTGATCGAACTTGAGCAGAACTACACTGTGAACAGAACAATTTGCATCTGATTCGTACGATCCTAGATGGGATAGAAACGATAGGATCCCCGCACAGATCGATTGAATCAGTCCAAAGCATTTTGAAATGGATCTCAGTTATGTATTGCTTGCCGACAGCAGTAGTTCAGGTAAACGAAAAACGTTTGCAGTATTTCGCTATCCATCGGTCATCGCGTCAGGGCTGTCCGCTGTCGTCCACACTTGTATTGGAGCCGCTACTTCGCAAGCTAAGGCACGAAGAGGAACGTTCGATCCTACGTAGAATTGATTTTCCTGGCGGGGCGCGAGCTAGGGTTTCTACGTTTGCCGATGACGTCACCGTTTTTGTGTTCTGCTTCCGAGACATCAATACGCTGATAAAGGCTCTCCCACATTTCGAAACAATCCAACGGCATAAAATCAACCGCTACAAATCAATCGGCCTATATTTGGGTACTTAGAGCGCTGACACTACGCTTCTGGCTACTTTCTGCTGAACGGATGGCCCGCTTCGAATCCTCGGCGTTTGGTTCGGACTTTGGGGTAAATTGAGCTCCTTAACTAGTTGAATGAATGAGTTACCCCGTGCTAATAGGAATCTTCCAATTAACCCACTCCCTATTTTCGGTGTTTCGTCATCGATTTCTCCATAATTCCATTTTTCTTCTCAGGACACCACATTCTTCAAACTCTATCCCCCGTGTTTCCCCCTCTTAGATCCCATATATTGAAACACTAGTGTTAGCAATAGTGTTCTTAACATCGTCTCTTCTTTGGAAACCTTGATTTATTAGAATTCACCAGACAATCTTTTCTTTTTTGGTTTCAGATTACCTCAATTACCATAACTGATTGGCTGAATTTCAAGATGAATGATTTTGGTAACATTAGACGCTCAATCATTATTATGGCGACATGAATAAACACTTGTATTTAATGTTATTTTATGTAAGACGCGTCGTCAAATCTCTATGAGCTGCTCTGTTTGTCGACAATTCCGTCAATTGGTCGCTCACACGTCAGTTTGAATGGTATTTTCATCCTTAGAAACGCAGATTAAATCGGATTTGGTGTACGTCTAAGCAACTCTAAGAAAATGCCTTGTCTGTCGTCTATCCGTCGTGTTAAAGTTTTTAATATAATGTATGTATAATTGCCACACCAAAAGTTTGTGACTAAATTTGTTGGTTTCTTAGCATTACGTCTAAAAAAAGAGTTTAATTTGTATGTCACACGTAAGTTTGTAACAGAATATTTTTTCCGTGCAGTTCTATAAAAGATGAATTGCGTCTGTCGGTCTGTGAGACTTCAGTTTTAAATATCATTAAAATCATTGACTGCGCAGATTAAATGTACGCATCTTAAAAAATATTAATTCTGGCTTGTTTAGCAACGACGTAAATATCCTTGGTTAATTTATTCTATTTTATGTTTGTAATTTTACCATTGAATCATAATTAACGACCTAAATAATGAAAGATTCATGAATGTCAATTCTATTCAATAAGATGACATGTTCGTAACTCGTGTTCATGATTTCCGTTATATTCTACCTCTTTTGCTAATTGAACAATACATATTCTTACTATAATAGCAATATTTGGAATAAAATGTCATTTTGGAAACATTGATACATTGAATTTCTTTGTTTTATGTCTGAAATCTAATTAGATAATTCTGAATCAGAGCGGTCAGTTCTTCATATAATTGCCAACTGTTATTTGATATTCCATTAATTAATGTTGGTGTGTAGCAGCTATATTAAAACCTTTGCCGATTATCCTTAGTTCAAATTTTAATCGGATCTATTGAAAATTAGGAATAAGTACAGAACCCATGATTACCAGATATATTAGTAAAATACCAATGTATGTTCAAGGAATAGTCGGGCATTTGGGTGTCTGTTTATTGGCAGTAGTATTAAATATGTAGAGTAGTGAAATAATTTACATTTATAATAAATACATAATCAGGTTGTAGAACTTATGTAAAACCTTAGCTATTCTCATATGTCTTGCTTAGAATATACGAGGGTGAATTCGTATTGATAGAGTTTTTTTTAAAAGATATCAAAATCCAAACAAGGCAGGACGCCACTGTAGACGTAAGAGGCTACTGGGAATTTGAAAGTAAGTTAGGGTGTCATTCGTAGTTGAGAGCTGTGCAGCGATATTTCTATTTACATTAGTTTTAAACTTCTGCATGTCAGTAATGTCAAGGAAAAAAGAAGCAGGGATGGAGTTCCAGGGGCCGGTATCACGGAGAATGAAGCTGCTGGAGTAGAAGGCTATCTGGCATCTGTGGACCTCCACAATGAATGGATAGAATATTGCTGATTGTCGGGTTGTTCTAGTGCATTTGCGTCTAAGGGCACTAGAGCAGCTTGTTCATCGGATCACCCTCCATTGAAGTATTTGTAAAACAAGAACAAGGATTCAACATTGCGTCGTGAGAAAGGGGCTGGAACTTGGTTGAAAGTGAGGGACTTATAAAGTTGGCAGCTCTTTTCTGGACCTTGTCTAAGAGGGGGAGACTAGTGGATGATGCAGCAGCCCATATGCGACACCAATACTCCATACATGAGCGGATGGTGGGTTTGTAGAGATACAGAATAATGCCAGGTGTGAGGAGGTAACTATCACAATAAAGAGAGCCCAACATCTTTACAGCAGCCCTGGCAATATCTTCAATGTATTTGTTAAAATTCATGTTACCTGTGAGTGTTAGGACGAGTAGTTTGAATGTTTAACTCTCAGGTAGAGCGTTATTTGCTAAGGCAATCGGTGGTTGAAGAGGTTTCCTGTAGTTATTGAAGGTAAATAGCTTTTTCTTTGTGGCATTAAAAGTTACTAATCATTTATGACCCCAATCAAGTAAAGCCTGGAGGTCACTTTCTAAGCATTCAGCCATTGCCGCGGATATGTACACGTCCGTTTTGCCCACATGATGAGAGTACATCATGGTGTCGTCAGCAAATATCTATCTCAGACTCGATGTCATCAGGGAGATCATTTATACAAATCGTAAAAACAAAGGTCCGTGGATGGATCCCTCGGGTACAACTGCATTTATGTCATGTAGCTTAGATAAACGGTCATCGAGGACAAGCTGGATCTTTCTTTTGGTTAGGAAGGATCTAATTATATTTAATATTCGTCCAGTAATACCATATTAATTATTTTTTAGGAGGAGCACATCATGGCATACCTGGTCAAAGACCTTGGATATATCAGGCCCTACTGCCCTAGCTTCACCTGCGTTGTCCAGTGTATGATATATGCGTTCAATGATGACCGGTAAGATGTGCACAGTAAATCGTGCTTGCCTTAATCCATACTTCCGGCCAGAAAAAAGTTTAGCATTAACTAGGTGCCGGACTATAACTAGATTGATTAAGGAAGTTGTGAGTTTAATTTGAATTTATAAAATATAGAAATACATTAAAAAAATAAGTATAATCAGAACAAGACTTCACATTTGACTGTTTCATTAACTGCGCAATCATCTCGCGCTTTCGGTGTTGTCGACTGCAATTACGATTCCACGTGAGCTCTTCAGACATGTAAAGTTTAAACCTTTCTCACATAAAATGATTCATTAATTCCTCCACACTGGCATCGAATTTTAATGAGGTTTCTAACGGAAAGCATTGCTCTTTATATCAATTGAAAAGTGTTAAATGTCTTCATCTTATATATATATATATATATATATATATATATATATATATATATGTGTGTGTGTGTGTGTGTGCATATATATATATATATATATATATATATATGTATATGTGCACATATATATGTATGTATATGTATATGTGCATATATATATCGGTGCATACATATGTATTTTTATTTATATTTAGAATGTTCTCTATTCAAATATAAATTGGATAACATAAAGTAATTATAATAGCTCAATAATGTAAAGCTACAGCTATGCAATATTCAAAAATAGTATTTATATGTATTTTATCCTTTCATCTATTTGATAGATAAAATGATAAGATACATATATGTTAACGCATGAATATAACGAGTCTATAGTTCCATGCGAATAACTACATATATATATATATATATATATATATATATATGTTGTGGTGGCAACCACTCATTTGCATATACGAATAACGTTACACTATAAATGGCAAGCCTAGGTTGGCCTTAGAGTGTGTTATCTAAATGCCACCGGAAGTGACGCCGAAGAGCGTACATGTCCTCCCACCAAGACTCTCTGACTCGACACCTTCATTTGTACATACTGTAAATATACCTTTTCTTTAATACACTTATTATTGCATTCTCCTTGTTGTTTGCGTCTTCATTGTATTCCTCACTAATTATGGTTCAACCTTGCAACCACAACAGTTGGCGACGAGATATGAAGCGTCAAATATAACAGTTTGACGAAGAACTATTTAAAAAAAAAAAGTACAATGCAAAGTGTTGACGAGCAAACGGATTTTACGCTAAAGAAAAGTTTTCAACTTAAGTGAAAAAAAAAAAAAATCGAACGTGGCAAAAGCGACAATTTACGCCGTTTTCTGGGAATCCGACTTACAAACGAATGTAAAAGTGAATTTTTGTTTTGTCGCTAAACGACAAATCTGTTTTGTATTACTAAAGGACCAACTTGCAAACGAAAAGCGGATTTTGTTCTGTCGCAAAACGACAGGTCAGACTCGTATTACGAAAAGCAAGGAAGTAACCTACGAAAAAAAAAAATTCACCGGTGGATTCTAATTACTGCTCCCCGTTAGCAAAACAACAACTAAAGGAATCTTTTAATTAATAATTTGTTTGGCGGCGGTACTAACAGGAAATACCATAGCTAGAAATTAAAGCTCAAGGAAAGGATTTCTTTTTTTAAGTTGTCACTGGATAACGGATAATACAGTAAAACGTCACGAAAAAAAAAAAAAAAAAAAAAAAATGGAAGAATTATCAAAAATGTTCATGCAATTTTTACAGGCACAAGCTGACCGCGAGGATAGACAACATCAGGCACAAGTTGACCGCGAGGAAAGACAAAATCAGGCACAAGCTGACCGCGAGGAAAGACAAAATGAACGTTTAGAAAAAAGCGAGGAAAGACAAAATGAACGTTTTGCTAAAACACTGGAACTACTAAAGAGTAATCGAGAAAATATCGACAGTGTTAATTTCTCCCATAGAACTATCTTTAATAGTATGGACACATTTAATTATGTGCCGGAGGAAGGAAAGACTTTTGAAGCATACTATAGAAGATACGACGATGTTTTTCAACTGGACTGCAAAAATTGGCCAAATAGCCAGAAAGTGAGCCTTTAACTCAGGAAATTGGGTACATCAGAACACAGCAAATTCATAGATTACATATTACCTAAAAAAACTGCGGAATTAGAGTTCATGGAAGCTGTGAAATTACTAAAAGAATTATTTAATTCAAATGTATCTCTTTTTCATAAAAGATGGCTGTGCATGAATCTAAGAAAGATGGACAACCAAGATTATTTGACATACGCATCAGTTGTCAATAAAAACTGCGATAATTTTAAGCTTGCGGAACTAACGGTAGAAGATTTTAAATGTCTAATCTTCGCACAAGGGTTAGTTTCCACGAAAAATGCATAAATACGCAGACGAGTGTTGTCTAAGCTGGAATCTGAGCACGATTTAACCCTCCAGAAACTAGCAGAGGACTGTGAAAGGGCCATTACACTAAAAAAGGATTAAAAAATATAGAAGAATCCGGAGTGGCATATGTAAGAAAAGTTAGAAAACTATACACACCAACCAAGAACTTTACAAAGAAAAGCAATCAAAATGGAACGGGATATTACAATCCTAATAACTATAAATATAGGACAGAATACAACAAGCCTCTTCCAAGATATAACTGTAAGAGATGTGCAGAAAAGCATTGGGAATCAGATTGTCCTCATAAGAAGAAAAAATGCTACATTTGTAAGAAGGTGGGACACAAAAGCGATTGCTGCAGATATAAAGATTACACCAGAAAGAGAGTACATCAAACAAAATCAAATACAAAATTAGACAAAGATCGGCGAAAATACGTAAAAGTGAAAATATTTAAAACACCAATAAAGTTACAACTCGACTCCGGCTCCGATATTTCTATTATAAACCTGAATACATGGAAAAAGTTGGGTAAAAAACCAACCATGATGAAAACGAGTAAATCAGCCCGGACGGTAACTGGTGGGGGTATAAAATTTGAAGGAGAAGTTGTTTTTCCGATAAAATTAAAAGGGATTACGAAGAAATTAAAAATATTCGTACTGAAAAATAGTGAAAATCTTTTTGGAATAGATTTAATTGAGAAATTTGGTCTATGGGATAAGCCAATCAATACATTCTGTAAAAAAATAGAATGTTCTTCTCCAACAACAGTAAATATAAAAGACGATTTAAAAGAATTATTTCCTGAAGCATTCACGACTAACTTAGGTCGCTGTAATAAATTCAAGGCCTCGTTTGAACTTAAAGAAAACGCCAGCCCAATTTTTAGAAAAAAGCGAAACGTTCCGTTCGCTGGGTTGGAAAAGATTAATAAAGAATTAGATAGATTGGAACAGACAGGAATTCTATCAAAAATAGAACACAGCGAGTGGGCAGCTCCCACCGTATACGTAAAGAAAAAGAATGACGAAGTTAGAGTGTGCGCAGATTTTTCGAGCGGGGTCAACCTCTATTAAAAGATCACCATTACCCTCTACCAAGTCCGGAGGAAATTTTCACGAAGTTAAATGGTGGTAATATCTTTTCCAAGATAGACTTGAGCGATGCATATTTGCAAATACCGGTCGGGGAAAATTGCTCAAAGATACTATGCATCAATACGCATAAGGGATTGTACAAATACAACCCATTGCCCTTTGGCATCAAAGTAGCGCCTGCCATTTTTCAGCAAGCGATGGACACCATGCTAAGTAGTATTGAGTGCGCATGTGCATACCTGGACGACATTGTTGTCAGGAGCAAATCCCTACAAGAACATAAGGAACATTTGAAACAAGTATTTACTCGAATACAAGAATTCGGCTTTAAAGTAAAAGTAAGTAAATGTGACTTTTGTATGAGCGAGATTAAGTATCTTGGACACATAATAAACAAACATGGACGACGTCCAGACCCAGACAGATCAGCGGCAATAAAAAATATGCCAGCACCTGATAACGTAACAACCTTGCAGAGTTTCTTAGGACTCGCAAATTATTATCAATCTTTTATTGAAGGAATGCATAACTTGCGAGCCCCCTTAAATAATCTGCTTAAAAAGGATACACCTTGGAACTGGACGCAAGAATGTCAAACCGCTTTTGACAAAATAAAGAGCGCACTAACATCCGAATTATTCTTAACGCATTTTGACACAAAATTAAAAGTAGTCGTCGCGAGTGACGCTAGTTCCTACGGCTTAGGAGCATGCATTCAACATATTATGCCGGATGGGGCTAGAAAACCAATAGCGTACGCTTCGAGAACGCTGATACCAGCCGAGAGGGCATATTCACAAATCGAAAAAGAAGCATTGAGCATAATCTTTTCCGTGACTAAATTTCACCGATATTTATATGGTAGACAATTCTTACTTGAAACCGACCATAAACCGTTAGTCACGATATATGGATAAAAAAAAAGGATTGCCGGTATACACCGCAAATAGATTGCTGCGCTGGGGTACAATCTTTCTTAATTACGATTTCCAGCTACAACATCTAGCATCAAAAAAGATTTGCCATGCGGATGGACTGTCAAGACTGATACCACAGAAACACAATCTGGAAGAATCAGTCATTGCAGCAATTCGGACAAATGTTGAAGTAAAAAATATGGTAGCAAACATCATTAAGGAACTACCCGTAACTTTGTCGGACATTAAAAGGGAAGCCGAGAAAGACGAATACATAAAGGACATAAAAGAGAAAATTATAACGGACACAAAGGTGCAGGAAGTTTTCTCCATATGTAACGATGTGTTACTGTACAGTGAGAGAGTGGTAATACCCAAAACATTGAAGAATAGGATGTTAAAAGATTTCCATACGGGACATCCGGGGATAAATCGAATGAAGTCGTTAATGAGAAGCTACGTATACTGGCGTAACATGGCCACTGACATAGCAGCAACAATAAATAAATGTAAAGGATGCCAGTTAGCAGCAAAATCCCCACCTATAGTACACAAACCTTGGCCGAAAACCGACCAACCATGGTCGAGAATCCACATGGATTTCGCTGGTCCAGTAGGAGAAAACTATTATTTAATTGTAGTAGATAGTTACACAAAATGGCCGGAGGTAATGCGTTGCAGGAATCCAACAACGAACAACTCAATAGGGTTCCTACACGAGTTATTTGCAAGATTCGGTGTACCAGACACACTGGTCACTGACAACGGAACGCAGTTCACATCCGCAGAGTTTAAGGAATTTTGCGACACGTTCCGAGTGAAGCACATCACGACTCCGCCGTATCATCCAAGGTCGAACGGCCTTGCGGAAAGGTTCGTGGATACGCTAAAACGAGCGTTAAAGAAATCCATTGGAACACCAACAGAAAAAGCTTTGCAACAATTCTTGCAAGTTTATAGGATTACACCACATCCTAGTACACCATCAAACATATCACCAGCTGATCTAATGTTTGCCAGAAAGGTAAAATCAGCGTTTGATAAACTGTTACCAAGACAGGCAATTATCCGTAACACTACACACACGAGATGAAAGAAATATAACTCGGGAGATCGAGTATATTTTAAGTGCTACAAGAATAACACATCTTACTGGGAATGTGGAGTAGTGGATAAACGCATTGGTGATTGTACATATATGATTAAAGGTCCACAGAGTATACATAAAAGGCACCTAAATCAGATAAAAAAACGTCATATCCAAGATGATGATTATACGACAACAGTCGAAGAGGAGGAAACCATAGATGTCATATACGAATCCTTTAATTTGGAACCGCCTCAATATACACCTGAACCCCGAAGATCAGGTAGGAAAAGAAAATTTAATGAACCATTGATGGTAAACCCAAAAAGAAAAAGATATTGAAATCTGTGTGACTTCAAATCTTGGGAGGGGGTGTTGTGGTGGCAACCACTCATTTGCATATACGAATAACGTTACACTATAAATGGCAAGCCTAGTTTGGCCTTAGAGTGTGTTATCTAAATGCCACCGGAAGTGACGCCGAAGAGCGTACATGTCCTCCCACCAAGACTCTCTGACTCGACACCTTCATTTGTACATACTGTAAATATACCTTTTCTTTAATACACTTATTATTGCATTCTCCTTGTTGTTTGCGTCTTCATTGTATTCCTCACTAATTATGGTTCAACCTTGCAACCACAACAATATATATATATATATAATGTTGATAGTGAGTACTTTATGTAAGTTAAACTTTGATCGCCTAGTTTTTTATGTTTTAGTGTGTTTTAATTTTGTTTTGTAAAATTAACACTGAAGATAGCAATACTAATTTAATCAACTGTAGAAGGGAGACAGCAAAAATCTGCCTGCACAGAATGAAATTTACCTTTAGCTTACAATACATGAATAAATAAATAAACAAACAAATAAGTAAAAAATAACAAAACTAAACTAAAACCTAAAAACTAGAAAACTAAAACCTGAAATAGAAATACAAGACACCACGCGTTACAATACGGGCACCCATTATATTGATACATCAAAGAAACAAGATATATGCCACTCTATAAAAAAACAAGACAATAGAATAGGAAATAAGAAATGAAACAAACTGGACCTTTGTTCATGAGAAGACCAACGATTGGCTAAGTTAACAAAAAAAATCTGATTGGTTAACTAGCTAGTCGTGTATATAAAGAACACCCGGAAAAACTAACTCCATGCATTTTAGCCTAAATCTTTCCCAGCGGGGATGAAACGCGAAAGCCTCTGTGTAGCTTAATTGCCATAAATATAGTTTCATAACTTATTACCTTGCTCTACTTACGTATCGAGCACTGTTGAAGTAAATACTGAAAATTGATACATAAAAAAGTGTATCCTCTTATAAAATGTTGTGCGGATACATGAAATAGTAATATATATATATATATATATATATATATATCTATATATATATATATATTGATGATGCCTATAACTGTTCCAGAGCAGATAAACATACTTATTTATATAGCCATTCTAGGTAATGTTGTATATAGAATCATGTTTCCAAAATTATTTAGTTTTGTATACAATTGCTGACCACCAGAGGCAGATTTCCCGACATGAGAATGACAGAAAATTGAGTTATTTCTTTAGATTGATGAACATATGAGAATAATATTCAGTTTTCTGTAGAAATTAGAACATAAAAGGTCGCATTGTTATATGATAGAAAGCATACTTTAGAGTCCCATGGAGATATTAATCTGAAGCAAGTCTGAAGATTTATCTACATTTAACAAAATAAAACATATTTTATTTTACTAGTGAGTCACCACTTATCAATGCTCGGGGACCACTCGAGGATACAGGGTATAGAGATTTTCAATTGAATGATGAACGTTACAATGAGAAGATAAGAATCGGTTGGTGGAACGGGCAGAAGATTACTAACACAGAATTGATTATCCTAAAAGAAAGCACAGGAAGTATTTGTTTACATTAGACTTGAAGACATCCTTCTGGTATTTTGTTTTACTCATATGCACATACAAAGAAAATGAAACTGTGTTCATGGATATTCCGTGTATTGCTCTTGTTGCGGTAAGGAAAGTTCTTACTGTAAATATCTTCGGGAAGGGGTAAAGATGAGTGGGCCCTGTATGATGGCACATGTTCGAACTCAGTGTAGATCTAACTTGGCTATGTGAGATGTCCACGTGTATTTTATAGCCTAATAGGAAATATACCCAAAAAATACAAGATAAAATTTAAGTTTCAAAATCGAAATAAAAAATTATAATTTAGTATAAAGCCGAATAGTTACCAAATAGAGATTTTAAGTAAAAAGACCACAGGGCAACACCGGATAAGTATACTAGTTACAGATGCACGCAAACACACACTCATATATATATATATATATATCTCTCTCTCTCTCTCTCTCTCTCTCTCTATATATATATATATATATATATATATATATATATATATATGTTTATGCCAGCTTCATTGAATACTACGGAGTTTTCTGTTTTTTTATTATTTTCGTTGTTATCTTCTCATCGTCACGAACGAGTTTTCTGGTTTCGGGGGGTAGTTTTAATATAACGGCTCCGAGCCTTGTTACTTCGGCCATTACTCAAGCGCTTTCGATCTTGCGATCGTCATTATGAGTTGTGTCTTTGTTTTCCTTTTTATGTTGTTATTTTTTTCATAGTTTTTTTTTTCTTTTTTTACTTCAAGGTGTTTATTATAGAGCCTTTGTGTCAGTATTACATGATCTTTTGTTAATGTTGGATTGCAGATTTTTAATATATATGGCTTAAAAGATTTTAGTCTGCGTGTACATTTATTTCATGGATGCTAGTTATTAGTATTTTCCTAATTTTAGCTTATTATATAGTTCTTTTGTTTGAGATGCGAAGTCGTTGAATAGCGCGTGTATTGTTTAGGTGAACGAAATACGTCAGAAGAAAGTTGTTGTCAATGTTCAATATAGGTGCTGTATTTATCCATTTGAGTATCAGGAAAACATTACTCGAATGGGCATTGTCACATATATAGCACGTTTGTGTTGCTTAGCGCGGAGTTGGTGGCGCCTATGTTGTCGATTATTAAGTTCGGGGGTTGGAAATGTGTGTAGTAAATTGTAGATTTTATTTTTAGTTGTGTTCGATAGGTTTAGTGTATAGGTTTATGTGTTAGTTTAAGCTATGTTTTATCAAGTTTGTAGTTAAGGTTCATTTACTTTTTGAGGTATAGGTGGACAGTGTAATTTTTATAGTGTCTTTTATTCTGATTATTTTGGTTTAGGGAAGATCTAATATTGTTTTATTTGTTGGTCAAGGATTTTATTGGGGAAATTGTTATAAATTAGACGTTGTTTTATGTTGGTTAGTTGTTTGTAAAATATTATGTGGATGAATATATCTACATATATATATATATATATATATATATATATCTATATATATATATCTATATATATATATATATATATATTATCCAAATATTTATGTATATTATATATATGTTATATATAAATATTTATGTATATTATATACGTATATATTATATATATACACACACACATACATATATATATATATATATATATTAGTATATCATGTATCCACATAAAATATTTATAACGAGAGGCATGTTTAATGTATCAATTTTCAGTATTTACTTCAACAATGCTCGATACGTAAGTAGAGCTTAGTAGTTAGCAATGAAAATATATTTATGGCAATTAAGCTACACAGAGTCTCCCGCGTTTCATCCCAGGGGGAATCTTCCGGCTAAAATGATTCCCGCGGCGATGAAACACGGGAGCATCTGTGTAGCTTAATTGGCATGAATATAGTTTCATTGCTTACTATATATATATATATATATATATATATATATATATATATATATATATATATATATAGAATTCGATAGGAAATATTTAATAAGAGAGTTCACTGTAATACTGTGAATGCTTTAACGATTAAACGACCACCTCGTTAGGTTGCAAGCTGTTGTTCTGATGCCATCCACCTTCACTAGTGTCATGTCATCCATAAGACAACCTCGAGTTACTTCTACGATACATACGGCTACGTGTTGTTCTCCATAGTATTAAACGTTAGTAAAATAGGGAAATGCGACCAACCAAGCTTAGGCATGTATTTCAACTAGTATATTAATATCTATGAAATATGAATTCCTCAAACTAGTTGTAAGATAAAAAAAAACTCCGAATATTCTCTCAAGTATTCTCTCAAGTAATTCACGTAAGTTGAATATGACTTGAGATTGGATCGACTTCTGCTAATGTTATTAACAAAAAGCAACGGAAGCACGGTTTTGCAATTACAATTAACTGAAAACCTCATCTATTTCCAGTCGCTTAGTGTAATTAAATCTGCAGTGATAAAGAGCGTGCAACAGGTAATGGATACACTTGGTGTATATCAATAAGTCAAAAGTAGTATGGGCTGTGACTGACACTTTGATTGTCTATTCGGAAATATCATTGATTTATCTGTCTCTCTATTAGGAAAGTAACAAAAGTTTTGTTTAGAATGACAACAGCAGGAAAACTAATCAAACGTTGAAAGTAATCTAATCCGTGGAAATCTACGTAGAGTTTCACTAGTGCTTTTGTGTGTTAAATAATTAGTTGAATTGTAAATAATTATTTCCTATATTAACAATGGACTATGTTGTGGAAAGGTCTGTGCGTCGTGTTTAAATAATTGAATGATATGGTATAATGCTTGAAAAAGATAGAGCACCAAGAAATTGCGGGAAAATTTATGTCCCTGTGATTTTAGAACAATCTGTCAGAAACGAAAACAAGGAATAGAAGGCAGATAATTACTTTGCTTGTATACATAATATTACAAAGTCTACATTCTTATTATCGTGGCAGAGGCTCATCGGATTCACTAAACAGACAATATGACTGACACCTCTCTGATGAATGCACTAAGTTGAAAAGTGTAATTGACTAAATACATGTGTTATTTTCGCTGCTATACGATTACACTGTTATACGATTACACTGTTATATACACCTTTGCTTTTATACATGAAATTAGGATTGTTTAATTGTGTAATGCTCAGATGATAATTAAATATTATTTTGAAAATAAGGAAACTGGTGGCTACACAAAGGCGAACTTGAAGTAATTTTGTAGGGAATCTAATTTTTTTAAACTATTGCTTCAACTGCCCCACGTAAGTAACTATCATAATTCTTAAACCTTTCAAAAGTATTTCTGACGTTACAATTGTTTCCATTAGATTTCAACATTTAAACCGGGTCGCTGTAGCAATCTAGTTACGGTTTTCATTACATGAATTCCAAATTCCGAACAATATCTGAAATGTTATATATACTTTATTCATTCAATTATGTAATATTCCTACGGTGCTTTAGTTTGTAATAGATTATTAGAAATTAACCATGTTCGTTCTTTTTCCGCCATGCCCACGAGAATATTTTCTTTAATGTATTATTTGCTAATGTAACCGGCATTCTTAACGGGCTGACTACTTTCAAACTACATTACTAACTTAACATATAATTCGGTTCGAAAAATCAAAGTTTTGAATGTATGTCCCCTAACCTCGCACTCTATAAAATACTTATTGTTTTTTTAAGTAAACAGTTGGGCTGATGTTTTCGCAGCGTTCGTAACATTCCTGTTGGGTGTAAGTGATGTGTTAACCTGCAATTGGGGATTATCCGCAAGAAATTCAATTGTAGTGTCAAATATTAAAAAAAAACAAAAACAAAATCATTTAATTTCATAACGTTATCAAATGCTGCATTTCAACATAAAATGCATGCCAATTATGATAATAGAAAAAAGTACAAGTCGGTCAAATATATGCTGTACATTTATACAGAAAGTTAGTTAAATATAACACAAAATACTCAACGTGACGGTTCACATACCTTTTCAGTAAGAATATGTGTCAGTGTTTTTTTTAGATAGGAATGTACTTCACAAGAACACAGAGTTTTCTTTTATTTATAACTCTAATAATAATTTCTATTAACTAATCTCTATTATAGATATAGTTCACACACCACAGCTTTAGATAATGTTTGTACGCGGTTTTCATTTCTTTCAAATTAACAGGAAATGAATATTCTAAGTAAATTATGAATCATTTTTATACATACATACATACATACATACATACATATATACATCGAAAACATTAGAGTTTTACAGTTATAAACAGGTGAATAAATTATCTTGTATAATTTTTTGTTAGTCTATTTTAAAATAGAAAACATGTGGGTTATGATTAAAATATTATATCGATGTGGCATTGTGCTTGTAAGGTCAATATTCGGTATTGATAACACTCTATACTGGCTATTACAAAGTGTTGTGAAGTTTAAGTGCCGATAATAATTAAGACAATACTGTAGTACATTTTCAAGTGTGTAATTACAGAAAAACAGAATTATATGTAACCGAAAGTCAGCATCGGATACTGTGTCTGTGACTGCCACTAATGATAGCCGTCATTACAGTATTTACTTCCTTCCCCACAAAGAATGATGTGGCACAAGGCAAGAAGGTGAAGAATATCAAGAAGAACTCTGACTTCGAAAACATAGTCTAGATAGTCCCGTCGTTTGAGCGCTACAGACAGTAAGCAATAAACACACTCAACCCAGAAAAGGGGTAACAAGGCGCAGGAGGATACCCCTCCTAGAATTGCCCAGGACAATACCTCAGCCCGACAGATAACATGCAACCGAAATAGCACAGTTTTTGTCAGTCTGATTGTCGGGATCAGAGTGTCTATGTGTGTATATACTGACGCGGGGCGTCAAATGACTGTCGTCATGACTGCCCAGACACGTGGTCGTAACTCTATCAATATTCTCTAGAAGATTTCATCAACTCCCGAAATATGATAGATAACTATCACACCATTACAGTCTCTATTTAGCATTGCTTCCTATCGAGTCATTCCCTCTTTCTTTTCGGGTTTGATGAAGTCAGTTATCTTACAGTTTCTTCTTGATGTTATGGTATCATTTGTCAAATGCCTTCTGGCATTCCTTCGTTCAGACCCTATCCCTTCTAATATTCTATTATTTTAAATATCTCATTAAGAGACGGTCGCCATCTGGTATATTCTGAATAAACAGTTTGTAATAATTCCCAAAATCAAACAACTTTGTACCGTCGATACTTTGTAGGGGCTAACATATTGTTTATCACACTCAGAGTCTGAATTCTAACCATCTTTATGTATATTATTTTATTTTTATTTTTGTAGACTGCGGGCGAAACCCACTTGCTGTATTTTACATTTATTTTTTTTTTAATTTGTTCATTTTCTCGTCAATTTTATCTAATGATGCGAATAAAACATTTTTCATTTTACAAATCGGTTGAATCGATATTTTAAACTTTTTTTGATCTCTTTCTTTAAATAAATGTCTGCTTTAACATTTTCGGGGTTTATATTTTTACAGAAAAAATATAAGCATATCTCATAATTGAAACCTTTCTGTAACATATATTCCAAAAGGTTGTTTTAGTTTTTTTTCATCACAAACATTTTCAATTTTAAAGTTATTCTCTGTAATGTAACTGTAGATATTAGTTCGCCCTTACATTTTATTTGTCCTCCAGTGACGTTTTTGCCTAGTTTTTTTTTTAGTAATAATCAAAGTTGGTTTTCCAATTTTTTCTACGTTTGAGGAATTGGGTATGAAGAAACATTTTCTCATTTTTAAAAATATTTTTATAACTTTTCTATTTCCATTTTGTTTGGATATTTCATTTTCTCTGTTTCCAATTTCTTTAGATATTCCATTGTTATCGCTGCTGTTCTAGGAATTGTTCCTCTAGCCAAAGCTTTCATGTTTCAATTCATTTTTTTCATGCATTTCTTCTAATAATCTATTTGCTCGTTCTGTAATTGCAGGTGGTGATCTTGCTCGTGTCTGAAAATGTCTAAAATGTAATTTTTAAATTACACTATTTCTCTCACGTCAAATAAGCTGACTTTTGTAAAACGGTCGTAGTTTTTATTACTGGCTGTTAGATTCTTAACCTGTCAGATGAGATCGTTCAAACTTATTTTCGTGGTTTTGATTAAGCCAAAACATCGGCATACCTTTTTGTTGGGTGTTTTCGCTCTTTCGTCGAAGCCAAACGATATAATTCCCAAATTTTGAGTTCAAAACTGTGTTGTACTATTCCGAAATGATTTTCTTGTCTTCAATCCTCCGCCCCAACGCTGGAATGTTTATTTGCAGATTTGGCACACTGAACTTGGTAAAACCAATTAGAATCAACTTAACGCTCTAGCTTTATAATTCACAAATTATAAAGAGTATACCACATAAGTAGTTTTCTGAAAACCCATCATTACATTGGTATAAATGGTTATGTAGTATCAAACATAAATCAAAGTTTCGCTGCCAGTGTTTTGTGCAACATAAGTCCGCGTTATTTTCGCCCCCGAATAAGTCCGAATTTTTTTCGCCAGTGTTGTGCGACATAGTGCGAGTATTGTTAGTGCGAATAAGTCCGAATACGTCATCACCGCCGGTGTTGTGAGACATAGGTTCAATTCTTCGTCGCCAGTGCTGTCACCTTGACGAGCCGATAGTAATAACGACTACACGGCGGTATATTTACAAGTGTGTGTATTTACAGAAGTACAGAGTAATTAGAGAAATTATGTGTTCGATACTGAGGCTGGCTATGCCTGCCACCAATGACTATCACCATGACTGCAACGACACTTCGTTGTAACTATATCATTTTTGCCTGTAAGAGGCTATCTACTCCCCAAATAGGGGCGATCAACATCATGCTTTAACACAAATTTAAATACAATAATTAAATATCAGTTAACAGAGCCCAACATCAGAGAAAACATTGTTTGTACATATATATATATTTAAATTCCCGAAACAGTTTTTCATGGTAAACAACTGATGATCCCTTAAAATAGTGTTAGAAACTAACTAATATAATAACTGTAAAAAATAAATTGACTTACATGAGTGATTTTCCACTGGAAGACTTGAGACATAAACTTTATTTATTTATTTTTTTTTATATAATTTTTTTTTAATATAGTTTTAATGGTTGAGAAACTTCCGAGACTATATATATATATATATATATATATATATATATATATATATATATATATATATATATATATATATATATTGTTGAATATAAGAGACAACTTATGTCTAGATATCCTTTGGTAGATCCTTTCAATAGTCCGAATCAAGATCTTAGTTTCGGAGAGGAATTGGCAGATGAATTAGCCATAGTTATGATTTGTCTCTCAAGTACTTCAAGACCCATCCGTGTCCATCTTCTATAATACTAACACATGGTCTGTACCTGATTAACCTCATTCCACTGAAGATGGACCCGGATGGGTCTGAAAGTACTTGAGAGACAAATCCAAACTATGGCAAATTCATCAGCTAATTCCCCTCCGAGACTAAGATCCTGATTCAGATATACCAAAAGATATCTATACATGAGTTTTCTCTTATATTCAAAAACACTTGTATGCAAGAAAAGATGCTATCTATATATATATATATATATATATATATATATATATATATATATATATATATATATTGTTTTTAAATTATCGGTGTGTGTTACTCATCTTGTTAACAAACATGTTCTCTTTAACTCGTTTTGTAATAGAAAACTTTAGAAGCAAAAGATAAAAAAATTAATAAATATAATACTAATTCTTGTTTACAGTTTCATAAATGGATTCAATGAAAACAAAACGTATCTGTATTAATACGAATGCTACGACTAATTATTATCCGTATGCTTTACAAAGTCCAAACGAGAGGATGTTGACCCATTACATATTTGTCTCTTTGTAATTTTTATTGGAAACCAGTTTTGTGTCTGTCCAGTTTGAACAACCGATCACATGTACTATGTTCGTTAACACAGTTATTTCATTCATCAATCGTACATATCGGTTTGCTTATCTGTAATTGAAAACCTCCTTGTTTACTAGATTCTTTTTTTCATAATATGGTAGTCAATGAAAAGGGTTTGAACAATGTTTATTGTTAATTTCCCATGATGAATTATTTTAAAATTTGTCCTTGAGAAGAATGCGGTTTGTCTCACTTTATCATATAATTTGAGATAATGAGAAACGCATAAAAGTCTACATGTACATTTCTGTGCATACCCTTCCTGCAAAATGTTAATTTATATTCGTGATTAAGAAATACACCAATCTATAGGATTAATAATAGATCTATATTTGTTTTAAAATTTGCTGTATCGTGTTACTTTACTTAGCTACGATGACAGTATATACATTTATAGCCTTGAATAAAGATAATGCACATCTTCTCATATTTAATAGATGAAAAGGCCGTTGTAGACTAAATGTATATTAGTGAATTTTAAACGGACTGTATTTTCCAGCAAAGTACATTCTAAGAAGTGTCTTCAACAATTTAAGTAAAGCCTATTAATTAATATAATTACTTATAACATCTGGTCCAAGGAAGGATATGTGGATTGTGTTATCATCAAACATGACGCATTAAAAGTATACTGCTGTTATGTTTAGTATATGCAACTATTCTAAGGAGACGTGAGAGGATAATGCATAGCTGCTTCCAGCATGAACCTTCACTTGCCTTCAACGCTGTGAGCACCCTCTCTACTCGATCGTGGGACGTATCACTTTAGTATTTTACTTTAGCTCAATAGATTTTTGAAGGCATAGTAGCCATAAATAAATTTATAGAAACTCTTTTCAGCGATGTATAAAAGCATGACAGTCGTTTCTCGTCTGAAATCGTAATGCATGTTTGTGACACTGTCTTGTGACGATTAAGACAAATATCGCATTTTAAAATAATCATATTGATAAAAATGTGTGCGATAACATCGTGAGGCTTGTATTCGTTCCTGACATTCATAAAAAAGAAAGGCAAATTGTATATCATGTTATTGGATGTATGTGTTTGAACTGGAAATTGATAAATAAGAATAGAAATGGTAATATGGGGGCAGAGTTATAAACCGTTGCCCTTATTGATTCTCAGAAAAGGCTGGACGTGTTTCAAGGGGGTTAATTAATATAAATGCACCAAACATCTTTCCGATAAATGTCAGTGTACTTAAGTGGCATGTAAGCAATGTTCAGTACAATCTTGAGCCTCACCTCGAAAGCTGACGTTTATATAATATACAAATACGAAAAAAGCTCTTAAGTAGACAAAAAAAGGGTTCTGCATTAAATCACGTTAATATTTGATATTTTGATTTGCCTGTTTGGAAAAAAGAAAAAATGTTTTCACTATTTAAATTAATTGACACAAATAACGTATAATATACGCTAGAAACCGTGGCATTGGCCGAAACGTCGGATATATTAGCCGATAAATAAGGTTTACTCTAATATTCTTATAAACAGTCAAGATGTATTAATTCCAAAAGTAAAATCTCATGATAAAACATTTCTCTCTTTTATCAGTCAACCTATTCTCTTTCGTCATTAGTAATACAGAAATATCGACTAATATATATATATATATATATATATATATATATATATATATATATATATATATATATAATTTTATATTATAATATTAATGCTCTATCCAGTATATTGAGCTTCAGTTTTTTTATCCGGATGTTTCACTAATTATAAGATATTAGTTGACGCTTATATCTTTTGTTGGATTGCTTCATATATATATATATATATATATATATATATATATTTATATATACTGCATGTGATATACCATGTTTTGAGAGACAACAACATAGATCTCATGCTGATATTCACACATTCACTTTAACCCAGATTAGTAACACATGTCAGGGTGTCATTTATAAGTTTACTAGAATACGTCTGATGATGTAGGATGAAAATACATTCGGGACTATGCATATATATTTACTATAATTTCTAGCCGAAGACTGAATTCACCAAAAATGTTATATGCTGTAAAAAAGAAGAAAGTAATCCCACTATAAAGCTAAAGTAATATCATTCCGAAATGCTTTGGGTCTCCGTGGAAAAATATAAGTATATGACATAGCAAAATACAAACGTTTTCAAAGTGCATTAATACACATAAGTTGAGAATTACTGCACTAAACGGATTTAATATACGAACATTTAAATAATGAATATATATCGATATGAATAATTTAAAGCGTGAGGTATTATTTCCCAAAATCACTGGAGGCGGTGGATGTTCTGCTTGTCTAAAAGTGTATATTCGAACTGCAAGAACGCGTTCATACTCTATACTAGACGTGCAAGCCTTTTTAGTTAGTCTATTGTTGAACATCAGGAAGGCTGAATATTTAATAACTGTGAAACGAATATTGCACAATTTAAGTTGACATACAGTATCTTCAACAAGCGTGCAATTTCAAATTCCTCGATTCGAAACTCAGCGAGGACAGCAATTTCGCGGCTAAGTTGTTGCGCGCGTTAATGCGACGTGGGTTATGAGACTAAGGCTACCGACATCTACTGTGACCACAAATGACCAGAATGTTGTGAAACATGTCGCTTTGAAGAGCACCGAGTGCTTACCGAAACGAGGAAGGTAGAGAAAAGTTTTGTCTTCATAGAAAACAAAATGATCCGCTTGATGTATGGACTTACACTGCTCGACTACATCTGCAATCATGACAACCGAAGGTGCTACGGTATCGCACCGATTGAGGACAAGATGAGGAATGGCGACTCGTGTAGATTGAACATGTACTGAAAGTAAACAACGACATCGTAGCGAAACTTGCTTTTTTGCAGCAAAAGAGACCAAGAATGATGCCAGTGATTAGATGAACAGATACCTTGCACAAAGATCTCCGTTAAATCGGCCTTCACCCGGACCAAGTCTGCTATACTGTCATGTTGAGACAAAAACTCACTATTGCGAACTTAACCGTAGCTGAGGAATCACGCATAATCAAACGACTGGAGTCGAAACGTCTGATGTAATGTAAAACAAAACAACGAAGTCACTAATAAAAAACAACAGTGTTTGTCACCCAGAACATCGTATATCTAAATATGTTTATTAAATGTAATGAATTACATACAAATGTCAGTATTTGATCTGCTATTATTTTATCTCAATTTGTGTTTGTAGACATCGTGATAAGGCAGTAGAACAGTGATTCCAGAGATAAACACGTATTTATTTCATTATTTAAGACGTATTTTCTGTTCATCCTTATTCCCGCATATTTCACATATAGATGTACTAAGCTGTTTGCGGTTTTCTTGCCAGTGTAATGATTCTTGTTCGCACACTGAACATATTCCAAACATTGGTCAAATTAAAATATTTTACAGACGTTTAAATGGATGAAATTTTAAGGATACCCGGTTGTTTAAGCGGTTATCGAAACCGTGCTGTTCGGTCATTAAATTTCACATAAGAATTTTGGGTTGCCTAAAGTGTCTAATTCTCTTATTCTCTTATGCTAGAGGTAGCTATCAAGATTGCTCAATACAAGACAAAATTCGGGAGAATATATATATATATATATATATATATATATATATATACATATATATATATATGTGTGTGTGTGTGTGTGTGTGTGTGTGTGTGTGTGTATATAGTGAGCATGGTCAGTACAAAATGGGTGACAATTTGGGAATATCAGATTAAGTATATAAGAGGACGACGAAATCTTCCTATAAAACAATACAGTCTTAATAAGCATTTAGCTAGTATTTATATTCCAATCTGCGAATCAACACATGAGTTGGCATAAGGGAAACTCCGCCCTCAAAAGGTAAGTTCTGTTATAAAGCATGCGCCTACTCTCTCCAGAGAGAGGGGTTTATTTGGTTGTTTTTAATATATATATATATATATATATATATATATATATATATATACATGTATTATTAAATGGTTCTACTGTATCGAATGCATTTATATTTTGTAATTGACACTTTTTATATTAAACCAGTAGAATGCAGAGGCTTTTTTAAAATAAACATATCATTTATTTAAATTCAAATTTTCGATCTACACAGGAATTTTCACCAGGATAACAGACAATTTAGTTTTCTTCCTTTTTTTGAACGACATGGTGTCGTTTAATCTTGTGCTTCAGATGTTTACGAAGGTTCTTGTGTAATAATATCGAAGTGGGGTGTGTCGTGGTCGCACGTTATAAGTAATAGTAAATAGTTCCACTGTTTACCTTTCGAAGTTGTTCCACTATTTGCTGCAGTGGAAGGCAATCAAATCAATGCCTTCAGTCAGAATTCTATCATTGTGGATTGACATTTGAATACAATAAATGGTAATATGATTATATATGGATGCACATATTTCGTTAGAAATATTATTTTAGATCGTTTTCTAGTTTACCTGGCTACCGTTTTATGATAATTTAACACAATTGATTGTAGCAGGCGTAGCTATGTAACTATGTAACTTGATTTTAATATTATTACGAATGGACCTTCGATTAGAATCAATTGAGTACAAGTTTTATTTAACGATCTAAATAAATTTGAAACCTGAAATCAAAAAAATATATATATTTAACATAGTAAATATATTTACATAAAATTAAAACGCATTATATTTGAAAATGTTATCTGTTGAAAAAATAATAACGTTTGCAAAATATCGGAGTAGTTAACTTTTACGAGAGATCTTAAAAATAAAAATGCTTATGTGTGAGAGGCAGTTTCAGATTTTTTTTTTAACTCGACCGTTGTTTTTGTTTTTATTCGCACACCTGATTTCGTATGTAATGTTAGACTACCCCAATCGGATTAATAATTAATAGTATTTTGAATGCGTGTTGCCCTGTTTCTTTAATAATAGCGACTAAATAAGCAAGAAGTTTATAGAAAAGGTGAGTGAACAGTTTTAAAATCAATATTCCTGAAGAAGAACATGCTATGAGAAAGTTCTTTCTTTCGTTGATATCCCTGTTTTCAAAGCTACACGCCCCTCTCTCTCCCCATCTCCTTTAAATTGGACATACATTTACGGTTTTTGTTTAAAAAAGGTAGTAATCTGTGTGAACCCAATAATAATGACATAATCTTAGTGTTTGAATATAACATATTTAAAATGATGCCATTGAATTCCTTGCGAAATTGTTTTCAAAAATATTCTTGTACAATGATAACTATTACTAATTCTCTATACACCACAAACAACACAGTTTCCATTTCATAAATACATAAGTATGACTAATTGTCTATATAGAACCAAATTTTCCATTTCATAAATGCATATGTATATAAATAACTGTACGTAGTACACAGTGTTCAATTTCTTTCGTGACGTAAGATGAGATCTGATTTTAGTCAGTTGTGTGTTTTACTGATACTACTGCCTGCTAAGGATTTGTTTCTCTCTAGATCTTTTAACTCCCCTATTAAATCGCCGCAATAGGCAACAATTAAGATTATTTTGTAAAAAAGAATATATGTATTTCTTTATTTCAGATTTTTAAGAGAGATTACAAGAGAAGGATAAAGATGCACTTACTGACGATGCTTACTCGCATTAAACACTTACATATTGTCATAAAAGTGATGCCCTCTAACCGATATCCTCGATTAAACCTTAAGTTTAACACGACCAGAATGCATATACGATAAAAAAAATATTCTCTGTTTTGTTTACCTATTATTGTTATCTATTGAACGGGTAGCTAAACAGATATATAATTTTGTTAGTTGACAAATAAAAGAAAATGTGACAGTTGAAACGTCAGCGAATGTTAACTCGCTGTACCCAGTGAAAAATTTTCGAAAATACTTAGTCTACATTTTTTTAGTTTGCAATACTACAATCACACTGACGTTTATTAATACACTCGTATATATTCTATTAAATTCTATGACTGCCAATTATCTGATTTTAAATGTAAAATTACTAAATAAACAATAAAATTCATAAAATCGCAATTACTGGCGTGAAAAAAACAAACTCTTAGTTTGTCCAAATAAAAAAATAAAAATTATAAATATACTATGTAACGAAAAATTAATGTGCTGCTCTTTAAGAAGAATACATGTCTAAGGTTTCGGTTGTTCAACATACTGATACACAACCACAACAACAAACACACTATGGACACTTTTCAATGTTCATTACATAGGAACACTTTCTTTACTTTTTACCATATATATATATATATATATATATATATATATATATATATATATATATATATATATATATATATATATAGCTGATGATCCCCGTGTTGATATTAGACGCTGAAGGTCTCCTGTTTTTGTTTCACTCTTAGATAATTAACCCCCCCTCTTTTTCTTTTTTTTTTTTACTTATATTTTTTCATTTATAAATTTTCCAACGAATGTTAAGTCTGCAATATCTTGGATTTAGTTAGTTTGTCTGGGAATTTAAACTGCATTTTACATTTTTTTTTAATGCCTCAAAGCTTCTTTAGACTATATATATATATATATATATATATATATATATATATATATTTACAGTATTTAGCTACCTATCCATAAGTCTATATGAACTTTAATAAATACATCGAAACACATGTAATAAGTCTTATACGAATCTTACGATTTGAATTTTTATTTTAATATGCGTTAAATCCATATATTGTTCCATAATAACTCTACCGCATGAAAGTGATAATTTATTGAGCTTACATTCATTTGCAGGCTCCGAATAATTTGCATAGATAACTCTAACGTGAGTTTACCTTAGCGATTTTGAATAACATTTTGAATAACATTTTGTATAATTCATAGTTGTATTATTGAAAGTATGTTAGGTCTTAAGTTTTCTTGTCAAATTTCAGTGTAACCAGAGTTTCTGTTAAATTAAACATACAAAGTCACTTTCCTTAAAATTCCTAGAACAAAAGTTTTAAAATAGTTGAAACAAAATATCAAATAAGTTATTAAATTCTCAATTATATTCTTGTAACAAAATTAAATTTTGTCTTAACGCATATTTTTTTAATAAAATTGAATAAACGAAGGTGTAGTTGTTTTGTTAGAGTCGCGGAGATAATACGGACTTAGCTGACATATGTTTGAAGCTGTTGTTTGGTTAAATAAACTTCAAATGTAAACAGGAGCGGAACATGTGATAATTAAAGTAAAATCAATGGACCGTTCGAAACTTACCTATACTGAACCCAATTTTCTCAATCGAAATACTCTGGGAAATTATTGTGAGCATTAATTTTCCATAAATCGCAGCCATTAAAACGGACGGAAGAGACACAGTTTTGAGACAGCGGAAGATGCAAACAGGTTAGCATTGTTATTTCGGGGTGCACAAAACTTCGCTCCACAACCCAAATTTTTTTTATTAAACTGTTTTAAGTAAGTTTAGAATGGAAACGTGTTACCTAGTTCACTGTTTATCTCTCAAATAGATGATAAGCCTTACCGAACTATTATAATGTTTATATTGTTATTAATTGTGAATTAACCTAGCATTTTTAACGACGACAACACCTTAATCTTGTTTTCGTCCTATAGAATCTTCTTTTATAATGTATAGCGAACGAAGATTTACCACGGCTTACTTTATTAATGAGGAAGACGACCCCTTGTACTAGGCGATCAGCGACTTATACTGACACCAGCACCTAAATTATTTTTTATTATGAAGAAGACCAGCTTGCACCCCAATTATCTCGAAGGGAACATATGCACGATATATGAGGATTAGTGTATCTTGTTGCACATAAAAGGCCGCGTTTTTTTAGAAAGTTACTTAGAATTTCAATGCATATTGTTTATTTGTATAATTACCGAGTAATAAATACAATTATAGAAAGTAGCACGTCGTATTTAATTCATTTAAATCAAGTAACTAGAACTATATGTTATAGTAATGATTTGAATTGAAAGCTATCACTGTATGCTAATAAGATGCGTATAAGATTCTCTGTTGAATTTGCCTTTAAATACTTATGATAAAAGAAAGCAAAGTCAGACAAAATTGGGTTCCTATCGATACGCAACTTTATTCCTATTCCATTAACGGCCATTCAATATTTCGATAAAAGATGTTTCTATCAATTAACTTTCGAAATAAACCCCATTTCATTATTATTCATGATTTTGTATTTTGTAATGCATAACTATGGCGCGAGTTAGAATTTTAACAATGACATTTAAAAAGTAATGAACAGCGGATATTTAAGAAACCACGATGAATCTAACAAAACTATTAACCACTTTTTTTTTTGAATTTTGAGGATTTATTATTGTTCCTATGCTAATATTTAATTTAATTTTCGGAAATAAAATCTATCGTCGATATTTATTAATTACATTCTATTCATTTCTTTTATTATTTAGACGACTGTTCATATATTGGATGCTATGCACAATATAGGCCAATCTAAATAATCCAAATTATCAATCCAATACTATAAAACCCAATGATTTTTCCCAACATATTTCAATGTAACAAACTATGTTAAAATCCATACTTTAATGTCATAAAAAGATGACGTATGCCTAATTAATTAATACATATAAAACATCTCTACAACAACCGTTGAACGCATGCGTACCAGTGAATGCCCATTGGATAATAGATGCACATACACGGATAGTATAGTGTCTATGCTTATATGGTAACTGAACTAAATAATCCTACAATAAATCAAAGAGATCACATAAAAGCAGCCCGTAATCAAACTCCACAACTGAGCATTATGACTAGTTTACACATCATGCTACACCTAATAATTCTACTATCCATCCTCCACCTCAGCAAGCCGATAATGATCTTCCAATGGTAGTTAATGGTAACGCTAACCATAATATACAATCAATAAACCAACCTAATCCATATCATGAAAATACAGTAACCAGAAGTAGACCCCTGAATAGAAATATAAGTGGTTCAGGAATAACAGCAAACCCTAAGATACACACTTATATTGGGGCTACGGCAAATCTAATTAAACCCCGCATATCTATGCATAATTGCGCTTTCAATAACGATGTCAGCGACAACAAAACATCACTTACTACTTTAGTTAAAAATTTAAGATAAAAAAATATTTCACACAGTATAAAATGGTCCATCATGAAAAAATCAAATTCTTATAATCCAGGATCTAGATCCTGCGGTCTGTGCAATTCAGACGCCGTGGTGATTGCCACAGCACCTAAACGTTTAAATTTAATCAACTCTGGAAATGAATTAGTTTCCAAATGTCGCCATAGGAGGAAATTCATGTATGCCCAATTCAGCCCACCAGCAAACCCACCGTAGCTGCTTGAGTGAGTGTCGGGACCGGCTTCGGAGTACCCAGTCTTGGAGATGTATGTGTTAAATCTTCCCTGCCTATACATATCTCTTTAAATCTCTTTACATTTTTTTAAGTTGCATAAGTCTGGATCTTTTAATTAACATTTTTTTTTTAAATTATTAAATTTTTAAGTTATTAAATTGCGGGGATCTACATTTTTTAATTTTTAAAGTTTAAAATTATTAAATTCTAAATGTGTTAACAACTTCTTAATTATAAATTTCATGAATCTTCTAAATTATATGAAAGGGATAGATGTGTGAATTTAGTCTGTATACTTAAAGCAGATGTTCAAATAGTAAGTTTGGAGGGGTGAAATATCGAGACTCTGACCTAAATTTACAGATCCGTCTATGTGACCCAGACATTTAATATTCAAATATATACATAACTGATTTGACCCAGACATATAACATCCGGTATATATGATTTAATTTACACATCTTGTTAGTACATTTTAAGTCATAAAGCCGGTATCCTCAAACATCATAATATATATATATATATATATATATATATATATATATATATATATATATATATATATATATATATATGAGGATATATGTGGGGATACTGCCTAACGATTTCAGCATTGCGTTGTATCTGTTAATTATATGCTATGAGGATTATCATACATGAGTGTCAGGTAATACATGGTGGATTATAGCAGTATTCGGGAACAAACAGCTATCATAACGTAGTCCGTTATTAATCTAATATATATATATATATATATGTATATATATATATATATATAGAGAGAGAGAGAGAGAGAGAGAGAGAGAAAGAGAGAGAGAGAGAGAGAAACAGATAGATATAAAGAAAAAAATGATAGATAAATAGCTTCTCAGATCAATAATGTATAATATGAAATGCTTGTCACTGTGTGACCGGTAACTGTTTTCAGTCTTTCAGTCACACAAACTTGATATTTGGTGGGAATAATTGTTTACTTCAAATTATTTTTTATTTGAAATCATAGTTAAATTATACAAAACAATGCTGATTCTCAAACTTTAAACATAGTTCATATTATATTATATTAAAAGGCCTATCCGACGTTGCCAGAGGGCATGGATACCAATATAGAATAGTTAAGAACAGTGACATTTCTCTTACAACCTCTTTTTTTTCTTCTCTCTCCCTTTCTTTCTCTCTCTTTCGTTCTTTATTTTTTACTAGCGGGACAAATTCCCGCCGTTGCCCGGGAATATATATTTAATTTTTGTAAATTCTAAAGTAAGTTCGTGGGGGGCGGTGAGATGCAATTTATTTTATTAGTTTCGGACAATTATACAGTTTGATACAATGAGAGATCCGTTCTGTGCTAGACGACAAAGGTACATTTTGTAGATTGCTGAAAGATGAATCGTTTTGTTGTTGGTGTCGTTGTTGTTTTCGTACATGGAACTTGCATTGCATTAAATTAGAAATTTAAAAATATTGAAATGAATAAATATGTGGAGATGTGTTATACTTCACAGACGACGAACACAACATATGAAATGTAGTATTAGAGCAGATATTAAATTTTGCTCCTAGTCAGGAAGCAATATCTCTTTGAAAACGAGGAATATGTTGCACTCGATTGACTGATCATAACAATTTATGACACCATAACATAATAAACGAAACACTAATTTAAAAAAAGTGTTGTAATAAACAATCGATCAATAACATGAAATAAAATTAAAAACAAATAGAACCCCGTACGTAAGGCGCTGTGGGATTTCGCGTAAGAAGTTTTTTTCTAGATTGAGGCAATCTTTATTTTGTTTTGAGAGCGGGATTACTTGCTAGTTTGTAAATTAGTTATAAATAAGTTATATGGAAAATATTGCTTTAATAACGTAGCCAATACAGAATATTCCTAAATAAATTGTGTTTTATTCCGCTTGAGAAGTAATCCTTCTAGACTGAGGCGATTCTTTTTAAATAACGGGATTCTTCACAAATGATGACGGCAATAAATGGGTTTGTTAGTGTTTAATTAATGTTTTCTCGTTTGTTTAGAAAATACGTTTTAAAATTTTCTAATAAAAATAATGTGTTAATAACGTAGCCAATAAATAATATTGCCAAAATAATGGTATTTTATTCCGCTTAAGAAAATCTTCTTGACGAAGGCAAGTTTCTTTTAGATGAGCAACGGGATTCGCCAATCATTATAGCTAAACTATTTAAGTTATGTTATATTTACTTACATTTAACCCATAAACCAATTAGTAAAGGCGTAAGTTAAAGCCGCCATTGTAACTCGCTTGAAGTACTCTGCAAGACGTCTGTTGATGTTATCCTGAATTCTGAAATTCGAAACTGTGTATATGGAATGGACCGACAGAACGGTAGAAAAAATACGGTATAACTCTGAATGAATAATGAATATTCGTTTTTCATAGGAACATTTTAGAAGTGAATGTTATAGATACATGAAATAAAAAATGACCAGTCGTGACGTCCGTTTGACATCTAATTGATATTCATGTATTTCTTATAATTTAGGTTATTTAACGGAAACTTCCTTATATTAAGAAAACACCTAGTAAGTCTTGGGATGATGAGAGTAGATTAATAGTAGTACGCAAAAAAGAATGCAACTTTCTCTGTATAAGTTTTTTTTATATAGCCAGAGTATCAGGAATAGAAACAAGGGATATTGAAAGAAGAAGAGATTAGTGCATAATGTGGGGTGAGGTTAAAAAAAATGCGAAACACGAGGAGATAAAACTAATTAGTATATGTTATAAGAGGAGCGTATCACCGCATATAATAATTCTATTTGGCAAGTAAAGGAATAAACGATACAGACAGGGTCATATACAAAGCAGATTGAGACAACTTTATATGTTATCTTTACGTTTTCATATTTAACTATCTTTGAAACTATTTTTCTTGAGTCAAATAGTCTTACCCGAACTGAATGCGGGCCACGCATTTCTTTATATACATTTAATGATGCACAATTATTTCTTTACGTGATCTGTTCAAGATGGGATTCGTCAAATCACCTTCATAAAAAGAACAAAGCTCTCGTGGACCATTTAAATACATCGTTCGATAAAGTATATTGGGTTTTTTTTTGCAACGATTCACTACAATATACGGAAACATGGTCGATGTTAATTCAATTAATCAAAAATTACATTTAAAAAATTGCAAAGATTTCACGATAAAACTGTTGAATAACATTTTAGCACACTCAAAATCATGTTCTACATAATATTTTTTTACATGATGATTGTTTTTGGTTTTAAGTGAAATAAGTGTTAGTCGATGTCTACATTCGATATGCTTGGCCGTTTATTGTTTTATATCTCAATTTAAAGAAATTTGATTTTTCGCGCTTTGAATTTTCACTTTATACTCTGGTTGAACAAAAGAGACTTGATCAGGGACGGATCTTCTTGCATTTAAATCAACTTGATAGTATTACATTAAAAAAAAACGAAACTGTCCAATGCGGCAAGTAATTTTAAATCAGTGAAGACACCCAGCAGCGCCCGATAGGAATACTTAAGATTACCTTACCAAAACACTCGTGACAGTAGATAATACTTCTGAACTCAATAAGAAGCAACAGTGATAGAAACATAAATAAATATGAACCAATGAATAATTCGATCGAAGAATGCAACACTTTTAGAATGTTACTATTCTGCACTTCAATGTAGCGAACGACTACAGAGATGGAATCAACAAAAAAAGAAGTGAAAGGTGGCTAAGTTTTGGTAGCAGGTAATGGCGAGAAAGATCAGGGAGAGTTTCTGAGGCAGGAATGTCGATTATATTTGACGGTTTGAAGTTACAGTTCGTGACCGATGATTGCCGGGTTTAGGTGAGATAACTGCCCAACCCTTGGACTTCATACGCTGAGTGTCACGAATGCTTGCATCACGACATCACAGCTAGACAGGAAGTCAAGGTAAGTTCGGCATAATGACCCTTCTTTATCAATAACAGCCGACCTCAAACAGCCAGAGACACCTGCATACATAAGCAAATACACATATGCAATAAATTATACACACAAACATTACGCACACACACATATATCAATATATATATATATATATATATATATATATATATATATATAAATGGAATTATTTATATGTGTTCTTTATATGTATTTATATTTTTATTTTATATATTATTATACATGTAATGCTCGGTTAGACATTTATACAGGCGGTTTTAAAAGGACTGAAGAATACGGGCTGTTGAGCTAAGAATATTACATGTAAATCAGTCGTCAGTCAGTAGTATAATTAGTTCATTAATTAGATGTAATTAATGGCTAACGACGAAAATACATGTTCGTTTAACAGGCCGGTTATTTCATTTCTCCTGTAAACACCGGTACAATGTCCAATCGAATACTAAACTGTAAAGTATTTATTATAGTTAATATATCATGTTTTTTACGGATATAATTGCAAACTCTTATTGCTTATTTTTTTGATAATATATATATATATATATATATATATATATATATATATATACTTAGGCAGCATATCTTCATTGATGCATCTTTGATTAAACAACAGAGACAATTCCTGTTTATGAGGGGGAGAATAATGCCTTTAATATATTAATATAACAATAAAAAATGAAAAAAGTTTTAATCGAATTTTTTCAATAAATTCATAAGTTTTACATGACTCCTCACGTGCCTCAAGAAGACTCACGGGAGTCGAAAACGTTAGCACTTTTGGCGAGTTTCTGTTCACACTCAAACAGAACATTAGATCATTAGTCTGACAACATAGAAAAGAAGAATATATATATATATATAGTAATCCAGATAGTATTAAAATCCATAGGGTAGACATCTAAAGGGAATCAAACCGGGCTTATAAAAGAGTGCTCAATAAAAATATAAAGCTGTATTATGAATGTTTTTTATATTATAACATGTACAAAGTCTGCGACACTGGCATTTCGATGTTATCGATCTACAGCTATCAAGAGCTGAGGTCTCATCAGACAGAAGGTTTTTTTTGTGATCCAACCCGGTCGGTGAAATCCAGGAAGAATGGAGCTAAGCGAAAAGAAGGAGGAATAATAGTCATGTAACCAATTTTTAAAAATAAATATTTGCCGTAGGAAAAGTTTAATTTTACAATAATTCATATTTTTATTTTTTATTCAACGCTAAGCCGGGGCAGGGGGGGTGAGGCATAGAAGGGAAAGGAGAAGAGAAAGGAAGAGAGGTAGTTAGGGGCGGGTGTCTATAGCCATTTAAAAGTGGTTGATGGTGGGAGGGGGTTCATGAGCCGAGCCCGACGTCATGACACGGGGACGATATTTTGCAAATGGGATTTTGTCGCGTGTCAAAGGAATAAATATATTTCAAACTATTTAATATGGACGGCTAGTTTCAACGATACCACTTAAAGTAATATTTAGTGTAAATTACTATTGGTGATAAATAAATGTGTTTTAGTTCTAGATAATATTTAATAATGAGTTAATAAATTTTTATTTTTAGTAAAAGTCATATATGAATTACTGGCGGTGGTATTAATAAATGTTATTATTAGTTGTAATTGTATTAAGAATGGTGAGGTTAATACTCGTCAGAAGATGAAAGATAATATTGGTGGTAATTTGTTTTAGTTAAAGCTGTTAAAATGAAATTATGGTCCAAGGGTGGGGGGGCTGGAGATGGTAGGAGACAGTAGTATGGAGCAATGTAAGCAAAATATAATTTTAAAGATGATTTTGGTAATATGTGGTTGACTTTTGTGGGATTTTGTAAATTAAGTATTTGACTTGATTATTTTAGGCCAAGATTAAGTATATAGGGAGCATCTATACACGCGCACATACATGTACATATATATATATATACATATATGCATATGCATACATAGATATTCACACATGCACCCATATGCATATGGATATACATAAACACACAGATACATATACATACATACACATACATACACACACACATATATACACACATGCACATACATATACATACATATACTTACAAATTTCATATTTTCAGACACACATACATACACATATATTCAGAAAACATACCTTCACATACATATCAAGATGTTCCACCTGAGGGTGTTATAATATGTATTCCAAAAAGAGAGGTTATAATTACCCCTCTTTTTATACTTGTAATTAATGGTTAAAGCTATCTGATTTGGAGATGTTTATAAGTGTTAATTTTAGGCTGTCCGTGGATATTGAGGGTTTTTTGGTTTTAATGATGTTGATTAGGGGGTATTGTACAAATTACTAAGGAGATGTGATCTGTTATGCCTACAATTGATCGATGTTTCTTGTTTTTTGTTTATAAGTTTTCCTCTATCGGTAAATTTAATTATTTTTAGTGTTTCGCCGGCTTAGCGTTAAATAAAAATAAAAATATGAATTATTCAAAAATTAAACTTTTCCAACGCAACATATTTTTTTAAATTGGTCACGTGACTATAATTCCTCCTCCTTTTCGCTTAGCTCCTTTATCTCTGGATTTCAACCGACCGGGTTGGATCACAAAGAAAAACCTTCTGCCTTATGAGACCTCACGTCTTGATAGCTGTAGATCGATAACATCGACAAGCCAGTGTAGCAGACTTTGTACATATTTGAATAAAAAACCATTTATATATATATATATATATATATATATATATATATATATATATTTGTTTGAAATAACTCAAAGCTTCTTTAGACTATATATATATAGATAGATAGATCGATAGATAGATAGATGAATATAATTTTGCCCAAGAATACTTCTGTTGTATAATGTTTATGTAGGAAATAATAACAAAACCTAGAAAATTACAGATCGTTGCAACTCTTCCTTTTTTATAAAATAACTCTGTTTCATTGGGCCCTTCATTGGAAGTGTGGAACATACATTGTTAAATATATATATATATATATATATATATATATATATATATATATAAAGTTTTTTATGTAATTGTTTTATTAGTGATTGTAGCGTATGCTATTATAATTGTTAACTTATCAAGTGATACAGATTAGTCCAGCACATAGCATTATTAGTCGCCTTTAACTTTATAATATGTATTTTTCGTTAATATATTTATTTTTATGAATTTTATACGTACATTAAAATAATCCATGTTTCTGGCTCACAGCCGTTATCGGCATGGCCAACTTAGGACAGATCGGACCTTCGATGTTGATGTTATAGACTGACGTTTTACCTCCGGACTATGACGCTTTACCTACAAATATGTACAGTGGTTATCATCAGAATATGTAATGTGTTTTATGAATTTTTTTGTATTGATGATGATAGCGTTTGTTACTTTGCTACTCTTCTATTAATTAATATAAATTAACAATAATATATATATATATATATATATATATATATATATAGTCTAAAGAAGCTTTGAGTCATTTTTTTTAAAAAATACCAAAAACAAAATAGTAAAATGCAGTTTAAATTCCCAGAGAAACTAACTAAATCCAAGATATTGCAGACTTAACATTCGTTGGAAAATTAATAAATAAATAAATAAGTAAATAAAATAAAAAAGGGGGGGTTAAGTATCTAAGAGTGAAACAAAAACATGAGACCTTAAGCGTCTAATATTAACACGGGGGATCATCAGCTGTTTACCATGTAACTGTTTCGGAGATTTAAAAACGGGACAGTTATAATATTCATGGCTCTCCAATGGTACTGATGAACTACCATTACCCGAATAATCCAGTATCGAAATAATTCAGCTTAAAATTTCACTAATATATACATAAATAAATAATAATAATAATATTAATAAAATAATAATAATAATATATTACCCTTAAGACTACCGTATGATATATATATATATATATATATTTATTTATTTATTTCAACCCAAATATATATATATATATATATTTATTTAAATTCCCGAAACAGTTTTTCATGGTAAACAACTGATGATCCCTTAAAATAGTGTTAGAAACTAACTAATATAATAACTGTAAAAAATAAATTGACTTACATGAATGATTTTCCACTGGAAGACTTGAGACTATCAGTTTTTTTTTTGTTTTTTTTATATATATATTTTTTTATATATATATATTTTTTCTTTATATAGTTTTAATGGTTGAGAAACTTCCGAGACTATATATATATATATATATATATATATATATATATATATATATATATATATATATATATATGGCGGGATTGGAAAGCTTCGGAAACTCCTGTCCCCTTCAACCCAATAATCTTGAGAAAGTATTGAAATAAAGACAAAACGTTGATTAATATAGCAATATGTTGTTCGTTTTTCGTGTTCCTTAATCATATATATATATATATATATATATATATATATATATATATATATATATATATTTAATGTATATATAGTTGATCTGTTTTTCTGTTTTATGTTGAAAATAATTAAAAAAAATTATTTTGCAGGTGTTTTGCCCATCCTCGATAACGTTAATCTGTTTTATTCTTGTTAATGTATCTAAGTACCGTCTTTAGTGTATATAGGTTTAAATCACTGCTATAGCCAATATGTCTATTCATCTGATTTTGTTCTTTTTGTTCCATCGATAGATGTCACTTTTTTAATTAATGATACTACGCAAGTGTCAATCTTTTTCATCTTGTCTGTTGCGTGTTGTTACAGGACAATGTATTATTTACTAAATATGATATTTTATTAAATGTATACGAGCGTAACTCGTTGAACCATGTAAACTATGTTTTCACATCAATATTACATAACTACCTATAGTCGAGTTCCTGCTGATGATTCTTATTATATTATGAAAGCATTGTAATTAGTAGACTTTATTATATTATATTCAGAATCGTAACGACTATTTATGCCAAGTGTTTTTAAACTGTTATCCAATATCAATGAAACATACAAGTGTTTATAGTGTATTAATCACTAGGAGTTCTCGCGCAAGTACTCCAAACATATTGCGAACTGATAAAAACAGGGGGTGTTGCTGTATTCTGAGTGACAACTAGTCACCCCAGATGTCTAGTACCCGCCATATGCTTCGATCACCATTGCAATTCCCATTCGTTATCGCACAAACCATTTATCATTAATTTCTAGCTGATGATGCCCGATAGTTTTCTTTTAGAATTTTAGTGAGAATAAGCTGCTTGAGTAATCCAGTAATGTCTATGCTCTTCAATTCTTGATGTTTCGCTATTCGAAGTTTCCACACTCTCAAACACTCCACGACCATTGTATGTGTTACCAATAGATGTTGGTACCACCGTATATTGTGTTGATTCAATGACAGGAGGAACTAGCAATAGCGGATATTTTATTAATGAGTCACTACTTATCTAGGCTAAAATCAACTCAAGCTTAAATGGATATATGTAGACCGATAAATTATGATAAATATCATGAGAAGATTGAAAATAAGGAATAGAACTAACGAAATATGTTATGAGAGCGGTTTATTACAAGTGTTTGATGATATAAGATGTGAAGGTAACCATGATGTATCCAACAGGGAAAACATATTCTGACAATATGTTCCACAGATTTAAAAGTCCTCGGAAAAAAACTATTCATGAAAATTCAGCTTCGTGTTAGGCATACTTCGAAAGTTGGATACTCATCTTCATAAAAAGGGCTACTCACTGTAATTCCCATACAGTACTGAATTCAAACTTTCTGGTCGGTAGTAGCATGACACACACACACACATATATATATATATATATATATATATATATATATATATATATATATATATATATATATATATATCCCCCTTTTTAAAAATGGGGTTAATCTGGCCTTGTATCCATTGACTGTGTAGTTCTCCTTATTTTGCAGACCTACTAAAGTGTGTCAAAGCGAGTTTGGTGATGTAGCGGCCGCTCTCTTTAATAACTCTCGGGTGCAATCCATCTGGTCAGGTTGACTTACTAATTTTAAGCTTTCACAGTTGTTTCTCTAAATCATTCGTCTGTCATTCTATAGGAGATCGTTCGACATGGCATCTGTCTCAAATTGTGGGCATGTTTTCCAGATGTTCTTTTGTGAAGACACTGCAGAATAAGTTATTCAGAATGGTAGCTTAAGACTCGTTGGCAGACTGCATGTTTCCATTGCATTCCTTCAAACCACTTACTCTAATCTACACTGTAATCTTTGATGTTAGATTTTAGTTTTTCTCATGTCCAGCGACATGTAGATAGGATTTAATATACATTAGTGTCAATGTAAATCAGCCGACATGAATACGGGGAAAAAAGCAAAGTTATTTGTAGTGATAGCAAATCTAGCAGTTATAGCTGTGAAGGTTTTACGAAAATGAACTAGATATTGACGCTCAGTCGAAGAGTTTCCATTGATATAACGATAGTGAACGACTAGCAACGTCTCCTCTGTAAGTAGAAGGCCGTAGGGAACAGGAAGAAGTATATCTAATTAGATTGATCATTTGATTTTTAATCTATGTTATATATTTACTCGGGCACTATCAATTCTTCTAGCTTCGTTTTTGTGTGTGCTATCTATATTTGTTAGTTATGTTTACAAGGTGATATTTTAATTAACATTACATGTGGTTCGTAAGCTTACGCTTGTTATGTCGATTAGTCTCCACACGTGTTGAATTTCAGTAATATTTCAGCTGTTACTTCGGTGTTCTGTGTTTTACGTGGTGAATCCTTACTTTGATTACAATTTCTCTTATTTTTTTATTTCAGAAATGTTCATTGTGCTCTGAGAATTATTTGCATTAGGATCGTTTCTCATGTTCTAAGCTACATTAAGATAGTTTTTAATAAACTTAAGAATAAAGGAGTTGGCGTTCAATTCAGGTAAAATAAATAAATAACCGTCCTCATTTATTAGCAAATCACGGGAATTTTACCCTGCAACTTTAGTAGAATAATACATACTGAAATCTGGACATTCTTCGTGTCCTGTGTGCAATTAATCACGTACAAGTAATCATTTTGAATATGTTTGATTTGTATCTTTTAAAAACCTATATATGGGTGATATGCCGTAAGATAAGAAAACGTAACTAATTTGAATCGTTCTTCAAAGAATATATCAGTTTTTACCGGAAAAAAGGATTTAATATTAATGAGAATAAACAATATGGCTTCGTATGTGTAATTGAGTAATTCCTTTCGTGTATATGACGTGCACATCTTTTAATAACTTTCATTTTTTTTATTAATTGAGGACAGATGTTATTAAGATATGCCAATTCACACATCGCGTTTAGCGATGACAATTCTATTTCAAATGTAAACGTGACAGACCACTGAACTGACTGCAGTACAAGACTAGACTCGTATAGTGATGCATCAACGTATCTATAAATATTATTTAAAAATGTATATATAACAGATCAGCGAAAATTATATCACAGACACAAGTGTGTCGGTCGGACCGACTGACAGAAAGAACCTTTTATTAACATTTTTTAGCACATTTAAAATAAGATGTGTTCATTCAATATTCGTGTTTGGCGATAAGCATATTTTTTACAGTTAATGTTTGGCATACTTACCTACCGACTAATTTCAAACATGATCATGTCAGGTCAAATAGTAAATTCTAAACGTAATAGCTATAGATATACTTAGATGCATGTAAATAAGATATATTCATTAAATCTGCGATTTCCCCCTGGTACCTAGCTTGACATTCACCCTGTGCGTATCGACCCGGCTTCTTACGTTAAAGGAAATTTCTAGGGAATATTACATACAGAAGCTGTTCTTAGCCCATGCATATTCTGGTATCGGAGGGGGGGGGGGGATTCAACGACTTTAGCGTTTGCAGTTGTTTTGCTGTGAGGTGTTGCCGTAGTCCAACATACAACGCCTGGTATTCCTAAATGCTCACCCATCTGGCACTGAACAGGCTTAACCATGCTTAACTTCAGTATTATAGCGCGAACCAGTGCGTCAACGTTATCATGACATGCGCATATAATAATAGTGAACATGGTATTCTAAACTTAAATATTGCAGAAACGGACGGACAAAACCTTTTTATGAAGTGTGGATGCTTCTAGATGTAATTTGGGATCGTAATCAGTTGTTTTCTTAAGCTTTTTATTAAAGTACTACTATTTAGCATAATAGTCAGATTGTTTGCTGATGTGTCGGAGGACCGGAGTTCAGTCCTCAGTAGACTAATAGAAAAGTAGCTATAAATGGGGCATCGTATGTCTGTACTAAAACCCAACATAATAATTTGAGAATAAATTGTAAGTGAAACGATACACAGAAAGGAGTGATGCCCTCTCCTACACCTTGGTTTAGTAGCTCATGAAAAGTGACGCCTTCAGGTCGCACTCGGCTACACTTGATCTGTTTATTGATATGAAGTTTCGTGAATGAAAAACCTAAAGTCACCACCTTAGGCTTCAATGCAAGATGGATCTCTCTTTGTTCCATTTCTCTGATACCGATTAACGTCTTGCATTTCCCGGTCATGATGTCTCTATATTTTCCATCCAATCTAACTGTTTTTCGCTCTGTTACTTTAGTGGCCTTGAATTACTGCAATGCAGAGAAAAAAATGCACAAAATGTTTCAATCTAAAGAAGCCGACATGATTGGAATCTTTTTCAAGAAATTAAAGTTGTAGCTTTTCCGAGAAACAAGCAATCGGAACCTTATATGACTATAGGCGGTCTTAATTTAAAAACAAAGCAATAATAGCGGAATAGAAACACACGAAAGCATACGAAAAAAAGGGTTATACAATCACACTGTCACCACTAAAATAGTGACATATATATATATATATATACATATATATATACATATATATATACAAATATATATATACATATATATACACACGTATACATATATACATATATATACATACATATATATATACATATATATATAGAGATATATATATACATATATATATATATACATACACATATATACATATATACATACATACATATATATACATATATACATACATATACATATATATACATACATATATATACACATATGTATATATACATATATATACATATATATATATAGATATAAATACATATATACATATATATACATACATACATGTATATAGATATATATATACCTACATATATATATACATAAGTATATACACACATATATATATATACATACATGTATATATATATACATATATTAATTTACATACATATATACATATATATATACATATATATACACATATATAGATATACATACATGTATCAATATATATATATATATATACACATACACACATATATACATATATACATATATATACATATATACATTTATATATATATACATATATATGTATATACATAGATATATGTATAAATATATACACATATATATACATATATACATGCATATACATATATATATATATACATGCATATATATACAAATATATACATATATATATATATGTACATATATATATGTACATATATATACATATCTATATACATATGCATATATACATATATATATGTATATATATATAAATATCTATATACATATGAATATATATATATGTATATATATACATATCTATATACATATGCATATATACATATATATATGTATATATATATACATATCTATATACATATGCATATATACATATATATATATATATATACATGTACATACACCCATATATATAATATATATGTATATACATGAATATAATATTGAAATGTTGAATTATATAACGATAATTGAATTATCGTTTAATAATAATAATCTATCGTGATAGGGTAAAGCTCAATATATTTAATAGAGCAATTCATTTTAGAGGTGAAAGATACGAATAAATAATTGTAAAGATACAATATTTATTAAAACATCAAAGGTTCAGAGCAAGGATATCATATCATATCATATCCTTAATCCATTGATTTTCAAAGATAAATTCTTGTCATAAGAGGACGGGGAAGCCGACAATGTAGTTTTTATTTTTTTTAATTGGTGGATTAAGGATACGGGGCTCCTTGCTCTGAACTTTTGATGTTTTAATAAATATTGTATCTTTACAATTATTTATTCTCATCTTTTAAATTCTAAAATATACATACATATGTGCATATATATATACATATATATGTATATACATAAATATATATATATACATATATATATATATATATATATATATATATATACAATACACACTAGTTCTTCACTTAGATTGCAAAATTCAACCGAATCCTACCCCATAATTGTTGTACTAGAAATCAATTGCAAGCAGAATTATGCTGTTCTTAATCCTAACTTCAGTTATACATACAAGTTTCTCATTTAGTACTGCATTAAAAATTAAACTAACTGGTGATTCTTTAAAGTTTTATACATCAAACTCTGAAACATTAGTTTTTTTACGAATTATTACATATTAAATACGTAAATTCCAGATTCCTACTAATTTGAACCCTAACTCCCCAATAAAAAAACATTTGACACTTTCTGAATTATACAAAAGTTCGTTCAAAAATCCGTCTTAATTACGGTACCCCCGTTTCAGAAATATATACTCACTGAGCTGAATTCACTTCTGTGTTTAGCTTATGATAGCTCCACTCACAACTAACTAGCAATAAGCAGTAACCAAACAATCCCTTCCCCTTCTCATTTCCCAGCATCAGCCATAGTTCATTTATCTAACCCTTTCATCCACTTTCTTTATATTTTATCCCTTCCCCCACTTCTTCATTTGGCCTCGTCTACAACCAAAAGTTGTCGCTTTTGTCAGACTTGATCGAAGTGACTAATTTAGATCTCGACTCGCTGCGTTTAATATACACAGTTCAATTCCAACTTTTGAAAAACTACTTTTAATTTTCGGTCCACGGAAGTATTTTAAAATACCCCGAATTCTCAAAATTACTTCAAAATAAGGGTTTTCCACCTACGATTGAACTAAACATGTTTGTATTGGGTTTACTTCATTTTTTAACTTTTTCAACGCTGCATTCACGAAAACCATTCTATTCCATCTTTAACTCTCTTTTCAGTAGACACCTTATCAACGGAATTTACAGACTAGACAGACCCCATATTTTTTACACGCACGTTCTCACTCTCCCTTACTTAATATTTTTTTAAATTTTGAATTTTTGCTTTTCCACTGCCAACTTACCTATCCATGTAATACCTCTTTGGATTGTAATCTTTGAAAAGCCTTGGCTTAAGGACAGAATCACAGACATGTGTTTACAGAGTGTACGAGGCATTGAACAATCGAAGTTGAAATAGATGTGTCATTCGTACATGTTTATCCCTCTCCTTTCATCTATTGTTATATATACATATATATATATACATATATATATACATTTATATACATACATCAATATATATATATATATATAATATATATATATGTATATATATATATACATACATCTATATATACATCTATTTATATGTCTATATATATACATACATCTATATATACAGTTATATACATACATCTATATATACATTTATATACATACATCCATATATGTATATATATACATATATATATATATACATTTATATACATACATATATATACATATATTTGTCTATATATATATGGGCATGTATATATACATATATATATATATATACATATATATACATATATTTATCTATATGGACATATATATACATATATATATATATACATATATATACACATATATGTATCTATATATATGCACACATATATATATACATATATATACATATATTTATATATATATATATATATATAGATATACATATATATATATATATATACATATATAAATATATATATAGAGAGAGAGAGATAGATGTATATATATATATATAGAGAGAGAGAGTCTCGGAAGTTGCTCAACCATTAAAACTATATTAAAGAAAAAAACGTATAGTCCCAAGTCTTTCAGTGGAAAATCACTCATATAAGTCAATTTATTTTTTACAGTTATTGTATTAGTTTGTTTCTAACACTATTTTAAGGGATCATCAGTTGTTTACCATGAAAAACTGTTTCGGGAATTTAAAAACAAGACAGTATTTAATTTCATGGCTTCCCAGCAGAGTTGATCAGACCCCACTTCCCTTAAAAGACAAAAACATAAACCTTCCTTATACTAAATATACGTTTTGTTCCATATAAATGTTTTGCTAACTCATATTAGTTACTTTAAAAAAAATTTTTTTATCCGTTACTTACAAAAATGTTTCTGCATTTTTAAGTGTTTGGACGAATCCATGACACTATTATTTAGGTGATTCATGTATTATTTTTAGTTTTATATTATAAATATAAAAAATATCAACACAAAAAAAATAAATAAATAAATAAATAAATATGTATATATATACACACATACATACATATATATACCTTTAGTCCCTGCTTCTCTCCCTATTCCTCCTCCTTTGTTGTCCTTTCTCCCGTTGTCGTCAACCTCAAATAAATATTCATCTTCCTTGTTCACTTACAGCGTTTCTAATTTGTGTTCACAACTGTCGATATTTTCACTTTCTCAGTGTTTCAAATCGGCGTTTATAAGTGTTGTGGTTGCAAGGTTGAACAATAATTAGTGAGGAATACTATGAAGACGCAAACAACAAGGAGAATGCAATAATAAGTGTATTAAAGAAAAGGTATAGTTACAGTATGTACAAATGAAGGTGTCGAGTCAGAGAGTCTTGGTGGGAGGACATGTACGCTCTTCGGCGTCACTTCCGGTGGCATTTAGGTAACACACACTAAGGCCAACCTAAGCTTGCCATTTATAGTGTAACGTTATTCGTATATGCAAATGAGTGGTTGCCACCACAACACCCCCCTCCCAAGATTTGAAGTCACACAGATTTCAATATCTTTTTCTTTTTGGGTTTACCATCAATGGTTCATTAAATTTTCTTTTCCTACCTGATCTTCGGGGTTCAGGTGTATATTGAGACGGTTCCAAATTAAAGGATTCGTATATGACATCTATGGTTTCCTCCTCTTCGACTGTTGTCGTATAATCATCATCTTGGATATGACGTTTTTTTATCTGATTTAGGTGCCTTTTATGTATACTCTGTGGACCTTTAATCATATATGTACAATCACCAATGCGTTTATCCACTACTCCACATTCCCAGTAAGATGTGTTATTCTTGTAGCACTTAAAATATACTCGATCTCCCGAGTTATATTTCTTTCTTCTCGTGTGTGTAGTATTTCAGATAATTGCCTGTCTTGGCAACAGTTTATCAAACGCTGATTTTACCTTTCTGGCAAACATTAGATCAGCTGGTGATATGTTTGATGGTGTACTAGGATGTGGTGTGATCCTATAAACTTGCAAGAATTGTTGCAAAGCTTTTTCTGTTGGTGTTCCAATGGATTTCTTTAACGCTCGTTTTAGCGTGTCCACGAACCTTTCCGCAAGGCCGTTCGACCTTGGATGATACGGCGCTTCACTCGAAACGTGTCGCAAAATTCCTTAAACTCTGCGGATGTTAACTGCGTTCCGTTGTCAGTGACCAGTGTGTCTGGTACACCGAATCTTGCAAACAACTCGTGTAGGAACCCTATTGAGTTGTTCGTTGTTGGATTCCTGCAACGCATTACCTCCGGCCATTTTGTGTAACTATCCACTACAATTAAATAATAGTTTTCTCCTACTGGACCAGCGAAGTCCATGTGGATTCTCGACCATGGTTGGTCGGTTTTCGGCCAAGGTTTGTGTACTATAGGTGGAGATTTTGCTGCTAACTGGCATCCTTTACATTTAGTTATTGTTGCTGCCATGCCAGTGTCCATGTTACGCCAGTACATGTAGCTTCTCATTAACGACTTCATTCGATTTATCCCCGGATGTCCCGTATGGAAATCTCTTTACATCCTATTCTGCAATGTTTTGGGTATTACCACTCTCTCACTGTAGAGTAACACATCGTTACATATGGAGAAAACTTCCTGCACCTTTGTGTCCGTTATAATTTTCTCTTTTATGTCCTTTATGTATTCGTTTTTCTCGGCTTCCCTTTTAATGTCCGACAAAGTCACGGGTAGTTCCTTAATGATTTTTTCTACCATATTTTTTACTTCAACATTTGTCCGAATTGCTGCAATGACTGATTCTTCCAGATTGTGTTTATGTGGTATCAGTCTTGACAGTCCATCCGCATGGCAAATCTTTTTTGATGCTAGAGGTTGTAGCTGGAAATCGTAATTAAGTAAGATTGTACCCCAGCGCAGCAATCTATTTGCGGTGTATACCGGCAATCCTTTTTTTGATCCATAGATCGTGACTAACGGTTTATGGTCGGTTTCAAGTAAGAATTGTCTACCCTATAAATATCGGTGAAATTTAGTCACGGAAAAGATTATGCTCAATGCTTCTTTTTCGATTTGTGAATATGCCCTCTCGGCTGGTATCAGCGTTCTCGACGCGTGCGCTATTGGTTTTCTAGACCCATCCGGCATAATATGTTGAATGCATGCTCCTAAGCCGTAGGAACTAGAATCACTAGCGACGACTATTTTTAATTTTGTGTCAAAGTGCGTTAAGAATAATTCAGATGTTAGTGCGCTCTTTATTTTGTCAAAAGCGGTTTGACATTCTTGGGTCCAGTTCCAAGGTGTATCTGTTTTAAGCAGATTATTTAAGGGGGCTCGCAAGTTATGCATTCCTTCAATAAAAGATTGATAATAATTTGCGAGTCCCAAGAAACTCTGCAAGGTTGTTACGTTATCAGGTGCTGGCATATTTTTTATTGCCGCAGATCTGTCTGGGTCTGGACGTCGTCCATGTTTGTTTATTATGTGTCCAAGATACTTAATCTCGCTCATACAAAAGTCACATTTACTTTCTTTTACTTTAAAGCCGAATTCTTGTATTCGAGTAAATACTTGTTTCAAATGTTCCTTATGTTCTTGTAGGGATTTGCTCCGGACAACAATGTCGTCCAGGTATGCACATGCGCTCTCAATACCACTTAGCATGGTGTCCATCGCTTGCTGAAAAATGGCAGGCGCTTCTTTGATGCCAAAGGGCAATCGGTTGTATTTGAATAATGCCTTATGCGTATTGATGCATAGTATTTTTGAGCAATTTTCCTCGACCGGTATTTGCAAATATGCGTCGCTCAAGTCTATCTTAGAGAAGATATTACCACCATTTAACTTCGTGAATATTTCCTCTGGGCTTGGTAGAGGGTAATGGTGATCTTTTAATAGGGAGTTGACCCCGGTCGAAAAATCTGCGCACACTCTAACTTCGTCATTCTTTTTCTTTACGTATACGGTGGGGGCTGCCCACTCGCTGTGTTCTATTTTTGATAGAATTCCTGTTCCAATCTATCTAATTCTTTATTAATCTTTTCCAACCCAGCGAACGGAACGTTTCGCTTTTTTCTAAAAATTGGGCTGGCGTTTTCTTTAAGTTCAAACGAGGCCTTGAATTTATTACAGCGACCTAAGTTAGTCGTGAATGCTTCAAGAAATAATTCTTTTAAATCGTCTTTTATATTTACTGTTGTTGGAGAAGAACATTCTATTTTTTTACAGAATGTGTTGATTGGCTTATCCCATAGTCCAAATGTCTCAATTAAATCTATTCCAAACAGATTTTCACTATTTTTCAGTACGAATATTTTTAATTTCTTCGTAATCCCTTTTAATTTTATCGGAAGGACAACTTCTACTTCAAATGTTATACCACCACCAGTTACCGTCCGGGCTGATTTACTCGTTTTCATCATGGTTGGTTTTTTACCCAACTTGTTCCATGTATTCAGGTTTATAATAGAAATATCGGAGCCGGAGTCGAGTTGTAACTTTATTGGTGTTTTAAATATTTCCACTTTTACGTATTTTCGCCGATCTTTGTCTAATTTTGTATTTGATTTTGTTTGCTGTACTCTCTTTCTGGTGTAATCTTTATATCTGCAGCAATCGCTTTTGTGTCCCACCTTCTTACAAATATAGCCTTTTTTCTTCTGATAAGGACAATCTGGTGTCCAATGCTTTTCTGCACATCTCTTACAGTTATATCTAGGAAGAGGCTTGTTATATTCTGTCCTATATTTATGGTTATTAGGATTGTAATATCCCGTTCCATTTCGATTTCTTTTCTTTGTAAAGTTCTTGGTTGGTGTGTATGGTTTTCTAACTTTTCTTACATATGCCACTCCGGATTCTTCTATATTTTTTTAATCCTTTTTTAGTGTAATGGCCCTTTCACAGTCCTCTGCTAGTTTCTGGAGGGTTAAACCTTGCTCAGATTCCAGCTTAGACATCACTCGTCTGCGTATTTCTGCATTTTTCGTGGAAACTAACCCTTGTGCGAAGATTAGACATTTAAAATCTTCTACCGTTAGTTCCGCAAGCTTAAAATTATCGCAGTTTTTATTGACAACTGATGCGTATGTCAAATAATCTTGGTTGTTCATCTTTCTTTGATTCCTGCACAGCCATCTTTTATGAAAAAGAGATATATTTGGATTAAATAATTCTTTTAGTAATTTCACAGCTTCCATGAACTCTAATTCCGCAGTTTTTTTTAGGTAATATGTAATCTATGAATTTGCTGTGTTCTGATGTACCCAATTTCATGAGTAAGAGGCTCACTTTCTGGCTATTTGGCCAATTTTTGCAGTCCAGTTGAAAGACATCCTCGTATCTTGTATAGTATGCTTCAAAAGTCTTTCCTTCCTCCGGCACATAATTAAATGTGTCCATACTATTAAAGATAGTTGTATGGGAGAAATTTACACTGTCGACATTTTCTCGATTACTCTTTAGTAGTTCCAGTGTTTTAGCAAAACGTTCATTTTTTCTTTCCTCGCGGTCGGCTTGTGCCCGATTTTGTCTTTCCTCGCGGTCAGCTAGTGCCTGTAAAAATTGCATGAACATTTTTGATAAGTCTTCCATTTTTTTTTTTTTAATTTTTTTTTCGTGACGTTTTACTGTATTATCCGTTATCCAGTGACAACTTTTTAAAAAAGATATATTTTCCTTGAGCTTTAATTTCTAGCTATGGTATTTCCTTTTAGTACCGCCGCCAAAAAAATTATTAATTAAAAGATTCCTTTAGTTGTTGTTTTGCTAACGGGGAGCAGTAATTAGAATCCACTGGTGAACTTTTTTTTTCGTAGGTTACTTCCTTGCTTTTCGTAATACGAGTCTGACCTGTCGTTTTGCGACAGAACAACATTCGCTTATCGTTTGCAAGTTGGTCCTTTAGTAATACAAAACAGATTTGTCGTTTAGCAAAAAAACAAAAATTCACTTTTACATTCGTTTGCAAGTCGGATTCCCAGAAAACGGCGTAAAGTGTCGCTTTTGCCACGTTCGAGTTTTTTTTTTCACTTAAGTTGAAACTTTTCTTTAGCGTAAAATCCGTTTGCTCGTCAACACTTGGCATTGTACTTTTTTTTTTTAATAGTTCTTCGTCAAACTGTTATATTTGACGCTTCATATCTCGTCGCCAACTGTTGTGGTTGCAAGGTTGAACAATAATTAGTGAGGAATACAATGAAGACGCAAACAACAAGGAGAATGCAATAATAAGTGTATTAAAGTAAAGGTATAGTTACATTATGTATAAATGAAGGTGTCGAGTCAGAGAGTCTTGGTGGGAGGACATGTACGCTCTTCGGCGTCACTTCCGGTGGCATTTAGGTAACACACACTAAGGCCAACCTAGGCTTGCCATTTATAGTGTAACGTTATTCGTATATGCAAATGAGTGGTTGCCACCACAACAATAAGTTAACCGTTAATTCTTTTCTCTTTTTTCTTCTTTTTCTTCTTTGCCCACTCTCAGTGTTTAAAATCAGCGTTCATAACTGTCGATGTTTTCTCTTTCTTCTTCTTCCTCTTCTTTTTAAACATTTTTTTTCTTTTTTTTCTTTCTACTGTATTTTTATTGTTTTTCTTTTTCTCATTATAATTAGTAGATGTGTTATATATACGTTTATACATATTCTACATTATTTTTATTTATATATCCTATGATTTGTTCTATTTTGATTCATTTGATAAGATTTAAAAGCATCAGGATGGCGAGTAATTGCCTTATTTTATTGTCCAAATAGTTTATTGGGATCGCCACCTTGGTTAATCATTCTTATTATTAGATCAGAAATTGGGGGCATGACATCTACTAATTTTAAGGTAATACGAGCAATCCTCAGAAATTAAGACATAATAATATATATATTCGGAAAGTGTAAAATGTGGATCGCACACTCCGTTTGTGTTTAATTGAGTGGATCTGGAAAAGTGAGTTTTATATAAAAGCAAGTACAAGTACACACTTCAGAATGTGGTTCCTTCTTCTCGTCATGTATATATATATATATATATATATATATATATATATATATATATATATATATACATATATATATGGGTGTTTGTGTGTGAAATGTAAAATGAAAGCTAACACCTATGTGATGTTTGTCTTCATCAACGTTTCGTCTTGATAGAAAGCGTTACTCAGGATGAAGAAAACAATGTAGAAAAACCACACAACTTATTAATACCATATTTCTTTTTCTGTAAAGTATCCATCAGATCTATACGATGAACACGGTGAATGATTTTACCAAAGAATAGTGGCAATGGAATCTCGTTACAAAAGAAAATAGAACCAGTTACTTTGCAGACTTTATTTGGAGCCAACAACGGGATAAGTTTGGTAACACGCATGAAAGGCACTCTAAGTATTGTAAAACGAAACGTCCAGTTCGGATTTTTGTTATGCATTTTTCGTCAAATTGAGGAAAAAAATTTGCCACTTTTCCAAACATTTTATCATGTGAAATCGTAAAAATAAATAGTTAAAAAAGTATATTTTCTTTGAAAATCTCAATATATATTTGAAAGATAATCGTAACAATCATTAACATTTTCAATTAAAATCTTTTAATTTAAGTGAAACAATAATATTTGGAAAAATTCATTTATTTAGGAAAACATGATAACTTTTTGTACGCGATTCACAAGAAAATTCAGCCCTGATAGACACAAAACTATTTGCAGATTCGGAATCATCGCCTTCAAATTACATGAATTCAACTACTTTTTTGAAAGTTAAAACTTCTTGGACAGTGTTATCACTTTCACAGCAGTTGATGAAATAGTAGGAGTCTACAATGAAACAAAAAAGTGACAGACTCAGAAATGTAACTCAATACAGTTTATTAATAAAACAAAAAATAGCAAATACCAAATCAACGTACATCTTGATACAGGGATGGTAATATGCCAGTGGTATCATGAACTCTCAAAATGACATGCGAATCAATACATGCAGAATACAAGATTATGCCATCTAGACAACTGCTCAAATCCAAATAATCTCCCTATCGAACGAAAGCTGTCTCCCATTTAAACTATGAACAATGGGGCCATAGAATTCCTACCTCAATCGTATCAATTTTCCCCAATAGCAGGGGTGCATGCTGAACAAATTGTGGACAAGACTGAAGTCCTTTAAAACGCCTTGGAAATCTATTGGAAATACTAACAAGCTAACAGCCAGGAAAATTGAACTCTAATGCTTGCCTATACAAAGTCCTCATACTCCCAGTTCCACCACAGTTCTCAAACTGCGATATACATTCGAGATTAGCGTTCTCAGCAGATAAACGCGCGTACATTTTTTCGGTCAAATAAAGGACTGATAACAACCTTTCTTGTGTGTTAGCCGGCATGGCCCATAGAATGACTTTCGATATTCATTCTCACACTTCAGCATGTTCAGGGTAAGAATAATTGTATCCGTTAGAAACATTATTCCCTTTCGCAAATATGCACAAGGGGAAAGCCACCGACATAGTGAAGCTCTTCAAAATGCTAGTGTAAATCTGAGCTAATTGGAAACACAATTTAAATAACGGCGATTAAAACTATGTTCGCTAAAACTATAATCAAAGGGGCTACATCACTAATATTATCGCTAACTAAAACAAGTACAGATTAAACTGATGGTTGCGCTTGAAACTTGAGTTACTTTGACAAATAAAAATTAAGAGTCACTACGTACTTGCCTCTCTACAAAGACAGAGCTAGCCACAAGGTCGGTTTTAATGTAGGGGAAATTCGGCTCCCAAAGGTGTATTTGGAATAATACAAAATGAATTACATCAGAAAGACTTTTCCTCCAATGCCTAGGGACAAAAACTAATACCCCATCAATGACTGAAGACAAAAGATTATCTCACAATTACTCCTCTTATCGTAATTTTCCTCTCATGACTTAAAACAAAGTTAATTTTCCTGCAATGACTGAGGGCGCAACTATAGTTAAAGAAAACAAAGACTTTACTAAAATATAATAGTTAAGTAGAGAAAAGATTAAATGCCACACGTGGTTAGTTCTAAAATGATTTAAATCCCCAACTGCAAATTAGACGGTTGGGGGAAAAAAGAAGGAATATTTGTTTATTTATTTTCTTAAAATTTAGCACGTCTAAAAATGGAGAAAAATAAAGCAACAATTGAGAAATAAATTTCTCATTAATTTCCCAAGTACACAACACTCACAGGTAAGACCAATATCTCTTATTAGTCTTTAAAGCTAAGCTAACAGTAGAACAAAACGAACTTTTAAACTGTACGTGTAACTTATGAGGTTAAATCTATTTTCTAATCTTTCTATTTATACGGTGATGCCTAACATATAAAAGAAGATGAACTATACATTAAAAAAAATAATGTTTCCTAACATCTAAACGAACGCAACAAGCAGTGTAATATGCTGAATTTACAGCTAATAAAATTGAATGATCTATAAAATATGCACATTTTTAAACAGTAAATGTATGTACACCGTAATACAAATATTTGGTGAGATTCATACGCCAAAAATATTTGACTTTATGCGTATCTCCAGATTTCAAAATGGCGTCTTAGACGGCATTAAGGCAAAATGGCGCCTTAAATAGAGCTAGAACATATACAATGGCCGTGCAAGGTTGATGAAAATACAACATATAAAAATGTTACATACATAAAATAACAAATGAAACACGACATAAACTAGCAATAAATGACTGAATTACTGGATCTTTCTCCAGTATTAAAATTGTAATTATACGAGGTTCGAACGTAGTAGCCCGAAGAAAAAAACTATCTATTGTGAAAAAAGCAGAACAGATTATCTGTTAGGAATAACTAACGAAACGACTTATCTCCCTTGCATCATTTTCGGTAAGGTTAAGAGTTATCGCCCTTTGTCGAGAGTGGTTTCCGGAGTGAAAAGTAAACATTGACACGGATCAGACTGGCTCATATTCCGTCTCGCGTTACAGCGGCAAAATAACTCATTTCATTCTAATTTCACTTTTAATAAATATGTTAAACCTTTCTGTTGAAAAGTCATCCATTTTGTTTTACGAGTTATTAATTATTATAACGTAAATTACATGGTTTACAACAGTGGCGACGAGGATGAGATTTTAAAACGTTCACATTCTTTGTTTACAAGGCCTGCATAGGTTGAAAAATCAGACAGACCACAAGCCACTACTGTCAATATTTGGCTCAAAAAAGGGTATAACGGTATACTCAGCCAGCCGACTACAACGGTGAGCAATCATTCTACTGGGGTACGATTTCGCTATACAGTACCGCCGGACAACAGAATTCGGCCAAGCTGATGCCTTGTCGCGACTCATTAGTGCACAATCAGTTACAGATGAGGACACTGTCATCGCTGCCATCAACATCGAGGACGGTTTTCAACGCACGCTCACAGATTGTATCCGGACAATTCCAGTGACAAGGAATGATATAAAGCGAGAATCACAACAGGATCCAACGATACAAAAAATGTGCAGATTTCTTCACCATACATGGCCTCCTAAACTCACGGGAGACCTCCAACAGTTCAAACGGCGCAGTGGCTCTCTTTCTGTCATTGATGGTTGTTTGATGTTTGCAGATCGTGTAGCTATTCCCACTAACTTCAGACAAGCAGTCCTTAAGCAACTACATTCGGGCCATCCAGGCATTAACCGAATGAAATCACTAGCCCGCAGCGTGGTCTATTGGCCTAACATAGACACAGACATTGAGCATACCGTTAAACATTGTATACAGTGTATGGAAGCGCAGAAGAATCCACCTAAGATTGTTGATTCTCGCTGGACATACCCAGAGCGACCATGGTCCAGAATACACATAGACTTTGCTGGCCCTATCAATGGCCTTAGTTTTCTGGTGGTTGTTGATGCCCATTCGAAATGGCCAGAAGTTTTTCCAATGAAACAGACTGACACTCAGTCTACAATAACAGTACTTAAGCGGCTATTTAGTCAACATGGCTTACCCGAGACTTTAGTCTCAGACAACGGAACACAATTTACGTCTGAGTCATTTCAACTATTCTGCAAATCGTATTGCATAACACACGTTCGGTCGCCACCGTATCATCCTCAATCCAACGGACACGCCGAAAGATTTGTAGACACATTCAAAAGGGCACTACTAAAAGCAAGAGGGGAAAGAACAACAGAGGAGATATTACATGCTTTCCTGCTTTCTTATAGAATAACACCAAATGGAGCTGTGAAGAATGGTCTATCACCAGCAGAGGCACTCATGGGACGAAAACTCCGTACCACACTGGACGCTTTACGTCCCCAGCCAGAAAGGCAACAACCAAACCCTAACAAAACAAAAGCATTTTCAGTTAGCACACCAGTGTTTGCTCGGAATTACAGACCTGAGCAACTTAGTGGACAACAGATCAACCATTCCGTTTGAATTGTTAATGGACACATTTGCACTGCCATATCCACCACCTCTCATGCAGACACATTCAGATGAGAATTATCAAAGACCTCCCAGGACTTGGCCAAACGCAGTCGCACTAGAGTCAAGCACCTCCAAGTTGGCCCCAGGTGCGCTCGATATAGTTAAAGACGAAAACAGGGAGATGTTAGGAATAACTAACGAAACGACTTATCTCCCTTGCATCATTTTCGGTAAGGTTAAGAGTTATCGCCCTTTGTCGAGAGTGGTTTCCGGAGTGAAAAGTAAACATTGACACGGATCAGACTGGCGATATTCCATCTCGCGTTACAGCGGCTAAATAACTCATTTCATTATATTTTCACTTTTAATAAATATGTTAAACCTTTCTGTTGAAAAGTCATCCATTTTGTTTTACAAGTTATTAATTATTATAACGTAAATTACATGGTTTACAACAATATCGTTGGCAGTCTTTCAACTGCAAACAAAGTGAGATACTCAAAGCAGAGCGCTAAATGAGAATGAAGCAGAATCTCGCGTACTGAAGTTACGTACGCGAGGTCTGGAAATCAAAGGGGCAGTGTCGTATACAGTTAATGAATGCACACGACTTGAGAACATCACAAGCGGAGTGTCGTATGCAGTTTTTAAGTTCATCTGACAAAGACGAATAACGGAATACCTCCTGTAATCAGTTCCGTACACAAGGTCTGGAAAATCAAAAGCAGAGTGTCGTATGCAGTTAGTAGATTCACACGATTTGAGAACATCAAAAGATGATTGACGGAAATCTTGGGGTCTTTTCCAGAATTCGTTTTTGGCTAACATAAATTAAAAAATAAGTGGAATTCAACAATGAGACAAAAAGAAGCAAATAAAGAAATAGGCCAAGAAATAAAACACAATAGAGTTTATTTATAAATAAAAAAGCAAGTTCCTGCTTTGGATTCCCAAAGCAGGGTTAATAACGTTCACAGAGGATTACTTTACAGTACAAAACATGTACTTCTAAATAAAGAAAACACCATACAATTCGATGAAATTTTTCGTAATGCTCTCTTAAGAGAGCATTACGAAAAATTGGAATTTATTCTCGAAAAAATAAAGTACAAATACCATAAATTGAAAATCTGTTGTGATTTAAAAGTGGGCGTTAATTAGGGTTCATAAAATGTATGTGCTTCTTTATGCAATTGAGATAGGCAAGACAAAATATACATAGGTTCACAATAGGAACCCAGAGACAGCACGCCAGGGTCCTACAACGTCATTCACGAATAATAAAATGGCCAGTGTCTCAATAAAACTAAAGTCAGAATGAGCCCGAGAAATATACATAAAATGGAGTCTAAACTCAATAGATTATTCTGTTAAAAAAGGGTGGTCGTTCCAAACGACAACAGGAAATAACCAAATTATTGCAGTAAACATCACCGTCTCAAACAACACGGTAAATGGATAGATAGGACAAACACGAATCCCTCTTAAATTAAGGATTTCTTACTTGAAAATGGCTGAAAAGAAGTATTCACACATTTACAATAAAAACCGTTTTTACCACCGATTCAAATGTCTTTTTGCTGTTCAGTCACTCGATATCTTTCAGACGATCGCTTCAGACCAACTTTCTATTTCTTTTAAATTAAACCCACAAAGGGTCCAAAGTTCTTGGGGTGTCTCCCCATGAATCTGTAAATGTTCTTTAAACCTTCTTTTTCAAAAGGATAAGTTTCGCTCTCAAACGACGGGGGTCAAATAAAGTATGTCGAGAACTTGAAATGTCCATAATAGAGCCAATTTTCTCTGTAAATAAAAAGTAAACTCTTATTTTAAGGACTGCCAATCCTGTACATAAAACATTTCACCCTAAGGCCGCTCTGTCAACGTATATACAAACTTGTTCAAATATTTTTTTTTGTTTCACAGAAGTTTTAAAGTCTGTATTTTCTTACAAACGAGGCCCGGTCTGACCAGCATGAAAAAAGAACGATTTTAGCCGTCACAGTGTAGAAAAATAACATGTTTATGTAAAACATCGTAAGCACTTAACGTATTTACCAATTCGATAAAAACAATATTCGATTACATTGATCAATATTAACACATACACAACACAAAGTTCAGAAACCATTTTTTTCTTTCCGCACAGGCTAAATTAATGGAGAAAATAAAGCAAAAGTATATATTAAAAGATTGATTCATTTTTTGGAGGGGGCAGGGTTATAACATTATATTTATTAATTCTATAACCGAAGTGAATGGACATGTTACATATTTTATCTACTGTATTCGGCATTTTTCTTTACATTATTAATGCATGGTGTTAGATGAACAAGTTAATCTATTTCAGCATCGAACATATAGGCGTATTGTATATTTGGAAAATCCGTATTATCATGAAAATAAATCGCATCCAGCATAGATATTTAGAAACTTGGTAAGATTTTGATAAGGAGTGAATGATATACTTCATGAATACTGTTACAGATTTTAGAAATCTTTATGCTGAATCTTTATTAAAATGCTGACTTTAATTATGTGCTAATACCATTCGAAAAGTTATAGAGCCATTTTTCCTTAATTTCGGAGGTAGGGATTAACATGTGTTCAACTACTCGTGCTTAATACACAGTTTCCAATAGGTATTCTAAATCGGCATAAAATAACCCAAAATATGTTCATTATACGTAAAGCGATACAATCTTTTACTCTATAAGAAACAGTAACGCGTATTTATTTGTAAATATAAATTCTTCCCGTCACACAACACAAAAGTCAAATAAAAGAATGTAGAATGCAAATCTGTTTCCATAATGTGATGTTTTCTTTCTTTTTTCTGTTATGTTATCTATACCAATGTATAGTATTTTCTCTTTATTTCTTTCATCTAACGGTGCAGTTTGAGAGAGTTTTCTTTTTTTCTGTCATTTCTGCTAAATTCGTTCAGGTTAAAAAGTCCGGCGTTACCTTTTAATGTGTAAACAAAAAGAAAAAGTCAGCAGCTGACGATCATTATTTGGATTATTTTGATTATTCCGACCAATATTCTATTCTTTGTTTTCATATTAATAATATTTCGGCCATGTAGTCTCTTTATAGACCCATTGAACACTTCTACAACGCCATGTCCGATAGAATGAGACAAAATAATCCTTGCAGATTAAATAAATATTCAATAAGATATAAAGATTACAAACTTTGACTAGAACATTAAACAGTTGCAAATGATGAAGCTGAACATGTTCGGCGGTGACACCGACCGAAACGTTGTAAAGATAACTAAAATGAGGTGTTGTCTTCATAATATTACGTTTTCCTGAAATGTAAACGGTACGATATTAGAGGCTGAATTAATAAAATGTTACATTCATATTATGCAGACAGATCGTCGGAAAGAACGAACAGATTAAACACATATTTATAATCGACTAAGATAATCGTCCAACGACGGAACATTTGAATTCCCAGAACAAAACAGTTTAACATCAATTTTAAGTTTCTTTTATAAAGATTACAATTACATAATTGTTATTCTAGAAGATTTAACCATATAATTCTCTTTCAAACTCTTTTGAAATAAATATTAATTTATGCCTAACACATGGTGTTAAAATTTCTCTAAAATCAGAGGTATCCGAATCTTCACGGATGGTGTCCATCCCGGTCTTCGTCCATTGGTATAAAACTAAATTAAACTAAATTACGCACACATTAGCTACTCTTTAATTTAGCAGGTTACTTTCAAAATTCATTAATTGTTTAACGAGTTTATCCTATACATTAAATTATATAAATATATACACATGCCTAATTATGAACTTTTTCGTTTTCTATCAAGTCCCAAAATAATTTTCTTTAAATTATGTTTGTAAATTTGGTTTATTAGGACGCATGATATCGACGCAATATCAAAAGGGTAGTAACATACGTTTGCTCTTAGAAAACGTAAAATAAAACAAGGGTGTGCCACTTGGCTGGCTTGCATTTTGATTAGCTACGGCATAATTATTTTTATATACCCGTCTCTGCTGATATTTACACAAGTTATTGTAAATATCAATCAAACTGCTATTCTCAACTGCTGTATTTTTCACACCTGCATACTATCTCTGTATTAATCTTCTGTATAACCTGGGTATCGATCCTACATAACTTCAAATATCTAACGGTTATATATTGTTTTGATTTTAACTGAAATATTTCAAATAACACCTAATATAACATGAAATGAAAATTATTTAAAACAGTTAACATATCGTACATTTATTGTTTTAGATTCACAAAAATGTACGTTGCTCAAGCATAATATAATTAAAATAATTCAATAAAACAGAACAACAAATAAGACATTTGCGCAAACTTATATAAAATAATCAAAACTTTGCGTTCGCGCTAAAAGAAAAGTTTAACATCTGTTCTGAAACTAATTCTTCTAGGCATGTTTTAAAAATATTTTTCCAATTCCAGGGTGCCGCATTTGAGGGAGTTGGATTTTCCCCACATACAAACACGACATGTTCTCCTACTCTGCTCTTGTAGGGAGGCGAATTACTAAAGGCAATGATGAAAACAGTAGCCGGAATAATAATGTAAAGGCTAATTTTACGACGGAAATAGATAAAATAAGAAACATTCTTCATGTGAGAATATAGGTGAAATATTGAATGCATTAAACTACTTGATCTCCGAATATATACTAAAGAATAGTTTATCCCCCAAAATATAGAGAAATTAATAACTACTTTATTCCAAGGAGTATATGTAATAATGGTGATATATCATTGGATGCAATATATAGAAAAATGAAAATCCTATATCAGCGCACTTTTAATATTCATTAATAATATGACATAAAATCACTCACTGGACAAACTCATACAATTAATGTAAATTTGCTGTATATTTTTTAATGTTTACACAACAGCATAAAAATGGTATTATCTGTAGAAGTATAGAATCAGTCCAAAAAAGTGAAGTCATAAATATTATTACCGACCCATAACCTGGTGACTTCGATCAACGACAGATAAGTTTTAAAATATTTGTTTTAAATATAGTAAAGATATTACACGAATTCAAGAAACTAAAACTTTGAGAAATCTAATAATCATCCTCTTACACACAGGTGATTGCACCAGCCTTGACTGATTAAATGCTATTGGTCATGAAGGGCCAATCAAGATAGAATTACTGAGGAGGAAAGACAGCAACACGACCTCACGGGAAGAGTAGGTAGATTATTGTATATTTTAGGCGGTTTATGTCCAGTCAAAATCCAGAGGAATCTAACGATTTAGTCAACGATAATCAATGCGAAATCACTGGTGCGATAATGCAAAATTTTTTCAACGGATATCGAAAGATGTGAGGATTACTGGAAACTTGAACGGGCATTTTTTTCTTAGACAACACGTAATGCCACTCGTTATTACTAAATGACGCCTGTAAAAATTCCGTGTGAGTAAAAAAAAACAATAATAATAATATGAAAAAATAGAATCGTAAAAAGTAAAAATTCGCTGCTGACTTACTAAATATGGTGGTAGTAATATGCAAAGGAACACCGGGCAAGAATAAAAAACGGAAATTTATTTTTTTCTCAAAAAATGAATCTAACAAAGAACCCAGAGGGAAAATACAAACTCTCACCGACCGAACTGTCTGAGAAGCAGTCGCCCCGGGCGGGGTTGACAGTTCCATTATATGACTGAACGGTTGAATATAATAGAGTGACAAGTTCATTTTAATTTCAGAGTGAATGATACGCGTCTGAATTATTTGCCGTATTCATACGGAAGTCGATGTTGCATGCGTCAACTGGTTCTTCGGAAGACATTTTGATTTTCTTTACAAAATCCTTGACCATTATCGGAATTTTTTATATTTCAGTTTTTTAAATGAATATGATTTCATATTATTTCATTTTTATTTGGAAATATAAAAAAGTATGAAATAAAAACACAATATGTATATTTCTACACAGGAAATTATGAAAAAATACAACAGTTTTAGAATAGGTTTATGTCCGGAACGTAAAATAATAAACAGGGACGCATCAGTTCAAAAGTAGACACATATTCGTACTTTCGTTTAAAAGTGTGCGTGGACTTCGACCCATTTGTTTTTCTTTATATACAAAATAACGTTTGTATGTTATTGAAATGCACACATTGATGGACGGTATATATATATATATATATTTATATATATATATATATATATATATATATAAAAGTGTGACAACTTTCTGTGTGTATTTGTATGCGTGTGTGTTTCTTAGTTCTTCGCGACTGACACATAAGTATTCATTTATTTACTATAAATACATTATTCATTGTAAATAAAAATGACATCTCATGAAATACGTAAACGAATCTTTTTGAAAATCATGTGTAAAAATATTTTAGTTACACAATTAAATGCACCAGAATTCATTTCCCTTTTCATCGCAAAAAGGTAAGGCCATTTTATTTTTTGTTGATCGTTGAAACAATTATTTCGAGACATTCGAAATATTTAAAATAATTTAGAATCATTGAAACTATTGGAACAGAAAGTCGTGTTCTTTTACTTTTAAATATTTTGCAAATCGTCATGTATCAAAATATTAAATTTTTTTAAGGTATTTATATCACATATGATATTAAATATAGATGAGAACAACATAACCATTACAAATTAAGTCATAATTTTAAGACAATTTGGTTTAATTAATAATTTAATTACAAAACATATAGTCATAATTAGATTCAACTTTTGAGAGACTATTATAATATAATTTGGTAAAAAAGCGAAACGAAAATGAAAATAATAAAGCCTCCCGAAGAACGCTGGTTAGGGTTATGTAGTTTCAGATAAAAAATGTATACACACATATTTCATCTATCAAGAGAGAAAGATATAGCTATGGGGAAAGAGACAAAGAGAGAGAGAGAGAGAGAGAGCGAGAAGGGCGAGGAGGAAGTAGGGAACAGAGTGAAGAAATTAGAAATGCAGAATAATTCTTTTCACAAGTGTTATTTGAAAATGCAAAACTGAATGTATCATTTGTAGAATTTGGTATATCCGGACTACTGTTGTCATCTTAGGTGTTTTATGACAACGTTTCGGCCGATGTAACTTTCGACTTTCTTCAGGTGTACTTTGTTGAACTCGTGTACCCGTGCCACGGTGGATATAGTACTAAGTGCATGCAGTTCTAAGTGACAGTCATCTGAAGGTTGAAGGTTCAATCCTCAGTGGAGGAGATACGAATAATTGCAAATTACCGAAAACTTCTTCCTAGTCATGGCAGATGGAACGAGAGCATGCCGTCTTGTAGATTTAATGAATGGTTCCGTTCGAAATTCCGTACAGATTGCAGAGTTCGACAGACAGATTCCCGAGATCGGAGGTTACATCGTTGTGATAAAAACACCCAGGATAAAACAGTAGTCCAAATATACCAAATTCTACAAATTATCAACCTTTATTTCAAAAATTCAGAAACTTAATGTACTATAGTGAGCTCCCCCGTAGGAGAGATTTTTTTTTCCATAAAAGAATATATTATTGCCCGTGATAATAATGTATATATATATTGAGAAAAATGTGTATGGGCGAAATAAACACAGACGGCTCAATTACTCGAATCGATATGCATTGTTTGCATTTATATACAGTAGTCATTCAGTATCATTATGGTTTCTAGCCCGACGTTGCAAATTTGCCGAGTAGGTCAATAAACATGTGTCTCAAGGTAGTCAGCCGAAAGACTACGAATGTCTAAACTGAATAAACAAACACGAATACAAGAATGCATAGTAGTACGGTAAGGAGGTATTGCGCACGCACGACTACATATCCTTGTGGTCGCGTATTGGTAATATATTTGGTCAATATGCGTGCGTATATAATTGTGTTTGTACACGCGCGTGTGTATTTTCACACGGGGTCGGTAAAATGTGTATAAGAGAAGCACGTGCGAGCACGAGTGACGTAAATGATCGGGTGCATGAGTATAGTTTTATGAATGCGTAAGCACACTTATATGCGCTTTTTTCTAGGCAACCACAGCAGATTATTTTTTTCCAAACGTATTATCAAGCACGCAGTTGCGACTATGTATATACATACGAGGCCTGTCTAAAAAGTATCCGAGTTTAGGTCAGAACAAATAGTTTAAATACATGCTTGCACACACTGAGCATACCGATCCATCCACTGCCGGAAACCCCTTTGCAAGTCTCCAACAAGAATGGTGTTTATCTGTGATGTCGCGTTCCGCATTATATATTCTCCACTCTCAAAACTTTTCAGTTGCGTCTTCAATTTTTCAAACAACCAGAAATCGCAAGTAACCATGTCAGGAGAGTAGGGACGTTGGCGAACGACTGGAATTCCATGTTTTGCCAAGACATGTTGGATCAATTGGGATGAATGTAAGGAGGATTTGTCGTGATGCAGTTGCCAGTATTTTGCCGTACACATATCTGGTATTTTGTGCCGAACTGCGCCACAGAGACACCAGAGAACATCTTGATAGTACTACTTTGTCACTGTTTGCCCTTCCGGTGCATATTCGTGTTGCAGAATTCAACAGATATCAAAGAAGACAGGCATCATCACTTTGATTTTGCTTCCCACCTGTAGCACTTTTTTTGGCCCTGGAGACTCAGGATGCTTCCATCATGACGATTGTCTTGGTATTTGGGTCGTACTCCTACACCCATGACTCATCTCCATATATTATGGTGTTACGAAACACAGGATCAGTTTTGGCGGTTTCCAGAAAATCCTGCACAACTTGAAACGGATGTATTTTCATTCCTGCAACAACAATTTGAGCACACATTTTGCAGCTACTATGTGCATGTTCAAATCATCACGCAAAATTGCATGTGCATATTCTTTTCTAACTCCGACCTCTTGGACTATCTCACGCACGGTTTAACGACGATCTTCCATCACATTTCGCACCCTCTCATTAACAGTTGCACTTTGAGCAGTTTAAAACCTGCCAAAACGCTGGTAACTCTCTGTTGATGTGCGGCCATTTTTGAATCGGTTGAACCACTCCTTAATTTGTGTTACACCCATCTTCAAACACTTGCTGAATCTTACTAACGAGGTGATTACCGATGGCTGATTCCTGTGTCTGAAAGTTCCCGGATGATCTCGAAACCTTGTGTAAGCGAATATCACGTGGTATGTGTTGGGATATTCTCAATTCTAATCTTTGGGATGTCTTGCCAACGTAGTCAGCTCCACACTAGTACATGGATTTATAAACAACAGAATTCTTTTGAATGGCTGGCAAAACATCCTTACGAAAAGAAGAGAAAAGTTTCGAGTCGTGTCAACTACTCTCAGCATGATTGCTTGAAAACAACGTTGAGTGGAAGAAGAAATCCTTTTGACAATGTAAAGGCCGTCAGAACCTAACCATGGGAGTTTCAAATAAATAGGGCAACGTGACGGGCCTATAAATTCACCACCATTAAATATAGCAACGTTGCGTGCAATGGTGCTTTTTATGATGTAATGGGCTATCCATTAGCAAGAAAAATATTGGTAATTTCACCAAGTTCTGCATCGAGTCGTGTTGGTGAAAAAATCATAAGTGCTCGATGAGTGAGAGTACCAATAAGATTTATTTTTCTTGCTCTTGGGGCGAAGGAAAACCAATTTAGATAAAGGCCTGTAAATGTTGGTTTTCTATATACAGAGGTTTCAAACGATAAACCAGATTTAGACACTAAAACATCGAGAAATGGCAAGGAACGACAATCCTCGACATACATAGTGAATTGCAACGATGGATGCAAGTCACAAAGAAGACGAAGAAACTGTTCAGCATTACTCCGTGAAGGGAAAAGGCAAAAGGGTCATCAACGTAACGTGTGTAAAAAGCCGGCTTTGGAAAATAATTTGTTTTCCAAAACTCCAACGAAAATGTTGGCTAACGATGGGCCAAGAGGGCTGCCCATGGATATACCATCAATTTGCCGATACATTATATTATTGAAACTGAAGGAAACTGATTTAGTAGCAAGTTCCATCAGTTCAACAAAAATTCGTTCAGGAAATTGTGGAGACTTTAAGGGGCCACGATAAAGATAATCTGCACATATACCGATGGTTTCATCCAAAGGTACATATATATATATATATATATATATATATATATATATATATATATATATATATATATATATATGGGAAGAGAAGGATGAAAGTAATCCGACGTAGTGGGAAAATGAAAAAGGAAAACCAAAAAATGGATGTTTTTTATGTATACATCAACGTTTCGTCTTTATTTATAAGACTTCATCAGGATGATAATATAGAGAAAAAAATGTCATGCAAGTACAGATACATGTAGGGTAGACATATTGGGAGGAAAAATAAAATGAAATAATGGCCACTAAAAAAAAAAGCCTTCCAAAAATTCTCCAGAAACACCACACAAAAAAATCAAACTCCTAACACCTCTCTCATAGACAGACCCCTTCTCCTACCCACGCATTCCAATAACACATCCATATGCAACACGCTTAACAAACTAGGCATTCCAACAGTACAAACCACATCTCAATCCATAAAACAAACTTTAAACACATCCAGACATTTCCAAAAAACACCCACATCCCATGCCGGCTTATATACTGTCCCTTGCAATGATTGCCATCAATTTTACGTGGGAGAATCACAACGTGAACTAAAGAAACGATTAAATGAACACAAAAGGGACATAAAAAACAACAACCCTCTTAGTGCACTTTTCTCCCATGCACTAGAACATGGTCATGCGTTCAAATTTGAACAAGCCAAAATCACTAAATACATCCACAACAAATCTCGGCGAAGATTATTAGAAACTGCCCTCATCACCGCCTCCACCACCATCAAGCAACGAAATGGTTTCTTTAACCTATCACCCTTAATAAGCAAGATCATCCTCACAGAACAAAGACTCTTACCTGATCATAGTTAACTTTTATTTTCATCTCTAACCTTTGTGACACTCTTCCATTTACTCACACCCTTCCTTTTTCTCCTTTAATCTTCATTTTCTCCTCACTTTCTCCGTTTGCCCTCACATTTTTAACACTGCAGTCCAAATAAACTTTCTCATGTTCCAAATATTTCTAATATTCCATACCCACCCTTTTAATCACCGCCCTCCTCCACCCCTCAAATCCCTCACTCATTGCTATCATTTTCCAAATATTTCAAATATTTCACACGCTATCACAACAAATCCTCCTTCTCCCCCTCTCAACTATTTTCTCCCATACCCCTTCTTAAATTCCCTCATTTTCTCAAAACGCTCTCTAAGACCATAACTTTCGCCCATCCACCAAAATCACAGCCCCCCTTCCCTCGCTACCCATCCTCCTTTCCCTGCATACACCCCCCCATACACAAACATTCCAACTTACTTTTCCCCTTCAATCTTGACAGCAGCCATCTGGTCAAACACCTCCCTCCCCCCTCTTCCTCCACTCCCTCTCTGCCATCCACTTTACCCCTGCTCATCCCCCACCTCTTCCTCTTACCACCAGCCACAGTAGTCCTTGCTCAACCCATCCTTCCATTTTTCCCCACTCATTTTCTTCTACATTCATTTTTATTCTCCAACAAGTACGGACGTCCACCCAGTAGTGGCCATTATTTCATTTTATTTTTCCTCACGATATGTCTACCCTACATGTATCTGTACTTGCATGATATTTTTTCTCTATATTATCATCTTGATGTAGTCTTATAAATACAGACGAAACGTCGATGTACACATAAAAAACATCCATTTTTTGGTTTTCCTTTTTCATTTTCCCATATATATATATATATATATATATATATATATATATATATATATATATATATATATATATATATATATATATATATATGGGAAGAGAAGAATGAAAGTAATCCGACGTGATGGGAAAATGAAAAAGGAAAACCAAAAAATGGATGTTTTTTTATGTGTACATCAACGTTTCGTCTTTATTTATAAGACTTCATCAGGATGATAAAATAGAGAAAAAATGTCATGCAAGCACAGATACATGTAGGGTAGACATATTGGGAAAATAGAATGAAATAGTGGCCAACTACTGGGTGGACGTCCGTATTTGTTGGAGAAATAGAAATGAATGTAGAAAAGAATGAGTGGGGAAAAAATGGAAGGATGGAGTGAGCCAGGACTACTGTAGCTGGTGGTAAGAGAAAGAGGTGGGGGATGAGCAGGGGTAAAGTGGATGGCAGAGAGGGGGGTGGGGAAGAAAGGGGAGGTGGTGTTTGACCAGATGGCTGCGGTTCAAGATTGAAGGGGAAAAAGTAGGTTGGAATGTTTGTGTATGGGGGTGTATGCAGGGAAAGGAGGATGGGTAGAGAGGAAGGGGGGGCTGTGATTTTGGTGGATGGGCGAAAGTTATGGTCTTAGAGAGCGTTTTGAGAAAATGAGGGAATTTATAAAGGGGTATGGGAGAAAATAGTTGAGTGGGGGAGAGGGAGGATTTGTTGTGATCGGGTGTGAAATATTTGAAATATTTGGAAAATGATAGCAGTGAGTGAGGGATTCGGGGGGGAGGGCGGTGATTGAAAGGATGGGTATGGAATATTTGAGATATTTGGAACATGAGAAAGTTTATTTGGACTGCAGTATTAAAAGTGTGAGGAAAAAGTAAGGAGAAAATGAAGATTCAATGAGAAAAAGAAAGGGAAAATTAAATGGGAGAGTGTTATAGAGGTTGGAGATGAAAAAAGTTTAACCATGATCAGGCAAGAGTCTTGCAAGATCATCCTCACAGAACAAAGACTCTTGCCTGATCATGGTTAAACTTTTTTCATCTCCAACCTCTATAACACTCTCCCATTTACTTTTCCCTTTCTTTTTCTCATTGAATCTTCATTTTCTCCTTACTTTTTCCTCACACTTTTAATACTGCAGTCCAAATAAACTTTCTCATGTTCCAAATATTTCTAATATTCCATACCCACCCTTTCAATCACCGCCCTCCTCCCCCCAATCCCTCACTCACTGCTATTATTTTCCAAATATTTCAAATATTTCACACCCTATCACAACAAATCCTCCCTCTCCCTCACTCAACTATTTTCTCCCATACCCCTTCTTAAATTCCCTCATTTTCTCAAAACGCTCTCTAAGACCATAACTTTCGCCCATCCACCAAAATCACAGCCCCCCTTCCTCTCTACCCATCCTCCTTTCCCTGCATACACCCCCATACACAAACATTCCAACCTACTTTTTCCCCTTCAATCTTGAACCGCAGCCATCTGGTCAAACACCTCCCTCCCCCCTCTTCCTCCACTCCCTCTCTGCCATCCACTTTACCCCTGCTCATCCCCCATCTCTTCCTCTTACCACCAGCCACAGTAGTCCTTGCTCACCCCATCCTTCCATTTTTTCCCCACTCATTTTCTTCTACATTCATTTTTATTCTCCAACAAGTACGGACGTCCACCCAGTAGTGGCCATTATTTCATTTTATTTTTCCTCACGATATGTCTACCCTACATGTATCTGTACTTGCATGATATTTTTTCTCTATATTATCATCCTGATGAAGTCTTATAAATAAAGACGAAACGTCGATGTACACATAAAAAACATCCATTTTTTGGTTTTCCTTTTTCATTTTCCCATATATATATATATATATATATATATATATATATATATATATATATATATATATATATATATATATATATATCATAACCATCACCTCATGGAGGAGAAACCACTCCGTCTATCTTGTTGGTGACTGTGATTCAGGGTGTTTTGCCATAGTCGTCACACTACGCCCTACGGGTTGGCGACGCTATTTGCCCATAGCTAGGTATCTACATACAGCGCATGATATTCTCAAATACCCACCGATCTTGTACTGGCACAGGTTGAACGTTGCTATACTTCGGTGATCTTACGGAAACAATTGTGTGACAACGTGATTATGCCGTGTGTTAACGTGATTATGTAGTATATCTATATCTATATATCTATATCTATCTATCTATCTATATATATATATATATATATATATATATATATATGTATATATATATACTAATGATAATAGAATTAACGATAATTGAAGTATCGTATAGTGATCTATCGCGATACTGTAAAGCTCAATACGTTGAACTTTCGATGTAATAAAATTTGTATTAAATTTATGTAACTTTATATAATTTTATGTAATTTTATGCAATTCTACATCTTTATTTTTCTTTCTTTAAAATATATGTATATATATATGTATATATATATATATATATATGTATATATATATATATATATATATATATATATATAAATTAGGAAAGTTCATTTTATAAAGCATCTTATGTAAGTTAATATAAATATAGAGGCTAACAAGCCTTCAAAAACCATGTATTAGATGCGAGTACTCGCATCTAATACATGGTTTTTGAAGGCTTGTTAGCCTCTATATTTATATATATATATATATATATATATATATATATATATATATATATATATATATAAACTGTGGGTATCGAGCAGACCGCATTGTAGAGCCCCAAAAAGACCCCATAATATTACAGACATATTTTGGTACGAACTGGTCAGTTATTTGACAAGTTTGGTTTGTTGCGGCTCTGGGTTTACACATAAACTTCACGATGCTAGCGTCTAACTATAAGTAATTCGGACTTGAATACAATTTCTACGGCACAGCAACGAGCCTAGAAGAAAACCAATGCGTTGTAAGTAGCATTTGTTTATGCACACGTGCACACGTGCACACGTGCACACAAACTAGTTATAGAACTAAAAAGAGACTAACAAATAAATATTTCTCAAGAATATAAGAAAATTAAACTCATAAAAAGTATTACAATTACAATGAAAACATACTGAACATAGATATAATTATAGAAAGAAAAATAGACATTTTTGATGAATTTAAAATCATAATTTTTAGTTAAAAAAGAACAAGCATTGGTGACATTTCTCAAACGTAACGATTGTTGTATCGTAAGTAGAAAGAAAGTAATAAACACATTTTCATATTGTGCCTTCTACAAATGTTAAATACATACACTGCTATTTCGATAGTCTCTTAATATAAATGACGTATGTTTATAAACAATTGGGCTTATCAATTGAATTTAATAGTAGAAAAAAGTATTACATAGAAGTCATGATGAAATGAAAATAAATACTAGCTAATATAGACATGATAATATGTGGTGTTTTGTGTCGCGTGTTTCGTTTGTTTTTTTCTGTTTTAGTATACGGTAGATGTTCGAGTTTTATGTTATGCATTTGTTTATTTTGGGTGCTCACAACTATCTTTGTGAAATGAGTGCATAACACCATATAAAAGAGAACACATTGGAGAAAGACGTAGCAACATTTTTGTTGTCGAAAGTTGTCTAAGTAAAAAAGCCTGGACCACAAAGGTTTTTTAAGGGGTAGGTGATGAGGGAGCGCAGGATGAGCGCCTGTCCCTTTTGCTTTAATTTTGGGGTTGCCTGTCATACACGATCGAGTAGGCAACACGAATGAGATAAAACACGACGCTGGTAGTATTTAGTTGAAACTTAATTCGAAAGAGAAATTAATGAAGAACAAATAACACAATCGAAAGTTTTTTTAATTGTATTTTTAAGGGATAGTGAGAGAGAGAAGAGGATATAAACACCTACAAAATAAGTGGACCGAACTGTGTGGATCGAGGAGACGGTAGGGTGAGATCACAGAAAACCACGTTGCTTACATAATGCGTGAGTTATGTAATAAAAATGATTGCGAACAAATAATGTAATGTACGTAGCTGACGTTTACCTAGCTTTTT